>CM031234.1:966394793-967057293 GCA_018340775.1 Taxus wallichiana var. yunnanensis
AAATCTTGTGCACATGAAGAGAAACAAGCCTTCATCTCTCTTTATTAAAAATACAGGTGATATCTTCTCATGGGAGTATGAAGACCTCAAAGGTTTTGACCAGTGTTGCTCGACACTCCATTGACCTCAATCTCGATATCGTCCCATTAGACAAAAGCAATGGCTAGTCAATCCGAAGATAGAGCCCCTCATGAGAAAGGAATTATTCAAACTCATTGAGGAAAAAATAATTTTCCCAATCAAGTACTCTACTTGGGTCGCAAATCTAGTTCCAGTGCGCAAGAATAATGGTGAAATTAGACCTTGTGTTGATTTTAGAGATTTGATTAAGGCATCTCTAAAGGACCATTATCCTTTTCCTTCAATGGAATAGATTACGGAGACTATGGCGGTGCTTAGAGATTCTACATGCTAGATGGATATTCGGGTTTCAATCGGATCTGGTCAAAAGAGGATCAATTCAAAGCAATGTTTACAACCAAATGGGAGACAAATGAATATCAAAAAATTCCTTTTGGTTTGTCAAACACAAGTGCCACATTTCAGCGTGCCATGGATATTGCCTTCAAGCGTTACATCAATGAGTTCATCCTGGTTTACCTTGATGAAATAGCAGTCTTCTCAAAATAGGATGTGGATCATATGGCGCACCTAGAAAGGTATTTGAGAGATGCGAGAGTTTGGGGTATCTCTCTGACCCCAAGAAGTGTAATTTTACGGTGGTATAAGGAAAGCTCTTGGACCATTTGGTTTTGAAAGGATGGTATCACAATTGATACATGGCGCATCTTAGCCATCCTAGCTCTTTCCCTACTGGCGCAAAAAAAGCCTTACAGTCCTTCCTTGGTAAGATCAATTTTGTTAGGTGTTTTATCCCTAAATTTGTAGGACTGGTTTGGCCCATCACCTTGATGCTAAAAAGGACATAGCCTTCAAATGAATAGCAAAAGGAAGAGAAAGATTCAACAAGATCAAGAAATAAATTAATTGCACACCAACACTTATCAATATAAATTATTCAAAGGATTTCATACTTTATGCTTTTGCAGCGATGCGAAGTGTTGCTGCCATCATAACACAAGAAAATGAACAAGGGATGGAATAACCAGTGGCTTTCTTCGATGAAACAACTTTGAAGGATTATGAACTAAAGTACCATCATATGGAGAAGCAAGTCTTTGCCATTATGCGCGCTCTCAATAAATTCAAGAGTATGCTTGTCACCAATCATATCAAGGTGTTAGTCTCCCACTCTTACAGCCGATGACTTCATCATGGGAGCAGAAATTAGTGAGAAAAGAGCATGATGGGTGACCAAAATCATGGAATATGATGTGACTATTAAAGCCACAAAGTTGGTAAGAGGTAGTGTGCTTTGTAGGAAAATTTATGAGGATGCATAGAGTGAACCTAAAGCTTCATTATTCATGAATGAAGACCTCCCTGTGCAATGCGAAATTGAGAAGAATAAAGACCTACTGAAACACGTGACTAGATGAAGGAAATGATCACATTCCTTTCTGAGGGTGCATACCCTCCTAGTTTGGAAAAATCAAAGAGAAGACATCTGAGGTTATAATCTATCCCTTATGTGTTGATTGATGGACTTCTCTTCAAGAAGAATCTTGATGGTGTGTTGCTTAAGATGTATCGATGGCGTGTGGGACTGAAAAAGTGTTAACAACATTTCATGATGAATTCTTTGGTGGAAACTTCTCTTCAAAACCACTGATGATGAGAATCATAATGGTAGGTATATTTTGGCCTACTCTATTTGTAGATGCACACAAGTCGGTCACAAAATACGAGGGAATGTGATTTATTTGTAGGAAATAAAAGATTAGCTGCAATTCCCCTTCGACCAATCCAGGTAGATCAACCTTTTGCACAATGGGGTCTTGACTTCATAGGCATGATCAATCTGCCTTCAAGTGCTGGACACAAATGGGTGTTGCCCGGCTATAGATTACTTCACTAGACGGACAAAAAATTTTTGTGCTCAAGAATCAACCGAGTCATTCATCCTTGAATTTCTTGAAGGTATAGTCACAAGGTTTGGCATTCCTCAAACCATTATCTCTGATAATGCGAAGGCCTTCCTTGGTAATAAAATCACTTGATTGGGTGCTAATATGAACATATATCTAAAAACCTCTTCCAACTATTACCCATAAGGCAATGGTTTGGCAGATTCAACAAAAAAACCTGATCGAGGAATTATGAAGCACACAATGAACATCAACCAAATACGGTGGCATACTGAGAGGTTTCACGCATGCTCTGCAGGCGAGATAGAATCATAGTAACAAAGGCAATAGGAACTTCACCTTATAAGCTTGTCTTTGGTAAGGAGGCTACCCTTCCTTTGATGCTAGAATTGAATTCATTAGCACATGCCCAACAACTGGAATTTGAAGGTACGGACCAAAGAGAATCGGAATGATAGATTTGGTTGATCTTGAAGAATCAAAGACCTCTTCCATGATCAAGCTAGAATAACATCAACAAACAACAAAGAAATGGTTTGATAGAAAGGCTAAGCCTCAAGATTTCAAAGTTGGGGACTTGGTTTTAAAATGGGATGATGACAAAGCTAAACCAGGGCATCATTCAAATTTTGATGCACTTTGGAGTGGACCATACATCATCAATTCCTATGCAGGAGGCTAACTCTTTTGAGTTAACTCATCTTGATGGAGGTGCGTTGTAAATCCTAGTAAATGTGATCCATCTCAAACCCTTTCATTAAGTTTCTTTGCATCATTTTTATATATTAGAATAGTTTGATTCATCCAGTGTGTTGCCTTATGCATTATCTATTTGTATATGTTATTTCTACTCATGTGCTTCTTATGTGCGATCTTCCATTATATACAAAATCTGAGCCTCTCTCAGTGAGTTAGAAGATTGAGAATAGAATCAAGAAATTATCTTCAAGTGACTATAAGGATAATTTCATGATTACATAATAGACTCCATGCCTAATGGATGCTCCTGACTCTTGATCTTCTTCATCTAGCTAGCAGATGGCCCCAAAGTCACCAAAGCTGTTATCCAAATAACTCTCCTAGTTATTTGGGTGACTTGTATACACATTTTGGGTCTCAGTTCCTCATTAAAGGTTGCGCATGCTTAGGTTCAATTGGCACATTTCCTTGGTTGCGTTTTCCATTAGCCTGACTTCTTTTCCTCACATGCCCTCGAACGCTTTTCTATTCTCTCCTTCCATTTTCCTTTTCCTCTTTGTTCCACTCTTCCTTGCACCACATTTTACGCATTCGATTTCTTCCTAAGCAGCTCCTTCACCTTACACATGTCTCACATTTGCTTCAATAAGCTAAGTCCCTGGCCCTCTTGTGCACCGTGCCCATTACCTTGTAATATTTTCTCCTTGACCATGTATTCTCTGCTCACTAGTTTGCCTCATTTCCTAGCATGCATCATGCACATGTCCCTCTACGCCTTCCTCTATTTTCTTCTACCTGCCCTTTCCTTGCACCCTCCTTTGCGCCCTTCTGTGCTAGATTATCTTCTAACATGCTTGAGTGTGCCACGTGCAACCATTCAAAGCATGCCCGAACAAGGCAACGATTTCTTGTGCGAATCAATGAGTGACACGTGGTAGAAATGATAAATATTTATGCGGTTGGTCATCACTTCAGCGATCAAATGCATGCACCCACGTGTTTTGTGTGTGTCGGCGACTCGACGATCTTCTTCTGACCATATATTTTGCTACAAAGCTCGAGATCCACGTATGCACGAGGACTTGTCGAGAAGCCCGTTGAAATCAACTATAGTGCTAGATATTCAAATTCAAATTCTTGGTGGATTTGGTAGGTGAGAAATGGGAAAACATCTCTCTGAGCATTGATGAGAAGATCTGATTTCTCCAACCACCTAATTTGATATGATTTGCCATCCTTCCTTCTTCAACATGCCAAATAGGCTTAGGGAAGTGTATTTCACATATCTCTAGATGGATTTGTAGGCATTGAATGCTTCTTATTGGTGGTTGTATTTCAAATTCTATTTTCCCTCCTTCGCTTGTTCTCTGATTCATCTATAAATGTAAGATCTAGGCTCATTTGTTATACACTACTCTCGGATCCTTATGCATTCTACTAAGGACTTCATATTTTCGGTAGTTTGAGTTGCAGACCTCTAGATCTGGCTCTCGCATGTGGATATCGACCTTCTTCATCATTGTAACAACACTGTGCATTTCTGGAAGTAATAGAAACATCATTTTGTGACTATTTTTTGTTCTAACATGTTGCATTCCTTCTTTCTACTTTTTCTTTTGCATTGTGTTACGGTTTGTGCAATTTCACGTCCCTTGTAGTTCCTTATTTGGTTGTGTTCCATGAGAATGATATGGTAAATATGTGTTTAAATTTGTCTTTACTCGTGCTAGCTTCCTTTCATGCATTTCCTATCATTTTCACTCAGGCAGATGATAGTGTTCATCCCTCTTTTCTAGTGCTATCACATTTTAGTGTAGGTTTAATTTCATGTTAACCTTACATCCCTGGTCCCTTGGCATTATTAGCTTAGTTTTCCTTTCTAGCACTAGGAGTAGCGATGTGCAGTAGTAGTAGAGATAGATAGAGGAACCAACCTTCTTTGGAGATCCGTCCCAGCGCACTGAGTCCTCTGACTTAGGGATGGTGCCATTGTGGTCTCAAACACTCAATCCTTCCAGATCACGAGACATGGGTGAAAGTTTGAGAAACCAACAATTATTTGTCAAAAAAGAGTAAATTGACATACTTAAGAAGTAAAAATAGAGAGTGATACAAGTGTCCACGAGGTTTTCAAGACATGGGGAGTTGAGTGTGAACTAAAAATAGGTATAACGAGTGTCTTTATAATCTTATATAGCTATATGAAGACTCATATAGTAGGATGAAGTTTATTTGTGGGGCTAATAACTTGTGGAGAAATGTTTTGACTTAAGAAGGTGATGATATCATGAAAAACATTGAACAAGGATTCAAGGACTGTGATAAATTACTTGTGCATATACAATGCATCCTTTTAAGGTAAGAATCCTAAAATTCATTTTTTCTATTAAAATGGGATGTCATTAGCCTAGAGGGAATGATAAGTAGAAATTTCATGTTGTGATTGGGATACTAGAGCTTGTGAAAATTGATCCAAATAACATTGAAGAGTCAGATCATGGATTTAAGTCCTTGAGGAGGTATGAGGTCCAAGTATGGTAGAGTCAGAGACTAGTTTGAGCTTTCTCAGTTGTGATAAACTAAGAGAGGTGAACATGATGTTTTTATCCCAAATCATTATTTTTAGCATGTATAGGTGTTGTGTATTCTCTTTCCCAAGGGGAATATAATCATAAATGCTTTGAAAGTGGTCAAATCAGGTCAAAATGAAGAAAAAACAAGTTTGTGAGCCAAATTTGATGATTTTGGTTGATGTTTTTAACCAAGAGATGATCTATGAAGCTTATAATGATGAATATCATGCAAGTACAAGTATCTTTATGTCAATAATGTAAAAAGGGGAGAAGATTAATTACTTTTCCATCGATGACAAAGGGAAAATTATTGGCATGTTGGGTTCTAGGTGTTATCATTGATGTAAATCCCATTAATGAAAAAGAGGATGATGAAGTAGTATAAGAATTTTTTTTAGTAGGATGATGAAATAGTGTTTTAGGTGTTGACATGATGGCATGGGTTGATTTAGTGAGGCCGGCTTGGTTTTAACAAGCCTATTCAAGTGACCTAGCTAGTCTAGGTGATGGTGCATGGTGATTTGAGTTGCTTGGTGGATTGAGGAACATGTTAACATCATGGAGAGTATGTTTTGGGAGTTTTAGGAATTCATGTGAGTTTCAAGGTGTAGGTATAGGTTCAAGATCCAACTACGGTACTCATCTAGACCAGGTCTACATGCTTAGAGGCATAAGGATGAGTTGTAGAGCCATATGAGATCATGGATGCATGTAGGTGAGTGATTCATGATGTATTAAGTTTTTAGGACCTTTTGGAGAGGTTTCATGATGAGTTACAATGTTGGTTCAGTTGACCCTAGCCTAAACCATGCAAAACCCCAAGGGATAGTCATGAAAATGAGATGGAATGAGAATATGGAGACATATTTGAGCTATGATGATGATTTGAGATGATGAACATGTGTGTTATAGAGGTGTGAGAAAAATTTGGAGTCATTTTGAAGAAGATTTTGCAAGTTAAGTTGTTTTTGGTGAAATAGGGTCAAGAAGAAGGTGATTTCCAGCTCGAATTGCACCTTTTAATGCTCACCCTGAATTTTGTGATTTACATGGGACCTTGTGGATTTAGGGATGATTTTAAATTGAACTAAGAAGGTTTAAAAAAATAATGAGGTCATTTCATTATCATGTTTTTATGAACGAATGTTAAGAAGGTAAACAACCTTTTGTGTGCTTAAAACCCTTACTTGAAAGAGGTAGGAGAGATTTTCTTCATAAGTGTCCATAATTGATTTTTTGATCTAGTATGATGATTTTATTATGTAGAGGACTCCTCTAGGTTTCTAGAAAGGCATGGTAGAGCATGTGGTGATGATTAGACCCCACTCAAACATGCAAGTTTCTAAATAAGTTTAGTTTGGGACAAGGTTATCCAAAAAGTTGCAAAATAAATTGAAATTGGATTTAGTATAGGAATTTTACTTTATGTCCATGATGGTTTCAAATCATGGTGGTTATACTAAATGGAAAAGTGTTCCCTATTTATGAATCTGGTCATAAAAGGCGTTTTGGGACAGGTGTCGAGCAGGTTTTCGAGAGATGGACTTGGTTGAGGATTTCCACTTGCAGTTGGAAGGAAATATAATATGTTATGGAAAGACAATTCGAGATAGATTTATAGTGGAATAATGTTTGTATCATGATGATGATATTTGATAGGTCATCAATTTGATTTGTGGAGAAGAAGATTTTTGGTTCTCAGGACAAAATTACTTTTGTTAAAAGAATGAGTTAGAAGATGCATGAGATGAATGATTTGATGCTTTTTATAACTTTTAAAGTAAATAGGTATCATGAAATTTGTTCCTATTTTAAGGAATTTAGAGGTCTTGGAAGTGACAATAATGGTGCAAACTAGTTGAGTTTGTAAAACTACTTTCTAGGCAACTTGATTTGGTGAAGAGGAAAGTAGGTGTGGTTTGCACATATACAAGTATTGAGGATTCCAATGCATGGTTGCATGCCATAGTTGAGTTGTTATTGTGTTGTCTTGAGGTCCAAAGGTGAAGACACAATCCTAGAAACAATTGTTTAGTGAAGGATAAAATCATTTTTGGTTGTGTTACGATGAATTTTATTGGTGAAAGATAATTAATGACCATGGATGGTGTTCATTTGTTATATTTTACATATATGGTGAATTTGGGAGCTTAAATAATCATGATTTTGGTGTTAGTGGTTTTACTCATCCAGGTGATGGGGTTTTGAGCTTGTTTTGAGATTGTTGAGTGTATTTGGGCATGAACGACCTACATAGGTCCAATTTTTAATTAATGTGTTGGGATTATTTTAATATTTATTGGTTGGAATAAATGTTTAGGACCTACGTCCCTTTTGTTTTTGAGTTGGAGTGCATATAAAAGTGAAGTTTGAATTCAAATTTGGTCTAGTTAAAATAGAGGGAAAAAGTGTGACCCATGTGTGTGCTTGTAATAGGTATGAAGGCATTTATTCATAGATGAGTAAGTGTTCAAGATGTTTAGTAATGTTAGAGAATGTGTTTGCAAAGGTTTTAAGCCAAGACAAGTTGTGAAAATGAGAGATACATTTAGCTAGGTGAATGGGGTTTTGAGAAAGGGTTTGAAGGAGTTTGGAGCTGACTAGTATGATCACCATCAGCTGAGTTGTTGAAGTAGATCATCAGTGATCTTATTATCAAAATATTGTGTGATGAGTCATATTCATGCAAATCTATCGTTGTGAGTAATATCAACAAGGGTTTAGGGGTTAGTTCTCCTTGTAAGGTTGGTGCCTCACTAAAGAAATATCTTGGGATGTGTAATATTCACTCGAGTCTTTATTGTGTTTAATATCATGAAAATTTTTAGTGGTTTTCTCCCCCTTGATGGTTTCCCACTTACGTCTTGTTTTCTTGTGAACTTCTTCTTGTTTATGCTTTATGGTGTATGTTTGTTGCTTATTGTTGTGATCACATTAATGTGTGGATGAATGTTAATTGTGTATGAAAGTTAATATGAAATTGCATAAGGATTTGTAAGGTTTGATTCACCCTCCCTCTCAATCCATTTTTCTTCCAACATAGAACATAAAAACATACCTTAGAGAGTCTAATGAAGATTGTACCCAATAGTGTGTCACATGAGTGTTGTAGCATGTCGAATGGAATAGTGCAAGATTTGTACCATGAAATTCTAAGGAGAGAGAAGGATAAGGATCCTATGGGTGAGATGTGTTTTTAGAGTGATAATTATGTGTGTGTGTAATTCCTTTTGCTGGATCATGCTTGAGATTTACTTCGTGGTTGTGTTATTTTCCTTCATTGTTATATGATAGAACCTACAAAAAGAAAAACAAGTATAGTCAATTCTCTAGGTAAATAAAATTGAAATTTAACTTAGAAAATATGTAAAAAATGGAAAGGTGTATTAGAAAGCTAAATCGGGGATTAGAGTGCACTGAAGTGTTTAAAGAGAAAGGGATAGACATTTTTCCTACCTTTAGACCTAATGCTTAGGGGTTGGTTGGAATAACATGAAGGATTTGAGCGTGTTGTCGCCAAACTAGGGATTTGATAATCATGACAATAAAATTTATATTTAGGCATCTTGTCATCGTTAAGGGAAAGTGTATTGGGAGAGTGGTTTATTTTCCCTCTAATGGTTAACACTTCCTATGGATAAATGTGATTTGAAAATTCAGGCCGAATTTTAAACCGACTTCAGACCCCTATAGGCTTGTTAATATTGCCGATAAAATTACTCCGTTTAAGTAAAAAAATTCAAAATAATGCAAGAATGAAAACACACTGCACACGGGTTGATTACAAAGTTTAGAAATAACCTACATCTCCGTTCTTATAGAACCATTCCACTAGTCAAAACTTGTAAGTACAATATAGTTTCTTACAATAAAACCTAATGGAACTTTAAACTTGCCTAAACAAAGACTCCCGAGCTTTGAAGGACACTGATGACCTATCAGGACCATCCTCCTCCTTCTGACATACCTGCAGAGATGTGTGGCGCAAATGGCCTATTGGCGAGTTTATCAACAACTCCCAATTTATACAAGTTACCTATTAAAAATAAGTCTTCACTCTCACAAAATTATTTTCTAATCAGTAGGACTTACTCACAAAATATGGCTTTATAAAGCTCCTTCGAATAGCTAGGAAGCTATTTATTATCCTCAGGATCCTTTATATTTGAATGGCTTTCTCTTCGTTGTGTGTGTAGAGTGGTATAGGAAGGCCTTTATATAGGCCTTAAGATTTCTCTTGTTCTTAAGTGTGTAGAGTGGATTTGAATGGATTTCTCTTTTTCTTATGATTTATCGACCATTAAATATCTCAACTAACTTGTTAGATGATTTGGTTGAGTCATTGCAAGTTACGGGAGGTAACGGGTTCAACTCCCTCGCCCCATCTACATTTTGGTTGGTTATACCAACTCATTTGCCCTTCTATCGAACTCGGCTGTGAGTTGTCCACCCTTGGCCATCCTTGACTCATCCAAGTGGTCTTTGACCTACCCAACTGCTCCATTTCACCTATTGTGTGGCTTTTAACCCCTCGATGCATCGCCATGTTCATTGCTCTCAAGTCGGGTCTTTGTGAGCCCTCTATTTGCACCCATGTAACTTCCGGCCTTCCTTACAGAACCCACCAACCTTATCCACCACCACATGGATTATCCCACATTTCGTGTGGTAGAGATAAAAAAATCATTTTTAAGGCTTTCACCCCAACAATGTACACATGGCTTGGGCCATGTCCTATGTGCTTTCATCGATGGTATAATTGGAATAAATCACCATATAGCTCATTGAGCTACCTAGTAAATGCACTTGCCATAACTCACCCTTAATATAACTCGGTCCCTTGGTGTTATGAATTTTCCAATGAAATTATGTAGCTCGGTATTCAAATCATTCATAGATTACCCCATAACAAGATGCACAAGTCGGTTTACAACTCAAACTTGCCAACGTATATAGCTCAATGAGCTAAAATATAACTCGCTTGAGTTGACTAATAGGGAAAAGTGGTGGCAAGCCACGTGGTGGCCTGAGGACCCACCACATGGTAATTTTTTGCAATTGCTGATGAAGAATCATGAGTCGAGGACCTAAGGATTAAAACATCAACCACACTCATCACCTTTGTTTGATCTTCTATTTCGCCACTTGATCGTAACTTGCCAGTTGACTCGGTCCGTCTAGGGTTGAATTAAACTTTAACTAGTGACCATTCACAAGTACGCACTCTATTTTCGACACTCAAATAGTTGATGAAAAGATCTTGAGTCAAATCCCACCTTTGTAATGATCTTGGGATATTTAAGGGACATTGTGTCCTCCATATTGACCTCTAGATCAAAATGCCACTACTGAGATGATCAAAAATCTGATTTGTAACTTGCCTCAAGTGACACAAAGGCACTAGGTATATAGATGTCCTACATATTCCCTAGGTGTCATTCCATTATTTAGTTCCTTCTTTGGTTCCTAGATTAGTACTTAGTTCATGTTAGTGACTGATCCCAATCTGGCTCCCAGGTTGTGTAACTATTGAAATTGGAGAAAGCGTAGGCTGTGTAATTGCTGAAATTGCTCTGTAAATTTTTCCCCAAGATAAGAGTGCTCAAGTAGGACACTAACACCTAGGAGTTCTATCTAAGATAGATGTTTGTGTCTATGCTAAATTTTATGACCATTTCTATTTTTTTCCTGTTATATAACTGGTTTGTATTCTATTTAAGTGTTTGTATTTTTGTAACTATATACAGTAACTATTAGGATGGTGAAAATGTTCACCCAATGTTTTCCCCACTCGTTTGGGGTGCGTGAGATGAAAAAATGAAAATGGAGCCCAAAAAGGAAGACTGAAATTGATGTGGACATTTGATATAACAATCTGTAGGGGAATAGAGATTAAGCATAGTAAGAAAAACAAGGGAAAATGATGATAACATACAAGTTTTAGTGACAAACAAGCAATGCACATTGAAATAGTAACTAGTAAAAACATATAGGAAAACAAAAATATGGACTCAATGAGTAGCTGGTTATATATGCAAGACACCACTCAAATTTTGTCATAAGATAATCGAGATCCATCAAGGCTTATAAAGCAATAAAATCAAGTGATCGTAGAGCATATCTCACAAAACATGATAAATAAGGTACAAGAAAATCATATAACCATGATTGGAAGGAGTCCTGTAAGGAAAATGCTACACATGAAGCACCCATTAGCATGTTATAAAAATAAATAGTATGCGACAATGTAATATTTGAATATAATAATGACAATTGTGAAATATTGCAACAATAGAACTTGATAGGAAGTAGGAAATGCTAGATTCCTCGAGGAGCCTTAATGGGACCGGTAATGTACAAGGCCAAGCATCATACATCATGTACCAACCTGTAAATGACCTACATTCACCTTCGAGATACCATGTGAACATGAATGTGAGTATGAAAAATGACAAAGCATAATATGAACTATAGTAACATGATAAACATAGGTACAACATAGAGTAGTATGAAAAAGGAAGAATGCATCTAATCAAGATCTAAGAAAATATGTTTTTGGATTTTTAAATGCATATATGTGAAAGAGAACAACTAGAAGGGAGGAATAAGGGTGCCCATTATATGTGTGTGCAAAGTGAGGTTCATATAGGAATTCCCTCAATAGCCAAGTATGAACCAAGAACAAGAGTGCATCATCGAGTGGTGTGGGGGAATTAGGATGCCCCAGAGTGTGAATGCCAAAATGATCTATGTGAGATCATCGAGAATATTTTCTAAACACTGGAACAAATCCGAAGGGGTATGGTTGGTATGGTTGAGATGCATGATAGGCAAATAATTTAGGTTTGCCATTAAAAATCCTAAGAGATGGAGGTCATACATGTCCATATCATATTATTAATTAGTGAATGGTTTACCGGGGCACTTGTGTACATTCCATTGTGTCACATTAGGAGAGTAATTAAATAATGAATCATTATGAATAGTAATAGACTTGGAAGCAACTGGAAAGGTGAAAATAGTATTATGTTGATCAATAGTACCACCAATGTAACGGAGCCCAAAATGTCTGATAGTAAGGGGATAAGGATGAGGGTCAAGTGCAACCTAAATTTTCATGTGGAAGACACGGGGGCCAAAAGGCGAGGAGGAAGATATAACCTTGATATTGAGGGTGAGGTGCAAGCAAAGGGATGATATCACAAGCGCCAACCGGTACTAATGTCGTCTCATGAGGAGACCGTCTAGTTTGCCCTACCAATGTGAGTTCCTTAGGTTGCTGCCTTTTTATTTATTTTTATGCGTCATCAATGATCAGATCTACTCCAGACATCCAGCTGGGGCATCCCGCGTTTTCATCTACCTTTTTTCAAACTTGGGATCGTTTGTTCTATCACCCATCCCATCCCTAGTTTGAGGGGGATCACATCATCACTTTTTCTTCCCTTCTTCCATCTCCTTGTTTTTGTCTCATAACCTTGCTTATCGCAAGTTACTTGACAAAAAGGGGCAAAATGTAGACACCTAAAATTGATTATCCAATCTGGTGTCCCTTGTGCGCGTTTGCTCTCTCTGGTAACCTGGGGCACGTTTATGTCACCACTATCCCCTTGGGATATTATTCGATTTGTGATTTAAACACCTATCCTAAGTTTAATTCACCCCATTATATTTTACCCGTGAGTAATTAAATATTAACTATTTAATTACATCTCTTCACTTGTATCCTAACCACTTATCTACCCCATATTTATCCTATCTATGTATCACCCCTATTTCTCCTCCTCCCAAAGCGGGATATTTCCCGTATTTAAGGTGGAAGGATAATTCTTATCCTTCCAGAAATCGTTCATTTTGGCCGTCTCGGGAGTCTGTTCCGTGATCGGCGCCGAAGCGGCTACTTCGGTCGCGCCGATTTTTCTGAGCAAAGTGCCGATTATAAATGGAAGCACAGAACTCAGTTCTGGGAGGACACGAGGACGAAAAAAATAGAGAGAGAGAAGATCGTGACACAGAGACGCAGATTGTAAGAGAGAGAACAAGAGATCTTTTAGCATCAAGTGTGGACATTATCTATCGAATGAGAGCAGATCTTGTCCGAATCAATCCCTGAGAGGAGCACCGTTACTCTGCTCTTATCACATCAACATCTCACGTCTCCATTGATTTTCTGGTGACTCTTTTCCTGCACCCAGCACGGGTGGAGTCTCGCTAGTATCTCTCCGGCTTCCGCAAATCCAACAGACGTTGACGATCTGGCCTTCGCTTTCCGATTTCCAAATCTTCTCGCACTTTATCTCGGATCGACACCGATCTGTATCAGTCGACGCCGATCTACATCAGTCGACGCCGATTTCCAACAGTCGACGCCGATTCTACCTAATCGACGCCGATCTCCCTGCAGACAGGTAAAAAGACGCAGGTAACACAAATTCAGCTTCGTTTTTCACAGTTCCCCATTTTCTGTTGCTTTTCTGCCTGCTGTTTAGATTTCATTTATCACTTTGATCAGAGAATCTAGTCTTGTACGTACATCTTTTATCATGTATATTTCTTTACTTAATTAAAAACGTGGGTGACATCTGTAGAGGAGCTATCGCTTCCCAGATCCGCTTCTCGGGTAGTCCACCTAAATATCTTTTAACGTGGTCTTTTTCTGTCAAGCATCGGTGTCTCGTAGGTTACTTGGATCTACTTGTGCAAATTACTCGTATGTGCTGTCTTATCTACATCGACCTCTTTATCCGTCTACATCTTGAGATCTTGTCCATCGGTATCGATTTCATTGGAGTTTTCGGGGTTTTGTGTTTAGTTTGGTGCATTAACTTGGACGGGTAACAAGCACGAAATCCTTGATCTACAGAGGAAGATATAACCTTGATATTGAGGGTGAGGTGCAAGCAAAGGGATGATATCAGTAGGAGTAAATCCCAATTGGGTGAGGCCATCATATGTGTAAACATTTTCAAAGAAAGTAGGATCATAAGGAACATGCTTTGCCAATACTTGTGATTAATGTATAATGTACAAGTAAAGTAATCAAAATGAGGAAATGACATAGGAGTGGAAGTAATAGTAACATTGTGAGTAGGACTACTAGATGAGGAAGGAACCACAAGAGGGAAAATAGGCTCTAGAGCATGTACGGTATTAGAATAAGGAATCATAACAGTAGTGGTGGTTTGAGTGATGGAAGATTTTACTTGATATTCACTAGGACTAGTAGCAATATAGTGAGTATGAAAGAGAGACTCATAAAAATACACGAGATTGAAATCAAAAGAACACAATGTATTGTTAGTGAGCTCGACAATATCAATGACATTATAATCGGAATCATCATTTTCTACATGTAAGTATTGTTCATAATTTTCTAGGATCTTGACAATATATGTGGAAGGTATTTGAGAGGATATGGTAGGAGATATGAGGTTGGTAGAGGGGAGACTATGTAGGAGTGACGAAAGATGGAGGAATGGGAGTAGAAATGTGTGATTATCCAACATCATATGTATCAAAATGGTGCGAATGAATAGTTTTATCCGAGGAACGACCACATGGAGGTAATAGATTCTATATGGCAATACTTGAATGGTTCAGGATCAATGGTAAAAATACGGTCATACCCATCAAAGTAAAACTTGACAAAATGATGGATAGTAGAAGGAACAACTTGTAAGCATGGATCCATGTTGACCAAGTAGAGGATTTTATTGTAATGGGGCATCCATGTCATAAAAGAGGGTGTGAAGAGTGTTTAGTTCCACATGTAACTCTAAGGTGATAGTACCAATGTAGGCACAAGTTGTATCATAACAACAGGATGACAATAGAAAAATTTTCAATTGCACTATGAGGAATGTGGAGTTGGGCAAGTAGTGATAAAGGAAAAATATTCAGTGTGGATCCATTATCAATAAGTACATGCTTAATTTGGAAATCCTAAATGTGATCCATGATAAGAAGAGGAGGATAATCAGTGGAAGACTCAAGAGTAATGTCCTCATTTGAAAATGTGATAGAATTGGTGATATTCTTGAAATAATCCATGAGATGGGAAAAAGCTACTAGAGGGTCATCACTTTGGATTTTAATAGAGTGAAGGGTAGCCTCTACGGTAGAACAAAAATTAAGATCTTGGTACAATAGATCAAAGAGATATATCTTAGACAAGGTATTATTTAATTTTTTAATGATATAATAGGTTTTATATGGAGCAAGAGGTTGAGGAAGTGGTGTGCTTTAAGATGAGGAATAAAGGTAGGAAGGCTGCAAAGGCATCTTATTATGGTAGAGTGGTGACAACACTTGACTTTGGGAATGATAGATGCGGTTGTGTAGTGAGGTGGATGTTGTGTAATGTAACAGGAATGTACTCAAAGTGGGGATGTCTGGGAATAAATGTGAGTAGGGATGAAAGTAGAAGAATTAGCCAATATATTAGAATAGGAAGAAAAAGGTGAATGGATCTAGGGCATGAACATTGAGTCAAGTTCACCAAATGATTTAATGAAATTTAAATCTAAGATAAGCATACAACTAATCAAATATATATAATGGTAAAAAGAAATATCATTCAAAAGAAATGCAAGAAAGAGTGATAGGTAGGGTTTGGAGAATGACTTAGCTTTCCACTATAGGTCTGGACTGATTTTGGGCTAATGAATGACCTAGAAAGGCATATTCTAGACTATTTGAGCTCTGATTAAGGAACTTGACTTCAAAAATATCGAGGATAGGAACACCTAGAATGGGATAGGGCCACCCATGCACTTTTGTTTGATTACGGATCTTGGTGTTTGTGGAAGTGCTCGGAATATGGTTCCTTTTGCGTCGCTTAACTTTAATCCTTTCTCATTGTATATCACATCAGATTCATTTTGTCACACATGTAACCTGCAAAATAAAAATAGATACTTACATAGTAATCAATAACACATTAGATGAATAAAATAATACAAATTTTGATTTGGGGTGACCTCAATGGTCACCCCATGTGATTTTCACTTGAGCACTACACTACATTTTAGACTCTATGTAGTTTTGCATTTGTGTGTGATTAGAATAGTGTCCCTTGAGCTAGGATGCCTAGTTCTAGTCACATAAAGAGATAACGGGCTACAACTAATTTTTCCCAAATGTAAATGTGTGGTATGGAATTTAGAATAAACCCTCATATGTAGTGAAGTATGTAGTCCAAATGTAATCCTTGATGTAGTAGATAGAAAATATTAGCTCCTTGTAGATGTATGTGTCTCTTGAATGCTTTCCCCTAATGAGGTTAAATAAGATATGTATATATATGATTCCCTTACTTAAGTTTCATCATTAACAAGTGAAAGGTCAAACATGAGTGATCAAAGAAAACAATAAAGAAGTGACATTCGAAAGATCAGAAAAAGTGGCAAAGAGGACATAGGCACCCATAGGGGACTATAGCACCTAGGTGCTCTTGTCCCTAATGGATGGTTCTGTACAGGGTGTTAGAAAGATAAAATAGTGAAATTAGAGCTGAGCTAGATGTCGGGTAGTGTGAAAAATAGTAAGTTGTCAATCACAAAAATCAAACAATGGAGGTGAAAAAGATAAAAGAAATGTTAAAATAAAGTAAATAGGTGTTAATGAGTAGTTATATTTCTTAGGAATCATGCATATAAATGAAGCATTTAGAGGCTATATGTACATAGTAAGTGCATGTTTCAGTTACTAAAAGATATTACACCAGATGACTTGGATAAATCATAGTACATTCCCCCACCTTTTGTGAATGCGCCATCATGTATGTAGTTTTTATATATAGGTCTCACATTTATCTAAATTAATATCTTAGTAGCATTGTAAGTGAGAAATAAGTGTAATATGATCTCTAATAATAGGTAGATAATCACGAAGAATCTAATATGCACACTAAATAAACCATAAATACTAAATTCTCGGTGCACAACAAAAAAGGTTGGTCAACAAAGCTAAAAATAAATACTATGGTGCCTGATATAATCATTATAAGATATGATTATTGAAGCAAGAAACACATTAAGAACTTGTTTATAGTAGGATTATAATGATAACAAGTCAACATCTTAAATTCATAATTGGTGTTATATACATTGATATTAATTATTATTATTTTGATGTTTATTAGGAGACACATTATGTGATGTTTATACGTCAATTGTACTTGATTTATGCATTTGTACTAGATGGACCCTAGTCTTATACCCATTTTATTACTTGTTTTGGTGTTTATGTAAAAACATCGAGGATATTGTATTTTAATTGTAAAAATCTTGTATATATCTAAATTATAATGACTATTCCTTGATGTTCAAAATTTATGCATTGATGTGCACTAGAAGGAAAGGATTTTATTTGATGTGTTAATGTTCGTCCAAGTAAAGCATTGTATATAATCATGTAGTTGGAACCATACTAAATAAAATTGGAATAGTCTTTGGTCACACTAAAAATGTAATATAATAAACCCTAAGGGTTCCTCCATAGTAGTAATATATCTAGGTGTATCTCGAGAAGTATATGTTATATCAACTAGGTTATATCGAAGAGTATAGATGAATAGTTATGTGTACAAATAATTTCTTAATCATCATTATCTATCAATATTATATGTATTTCATCACTTTACTATGAATTTTTGAATGATTAGATGTCTCTTTTGTATGAATCATCTTACAATATATCTTATTCACTAAATGTAATTGAAATAGATTTGGATTTTCATGAACAAAATTGACTACTTTAATAAACCATCCAAATGAATTTGTTGTGTATTTCATATATACACATGATTGTTATTTGAAAATTTTCTATCATATATATATTCCCGAGAATCGAGAGAATGGTTCTTTTTGAGTAGATATTTCCATTATTACACTTGAACCGTAACACACACCATCAATTTGAATATGACCGCTATTAATTAAATCTATAGTCTTATGCTTCAAAGTAAAAAACCAATTTTAGAATGTCCTTTAACTATATGGTAATCATAATATGCATTGGCATCAAAGTATTTTAGTAATGGTATTAAAGTTTTGAATTTTCTTGTTGGTGGTAAAGTAATCATATAGCATGCAAGTAACCTCTTCAAGTAATTTTATGGGATTTAATCCAAACTTGTAATTTTCCTTCGCTCCTTTAAAGTAATACAAAACTTCTTAATTGTTTGTTTTACAATGTTGTCCATATTCATGTTATTTTTCTTATGTTTGAATGTACATGATCGTTGATTTTATTGGCCTCACACTTAAACATATTTTCCTTTAAAATATTAACTTCAATGGACTTAATCACATGAAAAAAATTCTTCAAATGATATATAACTATTAAAACCACTTTTCCTTTGAAAATTCGTGGTATGAAATTATAAAAATACTCTAACACTCATTATTTTGTGGTTAATAAGTGTAGACACCTAAACTTGGTATTTGACACTTTGAAAACATTAGTTTTGACACACTTAGACATTTGACATATATTTAAATTTTGAATACAATTTTACTCGATCAATTTACCTATCCATTAACTTAGTCACATTAATTCACTTATCATATTTATTTAAGATCAAATTAGCCTATCAAGAATCCATTTAGAATCCTAAACATACATTCTCTAATAATCATATCTTTGTTTTCACCTTCAGAAATTACCAACCTAGACATTACCATGTATTGAAATTTTCACTCTTTTTGATAATGTCTAGGATCCTCCAATGACTAATTTCAAATTTGGGCATCTCCATCAAAATACCCTAGAGATATTTCACATATTATTTGTGATGAGAAACTAAAAAGAGTCACCTATATATAAAAATGAGCCCAAATATCATTCCTCACCTCTCATATTCTTGGAGCACCCTTACATAGATTATAGATCATTAATTAAAATGCATATTCACATAGAAAATATCCAAAGATAAATACTAGAGTAGGCTAATGAGTTAAATCAAAATAAAAATAGATAAAGATTGCATACTACCAATTGTCAAATTATAAAGAAAGAATAACATCAAAATTGTACATGATTTTCCACATTACATATACACATAGGTATGAGAAACACATGCACTTTAAGCCTTGTTAATTTATTCTTTAACATTAGCTTGTGTTTAAATGTATTGGATCATTTGAGGATTCAAATCTCTTCTCTAAAACTTTACCCAAAGTATTCAACTATCATGGTGTTCATGATAAAAGGAGCTCAAATATCGTAGATATATCTCTAATCGATGGTAAGTGATGATAATCTAAAGTTTAAACCATGTCATCTCTAAAGGATAAAATACCATTATATCTAAATTTAATACATGGAAAAAATCGAAAGTTGCGTACATAGACAAAGTATTGGTCAACGGAAGAATATATTGAGGGATAAAAGATAGAATATTTCTCAATGACGTGTTTTAAAAAAATCAACAATATCGAAGGGCCCTTGTCTCATTGATGAAGTTGATTGGATTTTAATAAGCCTACCGAGGATCAAGTCTTCTTGAGTGCAAGGCACAGGCGATACCTAACATAGGAGAGTCAAAATAGTTGAGGCTAGGATCATGCCTTGGATGAATTTGATGACATGGATTCCCCTTACTTGTAGCTTCTTAAGCTGAAGGTTCCCACTAGTTTAGTTTTATGCTCACTTGTATTTGTAAATCCGCTACATGCATCCTCCAAAACATTAGCAAAGATGTTAAAAATCTATGTAATCTAGAGTCGAGTTGAGTACTTTTCTCAATAAAAAACAAAACAACGATACTTTAGTAAAAGGAGTAACTCAAAGCACATATGTACATATCCTTCAAATTTTATTAAATAAGCTATCTTTTCATGCAAATCTTATAGAATAAATCTATGTCTTGAAAGGGAGAAAATAATTTCCAAAATAGATTGATTGACCATGTAAAGGTGGTAAGTACAATAATAATTTAATATCATAGGCAATATGCATTTCCCTCTCATGTGTCTTATTTTGATTCTATAAAGAGTCAAATATTTGAGTGTAAAATCATTAGTTTTGACATTTTCCCATGTACACTAGATTTTAGAGTCGATATTTTTATAAATATTATATTTATTTTAGGTATGAATTATATGTTTGTCTTACATTTTCCTAGATGATATCAAACCTCTATAAGTGCAAATAATACATCTTCTTGAGCCTCACTTTTGTAAATGTAGATTGAGTGACTCGATAGTATGATTTTATACGATTATCTATATCAATTGTTCATCCCGTTGGTCCCAAATCGCTTCTCCAATGCATGAAGCTCACTTGCTTATGATTATTGATAAAATGTGTTCACTAAAGCTTTGTAATGCATATCTATATATTTTTGTGTCTATAAAATAAGTAAATACAATATTTTAGACATTTTGTTAATCGATACACCACCACCTCTTTCCTTTATTTATCTATCCATAATATATTTCCCTTTAACTTTTTACCTTTCTAAAAGTATATCATAACATGTTAGGTGTTAGCTTAGGTTTTTTTTTCATGCATTATATTAGGAAAAACCCAATTATTTCTAGCTATTCTCTACAAATTCAGATTCCGGTATCTAGAGATCGAGGTTATGTTTTGAACATGGGTGCATTGTATGTGATACAAATCCATATATCAATGTTTTAAACATCCTTAGTGGGAAATTGTTTGTATTTATAACTAGATAATATTACACAAATCCTAATAATTTTTTAAAAGTTTATATTTTGGTGAAGATATTAGTTTATCAATATGTTAGTGCAATATTTTATCACTTTGTGACTTCGAAGTCATGGAACATCTACTCTCAAATTTTCAGAATTTGCCTCTTTATTTTATGTGAAGACATATTTCAAGTTAATAGATAATTTTATAGATTCTAAATCCATAAGGTTGGAGAAGGCTCAAAACGTATCTCCAAGATTGAACTGTAGCACTAGTAATGAGAGCGATTGTGTAAGATTTTCCATTAAGGAGGGGATGCCTTATTAGGTTTCAATATTTATTGGATATCAATGTAGATAAGTCATCGACCACACTCTAATTAGAGAATGAGAAGGATATAAAACAACAAGAAGAAAATCCTAAACATCCAATAAAGATATGGAAGAGAAATGTAGATGAAAAATGTATTTAGTATCACATAAGGGATGAAAATGAAGGAGAGTGCAAAAGGTTCTATATTTTAGTTCTCTTTCTCCTTATTCCTTGTTCTTGATAAAAATATCATTGGATGGGAAAGCTTGACTACAAAAGGGATCTATTTTTATCTTGCTTTATCAACAATTTTTTAATTTAGCTTTGTTTATATTGATTAGAGTAGGAGTTAGAATATAGTTTTCTTTTCTTTATGCTAAGATTCTTATACATCACCCTACATATTTCAATTGAAATATGTTGTGTCTCTCATTATATGTATATTTTTTTAGGTAGGGTACATGGAAGAACATATCTAGTGAAAAGGAAATTTCAGGTATGGACTTGTAAAAACTCTTCACTAAGCTTATCTACTCTAAAATATACTTACTTCATTCAACAAAAAAACCTTCTAAGAAAGTACCCACATACTATTGAAATAATAAGTATGTTTAATAAGGAGTAATTTTTGTACCAAAAATTTAGTCATTGTGGCACTTGACATTAATATCTTTGAAAATTTACTAGGGAATGGGGCAGCATTTTTTTGCAAAGGGTTTGATATTTGTGCTAGGCGAAAGAATGGAGGAATAGAATGTGAAAATAGAGAAAAAGGGAAGCGCTGCGGGTGGAAGGGGAGAGGGATTACTAGCCACGACAGGAGGAAAGAATGAGCACGACTTGATAGTAGGGGGTCTCAAGGCTAGAGGAGGAGAGCATGGTATTGGAGGGCAAGATAAGAAGGTGGAGGAGTTGGGCCCTATTCCTAGGGTTACAAAATCCACCTGGACTATGGTGGGGAGTGGTGGGAAAAATGAAAATAGTCACAGGAGCTTCGACAGCGGTCTACTGAGGCCATCATGGTCTGGATCCCCCCAGAAGGCTTCTTCTTTCAAATATATATTGGAAAACAAAGACCCTGATCCTCAGGCAATAAAACAGCAAGCAATCTGGCCTACCTGGTCGATCTGGCCAAGGATATTCCCTCCGTTACCATCAAGAACCCTAAAGTGGAGGAATATTTCAAAACTCTTTCACGAGGATGCAGTGATTGGTAGGTTTAATGGGTTCTGGCCTTCATCCTCAGCACTATACCAGTGGGTATTCGAAACTTGGACCAATAAATGTGAAATATCCCTCTGTTCCAAGGGATTTTTCGTTGTCCATTTTAGAGAAGCGGAAGACTATCAATGATGTTTGACAGATGGTCTGTGGTTTTGGGGGCATGTGGGTTTATTTATAACTCCATGGTTTTCAGATTTCAATCCGAACACCTATTTGGTTGCCAAAACACCTGTTTGGGTCAGGCTCCCTAACCTCCCCTTACATCTATGGTATGCCCTGGAGGATATTGGTAATGGTTTGGGAAATTTTATCAAAGAGGACTTGGATAGAATGCATTCGAGCCTTTGTTCACTTACCTGCATATGAGAAATTGATTTGAGCAAGGGATTACGGATCGGATCAATCTTAAATTTGGTAATCTTCAACATATTTAGATATTAGACTATGAGAATCTGCATTCTGGTGCAGATTATGTAGAAATACGGGTCATCTACAAGCTACTTGTCCCTTTAATAAAAACTAGAAATCTACAAAAAAGAATGGATCGACTTCTTCTAGCGGTTGGGGCTTTGTTAACCTAGATTTGGTATCCACTTCAAACTTTAAGGATGTTCCGAATAATTCGACCCCCGAGAATAAAATAGTCACAGAGAAGGAGGACACCAAGATGGGAATTTAGGAAAATCACCTGGTAATTGGTGGAATGAAAAGGGGACATACTTCAGAAAGTTCAGAATTAGATAGGGATTCCGTGTCAGATAAAATGATTGCTTCGGCAATCCCTAATGACCTTCTTGTTGGTTATCTCAACTGACCAAGGCAAGTGGTTCGAAGTAAAAAAGTGAAAAAAACAAAAAGGGTCGAATGGGCAGCATTGAGGATTATTTTCCATCGCAGGGTGGGAAATAATTTTTGTTTAGGCTATTTTGGTCATTCTAATGCTTTTTGAAGCTGGTGTTTAGTTGTAGGTGTTGTTTCCCTTGTTACTTTTAAAAGCCTGTTGTTTTCCAGAGGAACTGGCCTCTACTTTTTAATAGGGAATGAGTCCCTTCAACCCACTTTATCTATCAAAAAAATATATTTGAAAATTTTCATAGAATTATCCTATTCACACATTTGTAGACTACACTTAAAGCATCCTGCTTAATCCTACACTCTTAGTCCACTAGGTCATGACTTTTCTTGAATAAGTAGAACCTCAAGAATAAATGCACCTTATGCGAGAACACATATTCATATCTTCTCAATCCATATCAGGCCTTAAATTATATTTCATCCTAATAATGGATATGTTGGTGGGCACATGCCATGTTTAATTGATGAATCTATCCCAATCTTGACAAATCTATCCCTTACACTTACTTATAGTCATATTTTAAAATGCACAAGTTATGTAAGTTGGCTTACAATTAAGTGGAAAATTATTCACACAATTAATCTATTTAAACATGCACACCCTAACCTATTAAAAGCCATCAAAGGATCCCATATCTAAGAAAAACAAGATCTGCGAGGATAAAATTGAAGCATCTCTTCCTTAGATCATATTATAACATAGCTATTAAAATATAAACACATCCATCATTATTTCCCTATATCACATAGTTATAATAAAATCAATAAAATATTCATTTTCATGTATCGAGGGTCAAAATAGGACTTTATATTTATTTATAATTTTCCAACCTCAATCCATACTTCCACCCAAGTTCCCATTTTATGATGGTGTTGGAAAAATATTTTTCATAAGAAAACATGACACCTTGACAATAGTGTGTGGAACAAATTCCCTACTTTGTTATGAAAAGAGGTGCACTTGATTAAAAACAAAAGCCCGATCAAGAAATAATATATACAATATTTACCCTAAACTAACTCATGGGGAGTTTTGGAATGAATTGTGGAATAAATGGAAAAGGAATGAGGAGAAAGCCGATTTAACAAAAATACAATTTTTTTCTAAAACCCTAATTAAAAAGTAATCGATAAAATAATAATAAATAACTACTAGATCGATACGATGAAATAAAAAGCATACAAAGTAGAAAACCTAAGTGAAATTAAGAGTTAGATCAATTAGTTTATTTCATAAATATCCCAATGGTGTGCAAAAGTAGAAGAAGGATTTTGTAGGATGTTGCCAACGATCCTAGAAAAATGTAGAAGGGACGAGGGTGCTTAGAATTTTACTATCTTTGCTGGGTGCTTGGATCCCTTTCTAGGCACCATGGTTTGCACATGATCTCCAAAATGAATTTCGCAGGGTCATTGAGTTGTCCAAAACCCTCACTATCTATCACTATAATGTTACAAAATGATCTCCGATGTTCTTTGATAACCTACAATAAAGAAGACCACCTACAAAACCCTCAAAAGTGCATCAAATCCCAAAAATAAAATAATGCAAATGAGGGGTTAGACTATCCTCAACTATCAAACAAGTGATCTTACGATTTATTGATGTACTACACCTCAGACACAATGTAGTTCTATGTTTATGTGTGGAATTATGCCCTAGGTGGCTCTTGTGCATGTCACACTTGATAGCGAGCAAGTAGCTAGATGTAAAATATGTAGATATATGTGTGCATGGAAAAATGAACTTCCCCTCCTATGAAGTGTATGCAAAATAACCAGCCTTTTTCCCTTGAGTGAAGCTAGATGGATGCAATGATGCTCTTTAGATGCTTGTGAATGTAACCTTAGGTGGTGATAGTAGATGCTTAGAGCTTGGTCCTTTAATTTTATCTCATAACATTGTATTTATATGATTCCCTTGTTTGAATTTCATAATTGATCACTAAAAGGCCAACCCCTAAGAGATAAGGATTCCCAATAACTAGAAAGGACCCAAAAAGGAATAAGTAAGATACAAAGAGGTCTAGGGAACCCAAAGTGGACACGGGTATTTGGGCATTGGTGTCCGAGATCCGGAAAAGGTGAAGTATCAAAGGTCAGATTGGGTAGTAGGGTGTGTAAGGCCAAGAAGGAGACCAAGAGAGGGAACCTAAGAGGCCAAAGATAGTGATCAATTAGTAATTTTCTCCCTTAGGAAACATATGAATATAATACATGTGATTAGGACCTAGAAATGTACCCAAGTGCGTGATTTAGTGTCTACAAAAACAAAAGGAGAGAGGATATGAAAGAGTAAGAGGGATACACAAGTGAATAAGAAAATACGATCTTATCCCAATGTCCAAGAAGATAACATATAAAATATGATTGATTAAATGCTTAAATTTTGTGCCATATTAAAGGAAACATAAGAAAGACATTGTTCGAAACATAAGAGAGAATAATAGTGTGAAATAAATTCAATAAAAAGTATAGAAATTTTCTATGTATTTATTGATGTTGAATGAATACAAAACCTTATAAACTTATCCTTTCCTTATAAAAATTCAGGGTCACATATTAAATTCCCTATTACATAGATGTACCTCATATTTATAATAAAAAGCACCAAATTAAGTAGGGTGACTTTTTATATTCAAATGATTAATAAATTACAAAACAATGAAAAAAGGGGTGACATTTCAATGTCCCTTTCCAAATAATGAAGGTCACTTATGTTACATTCTATTTCTAAAAATTAAATTTAAATTAGAACATTAAGTTGTGGAAATCAATTTTTGAGTACGCTTATCCCCCACCCGTGTTCACTATCTTTATCATTATCATGCACATGCATACCTCTCTTCCCACTTAAATCCTCCCTTTCCTTTCTAAAATGTATCTATCCATTTAATTGGTATTTTCCACCTTAATCTCATCATAATCATACCATTAAAATATCATCCCTAATCACCATTAATTAGTCCTAATTTTCATCTAATTTATTTGTCTTCCCTAAATGTCCCTATTTACCATTCGTAGGCCCTCATTTAATTATTTCAACTCCCTTTTGCGTTTATTTATTTATTTTCACCTCTCACCTACCCTTTTATCCATTCTAAGCAACCCTAATTCTTCCTTACCACTTAAAACCCTAATCTCACCTCATAAGGGCTCATTGTCTCAAGCTCTTCACCCTTCCATCGCCCAAATGGACGGTCCATCGCATCACCGGTGACCCATCTGGGTTTTTGTTGACCCTATAAATATGCCTTCCCCCTCCTTACAAAAGGGATGGAATTTTGGTTTTTCTTTGGATTTGGATTTTTTTGCGGGTTTCTTCGCTTCCCACTAACATCATTATTAACATGGATATTCCTTTAGAAGACCTTTTTCATCATTATAAAGATTTGAAGACAACTTTGTGTGCTTGTGTGGAGCCTCTTGTTGTCTTAAATTTTCTCTTATGATTCATCCTCACAAGTTCGGTTGTCATCTTAGACCCTTCTTTGTCACCCCATCCTTCATTCAACATTCTTCATCGTTTATCTTTGGCTATTTTAACTTATGGAATCATAGATATGTCCTAGTTGTTGTCAAACCAGGCTAGGTCATCATCGACGACCCACATCTCTTCAATTTTTGGTCATCTACTCTTGCCCACTATCCATTTTATGATCCCTCGAGTCCTTGATTCCTCAATCTTGCCATTCTACACACTTGCAACTTCATATCCCAACTTCATCAGATCCAATCACCATCGATCATGACCAAATCACCGTTGACCCTATCAGCGGAGATCTCTTCTTATTTAATTTTCTTACATCCTTTCTATTCTCATTTAGATCCAAACATTCCCTCATCATCTTGTTCATATCCGATTCCTCAACATATTCATCGGTCTCATATCAACTTGGACCGGTGCCTTGAACTATCTTTCTACATTTCTTTTTGGTCTTTCTTGCCCCATTCTTTATCCACTCTACTATGCAATCTCAGGTTGTCATCGACCCGCTTAGGTTTGGTTTAGCTTAGCATATACTATAATCAAACAAGCATCTTATCTTATCTAGCACATTTCATATTTCCATTTCGGTTTAGTTATCTGTTATATCTAATTTATCAATCATTTTAATCTATCTCTTTCATAAAAAAGTGGGTTGACATCCATCATAGGAATTTTTCATCTCTTGGGACCAAAATTATCAGAAACCCACCATCCTATCTACTAATCCATTTTCTTTGTTGAGTTCTCTTTGTTGTGTAGGTCATCAAGCTCATTACGAGGAGGATAATTTGTGCCTATATCCATCATCATCTCATCTAGAGGTACCTTAAACCATCTCATACTTTTTGTTACTCATTTTTATTTGTTATAAATTCACTAATATGAAACAAGAGAGAGAAAATTAGTTCAACATAAGTAGCACCTACTACTCCTTTATCCTTGGCACTTTTTTCTTAGATTAAAAATCCTACAACTAGTTGAGAGCATGTGATCATCTTCTTATTTAAAATGAACATTCCTCAACATGTAATGATCCATCTATCAAGAGTGGTTCTAATTTCCATGGGCATGGCTCAAAATTTGTAAAGTTCATCATAAAACTCCATGATGCTCATGTATAACTCAGTGAGGTTATGGCTACCATTTCAAAATACTCATCTTAAAGGATATCTTAAATAACTATCTTGGTGAATTATACTTTAATTTCCTCCCACTACAATGACTTCCACCATCTAGCTTAAAGGATTTTCAGGATAGTTCTTTCATATCATGTTCAATCACTCTAGGTCGTATATGCACTAATTGAATTTTTTCCGCTTATAAGGTTTGAGCAAAAAAATGGGAAATTTACATGATGTTTGAGATGTGATGTGTGGTTGATGTCGTGCATGTGTGTGTGTGGGTGATGAAGTTCATGGGTAATTGGCATGTTTTATTTTTACCTTGTTCAAATTCTTTAAGTGATGTGTTTCATGCTTCTCTTTGACCCCTATACTTGGTTCATATGGACTATAGATAGGCGTAGGATAAATATGTGCATAAATGGCCTACATATGGTGCTGATGGAATGGTGAATTTAAAAATACAATGACATGTGTGCTTGTGGAATTTTAGGAAACCATACACTCTACAACAATCAATAATCAAACAATTGAATACCAAAATACTAGTTTGTAATAACAATGATAATTCAAATGAACAAAATACCAAGCATGCATGAGACAAAACACCAAGTTTTCATGGTAAAACCCTAGCATAGCTAAGGAAACATCCACACTGTAAGATATCAAGATTTTATTAACTCAAGATGAAAAAATTACATGTGAACTCATTATGAGATACTTTGGATCTCCAAAAGATAAATACACCTAATTAGAAAATTACCTTTAGGATTCCTCCTCCTAAAAATAGAGTGGGAAAAATATGTTAGGATTTTCCTTCCTAAAACTATAATTAATTGGAATTCATATTTCTATTCCCCTTAGACCCCATGTGACGGTAGTGACGGGTGTTGCCCACCCCACGGTCCCCTTTTGGGAAGTGAGCTACAAACCACACTAGAAAGGGATCCAACATTTAACGTTTTGTAACATATCTACTATGGAAAAGTTGGAAAACATGGGTAAGCCCCTTTTAGTTTTTGCACAAAAAAGAGTGGCTCAATGATAATGGTCATACATGTGTAAAATCATATGAGTCTTGTGATTTCATTTTCCACACATGGGGATGTGGTGATGGTGAAATAAATGGAAAAAATGTGTGGTAGTGAAGTACACTAGGAGCGGGTGTTAGTTTAGCTTCAGATTTGGATTTTGAAAGGAGGAAACCATTCGACATAGTTTCAAATATTGGTGGAAATGTGCATGGGTTGTGTGACACTCAAGTTCAAAATGGATGACATTCCCTCTTGAATGACCACATGGGTGATAGGGTGCACTCTTAACTTTTTTGGTCCACATTAAAGTTAATTTTTGTGTAATTGCACTTGCCTCTTATTCTCTCCCATATGCATGTGTGTGTGAAGTTTATCCTCCTCCAAATCACCTTCATTCATATTCACTGTTCGGAGATTAAATATGGTTTGAATTCCTCTTCTTCATTGTGTGTGGTGACCATGATTCTCATTAAAATTATATCTACATAGTTTTTAATTTTCTCATCATGTAAGGTGCTTTGGGATTCCCTTTTGGCCTCTTCTCTCTTCCTCAAATTTTACCTCTTGACAAGTTGCATGGGATGTGTTCATGTTGGTAATGTAGTGAAACTATGGGTGAGAGGTGATGGTCATCACATGAAATTTAAGGTGGATGTGGGGCACATGTTGGGTAGATAGGTTCATAGAAATGGGGAGACATGTAATGTGGTCTACGTGGGTGTGGGGTAGGTGCATTTGAATGAGTGTGATGTGGAGAGGGTTGCACGTATCTTTTTAGAGTGCATATGTGAGGGATGTGTGGTGCTTGGAGAAGTAGGAGGATATGATGGATGTGGTGGTGAGGAAGTCCATAGTAGGAGCACATGGGAGAAATGATGATGTGGTAAAGAGAGTGAGTGACCAAGAAGTGGATGCATAATAAGTGTGAATGATAATTGTGCAAGGGCCATGCCAAATTTTATGGTTGGTGGTTACATGTGAGTGAACTACATGGTGAAGAGGTGGCATGAGCATGAGTCACATGCGAGATATTTCAGTTGGTAGTGTATGTGGAGTAGAACCAAAGGTGTATTATATGAAAATTTTCAAGACTCGCCAAACACATATGTATGTAAGATATCTATAAAAATGATTAGATATGGAAGAGTAATTATATGCGTATTAGAAGTAGAAGAATCCATATTTAAATATTTAAATAGTTCTTCATCAATCAAAATAGTGTGCTCATATCCATCATGTATAAATTTTAAACATTGATGAAAAGTGGATGGTATATCTTACATGACATGGATCCAAGAGCATCCTAAGAGGATATTTTAGTGAAGTGTATTATCCACAATGTGGAATGTAATAGGGAGACTCTTATGGCCAATTAATACATCCAAATTGATTTTACCAAGTGTATATAGTGATATATTATCAAATCCTCGAATAATAGTAATAGTCTAATAAAAATTACAGTCATAGATATACCCATTAGTTATAGTCGAAACAAGGGCATATATTCAAATTGAATTGATTGTTGAATAAAAAAGTAATAGAAAATATTGAATACATGTGGGGGGCATAATTAGTGGTGTACATTGATCAACAATGTTATTAGAAGGAATCTCAATATGAATAAAAGTAATAGCCTTGTCCATGCTCTTAAATGCATCCATGATAGGTGAAAAGGAAGAAGATTGATAATCATTATGTAAAATAGTACATTGTTAAGCCTCATATAGGATGTCCTTAGATACAAGTACTTTATTGAGTATTTCTAAAATAGATATCTTAGTAGGGGTATTGTTCAATTGATCCAATATATCATAACCTTTAAGTGGAGCACTAAGCTTAATAATAGGAAAAGAAGGCGGTAAGGGTAAAAGCGGAATTCACTAACTAGATGTGTATTGTGTTGTGTATCAACAATATTAATTATGGGTTCCATAGTATGATAAAAGAGGATGTAAAATCTCTTGGATGCTTCGAGAGTAATAGGAATAATATCGACGTACATTAATATAATCGAGAGGCCATTTGAGGCCACTATGAAAAAATTAGGATCAACATGCAAGTCATGTATCTCAATTTGAGTATGAGCATGGATATGGTTAAAAGGATCCCATATCAATTTGAGGGAATTTACCCTTAGGATGATGGAAAATATCATAATAAATTTTTTAATGGTCCATAAAGACACAAAGGATTGAAATCCCAATGGCTCGAAAATATATCATACACCAAAGAAAGGAGGATAAGCTCCAAGGCCACATAAGGTTAGAGGAATTGCCAGGATCTAAATTTGTACACCTAAGATAATTAAATATGTGTTTCATATTATATTGGTTTCTTATCTATTTAAAGGATTAACGGTAGTACAAGTTGTATATCCTAATTAATTACTATACCTCAATACACAAACCAAAATATAGCTCCCAAAGCAAATTGTAAGATATAAATGATTTCTCAAAATAAATGAGAAGAAGTTCACATAGATGAATACAAAGATACATATATGATATGAGTGTATAGACTATATGTGAATAATAGTAAAAATATGGAAGTTATTTGTCTCTATAACTATGACTATAAACGAGGTAGTATGGAACCATACAATGTCCTTAAATATAGTATGACCTAGTCTGAGCTATATGGTTTAGAGCTAGGATCTGTTAGTAATCTATAACTTTTGGTGATCATTGGTGGCCTTAAAATGATCTTTTCTATCTCATGTTAGGGTTCAAAATTTTAAATGACTCTATTAATTACATATAATAGATGAAACCACTATATCCCTACACTAGCACTTCTTATACACCAATAGATAAATAGGAAACAAATTTGTGTGTTGTGGAGTTGCAATGAACTTAGTGGTCAAGCCTCGTTGATCCAATCTAGGTATTTTACTACATCACTCCAAGTTAGGATGAAAATCCATGTATTTCTCCTAGTATATGTGTAATTGTGCATATAAATCAAAGCCAAATCCTAGCTTTCCCTTGTGTATCATGACACAATATTGTAGGCATATCTATAGAATAAGTAGAACTTACCCTACACAATTTTTATATAAAGTTATGTAATTTCATATTATATATTAATTCCTTTTCACACTTAGAAACCTCAAAAATTCTTTGTGTTGTCTTTTTGTTGCTTGACTTGGCTTGGCTTGGCTTGGCGTAAATTGACTTGGGAGGCATATCAAATAAGAGATATGGATCTTGAATCTAGTTTGTATTTCTTCAAACTTGTGTATGGGTTTCTCTAGGTTGTGTCATTAATTTTAAGTAATTTAGGAGATATTAGAGTGCTTTAGGAATGTAATTTGTAGTGAGTTATCTTCAAAGTGCCAAATTGGTCAAATGAGTGCATTAGAATTTCTTTTTATAGGCATTTGTCTGCTACATTTCACATTAAGGTAAACATATAAGATATGAAATGACCCAAAAAAACATATTAAATTGATAATATGATCATTAGTTTATAGGGGACATGACCATATGGGTCCAACGGAGACCTTAGTATGGGCTTGGTCCCAATCCATATAGTTTAGGATATGCAATTCATGAGGATTGTGTAGGATTACAGTGATATGATTGGGTTTAGTATAATGCTTTGGATTAATGATGGAATTGAATATGTGAATGATAAACTAATGTGTAGACTAAAGAAATCCATATGGGAGAGAGAGATAGATCATTTGGGATTAGTATGTGTGCATAATTCATAGGGTAAAGAAAAGCCAAACGTTTCATTTCTAAAGAATAAGTTTCCAAATTTAGGTGTATACACATGCCCAATCATAATTACCCATTTTTAGGTCTTAAAGAGAGCCAATGTTTACACAAATAAGAGTTAATATTTTGTTACAAAACGTGAGCATGAATATCCAAACATAGATTTGAAACCATGAGACATTAAGGCTTTAATTTCTAGAAATCAAATCCATAAATCAATAAAGGGAAAAATATACCAAGGGGGAAAACACCTAGATCTTTCCCCCTATCATAAAAACTTCATTTTCACTCAATTTCATCATTCCATATTTTATAACTACATGTTTATGTCATTGTCACTTTATCTTACCCATTTTTGGAGTAATCATTTTAAACCTTAACTTGTACTTTCTTATGCAAACTTTTAAATCTTGTTTATATTTGAAGATGATAAATATATGATTTAGGATATATATTTATTGTATTTTCTATTCTAAATCATATTTATATTTAATATATTTCTTAATTAGATTAAAACCCTAGTTTTGATATTACTGATATATTCTTAGATTTATTTTTATATCATACATGTTAGGTCTAAGATTTTTGAAGCTATAAAAATAAGGAAATCAGATCCATCATAAAAAATTTATCTACAACATGTAAACAAGAACCATTGACATTGTCACGTGTATCAATTATATTGAAAAAATGATCATCTTTGACATTTTCAATATTTACATCCACAAGTACATTATCCATATTTGTATTAATAGAATAAAAAGTGAGAATATTATTAAAAATTCAATCATATTATTTTGTAAACTAACAATATATTGAATCAAAGCAACTTGAATAGGATAAAAACAACTTCAATCAATTTAGTACTTTTCCTAATATGTGTAATTAACCTAACTTTATTAGATGACATATAAGAAGTGTAAATATAAAGATTAAGAAAGATAAATATAATGATATGAGAAATGCTATATTAACTTAAATTCATACATGTGGATTTATGAAAGTATAAGATGATATTTTATTCCAAAATCAAACTTTTAAAGGGGAATGTATAAAGCTTTAAATTATAGAAACTACGTTGTGTATTCCACAAATATACAACTCACTTATATATGTGTTGACTAAATTAGGTTTTGAGTTCCTAAATTGATTCAAATGTGCACATAATCAGATTACAAAAATTTAAAATTAATCATAATTGAATTATAATAACAATAGTCATAAAGGGCAATTTTAACCAATTTCCAACGAAAGTGAAAATGATAGTGTAAGGAAAGACCCAACCTAATTTAAGATGAATGTACAAAAATTCAAAATCTAAGATTAGAATCATAACGCATTCAATTACATTATATTAAAATTTGATCACCTAAGACACCATATGAGTTAGGTCTAGTGCGAAAGGGTCGGAGGTTTGATACCAAGACTATATTTTTGTTAGGCAAAACTACCTTATTTTTGTGTTTGTTTTCCAATCTATGCTATGTTAGAATATAGCTAAGAAATATTGCAATGTGATGTGATGATTTTATATGTTCTTCTCCTTTTCTTAAACCCTACAAAAATATTTAACAATAGAAGAATATGAGCCCTAAAATAAGCCCAAAATGATTTTTTCATGCCCTACTCTATGAAAACACTACATTACATATATGGAGAACCAACATTCATATTCTTATCCCTATCAAGTGATTTTTTTTTGTGTCTCACTCATGATCTTATATGCTCAATCATTAAAAGTACAAAAAAATAAAGTTAGGAAAATAAGGTGGGCATTTAGTTAGTGCATGAATGACCTCCATGAGAACCTCTCCAGTGGGTGACTTAAGACTCATATTATTAATAATATGGATCCCCACCCACATAGTTCATTGGTGAAACCAATGATTCTTTCTACCAAGAGAGAATTCGAACCCCTTATGTTTAATATTTCCTTGAGTCATAAGAATTCCTAATGAATTTGATTGAATTACTTTAAGGTATATTTTATATAAATTAAAACTAACAATATCCAAGATAATATATTCAAATTTTCATGGAAAGAAAAATATTTAATAATCTTTTCTAATATTCATTTTGATCAAAATGTCATCAACATCAATTAAAATGAGAAAATGTTAACAATTAATCCTTTTAGACTCAAATATCTTACAAGGGACATCATAGAGGCATTTAAAGAGGGAATGATCTCTCTTAAGAGAATAAGTATGGGTAATAAAAATTCTAGGTCTATAATACAAAAAGTTCTTATGGATTTTATTAGTAATGATATTATCATGTTCAAAAAATAAATCATTATTTCATATGAATCAAAATGTGAAATGTACATCACATGAAATGAAAAAATCATAGAATGAAATGTGTATTACATAGGGGACATTATTTATATTCCAAGGAATTCAGTTTTTCTTCCGATGTCATCCGTTTGAAAGTATTTTTCCTTGTTCATATTTTCATAGCGGTCATATGTAAATGGTGGAAATATTATTAGACTTCTGATGACTTTACTCGAGAGATAGCCACAAATGTTAACCCCATTGTTTCCCTTTCTTCAATATCAACTATAGCCTTGGAAAGAGTCAAAACATTGTGATTTATGTATTGTCAATTCCCATGCCAACCATAAGGGTAATTGGTGTGTGCATCCCTTTTTATTGGTGTAATTGGAACGGTACATGGAATTATATCTTCAAATGGTATTCGAATGTAATTATCAAATTCAACCATTACATATGTTGGTGGACCACTACTAGGTGTCTATATCATGCTTAGAATATATCCTAGAGCTCCATTTACAAAAACACAATTTATAAACTTTAAAATCTAAACATGTACAATAACGATAGTGATCTAATGATGATTATATCGATGATGATAATCATGACGATGAATATGATGATGGTGAAATGAATACCTAAACATGTATGATAACGATGGTGAAAATAATGATGATGATGAAAAATGACAATGACCATGATCATGACAATCACGATCACAATTTGATGATGATTGTAATATTTAATTTATTTACAAATTCACATAATAATATCAATAATACTAATAAGATTAATATTCACGATGATGATGATGGTGAAGATGTTGATGGTGGTGGTGTTAATGGTGGTGATAATGATGATGAGGATAATGGCGATAACGACAACAATGAAAAAGATGAAAACTATGCCACAATTTGTAAACCTTAAACCCTAAATATGCACGATAATGATGGTGATGATAATGATGATGATGGCAGATGACAATGACCATGAATGTGAAGATGAAAATCATGATCATGATCTAACGATGATTATATCAATGATGATAATCATGATGATGACTATGATGATGGTGAAATGAATACCTAAACATGTATGATAATGATGGTGACAATAATGATGATGATGACAAATGAAAATGACCATGATCGTGACAATCATGATCACGATCTGATGATGATTGTAATATTTAATTTATTTACAAATTCACATAATAATGTCAACAATACTAATAAGACTAATATTCATGATGATGATGATGGCAAAGATGTTGATGGTGGTGCTTATTAATAGTGGAGATAATCATGATGAGGATAATGATGACACCGAAGAAAATGATAGTGATGACGATGAAAAAGATGACAACTATTCCACAATATGTAAACCTTAAACCCTAAATATGCATGATAATGATGGTGCCAATAACGATGATGATGGCAGATGAAAATGAGCATGAATGTGAAGATGATAATCATGATCTTGATCTAACAATGATTATATCGATGATGATAATCATGACGATAGTGAAATGAAAACGAAGAAGAAGATGCTGATGAAAATAATTGTGATGATAATGACAAGGACAACAACAAGGATGATGGTGACAATTAAGATGACAATAACAATGATGATAATGATGATAATATCACTATCATTGCTAATAAAATTCTAATAAGAATATAATATTAATCATAATTAATTTTTATTAATACAAATTATTATAAATTAATATTAATATAATATAATCATTATTTATATAACACTATAATTTATAAGTTAGTATTAATTTATTATAGTTTATATTATAATATTAATTACAATAAATTGATTATATTCTAATTTATTTTAAATAATATTTCATTATAATTTATAATTATAATAATTTTGTATATTATAATTAATGTAGTATAATACAATGTTATATATTATAATAAATGTATTATAAATTATTATAATATTATAATTTATTATATAATTTGTTATAACAAATTTAAGTGCAACATTTGGAAAAACACATTTGAAATTATAACTTATAATTATTTATTATCAAAACATAGTCACCTATAATTATTTTACATGATATTACATTATCTTTTATAATAATAATAATTTTCTATATTATAAATTGTTAGGATTGTGGAGATGAATTGCTTCATAGTTAGCATGATTTACACCTTGTTGGTTTACTCAATAATCGACACCAGTCAGGGTAACCAAGTCTTTGGTTAGCATCGGGTGTAACCGACACCTTACACTGTGTGTGAAAGTTTATATTTAACTCATGGGAATTTAATCTAGCTTTTGTTTTAAAGCTGATTTAAAGGTTGTAAATGCATAACTAAGGTGCCTAAGTTTTCTAAGCTTATATAAGCTAGAAAACTAGGGTTAGAACATAAGGAATAAGGAAATAGAAGAATTGAGCTATCATTGGTTGAAAGGATGATGAAGAAGAAGAAAAAGTAGATTGCATGAAGACAAGAGCTTTCATAGAGAGAAGTTGAACATAAGAAAAGTGCAGGTACACTTGTTGGTGAGAAGATGGTATTATCTTCTCTCTGTATTTCCTTTATATTGTTTAGTCTCATGTAATGGCTTGTATAATATGAAAAGCACTTAGTGTTTCTTCTTGTTAGATCCACAGTTGTTGTGAGATCTTGTTATTTATCACTCTTGTAGATCCACGAGTTTGTGAGATCTTGTATTACATATCCATAAGATCATGATGTTTTGTTGATGTATATGAATATAGTATTTTAGAGGAAGTTGTATTCATGCTTGCATAGGTTATGCGGTGATGGAGGACAAACTTAATTCTCGGTGTACGATTATGATTGCACATTGGTAGACCCTTCTAGAGGTTTTGTTTGCAGCTTCACAATATAGTGAGAGCTTGGTTGCATAGTGGTAGATGCATGGTAGCTTCAAGTATGTGAGATATGGTGGTGTTTCGAGGCATGATTGTAGTGCACTCGGGTGGATTTGGTTAGAGATATAGAGGAGACACGGTGTGTGGTATGGAGGCACGATTTAGTATACTCGAGGCATATCTAGTTGGAGATCGAGAGGAAGAGATACTCTTGTAGAGATACATGTACCCTTGTGCAGAAGAGTTGGTTTATAATCTCTTGTTATACTATATATATGAGATATCTATCTTTGGTGGACGTAGCCCACATTGGGTGAACCACGGTACATGTTGTGTTATGTGTGTGTACTTTTTGTGTGATTTGGATTATTCTTGTTTACGCTTTCACTGTTGTAGATTTTGTGGGGATTGTTAGATCCGTATTTTCATGTTTTGAGTTTTATATTCAATGGTTGCAATGTTTCTACATAGACCCATCCCCAACAACTAGTATCAGAGTGTTGTTTGATAGAGCGATGGATTTTCATTATTTGAGCAAGGTTTTGCTTCATGATATTGTTAGTGGTTTATTAATAGGTATATGAGAGTAGGGTTTATTTTTCTGATGTGAAAATCTTACGAAGAGATTGAATCTCAAGTGGGACTGGAAGAGTAAGTTTGCTAGAAATTATAGTGGGCGGCATTGGTTAAGTGGCAACCGACGCGGCGTCGGTAGGGTGAACGTGGTCGGTTATAGGGTGACTGTGGTCGATTCTTTGGGCAGACTGGTTTTAGATAGAAAATCATAGATCTAAAGAAATGGAGAGATGCATGGAATGTATATTGGTTGCTGAGGTGTCCCTTGTTCTTGGAGGCATAAGCATGGTGGTCAGATTGTAGATCCGGGTTACAAAGGTATGATTTTATCTTGATTTTGTAGTGATTTACATTTTAATAGCACATGCATGGTTTTGGATTGCAGATCTGGACAAAGAAAAGGAGCAGGTATGCATCCTTGGTGTAGTTAGATGCACGAGATTCATTAAAGAGGAAATAACACAAAACAAAAACATGGCTTCCATCAGAGAAACATGTTCTTCACTTGAAGATGTGGTTGAGTATCTTGGTGCTTGGTAAGGTGATGTGTTTCATCTTGGTGCAATTTATTTGCATGTATTATTGCTGTAGTGGTTTTGTATGATTTGGATGCTTCTTCTTGAAATGACTGGATCAACTCAACTATCGGCTTCGGTTGAAGTAGGCACTTGGTGTGGTGTTCTATGCCAAATTGTGTGGTGTTGGGTTCGTTCCAACAACATCGACATCGGTCTGAGAACCGAGGTTGGTCATAGAGGAACTGGTATCGGTCAACTAACCATGGTCGGTTAGGAGATGACCATGAGTGGTCGGTCTCAATGGCAACTTATTTGTGCATGTTGTTTTTTGCAGCGGAGAGAGGGTAGATGGTTTTTTCCTGGTTTGGAGGATCGAGTTTCTTGCACAAAGTGTACATGGCAGAAATGGTGTAGATCACTTCATGGTTTAGATCAAAAGAGGATGGAGTTGGCTTGGTTAGTCCATTGAGATTTTGAGTTAGGTATTTCTATATGATTCATGTTTTATTTCTTTCATTTGGAGCAATTGATACTATGTTTGGATAGTTTGCACATATTTATACCATGGTTTTTTGGTGTTGTTTGAATTTTATTTCCCGGTTGTGTGGGATCTTGAGGACAAGGGTTTCTAGTCTAAGGATGAGATCCTCAATGAAAAGTCATGATTAGACACAGTTGTAGGTAATGAGAGATGTTGAGTACACATGGATGGAAATAAGGTGATTCACCTACTTCACAAGAAGTCAAAGCTTCTGTGATGTAAAAGTATTCTCAGAGAAGAAAGGGAATCAATTTTATATTTCTTTCATCTGGTTTTATTTCTCACTGAAAATTAGCTTTTGAGCTTGGTGTTAGAGGTAGTGCAGGGATTTCGTGTTCGGTGGGAGCAAGACATGGTTATTGGCATTAGAGGATTGGAATGCACATACGGAGTAAGAAGATATTGCTACTATTTAGAGTGGCATGGGGCACAAGTTGGGTTTAGAGGGCGATTATAGATTTGCGGGTATTTTGAGTTTATTGCTTTGTGATGCCACTTCTAGTTTATTTTGTGGTGCTTAGATATTCCTTAGGGAAGGTAGTTGATGGTTGATTCAGTTGGTTTTAGATGATAAAGCAATTTTCGAGTTTGAAGGGTGAAAAGGAGAAAATCTGCTAGTTATAGAGATTGGTGTCGGTTAGGGTTAACCATGGTCAGTCAGGTAGTGACTAGGGTCGGTTAGGAAACTATGGTCGGTTTGGTCACAGGTTTGACAACAGTGTTTATTTACCATTTTTAGATGGTGCCCTTGTTTTGCTTTCATCTTGGTTGGTTTGTGCAATATGTTGATGACATGTTTGTTGGTATTTGCACTTGGTATTAGTGGCATGGTTTAACATGGATGTTTTTTATTGACATTGATGAGCACAGATTCATATTCAGCTTTGGAGTTAGTTGGTGGTAGACTTGGAGCTTTTGGAGAGCCTAGTGATATGGATGGATGTACAAGGTGAATTTGTACATATGGATGATGCTATGATGATGTTTGATTTACACATGGATGCCTTGAGCATGAGTAGGGGATGTTTGTATTTCCTGTTGATTAATATGTTACTCCATGAGGAGATTTTATATACGAGATGATTATCTTGGAAATGCTAGTTGTTTATGTAGGGTTGGATTTACAGATTTACGTGTTTGGATTCTTTGAGTTATGCAGGTTTGTGGATTGATCATCCATTGTTGTAGGTAGAACTCATTTGGATTGTCTTTACCCAGATCTTGTTTTGCTTTCACATATTCCAGTTTGACTTGTCTTGGTCAGTTTGCATTGGTGGTTACATGGAGACATGCATAGAAGTATGGAGAACATAGTTGGTTTTATAGGTATGGTTATGGTTGTAGTTGAATCTCAATATTTCAGTTTGAGTGGGAGATCTTATAGGTGCATTAGTCATGGTGGCTTGGTTGCATGAGAGGCTTGGTGTTATGATTTAGTGGGAGCTTGATGTATGGATAGCTCATTATCATGGATCAGTAGTAGCTTTGTGCAGGTATATGGTAAGTCAAAGGTTTGTTATCTTCTTGGTTTTAGAAGATGGTTTAATCTTCTTGATTTAATTTGAGAGAATTGTTGATGTAAAGAATAGACGGTCTTCACGGTATGTAGAGGATGGTGATGTACAAGTATAGGTACAAGTTCAACAATTTATCTCCAAGTGGGAGATTGTTAGGATTGTGGAGTTGAATTGCTTCACAGTTAGCATGATTTACACCTTGCTGGTTTACTCAGTAATAGTGCGCTAAGGGTAACTAACGCTCGTCAAATGGTAACCGACGTTGGTCGGAGTAACTAGCACCGGTCGAACATCAAGGTAATCGACAAAGCAAGGTTACACATGTACGTGAAAGTTTATATTTAACTCACGGGAATTTAATCTAGATTTTGTTTTAAAGTTGATTTAAAGGTTGTAAATGCATAGCTAAGGTGCCCTAAGTTTGTCTAAGCTTATATAAGCTAGAAAACTAGGGTTAGAACATAAGGAATAAGGAAATATAAGAATTGAGTTATCCTTGGTTGAAAGGATGAAGAAGAAGAAGAAGAAAAATAATATTGAATGAAGACATGAGCTTTCATAGAGAGAAGTTGAATAGAAGGAAAGTATAGGTACATTGTTGGTGAGAAGATGGTATTATCTTCTACTATTATTCCTTTGTATTTTTAGTTTCATGTAATGGCTTGCATAATATATAAATCACTTAGTGTTTCTTCTTGTTAGATCCATAAGTTGTTGTTAGATCTTGTTATTGCTCATTCTTGTAGATCCATATGTTGTTGTGAGATATTGTATTACAAATCCATGAGATCATGATGTATTGTTGATCCATAGGAATCTAGTATTGTAGAGGAAGTTGTCTTCATGTTTGCACAGGTTATGCAGTGATGGAGGAGAGACTTACTTCTTGGTGCATGGTTACGGTTGCACATTGGTAGACCCTTCTAGAGGTCTTGTTTGTAGATTCACAGTATAGTGAGAGCTTGGTTGCACAATGGCAGATGCAAGGTAGCTTTAGGTATGTGAGATCTGGTGGTGTTTCAGAGGCACGGTTGTAGTGCACTCAGGTAGATCTAGTTAGAGATCTAGAGGAGACACATGTGGTGGTATGGAGGCACAATTTAGTGTACTTAGGAAGATCCGGTTGGAGATCTAGGAGGAAGAGATACTCTTGTAGAGATACATGTACTCTTGTGCAGAAGAGTTGGTTTGTAATCTCTTGTTATATTATATATATATGAGATCTCTATCTTTGGTGGACATAGCCCACATTGGGTGAACCACAATACATGATGTGTTATGTGTGTTTACTTTTTGTGTGATTTGGATTATTCTTGTTTACGCTTTCACCGTTGTAGATTTTGTGGGGATTGTTATATCCGTATTTACATGTTTTGAGTTTTATATTCAATGGTTGCAATGTTTCGCATAAACCCATTCCCAACATAAATAATATAGTATAATACAATATTATATATTATAAATTATTATAATATTAATAATTGATAATATTATAATTTATTATAATAAATTTAAGTGCGATTAAATACATTTGTAAGAAGTGTAATTTTCTTATGTAAATATTATATTATATAATTTATTTTTTATATTATATAACTTATAGTTATTATAACAAATTTAAGTGGAGCACTTGGAAAAACACATTTGTAATTATAATTTATAATTTATAATTTAATATTATAATTGTTTATTATCAAAACATAGTCACCTATGATTTATTTTAAATAATACTATATTATCATTTATAATTATAATAATTTTCTATAATATAATATAATATATTATAAAAATATATTGTAAATTATTATAATATTATAATTTATTATAATAAATTTAAGTGCGAGAAAATACATTTGTAAGTATAAGTGTAATTTTCTTATGTAAATATTATATCATATAACTTATTTTTAATATAAGTATTTATTTGCAATTTTTACATATGTAGTATATTGGAAAAACACATTTGTAATTATAATTTATAATTTAATATTAAAATTGTTTATTATAAAAACATAGTCACCTATGGTTAGAGATGAGAGCGATGGAGCGGAGTAGTGGCGATTCCCACGAATTTTGAATTCGGAGCCAGAGAAAGTTGCCTTGGCGGGAAAGGAGGTTGCAGTTGTGGTCCCCTGTTTGAGGCATTTTACCTCTGGTGCGAATCAAATCCCACTGGGCACTGGTAGCGGAGTGGAGTGGCTTGGGAAGAATGGCATGGTGCTGGCGAAGGAAGAGGTTTCGATGCTCTTGGTTAAGTTTGGCCCCGACGTTGTAGTCAAGTCCTTGACTGGGTTGTTAGGGACTAACCCTAAAAAATTTGTTGGTAGATGTTGAATCATGCCTATGGTCTGTTTCACCCTCCCTGGGGGTGGGGTTGGAGGTCCCTTCAAATCCAATTGAGCTGGAAGTAAGCGGTTCGTAGGAGGTGGAGGAAATTAAGGTGGGGGATTGGTTTTAAACTGTCTAAGGATGTGGTGCGAGTGAATCTCCCTCTAGGCCCTAGAAGGGACTTTGTGGATGTTTGTGTTAAAAGAGAAATCTGTTGTAAATTTGTGGGGGCTAGGTTTTCCAGGAGAAAAATCTTAAATTGGGTCTTCTGGTTCTGGGGCAAGGAGAGGAAGCCTAAATTTTTCTTTCTCCCAAATGGCTTCTTCCAAGTTTTGTTCCATTCGGAGGCCTTGCTGGAGAAAGTCTTCAAAGGAGGACCTGGTTTCTTAATTCCTCGAGCCTTTATCTCGTGCCCATGGTCCGCTGAGTTTAATCCGCATAAGGAAAAAATTCTTAGTGCCCCGCTTTGGTTGAGTTTTCCTAATCTGCCTTCAGAATTCAGGAATCAGGCTGCCCTAAAGGTGATTGCTAATTCCCTTGGATCGTGGGTTCATATTTTTAACCCTTCGCTTTTGGCTTGGAGAAATTCTTTAGCCCAGATTTGTGTCGAGATGGATTTATCCTCCCCTCTTCCGAGCTTGGTTATTCTGGCCACTGGCGGGGTTCCAGATCACAGTCAATTGTCTATGAAGGGTTGCTTCTTCATTGTTTCTCTTGTGGTTTATTAGGTCACTTAAAGAAGGCTTGCCTATCTAAGTGGAAAAAAGAGGCGGTGTCTAAACCTTCTTCCCAGATGAGGGATGGTTCACTTTTTCGAAATTTCCTCCGATTCCCCTGTTCCTCAGCTTGGTGGGAATAATGGCTTAACAGTGGGGCAAGCCTCAACTTTGGCCATCTCTGGCCCTTCTTTGATTCTGACTCCTCACTCTCTCCTGAAATAAACCGAAGAGTTCCATAGAGATTCGGGGTGCTCGCCACCTTGATCAAGGAGGGCATGGTGAAGGGTCAAGCTTCCTCGATGGAAACTATTAATCATTGGATTTCAAATAACATGTCTTTGGTATTGTCTTTTCTCGGTTTTTCGAAGGGGATAAGGAGGAAGGTGAAATTGCTCCCGATCTGTCTCCTATAATTTAGCCTTCATCGGGATGGTTTTGATCCGCCCTTTGTGGCTCCACTAGTAAGAGAGGGAGAAAGTCTAAACAGGAGCTTGCGATGTTGGAGGTTAAGTTGGGAAAGCAAAGCATCCTAAAATTTGACATTGCTAAATCCGGGAAGGTGAAAATCCTTCCTTGTTTTCAATGAAGATATTTTCCTGGAATGTCAGAGGCCTCAATTCCTCTGACAAACAACACTTGCTTAAGTGTTATATCCTCTCCGGAGGCTTGGTTCCAGTTCTTCTATAGGAAACAAAGGTGTTAGTTATTGAAGCAGAGCAGATGTGGAGTGGCTCAGCTAAAGGGTCGAAATGAGTCTTCTCGGGTTCAACAGTGCTTCGGGGGTCTAGGTATACTTTGGAAGGAAGGAGTTCACAAGATGAAGCTGCAAGCTCAATCCCAAAACTGGTAGCTAGTAAGTGTTAGTCTTCGCCACTCCTAGTTAAGTTTCTTTTTATTTAATATTTATGCCCCTAATAGTATCTTGGGGAAAAAAAAGTTTGTGGGTGGATCTGCTTCTCTCGGTCTCTTCTCTGGGGGATAGTTTTCTTATCTTGGGTGGCGATTTTAATGCCATCACTAGTGGTAAAGATAAGAAGGGGGGTATTGTCAGAAACCTCCAGTCACAATTGGATTTCTGTTCCTTTATTAAGGACAGTGCGTTGTTTGATCTGGAGCCCAAGCAGGTTTGGTTCACTTGAAGCAATAGGAGAAAGGGTTTCAGTAATATTGTCAAAAGGCTTGATAGATTTATGGTGTGCCCTAATTGGTCTCTGAAAGACATAGTTTTGGAAAGCTTCATTCTACCTTGGTCTAGATCGGACCATTTTCCTATTTCCCTTGTTATCAGTTGTGATGTTGCCCCTCACAAATCTCCCTTCAAGTTTGAGTTAATGTGGCTCAGAGATGCTTCCTTGGAAGGATGGATTGCTTTTTACTGGTGGAAATCTTATCAAGTGGTGGGCTCTAAGATGTATGTGCTAGCTCAGAAGTTAAAGAGGCTAAAAAAGATCTGCTAGAATGGAATGGTAAGTGTTTCAAAAATATCTTTCTTGAAAAAGCAAGGGTAGAAGCTGATTTGAAGGCTCTTAATTTGAAAGTGTTCGCTTGAAGGGATGGATCAAGAGGACTTTTCTCTAGAGAAGTCTCTTCTTAGGGAGTTAGGGTTGCTACTTCTCGAGAGAGAGATTTACTTGGAAGCAAAAATCTAGGAGATTATGCTTAAGGAAGGGGACATGAATACGAATTTTTCCATGCTTCATCAAATCCAAAAGGAATTCAAACTTTATTTCGTAGATTAAGAACAACAAGGGGATCGGTGACCGATCGAGAAAGATATTATCAATGAGGGTATTAATTTCTTCTCCTCCCTACTTGCTGGTGATGTGGCCTCCTTTGATGGGGCTCAATCTTCCCTTTTGGATTGTATCCCTTCCCTTATTTCAGAATCCCAGAATGATTGCTCTGTTTAAGCCTTTTTCCTTCTCTGAAATTGAAAAAGTTGTCTTCTCCATGGAGAAGAATAAAGCCTCCGGGCCGGATGGCTTCCCTGCGGATTTTTCAGAAATTTTGGGGGATTGTGGGCTATGATGTGTGGGAAGGCAGAAGATTCGAGGAGGTCCCGTTCAGTGTTTAAGATGTTGAATAACACTTTTATTTTCCTCTTTCCGAAATTGCCTCAACCTTCCTCCTTTGCAGATTTTAGGTCGGTCTCTCTTTGTAATACCTCCTATAAAATTATTTCTAAGGCCATTTCCCTTCATTTGAAAGCTGTTATGGACCCTTTAATATCCCAAGAACAAACCAGGTTTATGCCGGGTAGATCTATTTTGGAGGGAGTTATTTTGTCTCATGAGCTGACCCACTCCCTTTCCTCTTCGAGTTCTTCTGGTATGCTCTTAAATCTTGATATTAGTAAATCCTATGATAAGATCAATTGGAGGTTTCTCATAAGAGTCCTTAGAAAATTTGGTTTCTCTAAAAGGTGGTGTGACTGGATTTTCAGCTGCATTTCTGGCCCTTCCTTCTCGGTTTTAATTAATGGGAGTGTTGAAGGTTTCTTTGTTAGTAACAGAGGCATTAGGCAGGGTGATCCGATGTCCTCTTTTCTCTATATTTTGGTTGTTGAATTTTTAGGCAGAGCTTTGAAGAGGAAATTGGTGGAGGTTAGGATTAATGGATTGAAAATTGCTGATGGTGTCCCTTCTATATCCCATTAGCTTTTTGCTGATGATACCTTTTTGTTTAGAAAGGCAAGCACTCGGGAGGCTAAAGAGTTAAAGGGGACTTTGGATGAATACTCGAAAGTTCTTTGGGCAAGAAGTTAGTCTCCTCAAGTCCTGTATTTTTTCTTCAACGTCTCCCCTCAGCTTGAAGCTCGTTTTCGAATATTTTCAAATTCAGAAAGGGTTTCCTTCTGGTCAAGTATCTAGGTATTCCCTTATTTAAAGGATCGGGTAAAGTTTCATTGTGGAAGGATTTTTATCCTCGTTGGATGCTAAATTAAACTCTTGGAAAGGAAAATGGATTTCCTTAGCTGGGAGATTGCAACTTATCAAATCGGTTCTCAGTGCCTCCCCCATGTATTTGTTTTCCATTCTCAAATTCCCCAAAAGTGTGTTGGAAAAGTTGAAAGTGATGATGAGGAAGTTCCTGTGGCAAGGTTTATCGGGAGAAAGGAAAATCCCACTGATCAGTTGGGATGTCTTAGCTAAACCAAAGGCTCTGGGTGGGGTGGGGATTCTTAATCTGGGCCTTCAAAATTTGGCTTTAGGTGCTAAGATGGTGTGGAATTTAATTTCAAATCCTAATAGTTTCCTCAGTCAAGTTTTTGAAAAGAAATATCTGGGAGCTCCCCTTCCAGAATCTATTCTCTAGATTGTGAACCCACCCAGGGTTCTCATATTTGGAATTTCATGTTAGATTGCAGGTCTTTGTTCCTATATAATGTGGAATGAAAAGTGGGGAATGGTGAAAAAGCCTGTTTTGGGACAATCCCTGGAATGGGTTCCCTGCTTTGGGGGATGTTCCAAAATTTGAGGTAATTAAAGAAAGGCTACTCGAAGATTGGGGTCCTTATGTCTCGAACTATGGGAAGTTGGATGAACCTCCTCCCTCTATTTTCTTATGGAAGGAAATTGATCATTTAGGGCTCTTGGAGATGGTAATGAAGAATTTTAAGTCTGATTTGCAGGATAGGCAAGTGTTGATCTCTGGAAAGCAAGACAAAATTGTTTGGACCGCTTGCTTCCTCGAGGTCATATTCCTTGCATCTGGGTTATATTTTGCTTCATGAGGATATTGTGATGGAGGATAAGATTTGGAAAGAATGCTTAGAACCTCCATGTCCCCAAAGGCTGGTCTTTTCACCTGGATGGATTTCCAAGGTAAAATTATTACTCAGGAAAGAAGAAAAAAGTTTGGGTTTCAGGGCCCCTCTAGGTGTGTTTTATGTGAAAAAGTAGAAGAGGATAGGGATCATTTGTTATTACACTACCCCTTTGCTGAGAAGTGTTGGAATTGGTTGTGCGCCAAGCTTAATCTTCCATGGGTTCAACCGTCCTCCCTCCCAAAAGAGTAGCTATCTTGGCTTGGCAAGGTTTCTCCCCCTTGGGGGCTTTGTCTGCCATTTGGCTTTGCAGCCTTGTGCTTCTTCTTTGGAGTTTATGGTGGGAAAGGAATAAATGGCTCTTTAGGGAAGAGTTTAGTTATGTGGAAATGGTCCTTTGCAAGTTGGAAGGAGCCATTTCGGAAGTGGTGTCATCTAATTGGCAGAGATCTTGTCCTTTTACTTCTCATGATAGGTTGCTTGAAAGAAATTGGCCTCTGATTATCAAACCTAGTGATGGTGCTATGAAATCTTCTGTGCCTTCCTCCTTGGCTAGAAAAAGGTTATATGGTCCCCCCCTTCCCTGGTTTTTTAAAACTTAATTTTGATGGAGCTGCCTAGGGGAATCCAGGAGCTTCTGGAGCGGGGTGCTTAATTCGTAATTCCATGGGTAAGCTGGTGAGTCTTGCTTCCTACAAGCTTAAAGAGGGTACTTGTAATTCAACAAAACTTCAGGCACTTAGTAAGGGTTTGTCCTTAGCGGCCTCGCTTAAAATTGAGAATCTGGAAATTGAGGGGGATTCCTTGGTAATCATTAATGCCATTATTAAAAAAAGATCCCTTTCATGGAAGCTGGACTTAGGGGTTCAAAATTTTTATGGAAACTCTCCTTTTTTAATAATTGGAGCATCAGGAACATGTATAGGGAGGGCAATCAGTGTGCCGACTGGCTTGCAAATAAAGGTGTTGAGAAAATTATAGGGGAGAAGGTGGATATTAATGGCTTTGTGTGGGAGGGCCTTGTTATGATGATTTCGAAGGAGGAGCCTAATCATGGAATCGATGTGACAGCTTCTCTCCCGTGTGTGAAGGCCGGGAATGCTTGCTTAAGGTGATGGGGGAGCTCTTTGTTGTTCGGGCTTTTACTTATAGTGTTATGGATCCTCCTCGTGCTCCACGGTTGGCTTTGTCTTGCGAGATGAGGGAAATGGCCTTTCGTAATAAGGTCTCTAATTGTAGGTTGAAGAAAGTATTTCATATTTCTTGCTCTCGAGGATCCGGAGGTCAGAAAACGGTGTTGGGGTTGGGTTTTTGCATGCAGAAGGATGGCCACAAATTAACAGCGAAATTGCTTCCATCTTCGTTGAAAATATTCTAGTTCTGTGTCCCTTAAAGGCGAAGGTGGTTAATTTGGCGGCTTACTGGTTGGCGCCCTCTTTCTGCGGTAACCTTGCCTCGGAGGTTGCTAATTTTAGCCTGGTTTCTTGGCCGGTGTCTTGAGGGGCTCTGTGTTCATAGGGTGGTAATGATGCGGGTTTGACAAAATTGAAGAATTGCTTCTAGATTTTGTTGGATTTCACCGAGTCCCTGGTGATCTTCACACGGGATAAGAAGGCTAAACGTGCTCGCATAAAGCTTCCGGATGTTTGAGATCTGGGTCTGCCTCTGGAGCTTGTGCTTTGCTGGTGGGTGGAGCTTTAGGATTCTACGGGTGGTGCCTTCAATACCTCGGCATGGCTGCTCAAGGGTTTGGCCCCTGACATGGATTCTGATTTGGTGCTCGGGATGGATCGGGGCGGGCGGTTGGGGGTCTCAATTTCATGGTGGATGATGGTTAAAATAGGTCTCCTTTGTTCAGGTCCTAGTATTAGTATATAGAATAATGGTTGGTTTTGTTTTATACCAAATGGGACCTGGTTTTGGTGGTTTTTTTAGATACATCTGAGGTTGAGCCTCCTTTTTTGTAAATAGGGAACGGGTCCCTTCAACCCGCCTTATAAAAAAACAAAAAAACATAATCACCTATAATTTATTTTAGATAATACTATATTATCATTTATAATTGTAATAATTTTCTATAATATAATACAATATTATATATTAAAAATATATATTGTAAATTATTATAATATTATAACTTACTATAATAAATTTAAGTGCCATAAAATACATTTGTAAGCATAAGTGTAATTTTCTTATGTAAATATTATATTATATAGCTTATTTTTAATATAAGTATTTATTTACAATTTTTACATATGTATTATATGTATCTACTTATTTATCTATATATTCACCTCCTAAATAATATGTTAAACTTATTTACCTATTTAAGTAATTTAGGTATTTGATTTATGATGAATCTAAAATTTAATATATTTATGTATCTATTCACCTTCTAAATAATATGCTAAATTTATTTAACTATATAATTTTTAAAGTGCAAATTTTTCTTATGTAATTAATATCTTAAACTTATTTACATTTACTTATTTGATTTATCTATTTATTCACCTCCCAAATAGTATGCTAAACTTATTATTGGAACCACCTTTATATTATAAACAAGATAATACAAAGTGTTACATAGTAAGGGGGTGGCCAACAATGGACACGACCTAAAAATGAAGCCCATAAGGAAATACATCAAACGCCATGTAGGCAACCAAAAATGCCACATAAGCAACAAAAACAACCACAAGGGCGAACCAAAAACACTATATCATAGGAAACTTAGGCACATGGAGCAATAACACTTGGAGGCGGAGGCGGATCATCCCTTGGTGGAAAGAAGCCAAGTGTGCGAGGCTTGTCAGAAGGGGGGTTGATCATCCAACCATCCCGGTCTAGAATTTGAACACTAAGCAACACCATGATCCCCTAGCCTGTGGAGGCAACCCGCCAAACTAAGAGGCTCCCCCAGGTGGAGAACCCCAGTTCAAAGAACTGACAACTGCTTTACCATGCGCAGGAGGGCTCCAACCAGACCCAGAAGAAGAGGGGCTAGTGCGATCTGGCGGTGGAGAAGGTTGATCACTCCAAATATGGCTACAAGAGTGGCTATGCGAGTGACAATGACATCTAGGTGGCGGTGGAGGAGGTGGAGGGTGTCGATCATCATCATCAGGGGAACTCGACTCATGGTATATGGTGCGCTGCCCCAATGGTCCAGTAGTTGTTGGAGATGAGAAAACTCCAACGCCACTTTCTAAGCTTGGGTTTGGATTTACAAACACACAAAGACAAAATTGCCACCTTCTCATTAATAGATAACTTCATAGAGATCTTGCAATGCTGAAACAAAGCATTATTCCTAGCCTTCCAAAGCTAAAAGAGAATAATTGAACAAAAAAAATGCCAAATGGAAGTAATGTATGGAGAGAAATTAACATAATACCCAAAAAGAGCAGATTTCCAATCAAAAAATTCTAGGAGGTAAGGCTAGAAGAGGGAATGGATCCAATGCCAAGCACTTTGAGCATGAGGGAAAACCAGAAAACATGTTTGAAAGACTCGGGCGACCACAACAAAGGCATTTGGGGTTAGGAATGCCAATGTGGCTTAACCGTTCCCCCAACAGAAGACCTTGATAAATGAGGCACCAGAGGAAAAAAATTCAACTTAGGATCAAACAAAGGATTCCAAGCCCGATGGAGACGTCAAAGCCAGGTGGAAGGAGAGGAGTGCAAGTTCCATTGGGAGTTAAGCTTATCAATACCAAAAGAAATGGGAGAAAGCAAAGAATAGATGACTCCGGAATCATATTTCAAGAACGGAATATCCACATTCCATCTCCAATCTTTCCACCAGGCAAGAGGTGGTTGAAGCCCAAGTTTGTGCAACATGACATCTGGCATAAGAGACTAAATTCTCAGAATAGATGGGAGGTCCAAGTTTACTAATTGTAATTTCTGTTTCAGCTTTGGCCAAGGAAGTCAATCTCTGTTGGCGACCAAGTCTCTTATGGTAGAAATTCCTTTCCAAAATAGCCTCACCGCCTTGATGCCTGACAATTCAGCTAATGACAAGTTGTTAGAGAAATTGGTGACCACCATAAGTTATGATCGTTGAAGGAGAGACTAGATCTGAAGCCATCACCAACCCATCTCATCAAATGCTTCATGGGTTCAAATGCTTTCTAGATGCTTTTCACTACAAAAGACTAGAGATTTTGACCGCACTCATGTAATTAATAAGGTATGAAAGCCAATATTCTTCCAACATTTTTTACCATAAGGAGAACCTGATGAAATGCAAATGTCATAGAAGAATTTTCTAGGCCTTGTTGACGTGAATACATCAAATAACCCATTCGCACAAAGGGAGATATTATGTTTGTAAACATCAATGGTATCCATACCACCATGATCCCTAGGAAGTGTGCAAATTTCCCAAGTGACTCTATGAAACCCTCCCTGTCTTTGCTTGAACAAAGAAAATCTTGTAAGAGCTTGGCCAATCTCTCAAAGGAAGCCCAAGACGGACACCAACAAAGAACATAATAAACTTGAACTTAATGAAACCAAAATCTTAGTGCAAACTTGGAATTTCCTAGCCAGTGATAAGGGTCGGAGACCCACTTTTGCACTTTCTACTCAACTCGCTCAATCACGAACTACCACAGAGTGGAAGACTCACTATCAAAGGCAAAGGGGATCCCCAAAACGAAATATTTCTCCACGCTGAATCCATTTCCATGAGTAAGCCACCAACCAATCCGGCATGGGCCAGGAACTTTGGTAGAAACCCAAAGATTTAACAAGCTGAACTTTAGACCTCGAGGGTTGGCAGAAAATGTCGAGGCAAGAGAGGGTCTCTTGAATGTTCTGTTCCGATTCAGCAAGGGTGAGAAAAGAGTCATCAACAAAGTGCCCATTAATGAGCTGGGTTTTGTGATCGGGAGATAAATCCCCTTAATATGCCTTGTTCCACTCTGTTGGCAATAAGGTAGTTGAGCGCATCCGCCACAAGAACAAAGAGAGCCAGAGCAAGAGGACACCTCTGTCGAATGAAATGATATAACCCTCTATAGCAAATGATTGACGACTACTAATTGTGAGACAGGAAGAAGCATCAGCAAAAGAGTCTACACAACATTAAGGAAAAAAATTACCAAATCCCGAGCCAAAACAAAAACATAGCAAGAATGAAAAACTTATTTATCTATTTATTAATATTTAAAGTGACGGCCCTATGTTAAACTTATTTACCTATTTATTACCCTTTAAAGTGTTGTCCCTATTATTTACCTATTTATTAATCTTTAAAGTGCGGGCCCTAACCTTTTTACCTTTTTTTACCTTTTTATTAATCTTAAAAAGAGACCCCATTATTTATCTATTTATTAATCTTTAAAGTGGGGGCCCTACTTTCAAAATTATAATTTATTTTCACAAGATCACACTCCTTCACTCAATATACAACTCGTATATGCCTCTTGGCATAGTGACTTAAAAAAGAGTAGAAATTTTAGTGAGTCCAATAATTTCTCTCGTAGTGAAGGAAAATAAAAATTATTTGATTTTATTCCATTAAAATAAAATAAAGACTTAAAGTTATCTATATCACTTTAACATATCTTTTTATGACCTTTATTAGTTCCTGCCAAGGCGTAATACTATACCTTTCCGGTCATTTAATTATCCATGTTGCTTTTGTGAACCAATAATATACAAGAATTTTTCTGCTATGCCAAGATTTCTAATGTGTAAACTTTGAATTGATACAATTACATGAATATATTTTTTGGTAAATTACATTTTTTGTTATTTTGATTGGTGAGAAAGGATGATTTGACTAATTTTTACCCTTATTGAGATACACGGTTTTCTTTTTAATTAAACCAAAAATAAGAAATAGCCAAGTGGCTTGACATTTATTAATGCCTATCAATCAGTCAATTCCAGCAATTTCTCCAGCATGGATAAGTAAGTATATTTCATTTAAATCTTGGAGCGAAGAACCTTTTCTTCTCAAAGTGCAACAAATAGCTTAATTCCAGGCAAGTTATGTTTTCTTGCTTTTTAGATTTGTTGCATTGCAAAGAAGTATGAAAATATATTTGGAAATACATACGGACTGTCGTTTTGGCTTTGGTTTAAACGTTGGAAATACATACATACTCCTTTCTCTGGTTCCATTTCCCAGCAGATGATGCTAACCCAAAAACAATGTTGTGAAGGGTTGTATTATTGCTGGTAGCTGTTGTCTCTGAGCAAGTTACATTGGGTTGGGGCATTTGGGTAGGCAGACGTGATGAAGTGTTAAAATTAGAAGTGTTGGTGCCCATCATGAGGGCAGCCACACATTGGGAAGATTGCAAACAAGGATGTGTTGTAAGCATCAAGAACAGTATATAAAGAGTCCAACAAGTGCAAAATAATCCAAGTCCACATTTGAGATTTTTCCAACAACATACCTTCCAAGCCAGGGACTGTCTGGGGCTGAAACAGCTCTCAGTGCTCCTCATTTTCTGCTTCTGTTTCCGCCACAATTTTGCCATCAAAAGTATTCAAATTCCATCCGAGTTTTTTTCAACTCCCATTTGGGTGTTCTTCAACCCCGAATTTTCTTCCACTCACAAATCCCATTTTGGTATTCTTCAACTTAAAAATTCCATTTGGGTATTTTTGGACTCACACACATCCCATTTGGATATTATTCAACCCACAAATCTTCCACACCCAGAAGACAATTATTCAAGTGTGTGTTCTAGTAGTCTGGTTTTCCTTGAATCAGGTCGATGTTGGAGAAGGCAATGAAATGTGGAATGAATGCAATCTACTAACAGTTCAAACTTCAAAGTACAACCCGCTATTATGCAGTAACCACTTCCTACACGTCAAATAGATTCACTGGTAAATGTGAAACGGCGCATCATCGTGCAAGATTCACTGGTTAGTTGGATATCTAGCGGCCAGTTATGGTCCGGGGCTAAAAAAGCAGAACATGAAGAGGCCAGTGAATATGTTGCAGGTCATGAAGGAAATTGAGGACCAATTTATATGCACTTATCAATATGGCAGTGATTTCTCTGTATAGCTTGAAGAAAGCAAAGTACACTACAGTTCAAGCCTCAATGATATCAGACGTATGGCAATCCAATATGCATTTTTTTGCTGCTATAGTGCATCCCCTGATTTTTTTCTCATTTGCTTGTTACAATATGACTTCTTGGTGGCCTTTTTTGGCCAAACATTTTTCGGAAGGACCATCTGTAGATCATGGGATTCAATATTGCACGACTGTAAAATATATTGACAGCGCTCCAACCAAAATTTGTGTAGCACAGAACACTGAATTCCCATGAAAATGTCTCATTTATATGGGTCATTGACATCAAAGGTCTCACTAGCTTGCTGGTTGTATCTAAATATTTTAATTGCTGCATTACCAAGGTCCAAAGGAGTGCCGAGCACAGAATAAGCAGTTTTTAATGTTCGAACTCGCCCTCATCTTTGCTGCTGCATATAATTCGTCCATGGTCACCTCCTCCATCCCCTTTCTTTGAGAATTCCATACAGATCAATGTTCTTTCGCATCCAGAGATAAACGAGCAGCAAGAGGGTGTTGTCCTCCAGATGATCCTGGTAAGCTCCCAACACCCCCCGTAAACTCTGTAAATCCCACAAACTAGTGCTAACTGTACTGCTCTCCAAATCCTTCTGTAAACTTAAGAGCACAACACAAAAGGCTGATGATAACAGCGGGTGAGTCAAAAGACCTCAACTCAAATATTGCAAAAAAATCAAACAAAACTTCTACAACTTGTGGCATCCACGGCAGGAATTGGCCGCTTCACGGCTCTTTTTAAGAATCCTTTGCAGCGTATGGTGCAATCCCTTTGCACTAGAACTGTTCATTGCTCCTCGAGGACATCTCTAAAACGCGGAGAAATATAATCTATATGGCATATATCTGGAATTTTGTAATTGCTGCGGTCGAACTTCAGGGGAGCCAATATTTTCCACGAAAGCATCAAGCTTGACGCCAAAAAAGCTGATATATTTAGGCCGAGATTCGATATAAATTTCGAACTCTTTCCTAAGTTTGAAAGAAACTTATTAAATATTAATGCTATAATTAAAAAAATTCATGAGACGCTTTGCTATCCCGTTTTTCAAACATTTTTCATTTCTTTACCAATTTTTATATAGTTTATTAACAACTTTTTACAGAAAAGCATTCCACTTAAATCTCGTAAATTAATATGTTAACTTATTCATTTATGACGAATAAAAAATAGCACCCATTTTTTTAAATAACTCATTGGATATACAATAGATACCTCAGTTCTTATTAAAGACTCTATATATTTATAATGTTATCAACTGAAATATACTATTTCATGGACCCAACATAACAACTGAAAGTAGCAAATTAATAGTGTTTGGTTGCTGAAAACATATCAGCAATGTTTGAGCTTCCAGATCTCATCAAGCCTGTCAAATTTGCTCAAACCGACTGTACACGTCACCTCTTCAAAATTATCAAGACAAACCACCCTTGAAATAATGCCCATGTCATCATTTCAGTGGATCAACTAGAGGAGGAGCTGGATATTGTTGATGGATATACACGTACTGATTCTCCTCTGCAACAAATTCATCAACTCCTCCAATACCAACATAATGAAAAAACCATATTATACCATTTAAGATTTTTACACAACCCAACATAAGCATATCATAATCACTCTCACACAATCCCAATCCCATCATGGAGACCCCAAAAGCAAAAAAGTGCAGAGGTTTATATGGTTTTTCCCAGGCTCTCTTAAAGTAAACTGATAACCCAATGCATACAAAAACAGCTACCAAATGGTTTATGATCTCCGTTAACGAATGAAGATGAGAATGACAAACTTTGCACTCTATTGTAGCCTCCTGGGAAGCTTCACAGTACGTGTTCACACGAGGGCACTCTCACATGTTTCACACCACGTGTTCAAAGGGGGCACTGTACTCCCATGCTTCACACCACGTGTCCAAATTCATACCAAGCAACTAAAACACACAGATTGATGGAGAGGTAAGTTCTTATAAGCAAGTCGGTGTAATTTACTATGAGTAATACTTCATTTGTTCTCAATGTTATGAGGTACCGGACAACCTTTTCTTATACTTGTTTTTTTAAGAAAAATATTGATGGACATTATATTGGCACAATGGATACTAAAATAATAGCTGTGATATCTAATTTGGCACTTACTGAGGTCAAATTCAGCGGTTTTGTGTGCACTCGTGGCGGTCTTGCAGCGATTTTGGTGGTTCTGTTAAGAGGGTAACTACGTCACTATATGTTATGGGGCCTTATTGAACGCGGTTACGTGACAAAACATGAAAATGACTAACTGCCAAGTTTTTTACTCACCTCAACCCATCTACCATTTTTGAAGCCTTGAAGCATCCAAATACCTGAAAACACAACCACCATGATGTCAAAATAAGCATAAGATTATAGGTAGGTCGTTCTATAATCTTGGAGTATTGGCCAAGAGATGAGTTATAAATATCTCTCCAAAGCACTCAATGCAACGGTGGTAGAAGATGGATGATTGGTCGGGGTTGCTACAAGAATACCCTTATACGTATTTTGAGGGTTTGGTTTCTCATTTTCGGATGCTTCGAAATGGATCTTGGTAGATTCCTAAATTTGTGTTTTGGGGTGCGACGGGTCCCATATACCATATAACATATCACATATAACATATATTATATATTAAAATAAAACTTTTTTGCCTATTTTTAAATATATAGTGGCAATTAAGTAGTGTTATGTCAATAATTGAAATTTGTTCTATTATTGAGTTAACATGTATTTAATATACATATTTCATTTCATGTGTTTATTTGGAGGGAAAGTCATTTTTGAAATGATTTAAAACATCAAATTTGAAATCCACTAAAAAAATGTTTTGACCTAAACTTGTGGATGGGATATCTAAAAGTTGGACATATGATGTGTCATCTTGTGATTGACTACTTTACATTTTTATTGGGTACGCAACTATTTTTCATGTAATTTTTTCAAATTTTTGGTGTTCCCCCTCAAATACCTTCTCAATTATTGAACCCCACTCAATTATTGAGTCCTCTCCCCATGTCATGGACGTTTCAATTTTTTTAATGTAGAGATTTATGTAAGGGAAGAGATTTACCTCAACTAAATGAACGTAAGAATTTTGATGACTCAAGTTCACAATAAGTGTCATAAATATCTTTTGATGGTCTTCTCATAAATACCTTTTTTACCTTTGTCTTTCATAAATATGTAAAACAATCTAAATATTTTTGATACGTTTTTAAAAATTATAACCATTTACATGTATGTAAACATGATATAATATCCTCTTTATTGATCATTATCCATTGCATATTTTATACATATCGTGACTAAATTTCACAACGAATAAAAAATGGCTAAATAAAATTCTTAGCCACGTCTATTATATAGGGTTCGTATTGTGCATTTAGAAAATCGACATATTCTTTTGTTAGATTGTAATATCCATTCGTAATATTGTACAAAAATGTTAATCGGGTAGAATGTTTTCTATATCTTCAATTTTAACTATACCGATTTTAAGAGATTGTATAGCTTGTTGCATATTTATGTTTGCTAATCATAGAGTTGTAATATCATCTCCGTCTAATTTATCAATTCTTCCACAATGTGCACTTTGATTGATTGTTCTATTAGGAGGTGTAAGAGTGTTGACTCATTTTCGATGTGCTTAGCGATTTCCATAAAAGTTGTCATCGCAACCTTGGATTATAGGTTTTGTTGACATTGCATATGTGCCATTTTTTCAAACAACCAATTATGATGATTTCAATGTTTTAAAAAATAATTAAAATTATAAAGTAGAAGGAAAACAAAGTGTGTGTTTTAAAACTGAAGTAATCCTTATTTTAATACAAAAATGGAACTCAAGAAGGACTATGTTAATGTTTTTGGAAATATTTATTTATCAAACAAAAAATGGTCCCTACATTGTGGGTATAATAAAAGTGTAAGTTAAAAAGAATTCAAATGTCAATAAATGATAAATATGAAGAAGAAGGCTGTCAATATAGGAGTCTCTTTGTTAGTATTTGAAGTAAATGTAGCTCATTTACATCACTACTATAATCCTTTGAGGAACACCATAACATATTGTTAGCATATCCACAAGATAACATAAATTACACTAAGGAAATAATTTTAAATAGATTCCTTTGTTGAACAACCTATGAAACATATATAGTAATTCAAAATTCTTAAATTCTTATAGTACAACTTTTTTGGCCCATATATGCATTAGTCAGCAACAAGCAACTTTAAAAAAAAATTTACGTGTAGGCCTACTCCTTTGCTACATCAATAAATTAATTAGCAAGTAAAATAATTGACATAGAAATTTAGTTACAATTTTTTTTATCGTTTAATATACGTTGTGATTCTATCTATGCTATCTAATTTGGTGCCAGTTCCCCTTATGTAGGTATTTTGAACAGATTCACTTTCCCCAAAAATCAATTTTTCCTATGAGTTATTTCTTAAAATGTGTTTTTCTACTTCGATGGCGTAATTGAAGGTGCCCTCTACATATTGCAGTAACTTTGAAATATATTTATAACTATCAACTCCGACAATATATTTATTCTTTTCCATGTAAGAATTCTAAATAATTGTATTTTTTCAGGGGTTGCACTCTGGAAGAGGTTTTGTTCTATAACCATAATCACCTACACTACGATTGTCACTAACATTTTTTAAACGTTTCTATAAATAATATCACTATTAAATGGTCACTACAACGTGGGTATTTGAAAAGCATACGCCAAAGGAATTTAAATGACAGTAAATGATAAATATGGCAGGTCTCTTTAGTAGTATAGTAGTATTTGAATAACAAGGAGGATATAAACATAATTAGTTAAGCGTATTTTTGATATGGATTTGACGGAGATTTATGGAAGGAAGTATTATGGAGTTAGAAGTCAAGAGAAAAATTGGATTAAGGAGGGGACAAGAACACACAATTATTTCATCCTTATACCATATTCAGGTGGCAAGTACATATAATAAGTAATATTACTTTAGTAAGGCATAGTGGTGGAATCTCCCAATAAGATAACTGAAAAGCAGCTCTCAGATTTTACAGAACAACAATCATTTTTCTCAATATATTTCAATATATTCCGGGTTATATCATTCAATACGGCACATTACAATTATATAGAAGAAGCTGCTCCTATACTCAAGGAGGTTGCTCTAACAACTCTCCCTATAATAGCTCCCTCCACAAACAACTTAACTAATACAATACGTGAGTTGTTTCAACAACTCACCCAATATAATAATCACCCAAACTTATAAACATAAATGTGGAGCACTAACTAATTATATTTCCTAACATTCCCCCCCTTAGTGCGAACATGGGAAAACCTGCTTTGTACTGCAACGTGCCGCTACGTAGCATGCTCATGATCTGGATGGTTTCAAGGACAATACCAACAACCTCTGGATGGTTTTCCAAGTGGTTAACCAACAACCACACAACAGATGGTTTTTGAGGACAGTACCAACAACCTCTGGATAGTTTTTCTGGATAACTAACAACCACGATATCATGATGATGCAGTAGTATCAACAACTCTCATCACTATCTCACTGTAGGGAATAACATAGGAAATTCTACTGAAATCTGTTGCTCGTACATACATAGAAAAAGCTGACATACTTGGAAATAGAACATTGGATCATGTTCCCCCCCTCAATGTGAAATTTCCACTTATTCAATCACGAACACTGCAAACAGGAACACTGATACTGGAACTATGACAAGAAGCACACGACACAAGCTGAAAGCAAATACACCATAAAAATGTCACCAAACCATCTGTGCGGCCCCGTCGTTGGCAACTGACGAGAGGTCGCTGAATGACCTCCAACCTCCGATGCCTCCTGCCTCCGGTTTCATGCTGCTAGTTCAGCTGGATGTGATCACGAAGCTCAAAATACCTTCAATAATTTGGACGTCGCGTACAAGCGAAAATGCGTCCAAAATTGAAATGCGGGCAATTTTTTTATTTTTCGACTTAATACAATGACACAACTTTTTGACGACAATAAAAAAAAAAAGACAAAAAACAAATATCCTAAAATCACCTATTTAACTTTTACAACTTCGACAAGAGGACACAACTAAAATTTGAAAAAGTAATAAAATGAGATTACTTTTTAAAAATAAATCTTTTACATGACTTTAATTCTTTTAACGACAAATGTATTGAATAACTAATGACTCTTCCTCAATATAACACGAGACTTTAGATAATAACTCACAAATAGAAAATAACATAGACAAACACTTTAGACTATCAAAACTATTGTAAACTCAACTTACTTTATGACTCGAATATGCTCCTTGATACACATAGAAGTACGCATGACATATATGCATGGAGAAGTTGATCACTATGGAAGCACATATCAAGGTGATTGAACAGGTTTAAAACACGTCAGATGCCTCATTGGAGATGAGCTAGTTTTATGAACTGAGCTACCCCTTTCCATGCGTTGAGCCACGTGCATACAGATCGTGACATTCATGTGCACAGATTGAAACCTCAGAACTAACAATCTGGCAATTTCTCCAAAATAGTGAAGCGTTTTACTTTGAACTACCTACACCAGGTTAGGAAACCCATCTTCTTCTCCAAACTCCTCTGCCAGTTCTCTGCAGCTCTGGTTATTCTCCAATTCCAGTTTTTAAAAAAACACAAATGATAAAATTCTGGAAATTGTTCATACTCACATCTGCACAAATGGATTACTTCTAGCTTAGATGTAAAATACAGGATACTCAGGTACTTTATATCCCTCCATACTAAGTATTTTGAGCTCTCGACTGTGCGCCATTTTTGTCGAAGGAAGCAAAAAATCAGCTTCGGATGTAAACAGAGAGAAGATCTGTATTATTAATTGCAATTCTAATACGTATTCCTACGCAAATGCATTAGCAGATTGCATCTGACCTTGTGTAAAATTTGTGAATTGATATACATGCAATTAAATTCGTATCTTGCAGAAGTCAAAACATAATCAAGTCTATGATATAGATCAAGTTATCTACTCTTCACCACAAATCACGCATCTATATACTGAACGTAGATACTCTTAGCTGGAATAAATTCTGAAAGCAGAACTTATTACGCACACATCAATGAGCAGAACTTATTACGCACACGCAAAACTTAGAATTCCATTGCAAGGATCAGATATTGCTCCGATACCACATGAAAAGCAGCTCTCAGATTTTACAGAACAACAATCATTTTTCTCAATATATTTCAATATATTCCGGGTTATATCATTCAATACGGCACATTACAATTATATAGAAGAAGCTGCTCCTATACTCAAGGAGGTTGCTCTAACAACTCTCCCTATAATAGCTCCCTCCACAAACAACTTAACTAATACAATACGTGAGTTGTTTCAACAACTCACCCAATATAATAATCACCCAAACTTATAAACATAAATGTGGAGCACTAACTAATTATATTTCCTAACAATAACAAAGGAGGTACTACATTTTTTTTGAGAATCTTCTCCAAAACTCCACTAGTTCCACTGATGTAAATATGGAGAACTTCCTTCAACACATTATTGAGCTAGTCTTTGAGGATAAAATTAGAAATTGTTGGCACCTTTTTTTTGAAGATGAAACTAAAGTGACGGCATTTGAGATGGATGGTAGCATATCTTTGATTGTTTATGGATTTCTAGCTATATTATAGATATATTCTAGGTTATTCTAGGAAAGGAAGTAATTGTGATGGTCAATGAATCCAAAAGAACATGTAAAATCCCAAAATACCTAAATTGTATATTTATAACCCTCATCCTAAAATAGGATGAAATATTACCTTTCTAAGATTTTTGACCTATATTATTAGGAAACACCTTATATAAAAATTGTTACCAAATCTATAACTAGAAAATTGGAAAATTTACTTCCTAATGTTATCTATGAGGAACAAACATTTTTTTTTGGAAGGCAAACAAATTTTAGATGATGTTATTATAGCCCATGAAATATTGTATTTCCTAATTTCTACTAGAACAAAATGAATGATTATAAAAATGGACATCGGTAAAGTATATGATAGAGTACGTTAGAATTTTTCTAGTAAATTATTGAGAAAAATGGATTTAAAAGAACGTATTTGGATTCTTAGTTGTATCTCATTAGCATACTTTTTTTTTTAATGGGTGTCTAGCAGGATTCTTTTCTTCTTGACAAGTAATTAAATAAGGTGACCCTTATTCTTCATTCCTAATCATTTTCATGGTGGAAGGTTTACAATTTTTTTAAAGTGGCTTTACAAGAATGACATATTAGAAGGTGTCAAAATCACGAGGAATGATCCTCCCGTGTCACACTTAGAAACAAGGAACAATGTAGAAATTTTGAACTACTATTATCCAAAGTGTTGGGTTAGGAGATCAAGTTTTCAAAATTTGTTGTAGTCTTCTTCAACTCATCGAAAAATAGATGAACCTTTAGTTTTTATTCTTGGAGTGAAAATTGGAACTCTCCGTGTAGATATCTAGGATTCCTCTATTTAAGTGTGCAATGAGGAAATATTTATAGGATAATGTAATCATAATAATGAAAACAAAAAATTCCTCGTGGAAAAGGAGGTGGTTGATCCTAAAGCAGAAAGAATAATCCTATTAAAATCAATCCTTCAAATCCTTTCCCACGACATGATGTCCACTTTGAAAGCTCCATCTAATGTGGTGGAAACCATAAATAAAATCATGGAGAAATTCGTATGGAAAGGAAAATTTGAACAACACAAATTTCATTTATTGATTCAAGGTGAAATGTATGTCTCCCAAAGAGTATGTGTGGGGCTAACTTAGTGGATATGAGTTGGCATAATTTATCTCATGGTGCTAAACAATGCTAGAGAATAGATTTTGATTTCTTCCATCTTTGGAACCAAAATTATAAGAGCCAAACATATGGATTATATGGGGAAGGAAATAATTTTTACAATGCCAAACCTCTCCCATAGATCAAATATTTGGAACTATATTGTCTCATTGAGGTCCTCATTCTATAGAAGTTAGCATGGGAAACGGTATTAGGTACAAAGGTGAAGTTTTGGACTAATTCATGGATTGAATTCCCACCCCTTATGAGTAAAGTGGATCTTGAAGACCTTAAAAACTCTCCATCTTGAAGTGAGGCACAACATTACTAGATTATGTGATACTAGTTCCTACGAAGATAGGAAATTTTCACATGGAAAGACTAGGCAACTCTACATTTCCCAAGAAAACATGTTGACATTTTGAGGGTATCACCAACAAATAAATATCCCCTTGTTTGGAATGGAGGAATCCTTAAAATGGGATGGATCTCCCTCACATAACTACAAAATTAATTCGGATATTATTTCCTTTCATTAAGGGAGGACACCTTTGTCCTTGAAAAATGGAAACATCCGAGAGTTTGTATAAAATGGAACCTCCCAAAGAAATTGTTTTCTCTTGGCTAGCTACACTAAACAAAATCTTTACTTTTGACAAATTGAATAAAAGAGGTTTCTTTGTCACAGGAGATGTTCCCTATATATATCCTATGAAAAGAAAATGATTTAAATTATTTTAATTTTCCCCTTAAAAATATGAACATATGAGTGGGTTTCCAAAAAAAAATCTTAGGAAATGCCTAGTTGTATTTTTGAGATAATTGATCGATGGAATTATCTCATTTAGAGTCAATCTTAAGACCATTATGGTATGCAATACATACTTTGATAATGTTGAATATATGGATGGAAAGGAGTAAGAGATTTTTATTTTTTTATTTCTAACCCCATGGGAGAGATTCATAAAAGATAGAGGTATCCATATTTGAGTGGGTAAATGCATTATTAAGATTTGAAAGATTTTCCCTAAAGAAAGGGAATTTCCTCATACAAGAAAAATTTCACCTAATTGATTAGAATATGTAAAAATACAAAGAAAACTCATCGATGTTGAATTATGGAGAGACTTGGTTCCCTTAGATCACTAAATTTTGACAAAGGTAATAAGGGCGATCTAGGAAAAGATGAATTTGGTGAAATTGATAGAGATAAGATTGAAGAATTTGTTGAAACAACCTTGTGCCTGATCCTACATGCTTATAATAATTAACTTATTTGTTTAGAACTATTTGAAGGTTTAAAAATGACTAAGGAAAGAGGATTTGACAAAATTATCATTGAGGGGGATTATCTATTAGTCATAAATGCACTAAAAAGAAAGTACTAGCAATTGGATACTAAATTATGTATCGACCTTAGCCTTCCAACTTCTTTCATATTATCAATCTTCTAATATAATTCACCACCCTAGATTAGAAAACGAAGTAGTTGATTTCATTTCCAATGTAATTTGTATACACCTAAAATAATCCCTCTTACCAATTATCCCTTCATCACATCCAACCTTATAACATCCCAAAATACCCCTTCATGATGATTAATTTCCCTAATCAATCATCTAATCATATCATCTCATATTTTAGGAATTTAATATTCCTAGCCACCTACCTACACCTACCCTCCTAACCTATCCTACAAATCTTCCAACTAATCCCTCATCTAATCATCATTAACATAATCTAATCAAATATAGATTTCTTTATCTCTAGAACCTTCCTCTTCCACCAATTAATGAATTTTAAATTTAAGGAAAAATCTCAAATCCTCCACCTATAGAGTCTTCTATCCTCACATTCATCCTCCACCTTTGATCCAAATCTAGCATGGCTTCATCCTAGCCATTGAATCCTCTACACCTCAACTATAAATAAAGAAACCATATTCCATGAAAGATAAGAAGAGTTGGGAGGAAAATCCATCTTTCCATCCTAACAATCCACCAATCTAATCAAGCCATCATCCTTCATCAATCAATCATCAAGTTTAAAAGGGGACGTGTTTTCAAAATTCATGCACAAAGTCTACTTTGAAGCAACCAATAATCCATAATCTTGAGAAAACCCAATAATCGAAGGAAGATCCTCTCCTTGGTAAACTATATGTATATTTTCCCTTCCTTCTTAGACGAATCCTAGTGTTTTATTTTGATTTAGAGTAGAGATATTTACTATTGTATCCATGGTTTTTTAGAATTCTCTAATTTTCTTGCACACATTTCTGACACGTCCAATGGGACTTCCACACTTCTATTTTTTTATTCATGATTTTAGAACCTAATATATAATTTTTTTCAAAGAACCAGATCCATAGGGTACAAATTTTTTAAAATGTTAAATTTTCCATGTTGCAATCTAATGACATTTTTGTGATTGATAATGTAATTTTAGTGCATGATAATTTAATTTTCACACATAGGCCATAATTTTCATGTTCTACGCATCGGTGATATATGGACATCATTTTTGCGAGTAACCACATTGTTATCACCACCGACTACATAATTCTCACGATCGACCGCATCATTTTTACGACCAATCACGTCATTTTTGTGAAGGTATAAATTCTTTCATTTTTTCTAATTTATGCCATTACATCTAGTGTTTAATCATATTTTCATTTCTTAATATAATTTTAATCATCTTGGAAACATCATTACACACTATTTTAACTATTTTGATAAATTTTTGAGCTAATTCTCTAACTGCATCATTTTTGCGACTAATCGCTCCATTTTTATGAATAACCATGTAATTTTCATGAGTGATTCATTTTCATGATGAGAACATATTTTTAATGAAAGTATTCTTAATTTGTGAAGAGAGTGTCATTTTCATGATCAATTGTGTCATTTATTGTAAAAACTTTGTTTTTCCTTTGCTAATGTCATTTTTGTTGGGTTGTATGTCTTTATGCTTGTAGAATTCCTTAATTAAGTTCTAAAACTACTAATCATGTGCTATCATCTTTGATTGGTCCAACAATTAATATAAAAACAATCATTTAAATTGCCTACTTTAATTTTTCTTTTATATTCTTACATAATCATTGTACATCTTTTTATATAACTTTTGTGTGTGTGTACCCCACACGAGGCTAGATTGTCTATGCTCTCCCCTCACATAATTTGGCGATCCTAGATATAAATACCAATCTACACTTCCTTATTATATGTTTTTTTATCTTCTTTTGACATGGATTTCATCACCATGCACTAAGTAACTTCCCATGTTCCAACGGAGTATTAAAATTCAAAAACAAATGTCATTACCAGCTAAGCGTTGATTTATTTTATCGATAATGTGAAGTGAAGAGTTTCCAGTCCTAATACACATTCCTTAGATATTATCCTTGCAATATTCACTAGAGACCCACGCATCAAAAGGTATATAAAAGACACACCTAGTGAGCCTCATATGGCATAGCATTAAGATATATCAACCAAAACTAGTTAGTAGTGTATAAAGAACAATAATCTCGAAGTTACTCACCCCATACCACATGAAGTGAGGGTTGAGAGACCAATATATAACTACTCAACATGAGGTATATTGGTGGGCTACTAGTCATGTTTCACACCCTATATACTAGCATAGGCTTATGGATTACGTGTTCTTGTATAAGTATTGTTGAGGCTCGCATGTCTGCAGACCTCACTCTAATATCAAAACCAAACAAAGACTTAATACAAATAATTTTTGATCAAACAACTCATGCATTCATTGAAATATGTCAAAATCCCAATTCCAACATCAAATTAATACCATACCTATCCAACAATATTACTGTTAACGTTTTAATCTACCTTGAGAAACATATGTTGAAATCAATCAGATAAATTATTTGAAATCCTTCACACGAAGTTTTCTACAAAATTGAAAATTCTCCAAAGTCCCAAATCTGAAAAAAATTCAGACTTCAGACTTGAGGATTTTACCCTTTCAGAGTTTAAAAGACAAGGAATTGAAATTATGTTTTCCAAATTCTAAAGTCTGAAACCCCGAAGTCTGAAATTTTGGACTTTCGGGTTTTTGGAGTTCGGAGTTTTCTTGGCCATTATCAATTTTCGAGTCCGGAGTTCCGAAATCTGAAATCCCAAAAATCTGAAATTTCAGACTTTTAGGATTTTGGGTTTCAGAATTATAAGTCCCGATTTTGAGAAAATTCCTTTCCAACTTTCAAAGTCTGAATGTTCAAAAGTTTAAAATTTTGGACTTTCGAGATTTTAGGTTTCGAACTCTCTTGACCATTTATGGTTTTTTACTTTCTAACTTTTGAAGTCTGAAATTCCGAAAGTCCAAATTTTTGGAATTTCGGGCTTTCGAGTTTTAGAACTCTTCCGTGCCATTCCACAATTTTCATCCCCTAATCTCTAAAGTCTGAAACCTCGAAATTCTAAAATTTTGGAATTTTAGACTTTTGGGTTTCAAACTTTCGAGCTCTCTACGCATTTAATTCTTACCTACTTCTGTACGGATTGAATTTTTGCCATTAATATCAGGTTTTTCTATTTAAAATTGCATTTCACCCGATACTTTGCTTTGATGATTTGATTTTACCGTGTCTTGTACTTTTCAATGTCATTCTCAAGGTATTTAATTTTTTTCATTTTCTTTTTTAAGATATTTATATTGTTTCCTCCTTGTTGGTTTTCTTTTCTTCCTCCTCTGCATACCTTGGGAAATGAAAACTCATTTCTGTCACATTTTCATGATTTGATTTTCTATAGGCATTCAGAGTTTGCAAAGATCCTCTTGAGTTCTCCAATTTTCCCTCTCAGCACCTCTTGTTTTTCAGAGTTCGGAGATTGACATTTTTAGAGAACTCTCTTTTTGGAATTTGGAGCTTTGGTTGTTCGACGCTTCTCATTTTTGGGAATTATGCCATTCAAACTTCAGAGTTCTCTTTTCACGATTTCGAAGTCCCTACTTTAGAGTTCTCTTTTTCAGGATTTTGGAAGTCCCTACTTGATTTCTCTTTTTAGGATTTCGGAAGTCCTTACTTCGGAGTTCTTTTTTCGGGATTTCGACTTCTCCATTTCGAGGTTTTCACTTTGGGTTTTGGAGGTTTCCACTTGAGTTTTCAAACTTCTCCATTTTGGAGGTTTTCACTTTGGGTTTTCGGAGGTCTCCAATTCGGGTTTTCAAACCTCGCGCTTTGAAGTCTACAATTTGGGTTTTTGGAGGTTGGAGATTATGAGATGCTTTGAATGAAATATCGGAAGAATTTGATATTATTAATTGTAAATTATTCAACGAAAAATCAATGCTCTTCCGGAGGATCGATCAAGAAGAATTTCAAAGATTTGGTGAAGTGTGTCGATGAGGTTACCAAAAATTTTTGGTAGTGAATCTATTGATAGGTTGGTTTTATGCCAAAATTTTACAGGAAGATTGAAATAAGTTGTGAGTAAACTTAGAAGATTTCCAACTAAGATCATAATTGAAATTGAAACAAGAGATGTGGTAAATCACTACGCATGTGGGTCAGGATGAGGAAATTCAAGGAATCATTAAATGCTTCATCGAATGGCTACGTGGGAGGAAACACAACAAAAACTGCTAGAAGAAGAAGGCATTGTAGAACCAAGCCAAAGATGAGCAGCCATGAAAGGATAGATCCAAGCTCTAGATAGGTCAAAGTTGTAGGGTTGACTAAGTCAAACCCTTGCAAAAAAATTGCTATTTTTATGGGATCCTGTTCCCTAAATTAATAACATTTCTATTTTTAGTAAAATGTTAGTTGAAGGCCCAACTGTAATGGCTCAGCCTAAAGAACTTATAAATAGTTAGGTGTATGGAGTCATTGATATAGATCATTTTTTGGTGACGTTGCTTTTCAAGCTTGGAAGATTGCTTCAAAAATTTGAAAACCTTTTAATTATATTTAGAGTGATATCTTGAATTGAAGAACCTAATTTATTGTGTTGAATGGTTGATCAATATATGATTTTTGAGTGCATAATTTCTTAGTGTAAGTGGTTAGCTTACCTTTATTTCAAATTATCTGTTTTATGTTATGAGGAAGTAATGTAACCATCTTTTATGTCAATTGTGGAAATATTGTTTTCCTTCTGTTGTTAAAAGTTGCATTATCATTAGCTACAATCAGTGAAATGGATGTTTGACATGTGCATGTGTTCTATCCTCATGATTAGTTAATTGTGTGTTCAATCAAATTTTATCTCTCTATTATGTATACTTCGAGTTTAACAAAGGAACACATGCTTTTGGTCTGTGGTATTTTGTGCCCTTTCTAAGTTGCAATAGGTGAAGGTGACTAACGGTGTTCACATCCTACTCACATTAACCCTTCCTAAGATTTAAAATATCCTTTTATTTGGTGCATCACCATCCCTAGTATAGTTTCCTTTTTTCAAAAATATTTCCTTAACACCCATGTCAATGTTAGTATAGGATTGGATAATCATTTTATTACACTAGGAGTAGTACAACACTTAGTTTAGGAAAAGGAAGCTGACCTTCTCTCGGAGGTTCACCTCAAGCCCAAGTCCCATAGCTTGAGAGGTGATCCCATGTGTCCCAATCACACCGAATGACCTACTTATAGTCTGGCCATTCGGGGTGTGTGATTTACGACAACGGTTTTTGGCATGCTTGGTGGTACGAGTTTCTACTTCGCTTCTAACTTGCACAAGTCAAATTACTTGATTTACTCTATATCTCTAGATTTCACATCTCAGTGCATTAACTTATGCAAAGAATTCAGACAAGAGATTCTTCAAATCAAGGAAGTTATCAGCATATCAAACTTTCCTTGTCTCCTCCAAAGAGAAGAAGCAAAGGTTTTTAACTCCACTAGCTGCAACTTTATCTCGTAGGGGTCATTCAACTCCTCCATACGGAAGATTTCCTCCACCAAAGAACAATCAACCTCTTGTTGCTATGGCGCAGAACCAAGTTTTTCCCCTTTCAATGCAAGTAGTCCTCTTCTGTTGGCTCAACGTGACCCTATACCAGTGCAGCACTTAAAATTTTACCCTTTTACATAGGGGAAACTCATGTTACTCTAGTAGAACACATTCTTGATGTAGCTAGCATTTATGCAGTACATAACATCACAGAGGATAATGTTGTTGTCAGACTTCTGGCCACTTCTTTCAAGGGAAAATCACTTCAATGGTTTTGAGGGTTATGTGTTGGCAATATAACCACTTGGGATGAGTTAGGAGAGAAGCTTTGTAAACAGTTTGAAGACAAGAGTGATCACCTATCACTCTTAGAACAACTCACTACCATAAAGAGAGCTCCCCAAGAGTACATGAGTGATTTCAACTTCTGATTTCATAGAACTTGGAATAGGATTTCGGCACTCATTAATCCTTCTCCAAATAATACATTCTTGTACTATTTTCAAGATTTGAATAAAAATTTAGCAAGTTATGATCCAATCCATGGGAGGGGCTACATTACCTAATGCCTACGACATAGCCATAAGTGCGGAAAATTCCTTGATTCAAGCTGGAAAGATAGCTCCTCGACCGCCAATGCCATTTTCTCCAGATCTTACAAATAATCAGCCTATCATTGCTCCTATTCTAGCAACCTCTAATCAACCAACTCAATCTACCCCTGCCTCTTCAAATGATCTATTTGAAGTCAAATTGCTACTTCTGAGACCTTCGGAAACAAGCTTGTAGCAATTAAAAGGAAGCAGTCCCAATATGCTCGACCATTCCAATCCCAATATCTAGCAAGTCATCCTCCTTTTCAAGGAAATAATCAGGCCCGAACTAGGTCACCAACCAAGCCACAAGCGTAAACCTTTAAACTTCCAAAACCCTTCTACTACCAGTTCATCCAGAGCCATAGTACTAGTCCAAAATAACCTCATTCAAGATTACGAATGGTGTTATCCTTGTTCTCAACCTCACAACTAGAATCTTTTCCCAAATGGATTTTTGAGTCAGGCCCTTATGGTCCAAAGCATATCCACCCCACCTAAATCATCAATTGGATCATCCACCCAGAGAGCCAAGACCAACCTTCTAATGAAACTACACTACTAAATTAGCAAACATAAGATTTTTTTGGTTTGAATACTAACGCCTCTATTGTAGCATCAAACACACATTCCAAGAAGAGGGAAATAGATCCTCAATCTCCCAAAACTAATCAAGCATCTACTTCACAGCCTCAAACACAAATATCAGTTAATAAGGGTACATTATAGAAATCACAAAAGTATCCATGGATTAGTCTACAAAGAAGGGTAGAACTTCAAACATCACATTTCCCAATAGGCATTTCCCAAAAGAAGACTCTAACACCCAAAAAAGTATTAAAATTTGGGGAAATTCCGTTCAACATTTTGGAGAAAATGAAGAAGACCAATTTGAGCATCATGATGTGGGATGCACTCTTAATTCCTTCTCAGAGGAACTTGCTACGAGAGGCTTTGAATAGTTTTGGTACTACCAATAGATCATCAGGTCATGAAGTAGCAGTGGCAACCAACCTGTGTCAACTAGAAACAAAAGTGTTTTCTAAGGCCAACAAACCTCCACCATTCTATATCTCTCTGATCATCGGTGATCATTTGGTGCACAATTGTATGATCGATTCTAGAGCCAGTAGTTCTATGATGCCCAAGAAAATTGCAGATGTGTTAAGAATTCCATATACTCCAATCTCAAAAGGAGTTTTCCAGTTAGATAGTACTATAGTCCAAATTGTGGGAGTCATTAAGGGGCTTCAGCTTACTATCCATGCATGTCCTAGCTTGGCATTCACACAAGACATATCTGTTATTGATCTCCCTCCCCTCTTTTCCATTTACTTGTCATGTGATTTCACTGCCAAGATGGGTGGTTATTTGTCATCAGATTGGTCGCATATGATCCTTAGAACTCGGTACAGGACGAAGGTGACTATAAGAGTAGAACCTATTTGTCACAATCATGTGGAGCCTTACACTCGCTAAACCCATAAATGGGAATTATGCCATTTGTGACCTAGATGAGGAGGATGCAGATCATGAGCCAACTACTCTTACAGAGGAATTTCCTGACATAGTGCTTGATGAGGTAAGTATCAATCACCAATATGATCCCTATGTTGATTTATTGGTAGATGAAGAATCTGGTTTATTGTTTTTGGAAGAGACTGGATTAGGTACATACTGCATACACAAAGAAGGTACAATCGTACCTCAATTGGTTAAAACATCCAACAGCTTACGAGGGACTATGGCAACTATTCTTTGATGGTTCAAGGAGTAAAAATGGATCCGATGCAGGAGTTATGTTGATTTCTCTAGAAGGAGATAAATATTTCTCTTCCTTTCGGTTGTAGTTTAGTTGTACTAATAATGTCACCAAATATGAGGCTCTCATACAAGGAATTCAACTGGCCCAAAAAAGAGGAATCCAAACCTTGACCATCTTTGGTGATAGTGAATTTGTTGTGCATCAAGTAACAACTCGCAATGCATCAAAAAATGATCTATTGAGATCATATAAAAATTGGGTTTGGACTTGATAGAAGATTTTGAAGCTTTTGGAATTCACGCAATTCCCAGAAAGCAAAATCAAGATGCTAACAATATTTCTAATATTGGCTCGTAGTATGATATAACTATGTACATTATGAAATAAGGGAAACAAATGGTCAAAATGGTGGTCCGTACCATAGTACTGGGTAACTAAGTAGCTGGAAGGTGTTCGATAGTGACCAAAATATTGTCCTCTTCCTACAACAAGAAGCAGAGCTCACTGCCAAACACCAGGATAAACTTCAAAACTCCTACAGTAATCAAATTATACAGTTAAAAGGAAACAAACTACCAAAATTCCTGGTCACACTTGAATCCATCTTTAATTTAGATGATCCAGGCCAAATGACAGAGCACGAATAATGTGGTTAAGGAAGATGATATTGAAGAATTCGAGGTGGCAAGTGAAAAACTTTTAAAAATTGGTAAGGTATGTACTGCTCAAGAGAAGAAATCTTTCATTGAACTATGTCAAGAATATCATGATATTTTTGCATGGAGCTACAAAGATCTACATGGTTTTGATCCCGCCTAGCTCAACACACCATTGAGTTGGATCCAAATTCTAAGCTAGTTCGTCAAAAATAGAGGCCAATTAATCCTAAAATTTAGCCACTATTGAGGAGGAGCTAACTAAGCTTATTGAGGCCTACATATTTTTTTCCCATCAAGCATTCCTTGTGGGTAGCCAACTTGGTGCCCGTGCGGAAGAAGAAAAAAGAGATTCGGTTGTGTGTGGACTTCAGGATTTGAACCACGCCTCATTGAAAGATCACTACCCTCTTCCATCAATGGAGAAAATCCTCCAAACAGTGGTAGGATCAAAGGTTTTATTTTCTTGATGGATATTTAGGGATACAATCAGATTCTGGTCCAAGAATCTGATCAATTCAAAACAACTTTCACTACTAAGTGGGGCACATATGCTTACAACAAAATGCCATTTGGGTTGTCCAATGCAGGGGCTACTTTCCAAAGAGCCATGGACATGGCATTCAAAGGACTAATCAATGATATCATCTTAGTTTACCTTGATGATATAATTGTGTATTCCAAGCATGCTTTGAGGATCATATCACACATCTAAGAAAAGTTTTTCAAAGATGTAGAGAATTTGGGGTCTCACTGAATCCTAAGAAGTGCATTTTTGCAGTTCAAGAAGGAAAATTGTTGGGACATGTTGTTTCGCAAAAGGACTATCTATTGATCTAGCCAAAATTCATTCAATTATGTCCTTATCTCTTCCAAGTCACAAGAAAGGTCTCCAGAGTTTTCTGGGAACCATAAATTTCGTACGGAGATTTATTCCTCAGTTTGTAACATTGGCTAAACCACTGACCACCATGCTGAAAAATAATATTCCATTCTCATGGACGAAAGAAGGAAGGGAGAGCTTCATGGCTATCAAAACGACCATTTCTCAAGCTCCCACACTAGTAAACCCCAGGTTTGACAAATATTTCATTCTCTATGCTTTCGCAAGTCTGGAAAGTATTTCGGGTATTCTCACCTAAAAAAATGATAATCTAATGGAAAAACCAATTGCCTTCTTGATCTATCTATCAAGGAATACAAGATCAAATATTCCTTTTTTGAGAAATAGGTCTTTGTAGTCATTCGAGCCTTGAAAACATTTAGGAACATGTTGTCCAACAACAAAATTCACTGATGGTTTCTCATCCTAGCGTTAAGGAATTTTTGCTGAAAAAAGAGATGAACGAGAAACGCGTTGGATGGATCACAAAAGTAATGGAGTATGATGTGCAAATTAAAGTCACTAAACTTGTCGGGCAAAGGGTTATGTCAGTAGTTGACTATAGACATGGAGATCAAGGATGTGGAAGATGCTATGCTCCTAAATGCCGATGAAAGTGATGGTCAAGTTGATTGGTTAACAAAGATGTAAAATTTCCTCCTCTCGGGGCATATCCTTCAAATATGGATAGATTCCAAAGATGTGCTTTTTCCTTTAGTCCATTCCATATGTCTTAATCAACAATGTTCTTTTTCAAAAATACTTGAACGGTGTTCTTCTGCGTTGTATCAAACTAGAGCAAGTAAGTAAAATTCTGGAAGAATTCCACAATGGTTTGTCTGGAGGGCATTACTCTGCATGAACAAATGCTACCAAGATTATGCGAGTAGGTTACTATTGGCCATATTTTTTCAAATATGCCCATCTCTGGGTGAGGAAATGTAAATAATGCGCCTTGTTTGTAGGCAAACAAAAACGCATGACTCTTCCCCTGCACCCCATTCAAGTAGATCAACCTTTCATTCAATGGGGGTTATATTTTATCGGGATGATCAACCCTCCTTCCATTGATGGACATAAATGGGTTCTTACTGCGATAGATTATTTCACTCGATGGAAAAGGTGGTGGCTTTAAAGGAAAGTAACGAAAAGGTAGTCCTTGATTTCTGGAAAATATAATGACAAGGTTCGAGTTCCATTTACCGTTATCTCCGATAATGCAATGGCCTTCCTTGGGTTAAAGTTGAGTGAGTGGGTGGTTAAGAATGAGGTCTATCTCAAGACTTCATCCAATTACTATCCACGGGAAATGGGTTGGCTGAATCTAGTAACAAGAATCTCATAAGGATCATCAAAAGACGATGGAAGCTAACAAAAGGACCTGACATACACAACTTAAGACTACCTTATGTGAGATCAAATCACACCTAAAAAGGTCATTGGAAGTTCACCTTTTATGCTGGTATATGGGAGGGAGGAAAATCTCCCACTCTCCTTGGGATTACCTTCTTTAGAATTGGCTCATCAACTCGAAGTTATGGAAAATGACTCCTTAACAGTGAGGTTTGTTGAACTCATGGAGTTGGAAGAAGTTCGAGACAAGGCTATGAAAAATTTAAGCCAACATCAGGCTCAAGTTAAGAAATCCTTTGACAAGAAATCTTCTGATAGGAATTTTCAAGAAGGATATTTGGTTCTCAAGTGGGATGAAGACAAAGCCAAACCAGGAAGGCATGCTAAGTTTGACGCTCTCTAGAGTGGACCGTATATTATCTCAAGTTGTAAAGAGGAAAATTCATTTCATCTATCCAGACTCAATGGAGAAGAATTTCCCATTCATGTGAATGGGATACATCTCAAAGCTTGCTTTTGAGATTGTTTCACCCTTGTACAATGTTCATTTTTCTTTTCCTCCAAGTGCTTTGCACATTGTTTTGTTTTGTTTTTCTTTTCTTTTGGTTTTGGGTGTCCTCTGAATGTTGTTTTTATTTCAAGAATCCTTTTCCCAATGGTTTGTATAAGGCTACTGGTCTAAAATCTTACAGAAAGCATTCCCTGAGGTCGCAAAAATGTTAACATTTTAATCTACCTTGAGAAACAAAGGCTGAAATCAATTAGGTAAATTTTTTGAAATCATTCGATGAAGTTTTCTACAAAATTGAAATTTCTCCATAGTCCCGAATCTAATTTTTTTCAGATTTTGAACTTTGGGGATTTTCCCTTTTGGAGTTTAAAAGACATGGAATTGAAATTATGTTTTCCAAATTCCGAAAGTCTAAAACCCCGAAAGTTTGAAATTTTAGACTTTCGGGTTTTCGAGTTCATAGTTTTCTTTGGCCATTATCAATTTTAAATCTTGGAGTTTTGAAGTCTAAAATCTTGAAAGTCTAAAATTTTAGACTTTCGGGCTTTTGGGTTTCGAATTCTAAGTCCCGCTTTTGAGAAAAATTCCTTTCGGACTTCCAAAAGTCCGAAAGTTCAAAATTTCAGACTTTTGGGCTTTTGGGTTTTGGAACTCTTCCGTGCCATTCCACAATTTTCATCCCTTGATCTCCAAAGTTTGAAACCCCAAAATTCCAAAATTTTAGAATTTTAGACTTTTGGGTTTCAAACTTTTGAGCTCTCTACGCATTTAATTCTTACCTACTTATGTACGGATTGAATTTTTGCCATTAATATCAGATTTTTTCTATTTAAAATCACATTTCACTTGTCATTTTCACCTGAAACTTTGATCTGACAATCTGATGTTATTGTGTTTTTACTTTTGACGTCATTCTCAAGGTATTTTATTTTGGTCATTTTTTTATAAAGATATTTTTTTTGTTTCCTTGTTTGTTTTATTTTCTTCCTTCTCTCGCATACCTTGGGAAATGACAAACTCATTGCCCACCATGTTTTCATGATTTGAGTTTCTACAGAATTCGAGTTTGTAAATATCCTCTCGAGTTATCCAATTCACCCTCTCAGAACCTCTTGTTTTTTAGAGTTTGGAGATTGGATTTTTAGAGAACTCTCTTTTCAGAATTTGGAGCTTTGGTTGTTTGTGCTTCTTATTTTGTTGGGAATTATGCCATTCGGACTTCGAGTTCTCTTTTTGAGATTTCGAAGTCCCTATTTGAGTTCTCTTTTTGGGATTTCAGACTTCTCCATTTTAGAGGTTTTCACTTCAGGTTTTGAGAGGTTTCCACTTCGGGTTTTCGAACTTCTCCGTTTTGGAGGTTTTCACTTCAGGTTTTCGGAGGTTGGAGATTTTCGGGTTTTAGAATTCTCTTCTTTGGCATTTCAGAACTTAGAATTTGATGTCTACTTCTACATCTAAGGGTAAAGAAAATATGAAGTATTCATTTCTTGGATTTTCTCCTCACTCTTGCTTGTCTTTCGACCCGGGAATATAGGGGACACATGATCTCAAACTCTTCAACTTTGGAATCATCCATAGAATCAAAAATAAATGAAGTTGTTCTACTTTCTATTTAAAAGTGACAGAGATAGATAGTGAATGGATTATGCTTATGCTTAGAATCCACAATTATAGGAAATGAAAAAATTTAAGCTCATAAACACCAACAAATTTTATCCTGGAAACCTCTAGAGGAGGAAAAACCAGTCGAGAAAGGAAATTGCTCTTTCTTCCCACTTTTCTTGGCCAATTCAAAAAAAAAAAGTACATAATTTACAATAAGTATGAAAGAGAAGTAGATAATATCTCACACTTCCTCTCAAATAGTTGCTTGCTTCTGTCTTAACACTCCTTTCTTCTACAAAAAAATTCCAGCACTAAGAACATCTTGCTCACTTGCTTTCATGCTCGATGATCCTATTCTCTTATACAAACATGTATTTAAAGCCTTTTTCATGTCCTCCCATGCACTGGAGAATGGGAAAGGTCATGGAGGAGAAGAGACACAGACAACCTTCCAAATTTTGTGCTATTTTTTTCATATTTTTGTTTTTCTGTCCGAAAGAGCCAGGACCACCACCCAAAGTAGACTAGAGCTCCCGGACCACCACCCTGGTTAGGTGGTGGTTCTATAACCGCCGATCTACACAGGGTGATAGTCATGTTACTAAAAAGACATAACCTCTGTGTATTATTTTTCCTTCTTCATGCTGACTGATTTGATGAAGTAGAGTCATTTTGGATCCCTATGGATCACACCTCCCCTGCTTAGGAGGATTTTGGTCCCACAAAATCTTAGTGGGGGAGTATATGAGGAAATAATTCCCTCACTTGCTCCTTGGAGTACCATCGAGACTATCTTGGTGTCTTTCCTTTCAGTTCAATATGCCAATACTCTTGGGGACCTCTACTAGTCTCTCTGACCTTTTTCTATAGCACTACATCCTCCTCCAATTCACCTTATGAGTCCAAGATGCAATCCTCAATGGAAGGTAAAACCGTAGTCCTTCATCTTCATCTAGCATGGATGGCTCATATAGGTGCAAGTTCTCACAATTTACTACAAAGTACATCCTCATAAATGATGGTAAATCAAGTTGAAAGGCATTTTCTCCAACCTTCTCCAATATGGTGAAGGGCCCATATCATAGTGGCTTGAGCTTTTGTGCTTGACCTTATAGTATCTCCTTGCTCAAGTAAAGCCAAACTCTATCTCCAACATGAAGTTTATGTTCCCTCCTATGCTGATCGTGCCTAGCTTTGTACTTGGCTTGATATTTCTCTAGTTGTTCTTTGAATTTGAGATGGATTTTCCAAATCCTCTTAATAAATTTGTTTTCTCTAGTCACCTCTATGTCTCATGTCTCCTCTTCATCCTACTGCCCAACTGTTATGTCCAACGGATTTGTAGGTAGATATCCCAAGCATGCTTCAAATGGTGACTTCATAGTGGATGTGTGTACTGCTTGGTTATAGGAATGCTAAATGTAGGCTAAGGAATCATCCCAAGTCCTTGGATATTTGTTGTTATACCCTCTGATCAACTATACCAAAGTCCTATTTACCACCTCTGTCTGTCCATCTGTATGTGGATGGAAAGTTGTGCTCCTCTGTAACCTGGTATCCATCTTGTCCCACAAAGTAGTCCAAAACTTCCCTAAGAACTTGGAATCCCTATTAGAAACAATAGACTTTGGCAAACCAAAATGCACCCATACATTAGCAAAGAAAATATTTGTTTCCTCATGTGCTTTTACTGTCTTTTTACATGCCATAAGAATACACATCTTACTGAATCTATCAACAACAACATATAGATAGTCATGGCCATGTTTAGACATAGGTAATCCTCCTACAAAATCCATATAAATTTCCTTCCATAGATGAGTAGGTACTGAAAAGGCATATACAAACCTTCCTTCCTAGTCTTAGGCTTGCTTTGGTATAACAAAGTTTATATCCACATATAAATTTTGATAGTTCTTCATATATTGGGCCATACACCTACCTTTGCAAGTGGGATTCTTACCAACACCGAAATGTCCCACTAGTTTTGAGGTATGTGCTTCCCTCATTAATAGAAGTCTTTCTTCTTTAGGCACACAAATATTCCCCCATCGGTAGAGCAACCTATACTTGAGATAACAATCTTCAATCCCTATCCTTTCAATCCCTTAGGACTGCAACTGCTGAAATGTCACCCCAAAGTCTCTGTCCTGGGCATATGCCTCTTCATAAGCTTCCTTCGTGAAGGGCTCAATCTAAGAGATAGTGGCCAAATAGGAAAAATTATCTCCGTGTGGGTGGCCTAAACAACATGTCTACCACAAAATTTTTACTACCCTTCTTGTATTTGATCACCAGATGGAACTGCTGAAGGAACCCCATCCATTTGTAGTGCCTTGCCTGCTGCAATTTAGACTGTGCTTGTAAATACTGGAGAGGTTTGTGGTTAGTGCGCATAATAGTTTTTTTACCCAACAAATAATACTTCCATTTTTAATTGCTTGAATTAGTGCATACATTTCCTTATCATATACTAAATATCCTTTAACTGCTGAAGTGAAATTTTTAGAATGATAGCATACATGTTTACCTCCTTGAAGCAACACTGCGCCCATAGTGTAATCACTGGCATTTGTCTCTACTTCAAAAGGTTGTTGTAAACTAGGAAGAGAAAGTACTAGAGCATGAATAATCTTGTATTTCAATAACTCAAAGGATTTGTCTTGTTCCTTACCCTAGTCAAAACCCTTACTCTTTGTGGCCACTTGTGTGTAGAGGTGCTGCAATCGCAGAGAAGCCCAAAATGAAATTCCACATGTACTATACTGCTCCCACAAAACTCCTAGTCTCTATGGCTCCTATTGGTGTTGGCCAATTAGTGATGGATTCCACCTTCTTTGGATCCACTCGTAGCTCTCCTCCTCCAACCACGTGCCCAAGATAGACAAGTGATTGTTTGGAAAATTCACATTTCTTCATATTACAAAATAGCTATTTCTCCTTGAGAACTTGCAAGACTTGCTGTAAATGAGTTAGATGTTCTTCCCATGTGGCACTAAAAATCAAAATATCATCTAGATATACAATGACACATGAATCTATGAAATCTCGTAATACATCATTCATCAATCTCATAAATGTAGCGGGTGCATTACATAACCAAAAGGAAGTACTAACCATTCATACAAACCCTATTTTGTTTTGAAGATAGTCTTCCATATATCCTCCTCTTTCATTATGACTTAGTGATAACCGGACTTGAGATCCAACTTCGTGAAGAATTTGGCATGTTGAAGCTGGTCCAAGAGATCATCTATGTGGGGAAGTGGATATCTGTTCTTTATGGTGATCTTGTTCAAAGTGCGGTAGTCGATGCACATTATCCAAGAACCATCCTTCTTTGGCACCATCACAATAGGAAAACCACATGGTGAGGTGCTCGACGTATCACCCCTTGGTCTAGTAGTTCCTAGAGTTGTTTCTTTACTTCAGTACTCTCAAGCAAGGATTTCCTATACAACCCGATGTTCGGTAGAGGGGACTTTGGAAATAGTTGAATCTCATGCTCTACTTCCCGTTTTGGTGGTAACCCACTGGGAGCTTGAAATACTTCCTAAAAATACTAAATAATACTATCCAAATCATGCTTTCCTTGGTTAGAAATATCTGAAACTTCTACCCCATCTTGTTTATCCTTTAACAAAAGTAAACAAAATTGATTATGATTTTCCTGAATAAGTTGTTTTTCTTGGTTAGCACTCACCATAGTAACCCGTGTCTTACGTTGGTGTGCCCAAATGTTGTAGCTGATCCCATCCTTGACCCATCTGTATTGGTTTTCCCTTATCATAAATATAGCATCCCTGATATACAAGTAAGGACTCCCGAATACAACATTAAAAGCATCAAGTGGAATAACGTCAGCTTCCAAAACATCAATATACTAGGAATTTATCCCAAACTTGACCTTACATCTTCTTTTTACCTGAATTTCAACACCCTCTTCACCCAACCCAAAGGATAAGGGTGTGGATGCTCGTAAGTCTCAAGACCAAGATTCTTTACAACTACTTCAAATCAAGTTAGACTGAGAACCGATATCAACCAAAGAATTTACCTTAGTTCTCTTGATCTGGATTTTGATTTGGAATAGTCTACTCATCTCCTCTTCCTAGCTATCCATGTTGGTGGCCATGCATCCAAGCCTTTCATCTACATCAGAGTCATCTTTGATTTCCACCTCCCCTTCTATTTTTACATCTGTCATGGAATTCTTTGAGTCCTTGGTTTGGTTCTTCGGATGTAACTCGGATGTAACTTCCAACATGTAGTGTCAGTATGACCATTGATATCACAGTTCTTGCAAAAATTCTTGGGATATTTACAAGTATTTAAAGTAGTGGCAGCTTTTTTACCTTTTCCTTTCCACTTACCCTTGTTACTTGTTTGCCCATACTCTTTTTTCTACTGATTTGTCAACTACTTTTCCCTTAGCTCTGCTTCCCTTTGCTTCTTTTCATCATCTATGTAGTATGCTTACACACACACCTCATTGAGATCTTTGGGCTTGGTGGAGATGAATTTTATTCGAAGGTGAGTGTGAAGTCCTCCCAAGTACTTAGTCAAAATATCCTCATCCTCTAAGTCCATGTTTAGCAACATGGCCTAGCCTCTGAAACTCCGTAGTATAGTCCTACACACTTTGACCACTACCTTGTCTAAAATACTGCCATTTAATCATTTGGTTAGTCTTGTGGCCAATAGGATAGAAGTTATCTCTAAGTAATTCTTTAAATTCTTGCCAAGATTTCACAATAGGACACTTCTTCTTTTCACAAGTGGTTAGATGGGTTTCCCACCAAACCAAAGCATGTCCCTCCATTTTGAGATGTGCAAAGGTGATCCTCTATGCCTCAGTGACATTATGGATGCTAAAGTAGACTTCTAACTATTTTAACCATTTATCAAGCAACTCTACATCTACTTGTCCTTCAAAGCTTTTAATATCAACTTTCATCTCAACTTTAAAAGGAGTATGATCAGATTTTACCTTTTCTCTTGCGTTTGAAGTCTCTTCTTCATGCTCTTCCCGATAACTTTCCTCATGGTGGCTCCTTCCTATGCCAAACTTTTCAACTAAGCACCGAACCACTAAGTCCATGGATTCTTGCTTGAAAGAAGCTATCTTCTACAAATCGAAAATTTCTTCTTTCCTTCTAAACATCCTATCCATCATGGTCTCCGACATCTCGATTCTACGGAAAAAGTTCTCTTCCTCCATTTGTCCCGAATTCTCTGTTTCCACTTCTTTGTATAAATTTATGGATCACAAGGTAAAGCCTCTTCACCTTTAGATCTCGTCACTGTCATAAAAATCCAAGAAAAATACCATAGTCCTAGATACTTGTTAGCTCTGATACCAAAATGATCTATAAACTCTTCAAATTTGGAATTATTCACAGAATCACAAAATAAACGTTGTTCTTCTACTTTATATTAGAAAGTGATAGAGATAGCTAGTGAATGAATTATGCTTATGCTTAGAATCCACAATTGTAGGAAAGGAAAGAATTTAAGCTCATAAACACTAATACATTTTATCTTGGAAACCTCCAGAGGAGGAAAAACCATTGGGAAAGGAAATTGCTCTTTCTTCCCACTTTTATTGGCCAATTCAAAATAACAAGTATAGAATTTACAATTAGTATGAAAGAGAAGTAAAAATATCTCTTACTTCCTCCCAAATACTTGCTTTCTTTGTCTCAACACTCCTTTATTCTACAAAACACAATTCCAACACTAATAACTTCCTTCTCACTTGCTTTCATGCCCCGATGATCCCATTCTCTTATAAAAACATGTATTTAAATCCTTTCTCATGTCCTCCCATGCACTAGAGAATGGGAAAGGTCATGGAGGAGAAGAGACATGAACAACCTTCTAAATTCTGGGCATTTGTTTCATATTTTTATTTTCTATCTGGAAAGAGCCAAGACTACCACCCTAGTTGGGTGACGATTTTGTAATTGCCTCTCTACACAAGGTAGTGGTTCGTAGCCACCGCTCTACACATCGCGATGGTCTATTACTAAAAATATGGAACCTATGTGTATTATTTTTACTTCTTTGTGATGACTGATTTGATGAAGTAGAGTCATTTTGGATCTCTACGATCAACACCAACCTCGAAAAATTATTTTCCAAACTTCTAGGACAAGGGTGAAGGCCCCAAATAAGAAACCCTAGATGTAATCCATATATGACAATGGGCTTGTTCTTACTACTGGTTTTCCCACGTCCATGCATTTCTTAGATTTTTTTGGCTACAACAACCCACTACAATGAAGAATCTATGACAATTAAAGATACCGATGGAAAAGTTGTGATCCGCTTGGACCCAGATTTCTTTGAAGATTTTCTCAACCTCCATGACGTTGAATATTACACAACAATTTCACTAGAGTTATCTCAGTGGAACATTTGGACAAAGAAGCGGAGTTGTGCACAAGGGTCATGTTGAAAACCTATTTGGCCAAGAGCGTTGCAAAATTTCCAAAGACCATGTATCGGTCAGACTTCATTCAAGAGGTCAATGACATTATTGTGCTACTAAGAAGAGTCTCAGGTCTTCCCTCCATGAAGGAATTTTAGGAGTGGATGTTCTTATATATTGCTACTAAGGAATTTATCAAATGGGGGAGCATATCAATAGCTCCATTTTCTATCAGTTGAGTAGAGTGCATTCTTTAAAGAGTTTTTATATGACATCCTTCTTAGTTTATGCCACATTTTCTATGGGAGACTTCACCAGGTTGAATACTAAGGGTATTCAAAGCACCTCTCAAATCTATGATTTCTATCCTCAACTCACACTAGACGAGGGAAGAAGGCACTTCCGCAGATCAACGATGCCTTCTTTGTTGTTATTCTCTACCGTTTCGATAAGGAGTTGTATAATTGGAGGATTTCTGACGAAGCCTTCAAGGAAGTGCGTGAGTGGGGAGCTATCTACCTTCAGTTCCCCACATTTACTTACATTCGGATTCTTGGCTTCGTAGGTGCTCCCAACAAGCTGCCAAGATGTCCCACCGATAAATGGGTTCTACTAGAATTGGTTCGACAACTGCTGGACTACCATAAGATCTAGAACAAATGACACAAAGTGGGAGTTCAATTCCCTATTTCAATTGGTAGATACACTTTCCCAAATATTTACAAGGCTAAGAATGTGGATGCAGAAATGGCAGAGGTAACCTTGTAGACTTTCCATCCATGGACTAATTTTGACTATTGGGGTAAATTCAGTGAAACAGTTGGTCCAGTTCCCATGTGCCCTAGTTGGAAGACATCTGGATTCATTGTTGGGATGAATTCATCATCCAACAAAGAGACTATGAAAGGATAACTTTGGATGAGGTTCGGAAATTTGGAATAGCCAATGTCCCAAAAGACATGCAAGATGATGACGAGGTTTTGGATGTAGTATATAAAAATAATAATATTGCCAATCAACCATTGCCATGGATTGATTGGTATGTGGAAGAATGTTGCAACACAAAGGAGAGGGCAGGGCCCATTCTACAAAGAACTTACAGTTGGTTGGTTACCTTGGGAATCTCACCCAAGGGGTTAGAGCAACCTACAAATATAGAAGCCCCATCAACCATGAGCCAATCAACACCCACAAAGGGGAAAAGGTCAACCCAAAAGACCCATATAGTTCTAAAAAATATTTCATTCATTTTGGAGCTCATATCTCTCCAAGGCTCCTGTTCCCAAATTCATGCCTCCTACAACACCTGTGACAAAAATAGTTGAAGTCAGTGATTCTCCAAGTGTCCCACAAGACCCATCATTTCCTTTTTCTCTTCCATTGTCACTTCCTACATCAGTTCCTTCCACTTCTATGATCATTTCTTCTTTCCCATCTCCTTCCATGGCCCAAGTATTCTCATCCCTTCCAGTTCTCTCAGCTAGGAAACTATTGGGTCACCCATTTCTACTTCACTTCCCTTAACACTTCCATTTCCTTCCATCTCATCTCCTAACATCATTGTATCAACTCCTATGGCAGTCCTCACATCCACCCCATCCATTACTACCACTACCATTCAAATACCAACTAATGTTGCTAGTACTCTTGTTGTGACTAATGTTTGGTACTAAATCTACTATTCTATCCTCATCAGCATCAACCATTCCAGAATGGTTGTTTCGGAAGACTCCAAATAAAAAGAAGACAATGCCTCTAGGGTATGTAATAGTTCTAAGCGTATTGGATCATATACCAAAGAGACAGCCAGAGGCCAAAGATTGTTTCAATCTTGATAGTGAATCCATCTGGGGAATGAATTGTAGAGGTTGCCACTCCCGTTGAGGGAAAACTAAGGAAACAATTACAATCTGTAGATTATTAGATTTCTATATTTTCACCGGGAAAAGCCACTCACAAAGGAGAAAAACAAGATGTAAAAATTGCTCTTGGAAATAAACTGGAAAAATATGATAAGGATAAAGATTATAAGGATGAGCTTAAGGCCAAGGTCAAGAAGCTCACTGCATTGCTATGAAAAGTAACAAAGCCAACTCCATCTACTAAAGTCTCAACTACTACGGCTATGATAGTTTCATCTACCATTGACAACATTTATTATCATGAGATTGAGAAGATAGGCCAAAAAGGGAGATCGGTAGATGGATGGATGGAACATATATTGCAAGAAGCTAACCCTTTAATTAAAGAAGTTGTTGAGATATATAATGATTTGTAGGTTGGAAAAATTGTTATTTGCAAAATGGATGAAGCTTTTTCAGAGGACAATAACAACCTGAATTTGAATTTGGAAACATGGAGTGAAATTAGAGAAGAAGATTCAGATATACTCCTTCAGGAGGATGTAATTGACGATGCTTGCAAAGTTGTTCGAATATCAAAGGCCATGGAATTCTGGTGTCAGGTGCTATAATATTTAATTAAGAATTTGGATGATAAACGAGTAGAAATTACGATGCTTTGAATGACATATCAGAAGAATTTGATATTGTTAATTGTAAATTCTTCAATGAAAACATCAATGCTCTTCTAGAGGATCAGATCAAGAAAAATTTCAAATATTTGGTGAAGCGTGATGATGAGGTTACAAAAATGTTTGGTAGTGAATCTATTGATAGGTTGGTTTTATGCCAAAATTTCATAGAAGATTGAAGAAAGTTGTGAGTAAAATTAGAAGAGTTCTAGCTAAGATCACAAGGGAAATCAAAACAACAGATGTGGTAAATCACTACGCATGTGGGCCAGGGGATGAGTAAATTCAAGGAATCATTAAACACTTCATCGAATATAAACATCGAATGGCTGCATGGGAGGAAACACAACAAAAACCTGTAGAAGAAGAAGGCATTGTAGAACTAGGCCAAAGATGAGCAGCCATGAAAGGAAAAATCCAAGATTTGGATCGGTCAAATCTACAGGGTTGACTGAGTTAAAACCTTGCAACAAACTTACTATTTTTATGGGAGCATGTTCCCTTGAATTAATGAAATTTCTATTTTTAGTTAAATTTTAGTTAGAGGACCAACTGTAATGGCTCAACCTAAATAACTTATAAATAGTTAGGTGTATGGAGTCATTGATATAGATCATTTTTTGGTGAAGTTTCTCTTCAAGCTTGGAAGAGTGCTTCAGAGATTTTAAAACCTTTTAATTATATTCAGAGTGATATCTTGCCTTGAAGAACCTAATTTATTGTGTTGAATGGTTGATCAGTATATGCTTTGTGAGTGTATAATTTCTTAGTGTAAGTGGTTATATTACCTTTATTTTAGATAGTTTGGTTTATGTTATGAGGAAGTAATGTAACCATCTTTTATGTCAGTTGTGGAAATATTGTTTTCCTTCTGTTGTTAAAAGTTACATTATCATTAGCTACAATCAGTGAGATGGATGTTTGAAATGTGCATGTGTTCTATCCTCATAATTAGTTAATTGTGTTCAATAAAATTTGATCTCTCTATTATGTATACTTTAAGTTTAATAAAGGAACACATGCTCTTGGTAAGTGGTATTTTTACCCTTTCTAAGTTGCAATAGGTTAAGGTGACTAACGGTGTTCACATCCTACTCACATTAACCCTTCCTGAGATTTAAAATATCCTTTTATTCGGTGCATCACCATCCCTAGTATAGTTTCCTTTTTGGAAACCTCTTCCCGTAACACCCATGTCAATGTTAGTATAGGAATGGATAATAATTTTATTGCACTAGAAGTAGTACAACAATTAGTTAGGAAAAGAAAGTAGACCTTCTCCGGAGGTTCACCTCAAGCCCAAGTCCCATGTCTTGAGAGGTGATTCCATGTGTCCTAATCACGACAAATGAACCGCTTATAGTCTAGACATTTGGGGGGTGCAGTGATTTGGTGACAAAAATTACCCAACCTTACTTCTAAATATGATCTCATCTTCATTAATATAGACCCATCTCCATCCAATCCTCATCCAAAATCCATCCTAATACAATCCAAAAGTGATATGCATCCAATCTATATCCAAATGGAACCCCAAAAAAACCTCTTACCAATCCCTTTATCTATCATGCTTCCATTATTCCATTCCTTGGATATTGATGACATCCCAAACCTTCTCCACTAAATTTATCACACCTATGACCATGAACCATCATCTATAAAAACCACTTGTGACATTAGCAAACTTGTTCAATCCCAACACAAAGATGACATCCTCCTTAGAGACATGAATGTAATGTCCAAGCTCCTCCTCTCCTTTAAGCCCACAAAAATATCCAAAATAATATTCCCAAAGGATCCATCAATCCCAAATCCACCATCTTCTAAAGAACCCATTGGGATCAACCACATAAAATCCAAAATCCATTAATAACCAACACCCCCATAAAGAAGACCTATGTTGAAAAGGGAAGATCAATCCAACCTCCACAAAAATCCTGTCATGATCATAATCATCTCATCCATGATCAAATCCAATAGATTAACCAATATTTGGTAAACCTTGCATCCCAAAGTTATCCTTCAAATGTCCTAACTTTCATCACCCAATCAATCCCATCCATAAACCAATCCTAATTAAGCCACTTAATCTCACCCAATTGAATTTATCCCAAAATACCTTGATTTACCTAAAATATGTCTTCCCTCATAAAAATAATTTCCAATTCTAAGTAACCTAATCAAAAATCTAAATTGTCCCCTGCACAACATCAATATAATCCATCCCATGCGCCACATCAATCCAATTTGGTCTCTTCTCTACACCAATCGAATTCGGGCCCTATCCCACATGAATATAATTTGTCCCTAAAGCCATGTAAATTTCATCCAGATCCTTAGCTAGACACATCATCCATTTTGTCACCTTTACCACAAAAATATGACAATATACATCACACCACTCTCCCGAGGCATCAATCTAAACATACAACTAAGAAAAGTTACTTCACTAACTTGGTTGAATCATTAATCGACATATTCAATTAATTGAAAAATTGTAAACATGATCACTCATCCACCAATAAAACTACATATGATGGGAACATGCAAAAACTATATTGGTATTATACACACTAAATCGCACACTTTGGGTATATTTCTAGTCCCGATCACATACGACTATTCATATGATTCCTAAGTGAGAGAAGTACTAATTGATCATTGCCTTTGGCCTCTTTGTTTTCTTTATGTTTTCCTTTTTGGTCTCACACACCTTATTTCCTAGTCTGTCTTTTGATACTTCAACATATTTGACTCTAGACACCATCTCCCATTCGGGAAGCTAGCGCCTGTGCCCCCATCCCCTCTTGGTACCCGAATCTTTTTATCTTGCTCACATATTTCAGGTCTCTAGTCATTTGGGAATCTTACTTATTACTAGTTGGCCTTTTAGTGGTTAATTACGATATTCAAACAAGGGAATTATACAAATAAAAATCTATGTGATCATAATAAAGGAACAAACACTAATCATCTACTATCATCACCTAAGGTTACATCCAAGAGCATTCTAAGAGCATCAAAACATCCATCTAGCTTCCATTCAAAGGACAAGGGATTGTATTCTTCTACATACACTTCATAGGAGGGGAAGTTCATTTTTCCATGCACACATCTATCTACATTTTCTACATCTAGATATTGCTCACTATCAAGTGTGACTCACATAAGAGCCACATAGGGCACAATTCTACACACACACATAACTACATGGAGTTTGAAATGTAGTGTAGCACCTAAATCATAAGTTCACTCAATCAGGTGACCGTCGGGGTCATTCTGACTCCCCATTTACATATTTTTATTTTTAGATTTGATGTGTTTTAGATTTTACAGTGCTCTTTCTTATTGTAGGTTTCAGTGAGCTCTAAGATCACACACCGATATACTAGTGACAAAGAATGAAGTTCAATGACATTGAAGAAACAATGTAAAAATCACTTTTGAGGTTCTCGAGCAGTCACTTTGTCACCTAAAGAAGGTCCTCCGTGCCCTAGGCACCCCTCGACCCTATCTAGGTTCCCTAGTCTTGACATTTCTAAAATATTTGCATTTTTTGGGTTTGAGTGCGACAATATTATTTTCTATTCTATAGGTTTTCCAACTTGGCATACCCTCGGGATAATTGTTAATCAACTAAGTACCTTACCCTCTCTTTTACAACTAAGGTTTCATATTTATCTAGTTTACTTGATTGTGTCAAAATCTGTACTTTATTGCATATTTATATCAATGTTGTTACATATTTAGATTTAAAATTTATTTATTTCAATATTTACTTAATCATTTGGTGATAATTCGAACACTTTAGGGTCCTCATACTTTCATTGCTTTCATTTTCCTAGGATCTTCTCATCATGAGTATCTCTATTCATGATTTCTTGTTAGCCAATCCTGAGTTTCGTGCTAAAATCATTACTCTTTTGGATACTACAAGTATTCCTTCCACTACTCATCCAAACATTGTTTATCAGAAATTTATTAATGCATTTTCACAACACATTACTTTTCCATCTACTATAGCTAATAATCTTTCTATGTACGAAAATGATCCTCCTCTATATATACAATTCTACATCAATAATTTGGGAGTCAAACATGCTTTATTCAATACTAGATCTGAACTCAATCTTTTTCCTTTATCATTCATTCAAGCTATAGGCCTTCCCAAATCTATGCTTACCTCAACATATATCTCTATTAGAGAATATGATTCCACTATGCATCCATGCTTAGGCACTGTCACCTTACCACTCACAATTGGGCCAAAGACTATTCCAATTCTATTTTTGTCATTGATATCCCAATTTCATATAATTACTTACTTGGTAGGCCATGGCTTCACAGAATGTAAGAAATGTCTTCTACAGTTCGCATGATGTGTTAAATTCTTACATGAAGGCTTTGAATATGAAGTTCCCGCTAATAGTAGACTATTCCAATATTGCAACCTATACCCAACCACTACATTACCTACTCTAAATTCTGATACTATATATCTTGCTATTGATTAGGGACCCATGCACTATCTCTGAAAACTTTCCTCCACTCAAGGGAACAATTTGTACACTAGAAACTATTCCACCCACTTAAGAAACTCCCCCTTTTGCTAATGCTATGGTACTTTATTGATTATCTATCCATACATTAGACATCATACCACCTTCAGTGTCTTCTCATGAGTAATATGCATCTACACTTCCTCCCTTCACTTGCACTCTCTTTATTAATAATGCTTATTAGCTGCATATTCCATTCGATCCCACTTCCTCTCACACTATTTGAACACATGATGGATTGAATGGACTTGGGTTTATACTCGATGATATCTCACCTCCAATGCATTCACCACATCTATATTATGGATATGATTATATTACTATTTCTTATGGCCTCCGAGTATTTCATCTTTTGATCTTTATCACACACACTCTGCGTCTTTCAAAACTTACTTTTGAGAAATACTTTCTCGATTATATTGGCGGTACTTTAGATCCAGATCATATTGACATTTCCTTCCCTATGCCCTTCGGCCACATTTTTATTTACAATGATTAATTTCTTGGCTATTCACAAAATCTTACTCATTGGTATGCACATGGATTTCCATTACCACCCTTCACTGACAAAGAATATTCAATGGGCATGTATAATATACGCCGTAATGGCTCTCTACAAGATCAACCACATACTATTGCTTACTAAGTCTCAGATGCATCTCCATATGGTTTTGAACATGATAACACCGATCTCTTAGATGTTGTTACTAGATCACTCTCATATTCACACACTAGGGGGAATCATACTTATTCTTCCCCCCTTTCTAGTATTATCACTGCCGTACATTTCTACTTGTTCACTTTACACTTCACATCTAGTATTTCACATGCATCTTACACATCTTGATACATTGGTATCATCATTACTTGATGATGCACTCTTGTGCTACGGTTCACACTTGATTGTTGAGGACATACTACATACATAAAACTCACACCATAAACACTACACATGACACAATTGGCACCTTCACGACATATATTTCTAGAGCACATTCATCATGGCACACTACCCAACGAAGCACTCTAATTCCATGGTTCATACTCAACTACTAAGGGTCTAAATTTGAAATTAACCTCACTACACTCATGGACTTGCTATGCTCTACACTTTATCACTCATATCTTTCTAGCACATATTTAAAACAATTTCCATATGACACACTCTTGTTCTATGGTTCATTCTTGACTGCTAAGGGATATTTTGTTATGTTTGTGGAGCCTATTTTCATGTTAGAGTGTGGTACACTCGGGTATTTTTATGGCGGTCCCGCTCGCCGGTGAGCGGGTTAGGGGTTCAGGATGAAGCCCCAAACAAATTTTCATGGGTGGTTTATTAACCCATGGGTAATGGGTAACCGTTATGGGCTGTTTTTGGGCCCATGGTTTTTCGGTACCCATTGTTTTGTAAAACTACCTCTTCGGCTACCCATAGGTTTATGGGACGGTTTTGTTTTTTCCCATTGTTTGATACCCATGGTTTCATAAAACTGCTTAAGCAGTTGTCTATTTATATGGTCTTATGCATATGATAGATATATAAGCAAATGTATTGCAGATGTGTTTTGAATTCGGGTGTGAATTCTGAGAGATTTTGTTGAGCATAGCTCCAAATGGATCTGGGTATTATATTGAGAGAATGGAGGCTTGTAATAAAATCGAGCAAGTGATTCTTGGTGGAATACCCAAATTGGGTGAACCACGTTAAATCTTGTCTCTCTATGTTGTGTTATTTATTCTCGCACTTTTATTTGAGATCTATAATATTTTCTCGCATATTAGTTTCTACTTATTGCATTCTCGTAAGGGATTATTTCACATATTTTATCTCTTATTTCCTAACAATTGGTATCGTAGCTTGGCTTGGTTTGTTAAAGTGTTGAATCATAGGGAAATTTTTATCTTGAGTGGGAGCTATGGCAGATGATGGAAGATCTAGGGTTGATAAATTCAACGGGCAGAATTTCAGTCTTTGGAAGATGCAGATGGAAGATTACCTTTATCAGAAGGATCTTTATACTCCGTTGTCTGAGAAGGTGAACAAACCCTCGAGTATGACAGATGCGGAATGGGATTTGTTTGGATCGGAAGGAACTTGGAATGATCCGGCTGTGTCTTGCATCTTTGGTATTATTTAATGTTTCAAAGGAAAAGACTACAAAATATCTAATGGATGCATTAGGGAAGTTGTATGAAAAACCCTCTGCCTCTAACAAGATATTTTTAATGAAAAAGTTGTTTAATATGAAGATGTATAAGAATAGTTCAATAGCAGATCATTTAAATCATTTCAATACAGTTGTGAATATGTTAGCTTTGGTTATAATAGAATTTGATGAAGAAGTTAGGGCTTTATTAATTCTATGCTGCTTTACTACAAAAAGTTAGAATAGCCTGGTAATGGTGGTAAGCAACTCGGTTCCAGCTAACTCGAAGTTGAAGTTTGAGGATGTTGTAGGGGTGATTCTAAGCAAGGAAATGCGAAGAAAAATCTCTGGGGAATCTTCTACTTTAGGGAATGCTTTGACAAGTGGAAACTAGAGGGAGACAGAAGAATAGAGGAAACCATGGAAAATCAAAAGATCGGGCAAGGTCAAAATCCAAGAGCAAGATTGTATGTTGGAACTGTGGAAAGTCTGGGCATGCAAAGAAGGATTGTTGGGAGCTTTGGGACAAGAAGAAACAACAGAAGAAAACAAGGAGGAAAATGTGGCATCGGGTAATGTATGTCAAGATGCTTTGATTCTTTCTTTGCATAATATTACTGAATCTTAGGTTTTAGATTCAGGGGCTTCTTTTCATGCTACTCCACATAGGCATTATTTTGTTGATTATGTTTAAGGGGATTTTGGGCATGTTTTTCTTGGTGATGATGAGCCTTGCAGTATAGTTGGAAAAGGTTCTGTTCAGGTTAAGATGTAGAATGGGAATACATGGCTATTGAAGGATGTCAGACATGTGCCTACATTAAGGAGAAATTTGATATCAAAGCAGGCAATTGGGAAGTGATGGTTGTCTTGTGATATTTACAAACTAACTCTTGAAGGTTACCAAGGGTGCTCTTGTGGCGGCAAGAGGTAAGAAAGGTTGGAACCTTGTATTTAACCACTGATAGTACTAATGATTGTAATCTTATGGCTTCAGATGCAGATATAACATTATGGCACTATAGGCTCGGTCATATGAGCCATAAGGGCATGAACATCATAAAGAAGAATTTTCCTGGATATACAAAAACATGTTTGGATTTCTGTGAGAACTGCATATATGGGAAACAGAAGCGAGTAAGGTTTCTCAAGGTTGGACCTACGAAGAAAGAGAGTAAGTTAGAGTTGGTACATTCTGAGGTGTGGGGGCGGCTCAGGTATCATCTCTTGGGGTTCAAGTTATTATGTTACTTTTATTGATGATGCAACAAGGAAAGTTTGGGTTTATTGTATTAGAAACAAATATGATGTATTTGACACTTTTGTTAAATGGAAAGCCTTGGTAGAGAATGAAACAAGTCTTAAGCTAAAATGTCTTAGGTCAGATAATGGAGGGGAGTATTGTAGCAATGAATTTAATGATTACTGTTCTAAGAATGGAATCCGCAGTAAAAGATGGTTCTAGGAACTCCATAGCAGAATGGGGTGTCAGAAAGGATGAATAGAACAATAATGGAACGTGCTAGGAGCATGAGGTTACATGCAGGACTGCTCTCTTTTTTTTGGGTAGTAGAGAGTGAGCACAGGTTGTGTACTTGATAAACAGAGGACCCTCAAGTGCCTTAGATGGAGGCATACCTGAGGAGGCATGGTATGGTAAGAAAGTTGATTATTCATTTCTTAGAGTCTTTGGATGTGAGGTGTTTGCTCATATAGACAAGGATGATAGGACCAAGCAAGAGGCTAAATTAGAAAAATGTACTTTCATTGGTTATGGTGGTGATGACTTTGGATTTAAATGTTGGAGTATTAAGGACAAGAAAATCATTCATCTCTAGGGATGTGGTCTTTAATGAGAAAGTCATGTATAAGCAACAGCTTGATTCAAGAAAATAGTGAAGAATCCAAGAAAGAATATGTAGTGGTAGAGGATCTTCCAGATGGGAAAGTGACCCATGAATCGGTTCAGAACCTACTCAACAGAACCCTAAACTCCTACAAAGGTGAGGAGGTCTTCTAGGGTAAGAAAAGAACTCGAACATTTTTCTCCTTCTTTTTATTATTTATTACTCACGATAGTGGAGAGCCGAGAGTTTTGATGAAGCAATAGAGATAGATGCCAAGTAAAGTGGGAGCAAGCCATGGATGAGGAGCATAAGTCTCTCATGGAGAACCATACTTGGGATTTGGTGAATTTACCGAGAAGGAAAAAGAGCATTATAGAACAAGTGGGTGTACAGAGTTAAAGATGAAGAAGGAGGAAAGAAAAGATATAAGGCCCGGTTGGTGGTCAAGGGGTTTGCACAGAAACAAGGTATAGATTTTGATGAGATATTTTCTCCTGTAGTAAAAATGACTTCTATTAGAACTGCTCTTGGAATAGTGGCAGTAGAAGACTTGCACTTAGAACAGTTAGATGTAAAGACTGCATTTCTCCATGGTGATTTGGAGGAGGAAATATATATGCAGCAACCAAAGGGCTATGAGGTCAAAGGTAAAGAGGAGATGGTGTGTAAACTGAAGAAGAGCTTATATGGCTTGAAACAAGCTCCACGTCAATGGTATAAGAAGTTTGATAGCTTCATGATGGAGAAAGGTTATATTAGATGTCATTCTGACCATTGCGTGTATACAAAGAAATTTGAGGATGGAATTTATATTATCTTGTGTTTGTATGTTGATGACATGTTGGTTACAGGTAAAAACATGCAAGAAATAAAAGTACTCAAGAAACAACTAAGTGAATCCTTTGATATGAAGGATTTGGGGGTAGCCAGACAAATCCTTGGTATGAGGATAACTCGGGATAGGAAGGAAGTTGACTTTATCTCAGGAAGAGTACATTAAGAAGGTATTGGACAGGTTTAACATGCAAGATGCTAAACCGGTTGGGACTCCTTTGGTAGGCCATTTCAAGTTATCAAAGGAGCAGTGTCCCATGACAGAGTAGGAAAGAAACCAGATGTCCAAGGTACCTTACTCATCAGTAGTTGGTAGTTTGATGTATGCTATGGTGTGCACTAGGCCTGATATTGCCCATGCAGTGGGATCTGTGAGTAGATTTATGAGTGATCCAGGTAAAGAGCATTGGAAAGCAGTAAAGTGGATCCTTTAGTATTTGAGAGGGACCATGGGGACAATTTTGTGCTACAGTGGATCAGACACCACTTTACGTGGTTATGTAGATTCAGACATGGCTGGAGATGTAGACAGTAGGAGGAGCACGACAGGTTATATTTATACTATAGGTGGGACAACAGTGAGCTGGATTTCACGACTACAAAAGCTGGTGGCTTTGTCAACCACGAGGTTGAGTATGTTGCTGCCACAGAGGCAAGCAAAGAGATGATTTGGTTACAACAATTGCTTGAGGAGTTGGGGCATAAGAAAGAGGAATGTAAGCTACATAGTGATAGTCAGAGTGCTATACACCTAGCTAAGAACTTTGCTTTCCACTCCAAGATGAAGCATATACAGTTGAGATATCACTTCATCAGGACAGCTTTGGAGGAAGATAAGTTGAAGTTGGAGAAGATTCACACCACTTCAAATCCTACGGACATGATGACCAAGGTGGTCACAAGGGATAAACTAAAGCTATGTTTAACTTTGGTTGGCCTTCGTGGATGACAGTGAAGGGTTGAGAAGCTTGCTCAGTGGAAATCAGTCTCCAATGGGAGATTGTTATGTTTGTGGAGCCTATTTTCATGTTACAAAGTGTGGTACACCTTCTATGTGTTACACTTGGGTATTTTTACGGTGGTCCCGCTCACACGGTGAGCGGGTTAAGGGGTTTGGGGGTGAATCCCCAATCAAATTTTCATGGGTGGTTTATTAACCCATGGGTAATGGGTAACCGTTATGGGCTGTTTTTGGGCCCATGGTTTTTCGCTACCCATTGTTTTGTGAAACCGCCTCTTCAGCTACCCATAGGTTTATGGGTTGGTTTTATTTTTCCCCATTGTTTGATACCCATGGTTTCATAAAACTGCTTAAGCAAAGTCTATTTATATGGTCTTATGCATATGATAGATATACAAGCAAATGTATTGCGGATGTGTTTTGAATTCGAGAGTGAATTCAGAGAGTTTGTTGAGCATAACTCCAAACGGATCTGGTATTGTATTGAGAGAGCGGAGGCTCGTAATAAAATATGAGCAAGTGATTCTTGGTGGACATAGCCCAAATTGGGTGAACCACATTAAATCTTGTCTCTCTATGTTGTGTTATTTATTTTGCACTTTTATTTGAGATCTGTAATATTTTCTGCATATTATTTTCTATTGTTGCGATTCTGTAAGGGATTATTTCACATATTTTATCTCTTATTTCCTAACATATTTTATAAATGAGCATCATCGACACATACTCATTCACATTCACTTGGGGGCATGCTTTGCTCTTATGAAACTCATTTTGAATTCCATTCCATTTTACATTCACAACATGCTTCATATATTGGTTGCACAATATTCTTGCTTACTTATTCTCGTATGTACACTTTTCTTAATATGTTAGATGAGATACTTTTATGTCATTATCTTTATCATATACACATGCACGTTCACTTGCCTTCTATTTTGATCACAAATTTTACACATATCTATTACACCTAACACAAATGCTTGGCACAAGTACCTCTTACCACTCCCGTAGTGGATCCTAAGGGCATCCAATTTTGTACACACTACATAATCTATTGTTTCATTTTATGTTACTTCCTATTCATACTAACACACTACTATATTAGATTATACACATTTTGACATACTTTTTATCTTCCTAACATGCTAACAGTGCTTAATGTCTAACACTTTTCTTATAGGAAATCTTTCCTACTATGAGTGTCTGATATCTTTCTTTGTTTTTCATTGCTTGCTATTATATGTCATTGTTTCTGCAGACTTTTCCCTTTTTCTTGTGTGCACAATTTATGATTTTGGCCACCTTGAACTCGATTGTCTTACGACATCATGAGTGATATCCCATGTTTGCAACCCAATTTTTGCGGTCTACATTGGATTCTTGCGTATTGATTTCTAGCTTACATCTTGTCCTCTATATGAGTGATTATCTTTTTGCACTAACAATTTTATTATAACCACTTTGTTTACGCATGCCTTGGTTTCTACCAAGCACATTCCCTCCCCTATGCGGGGATTTAGTTTCAGCACATCATCCGGTCCTCCTTTGAGTCACATAATCCTTTTGACATAACATGTAAACCAAACGAAGGCATCATTGGTGAATCACCACCATATACACCAATTTATAGTCATATTTCAGCACACTTCAAGTACTAGTACATCACAGGTCTTTAGTCTCAACAAGGGCCCGAATCCGACTTGGGTCTTCAACACAACAAAAATTTAGCACCCAAACATAAGAAGTAATTCTGGGTTCCCCTAACCCTTCTTGGGTGCTTGTGACCAGGGGAAGTTACCTATTTTTCTCAGTTTGGCATAGTTCACACCATTCTACACAATGAGACATGACCCTTTAGCACTCGACATACATGCATTACACCTTCTTTTCTACTTTCATGTTGGATCGAGACTAGATTGAAATGGATCAAATTCACACACACCATCTACAAGTGGTGTTTACTCTTCGGGAAGTATTCAAAGGTTAGAGAGTAACACTAGACCTTTCTCCATACACTTCTTCCATACTTGTCACAATTGGCATGAGATTGTCCAAAAAAATCACACTTGGAGTAACTGGCATGAGATCACCCAAAAAAATCACTCTTCTACAACATCTTCATGATCCTTTGTATCTCTTTCACTCATCATGGATCAGGTGCACATGTTCCTTTTCACATTTTCAAATACTTTTTATGTTTTTGACCAAACTTATACACATATTTGACTACTCGTTTGTTCTTTCATTTTGTTGGTCCTTCCTTATGGGATACAATAGTCACATTTTCACACATCAAGCTACATCAAAAATAGGTACAATGTGACATCTACACATGTTTTCACCCCTAGGATCATTATCATCATTTTTCATTTCCTCTTCTCTAGCTTCCACACTTCATATTTTTTTATCACTCCACACTTTTTCTTGTCTCCTCGGCATGCTTCTCTCCATCAATCTACATGGTTATCAGGTATACATCTCTTATATAATTTATGTTATCAATATTTCACTCAACAACATAAAGTGGGGGAAAATTTAGACACTAAATCATGCACTGTGGGTATATTTCTAGTCCTGATCACATACCACTATTCATATGATTAATAAGTGAGAAAAGTACTTATTGATCACTATCTTTAACCTCTTTTCTTTCTTTATGTTTTCCTTTTTTGGTCTCACACACCTTCTTTCCTAGTATGTCTTTTGATACTTTGGCATTTCGACTTTGGACACCAAAGCACCCAACCAAGACGCCAACACCAAGGCACCCACGTCCCCTTTGGGTGCCTCGACCTCTTTTATCTTGATCACATATTTTGGGTCTTTTCTAGCCATTTGGACACCTTATTTATTACTAGTCTACCTTTTAACAGTTAATTGTAAAATTTAAATAAGGGAATCATATACATATAAAGCTATGTGATCATAATAAAGGACCAATCACTAAACATATACTATAATCACCTAAGGTTTCATCTAAGAGCATTATAAGAGAATTAAAGCATCCATATAGCTTCCATTCAAGGGATAAGGGACTGAATTCTTTTGCATACACTTCATAGGAGGAAGTTCAATTTTTCATGCACACATTTATCTACATTCTCTACATCTAGCTATTTCTCACTATCAAGTTAAATCTCATAAGAGCAACTTAGGGTAATATTATACACACACACACACACATAGAATTACATGTTGTCCGAAATGTAGTGCACATGTATCGTAAGTTCACTTATTTGGGTGATTGTCGGGGTCAGTCAAACTCCACATTTGCATCTTTTTTATTTTTAGGATTTAATGTGCTTTACAGTTTTGCAAGTGCTCTTTGTTATTATAGGTTTTAGGTGAACTCCGCGATCACACAATGACATACTAGTGACAAAGAGAGAAGACTAGCGATAAAGAGAGAAGTTCAAAAATATTGAAGCAATACTATAAAAATCACTTTATGAGGTTTTGAGTGTGACAACATCGCCATGAGACGGACCACTGGTGCTCCCGACCTGTCCAGAACCCTAGTCTCGACATTTCAAATCTCTAAATTTGTATGGGTCCGATTGTGACACTCTACTTTTTTGTTCTGAGGTTTACCAGCTTGACATAACCTCGAGATCATTGTGAATCAACTAAGTACCTTACCCTCTTTTGCAACCAGGGTTTCATATTTATCTAGATTACTTGCTTGTGTCAAAATATGTACCTTATTGCACATTTATATCAACATTTTTACATATTTAGATTTAGCATTTATTTATTTCAATATTTTCTTAATCAGGTATCAAGAAAAATACTACTTTGATTTCTATTGCACTAAAAACATTTGACCAATTGATGCTTGCACTTAAAGTATAATGAAAAAATCCTCATTGACTGAAGGGATATTATCCTCATACTACTTTACCTTTGACTTGGGATGAATCACACTACTCTCCCCAAGTTTCATCCACCAACCAAATCCTATTCCACATCTAAATGTCCGTTACCTACCAAAAATCATGACAAGTATGAAACATCATCCTTTATAAAGGAAGGCCTCCTAACATATGAGGAAACAAAAATCACTTCTAGCTCTCATCTCATGGTGACCACCTTGCATCATCTCCCCAATCCAATGTATATCCTGTCACGTACAAGATGTTCACTATCATGAATCATCAAGGAAAATGCATTTCCATCCATCAATAAGGCATCCATAAAACTAGTTTCCATTCATCATAAACCCAATCACTATGACATAGGTTGTAAACATATCATTGAAAACATATCTCCGGATTCATAACACAATGTACTTGTGACCTTGTTTCCACCAATCCTTTTATCGACATTATCATCTTAACTTCCCAACTCAATTATCATGCCTCACACTCTTCAAACTAGGATAACATATTCAAAAATCATTCAACTTCTTTCAAAATGAAGAAATAGTCACCAAATTATGGAATTTTGCAACGAAATACTATTTAGAGACCATGCCATGGGATTTTACATCAACTTGGACACACACTATTACCGTAAATAAGAAGATAAACCTCTTTATTCCAGTCATTCCAAATATTAATAAATCAAATAACACAAATAATCAGCACCACCTAGTGGAAATATATCCACCTACAAAAATCACAAATCAAACCCCAACAATAAAAATCAAACCCCAAAATCAAAAATAGTAAAACATCTTTAAAAACACCAAAAATTAATATATTATAAAATATTGTAATATTTATCCACCTTCACATGGATTTTATTTCCTTCACATTCATCATTCTACCATTTACCCCCATCCACATAACCTATCCTATCATACAATCCATTTGTATCCAATCTTAATCTATTTATGATTTGATTAAAAAAATTTTGTGAACACTCAATCATATTATTTGCACACATTATAACTCAATAATATCTATTATAGGCATATGATGTTATTATATAATTACCTAGAAAATTCAAGCATTAATTTCCTCCTAGAGATCTAAGAACTTTAACAAACTCTATCAACTTATGGTGAATACCCTAGGGTGTATCTATTAACACTAGCCAATGCCATCTCTGAATTAACTTTTACTCTTTTATCAAACCACTCATGATTCTTAACCCCTTAAGATTTTTCAAGACAATGGAATATCTAATCATAAAAAACAAAAAAAAAAGTAAAAAATTCAAAACCAAAAAGAAAAACAATAATAAAAAAAAATCACAATTGCAATTGCAATCAAAATCAATACTCTCTTTAGGGGTGATTCTAGTATCTCTACGGGGATATGGACATGTGAATGACATTAGAGAAATGTTTTTCTAATAATAAGATGCATCTCCATTAGGGATACAAACACCTAACTAGTAGCGAAACAATTCACAAATTCCCTTTTCCTTATGCCCACCCTTCCATCCACCTATTAAAATCGATCATTCCTACACATTGGCCGTTTTGCATCACGTATTTGTTATGATCCTCATGTGTAGATTTCACTAATGCCTCAAGGTTTTAGTGTAATAGTTCATTACATTTGGTATTAGAGTGACCACCCGTGTTCGAATCCCACTCGGTTGGTTACGTCATGTAGCCGGGGCCCATGGGGCGCCTAAACATCGGTGAAGCGGGGCTCGTACATATGGGAGTGCAGGCACAAACCCAGCCCAAGTTAGGATCTATGGAAGCGTGGTGGGATGTTATGATCCTCATGTGTGGATTTCACTAATGCCTCAAGGTTTTAGTGTAACGGTTCGTTACAGTATTACTTATAAAATCTTCACTTTAAGAGGTAATTAACCATTCAAATTTCTCACACTAGATCTCGATGAGACATAGTTCACACTCTTGTTTTAGTCCCACTCTTGTCTTACAATTTTTCTATTTTGGTTCATTATTTTCATCATTCATACTATTTTCAATCCATCCATCATAAACATCTATGACATCCACATCTTGCTTCACTTGGATTGAACATCCTTGGGAAAACGATGACCCCCTTTCATCTATTCAAACTTGCAATCCTTTTCTACCATCATTATTATGACCAAGGTAAACCTTTTATCATGCTCTATAACATTCATTAGTGGCACCATCCACTTTTTCCATTCCTTAGTCACCTAAATCATCCTACACCATCCATTCCGTCCTTATATCCATAACATCTTAAACAACTTGTATAGATCATCATGCCCTACACCTTGGGAAAATCATCTTCCTATCTCTTGAATATTATCTCCATCCTAAACTATCCCTATAAATCATTCTACCCATCATTATCATCCCCTTCATACCTCCTATATCCAATCAGCTTCCTATTTTTGTTTTGCTCACAATGATAAGGAAACCTTGGGGCTCATTTTGGGAAACATATGGGTATATCCCAGATAATGGGGTGTAAAATTGAATATGATTTGGTCCTTGTAAACTTAAATACCCCCTACATCCTTCCTCCATGATACGATTTTATTATATCTTACAAATCCATCCTATATCATCCCATCCTACTCCATCCCAAACATTCCTTAGTTATCATACCATGAATATGTTTAGTCATTCCATCTCGAATCCTCTTTATCCCCTTTTATTCACTACAATTTTCATTCTAATGAGAAAATGGGTTCTCTCCCTTTTATATTTTCCCTTTTCCCATCATATAAAAATAAAAAAATCCTAAAAAACATAAAAAATCACACATCTAAAATCATGTATTGTCCTAAATTCGGTTAAAAATACTTATCCTCATATAAATTAATCAGGTGTAAAAAAATTCTTGAGATACATCATTCACACTACAAATCCCTTCACATGTATCCTTGATTTGGTCAAATCAATCAATTAATCTCATCATCGATCACTAAACATGGATCTTTAATTTAACAATGACAATCATATTTGCTTGTGTGTGTGTTTTTCTACTTTCATGTTTATCATTGTATTGTTTATGTTTTCTTACATTAGTATACACCCAATGATATGAGGAATGTTTTGAATATTTCATTTTTGACACTGTTTGATGACATGAGGATGATTGTGCATGTTGTCATTTTTGAGTCGGTTTGGGATATATGGAAAAAAGTCATCATGTTTTTCCATATCATGGTGAATCCTACTATGTGCCACAAAAATAAGGTTTCTAATTATGATAATAGTGGGTAATTTATTAAACATGACATTTAAAATCCCATATCATAATAATCCTATCCCATCATCTCCCACTAGTAATTATCAACCAAACAATTTAACATCAATATAACAACCAACATTCATCTAAGTTAACCATATTTTTCATCCAAACTAACTACATATGTACCCTAAATACCCTTCATTAACCATCTCCCTATCCACCCATCAAATCTTTCACATCGTCATCTCTATGATAACCAAATATTCCTTTAGTGCATTATCCCTACTAATAAAATCATCACTCATCATTCATCTCCTAAACATTCATTCATTCAAAACATTCATAAACTATCAAACACCATCATACACACATCATATCTAATACATTCTACTAGAATCATCACATCATCAAATATTTAAACTATCTCACATGTCAATCATTCTCTAGAACCAGTTAACTATCAAAATCCTACTTGCATTAATAAATCAAACAATCAAACCATTTATCAATATATCAATCTGTCATCGAAATAATCAAATGTTTATGATTTACCCCTATCATATATCATTGAATGGGGTACATCCATGGTAATAACCTTATAAAAAAATTCCTTGTATATATTATTGCCTAGGGAATTATCAATCTATCCACTTATCAATTAATAAATCGATCAATCACTTCTCAATGTAAGAAATCCACCAAACCATATTATTTATTACCTCCTATCCCAATCATATCAAATTTCATTCAATAAAATAACATGTTATCCTCCTTTTGAGTGTTCATTCATCTCATTCCTCGCTACATGACCCCCGAGGGAGCATCAACCTTCCTAACTATGTCTTTTATATTCTTTGAAAAATCACTACTTCATATGGCCGCAATATAATTTCAAAGAGGGGAAAATTATATACACTTATAACATTATCTCTTACCAATTATCTCATTACATCCAACCTTATAACATCCCACAACACCCCTTCATCATGATTTATTTCCCTAATAAATCATCTAATCAAATTCTCTAATATTATATTAATTTAATATTCCTACCCACCTACTTACACCTACCTTCCTATCCTATCATAAAAATACTCAAACTAATCCCTCATATAATCATCATTAACATAATATACTCATATATAGAGTTATCTATCTCTATAAACTTGCTCTTATACCATCGTCCATGAATTTTTGAATTCAAGGAAAACTCTATAATACTCCACCTCTAGAATATTCTATTCTCACACTCATCCTCCACCCTTGATCTAAATCTAACATGGCTTCATCCTAACCATTTAATCATCCATCTCTCAACTATATACCAAAAACCATCCTCCGTGCAATATAAGAAGAGCTAGGATATGAGTCTATCTTGCTACCCTAATAATTCATCATGCTAATCAAGTAATCATTATTCATGAATTGATCATTAAGATTATAAGGGTAGGTGATGCCAAAATTCATAAAAAGTCCGCTTTGAAGAAAATTAAAATACATCATCTTGAGAAATGTCAACAATAAAAGGGATGAGCCTCTTCTTCATAAGTTTCATGTATATTTCTCCTTCCTTCTTCACTCAATTTGAGTGTTTGATTTTGAGTTAGAGTATAGAGATTTGGTATTGCATCCATGGTTTTCTAGAATGATCTAATTTTACTACACACAAAGTTAACTTAGATGTATTTTTTAAAATAAAAAATAATGATCCTACTAATTGGTTGGGTATTTTCAAAATTATCTTCAGGGATATTAAAGGTGGAAAACTCAAGATATGGAATGTTGTTTCACCATGATTATTTTGAACTTTTTCTAGAGTGCTAAAAATAAAAGAGGTAATCATGATAGATTTATATCTCCTTGAGATGATTAAAATAAGTTATATTGATAGTTTGGGTACAAATAGGTTTGGATAATTTTATCTTAATAGATCACAAACATGCAAAACAATTATATTTGTACATATTCATATCAGAAACATCTTCCATTACATTTGCAAGCCTTTGTAGGGTTTTCTTAAAGTCCCTCGCCATCAAGACTATCCGATATAGTACCAATACTCATAATGTATGAAGTGTGATTCAAGTAAGTACTTATATTTCACATTATCTATATTTACTTCAAAATAACTTTTACATACCTTAGTTTTCCATATTATCTTCAATATGTGTTTATCACTCAAATTAATTTTTCTAATTCATAAAATTTTTTGAGTTAAGGATTTATTAAATGTTTCTAGGGTTTATTTTTTTATTGCTGTACATCCATCTTTATCCTATAATCTAACCTCAACTATTTTCTTTTGGTAAGCACTCCGAATGTATTAAAATTCTATTTTGATTTGATTCAACTTATGCAACTTCTGGTTATGTTTATCTTCTTGGCCAAAAAAATTATTTTTTTGACATTATATCTTCCTAAGTATTACATTATTCATTAAAATTCCAAATACTTAAGTAATTTAGTATCTATCTATAATCATTCAATTTTTTTAAAAATCAATTCCTCCTTTACTTAAACCATTGATTTCCTGCATGTGGCAAGCTTTCTAGAAATAGATCTTCCTCTTATACTCCAACCTCGGGTATTTAATATAGGAGAGAACACTACATGGATTCTAAGTATCTTTTATTTGATTCAACACATATATCTCCTAGTGATTCTTATAATATTTGGCCCACATGCGTATCCTAGATCTTATCCATTTGGTTTGTCCTCATCCTCTCCTTTCTCCAAGATTTGATATCATGTATTCACACGATCTGTATTATTAACATCCAAGCCATCATCTTTCATTGGTTTGTTGTCACTTCCATAATCAGATTTCATAGATCCATTAGAGGATATTAATCTTCTTCAACCTCTTATTTTTCATAAATCCATCAAGGGTGTCTTTTCATTTTTGGAAATACAATATCCATTATTTAAGATTCAAGGCTCATTTTTTTTTCATATTCATGTTGGGAAAGGATAAGGTGTAAAGAATATATATTTACACTTTTTTAATTTTCAAGATATGACATAATGCATAAAATTTCATAATAGATTAATACTAAATAACTTCAAATAATATATATGAATTGTCAAAATATGTAAATTATTGACATAAATACTTAGGTGCTTAGGATTGGCTTTTATCATATAGTTTTTATTTCCCATATATATATATATATATATATATATATATAATCCATGTGTAAAAATTCTATATATACTTTTGTACTTAGTGAATATTTTGTAGATAGAACCTCATGGAGGTTTTGCAGAGATATTCCTATTTATCAAGGATGTAATATTCTACTTCCCTTTCTCATGATAGAATTTTCACAAAAGGAATAAGTGCAACTTCCTATATTTTGGTAGTTACGAGGTTATATTTAGTGTAACGTAAGCTATTCTTATAACATTTCTATTTTCCAATAAGAAGACAAGTGATATTTTCTTGATTTTAGGTTATTTTTTATCACATTTAAATCCAATATAAAGGCCTCATTTATAAATATAATTTGGGTTGAGTTTGAAATCTAAATTAGGAACCTTGATAACATATTTATCAATTTCAAGCACATAATAAGAGACTATTTTGTATGTTCATATGTAGACCCCTGAAGAGAGAATTTTTCACATGTGTTACATGTGGACCCCTTTCGTTGCATTCATTATTTAATTGAGAGGATTGAATCTATAATTATTCATCATTATAAAAGGATAGGTTATTGGAAGTATGTGGTGATGCACCTTAGAATAGGGAGTTTTCTTTTATAATGTGGAGGAGGGTCTAGAGCCAAAAAAATTAGAAGCTCCTCATCATCTCTAGAAGCTATCCTTATTGTTTTAGATGAAGGTGGTTTTAATTAATTTATATATAATAAGGGGATTTATTCATTTCATGTTTTTCCTTTTCAAAAAAGGAAAATTTCAAATATGATGCAATTCTAAACCTCCACTTGAGAGAGGCTATCATAAAGTCATAAAAATTGTAAGTTCCTTACCAAACACCTCGGTTTGGTGTGGCCTTACATTTACAAATTAATTAACCTGAGGTCATGAGTTATATTTAGGAAAATGGCCTTTAGTAGTGTATAAGATTTGTGGTTGTATGGGTAATATGAGAAACCCAATGACATTCATGGAGTCTTCATCAATATTCATTTTTGGGAATGTTTTGGGAGGGGAGGTGTTTCTTAAAATTTAATGGAGAAAAATGGATTATATAAGGTTTAAAAAGTGATCATTGTTCTACTTTCACTAAGGGAGATAGTTTTTCTAAGGGCCAATTCAGATAATTTTAAGGTTAAGGCATGGTGCTCTTAGAACTATAAATTTTATAAATATAGGTAATTTATGGTCGAGGACCTTAAGGGAAGTAAATGGTCGAAGAAGAGGAAAGAAATCACATTTTGTATGGTGGGAAAAAATGCATTTAGACAACATGCACTCATATCATTTGTTCAAGTAGAGTATCAAGACAACGAGTAAGAGACACATAAATAATGACACATAATAGATAGAATTCAAAGGGGGTACATGGACTGCTAAGATTGCATACCCAAAGGGAAGTAACCCTTACACTAGGTTAACCTAGGGTTTAAAAGGCTTGAAATCGAGAAAAAGAAAGTAAACCTATTGGGGTATCAATATTATGGGGTGACTAGGAACAAAGTAAACATGAAAGATCTATGATAACTTGAAGTAAAGCATGCAACATAAGATAAAGAGATGAATAAAAATATGTTAATCTAACATGTGCATAAGATACTAGACTAACATGTGCATAAGAAAAGAGATAGGAGACTACTCTATAAAAATGACAAGTCAAATTAGAGAACTTACCTATTAGGGGCAGTCACGATGTAAATATTTCCCAAAGGACCATACATAAAGAGAGAATAAATTTTGGGCAAAGAAGGGGAAACAATAATATCCTAACTCACTATAGGTGACCTAAGAGTGTAAGAAAACTAATCCAACAAGAAGAAGATCCAATCCAAGAGTCAAGGTGTAATAAATAGAAGATTTGAGCAAGAAGATGAAACTTGGTGCAAAAGAGTAGAGAAAATGGTGAGTTCTTGTATATCTCTATGATGTGTGCTATTTTTATTATGTGATTATATTTTGGTATTTATACTTTGAAACCATCACACGTGGGAAATTTCATCAACCATGAATTTAAAAATGCACTCGACATAATCACCCACGGGTGACAAAATCGGCTAGGAGGTGTAATGAAAAATGGTTTGTACAACGTGTCATGATTAACGAAGGTAATTCATGGGAAAAATAATGTGGTCATGTGCAAGTAAGGTGTTGGAAGAGTGTAAAGAAAAGTAATAAGATAAGAGTAGAAGAGGTGCATAAATAGGATAAAAAGCTATTATCTCTCCATGTATAATCCCTAATCCAATGGTTATGTGAATAACCATACCTATATCCTGGAATGAGCCCTTTAAGGAACCTCGATCCCAGAAATAGATGCATTAAAGACCTCTAACCTAGAAGAAAAATTGTTAGTAACATGTATGAAAGAATAAAGTAAAAACAATTAGTTGCATACATATGCCCCAACCATTGATTTCCGCATGTCACAATAGTGACACAATGGGTAGTCTACAAAAAGAATGATACATAACACCGAAATCGAAAGTAGATGCTGAAAGTAAATAAAGGACTAGCTAAAATGAAATATACCCACCAATGCGTACTGATAGTATTAGTCATCCTGCCATGTATGGGCGCAATCCATGCTGCTAGAACCATGGAGAAGAAAAATTGAAAGGAAACACTAGAGGATCATTAGTAAAATAAGACATAAATCACCTAGCTAAGGGCCCATGGGATGGATGTCGTGTCATAGGATCATAGAGGTAAGGTGTCATAGTGTCAAAGAAAAGTGGTGAGAAAGAGGCTGGGACAACCGATAATAGGGTGTTAGTGCGTTGTCGAGAAAAAATAAATCCAAGTGAGGTCAAGAACCCAAGCGAGTATGCAAAAATGTGATGATCCACTAGGAAAGACCAGGGAAAATTGAAACCAAAATAGGAGGAATCAAGACCGTGACATTCCAATGGTAGGAGATGTCAGGGAAAAATAGAGGTGATGATAAACCCAAGTGGGGTGGAGAGCCCAAGCAAGGATAAGATATTTGGAGATGTGTGTAAACCCAAGGGGGCCAAGAGCCCAAGTGGAGGTGAGAGCCCATGCCAAAGAAAAACACTTTGTCGAGGTATTTATAAAGGAGATATCTAGCCATGAGGGGTGAATGATCGTAGAGTATCAATAATAATATCATCAACTTGATTCAAGATATGGCTTCAAGAATAATTCATGAGGTCCTCTATGGCATGTTATGTTATAGAACTTGTTTGTACACCTCAAATCTCGTTGTGAATAAGGTGTCATTTATTTGATCCTCTATTTGGGTGAATATGCCATACCAAACATCGTCCATGGTGGGATGGGAATCAGGATGAGGTGGTGGTCCATAAATTGGTTAAGGTTGATTTGGTTGATGGGAAGGTAGGTTGTTCCTAGAGGATTCGAACCTACACTTTTAAGTACATGAAGGCGTTTCAAGGATGCGATGCTTGCTATAAAGAACCCATTAGCCAACGTCAATATGCATGTAATACTCGTGATGATATCATAAGAAAGGAGTTGAATTAGAAGTTTATCTAGCCTTTTTGGTTCACTCACGTTTGATCTCAACTTCAAGCTTCTTCATATGGCATCGAAGATCTACAATAAAAACATCATGCCTTGAAGCCCAATGCCACATGAAGTATGGTTCGACCATAGAAGACTCGAGGAGCCATAAGGGAAAGAGGTAGGGTAGAGGTCTCATAGGTTGTAGAGGGCTAGTGGGAGTCTGATTGAGGTATTGATGTAATGGGTGAGGATGTCATCAATGGAGAATTGTATCATTTTAGAATCGGTGGGGAAGAATCAATAGTGTTCGGGGGTTCCTCTATGCTATCAAGCATGCAATTCATGGTTTGATAGGGGCTGATATAGTTTGTAGAGGAATTATCAGCTCTAGATGCCATCGACCCTACAAAATATATTCATAGGGGTCGATGGTGTTTGAAAAAGGAGGATTTTTATCTTGGGAAGCCTTTTGTTGAGGTAAAGAAGGGTACTAAGGTGTTCTTAGGACTTTGTTGTAAGATATGTCAATGGTATTGGTTTTGAGTCTAGAAGACCTCATTTGAGCCAAGACACATTGATAGTGTGAAGCTTCCATGGTGCCCATGATATTTTCATAGGGCTTATATGATGCTGACTTTGATAGATATAATGATATATTTCTAAGGACTGATAATGCCGATTTTGGACCTTATGTCATATCCCACTCCAGATTGGTTGAGGATATGATTCCCATACACACCCACCAATGGGGGAGGTGTATGAGAAGGCATGTTAGGTACCACATTTCGAGATATTAATTGTAACATTTGATTATGTATCTGAATCATGCTAGTTGTGGTGGTATCCTAGGATAAGGCCATCTATTCTAGGAGTTTGATTATCACTATGTTAAGGTATATAGAAGAGGAGTGACCTTTGGGTGATTTTTATGATTATTGTGCTCACTAGTGGGAGTTTTAGTGGACTCAATCTGATCATGGATGAGTGCTTCTTGATTAGAATGAGGCCTAGTTATTTCCATGGTGTTGGAAGGTATCCTTCGGAAACCTCCATATTTGTTAGGAGTAAAAATTCATTTCTATTAAGGTCATTAATGATGGATCTTGGGATCTATCTACCCAACCTCAACCATGTTACATTCTACTGAGTGACCCTATTTTGATTGATCATAGGGACAAGGTTGGGACAACAAAGTTTCACAAGTTGGATCGGGGCACGTGGGAAGATTGGCACTTGTAGGATGGGAATTAGAGTATTTGGGAGCATGAAGAGGAGATGCAGGAACAAAGGAATATCCCCTAGAGAAGTTCACATGGTTCAATTATGCTAGAAATATCCCCAGAGATGACATTATTGTTGTTTGGAAGATGAATACATGATTATGAAAAACTTTAATTTAGACGTAATCGACCCTACATAGAATTTACATATGGGATGATAGCGTTGGGAAGGAAAATTAACTAAGACAAAAACAATCAAGCTTGTACATATTTTACATGGGACCATTATGTCGGGAAGGAAAATGAACTAAGACAAACACAACTAGCCCTATAAATATTTTATAAAAGGGCCGATATAGCGTTGTAAAAATTGATTTTTAGGGTTTTTCTAGATTTTAAGGGCTGAAATGAGATAAAACTTAAAATGGATGCTTTTAACGAGTTGTTCTTGATCAGAAGGTACAAAAGGAGGTTCACGTTAGGTTCACCAAGGATGTATGGTGGGAAAAAATGTGTCTAGACAACATGCACTCCTATCATCCATTCAACTAGGGTATCAAGGAAACAAGTAAGAGACACACCAAGAATGAAACACCACAGATAAAATTTGAAGGGGGTATATGGACCACTAATATCACATACCCAAAGGGAAGGGAACCTTACACTAGGTTGACCTAGGGTTTCTAAAGTCAGAGATTGAGAAAGAGGAAGGAACCCTATTGGGGTATCGGCACTATGGGGGTGACTAGGAAAAAAGTAAGCATGAAAGATCTATGCTAAACAAAGTAAAACATGAAACATAAGATAAAGAGCTGAATAACAATATGCTATTCTAACATGTGTATAATATGATAAAATACTATTTGCATAAGAAAAGAGATAGGAGACTACTCTATGTGACAAGTCAAATTAGAGCACTTACCTATTAGGGGTGGTCGTTGATGCATCTATTTCCCAAAGGACCATACACCAAGAGATAATAGATTTTGGGTGGAGAAGGGGAAATAATCCAGTCCTAACTCACTATAGGTGACCCAAGAGTGCAAGAAAACCAATCCAACAAGAAGAAGATCCAATCCAAGAGTCAAGGTGCAATAAATCCAAGAGTTGAGCAAGAAAATGTAAGTTAGCGCAAAAGAGAAGAAAAAAATGGGGAGTTCTTGTATATATCTATGGGGTGTGTTCTTTTTATTATGTGATTTTATTTTTGGTATTTATATGGACGACATCACCCTTGGGAAATCAAGTCGCCACTAGGAATTTGAAAATACAGCTGATGCAATCACCCATAGGAGATGGGGTCGGGCTAGGGAGGGAAATGACAAGTGTTGTGTGCAACGTGTTGTGAAGAATGAAGGTAATGGAAGGAAAACATAATGTGATCATGTGCAAGTAAGGTGTTGGAAGGGTGCAAAACAAAGTAAGAAGATAAGAGTAGAAGAGGTGCATAAATATGACCAAAAGCTATTCTCTCTCCATGAATCATCCCTAACCCAATGGTTATGTGAATAACCATATTCCTATCTAGAAACGAACCCCTTAAGGCATCCATTCCCAGAAATAGATGCTTTAATGACCCCTAACCTAGAAGATAAATTGTTAGTAACATGTATGAAAGAATAAAGTGAAAAGATTAGGTGTATACACATTTGTCTGCATTACATTCGAAAAGGCATAAAATGAAATTATTTTGGGAAACATAATTACTTAATGGTGTTTCTTAGAATAGACCATACCCTATAGGATAGATGGTCATTTTTCATGTATTTCAATATAATAGGGTTGGGAAGCACTCCAGAAAATATGCCCTTAAAAGGATTATGGATTTTCATGTGGGTCCATCTGCAAGAGGTGAAAATGCCTCCAAAACACACACATGATTTTGCAAAAACTATAGAAGCTTAAAAATAGTTTTTTTCATTCCCGAATCCATCCTAACCTTTGACAACATTAAAATAATATTTTTATTTCCTAGTATCTCTTTAAAAATTTCAAGAAACCCTAAAACACAAAAATATTGACTAGTTAAAAACCTCATATGGCCCCAATTTTTGTTTACAAAATATGCCTTTATAAATGAATTCTTGCACCAAATATTGGCTTGTTCTATAAAGTAGAGAAAAAGATATTAAAACTCTAAGTTCTAGACAAAACCAAAATAAGGTTTAGAGTCAATTTTAGACCACTAGACGAAGGACTTCAGCCCAAAAATATGCCGAATGGGCACCCAAACGTTTTTTGAAAGGTTGTTCACTAAATATTACAAATAAATATTTAACACCCTAGAAAATTTCAAGATGATTCAATGGTCGGATCAATAGTTATGGTCTCCTGGTTATGCTCTCACATCATATTTCCATAAGCTAGATAGTAGTTCTACTTCTAGAAACCATGGATAAAGGTTCTAAGTTTTTTTTTTTTTTTATTTGGGAAGGCTTATGGGGGATAGGAATTTTAATTCAACTATGTGGTCCACTCTAGGGGCTAATCATGTGATGGAGGAAAATGGTTATAAAATGTATTAAATCTGCGTATATTCTAATTGGTCCGGGCATTGTGTTATTTTCTCATGAACTAGATGATAAATTCATATTATTGAATATTTATAGGCCTTATGTTGATAAATTGGGCTATTGGGACAAAAAAATTCATTATATTTTTAAATCAAAGAAACATTATAATAAGTGAAGATATAAACTTCACACAATGCATAAATGATATTTGGGGTTCATCGACTCATACAAAACCTTTATCTAACTATTTCTTAAAAAAATTGGCTGGTGTGGGTTTATTAGATGTGGAAATAATCAAATTTTCTCATGCATGGAGAAATATGAGGGTGGGGATTGATCGTATTGATAAGAGACTTGAAAATATTCTAATGAATGAATCAATTATGGGTTATTATATGAGGTTCGAAATGGGTTAGTGTGGGGGATGGTTAATAAAAAACCTATTTTTATGGAGTTGGAAAAGGATGGTATAAAAATTCATAATCCATTTAAATTCAATCCATCATAGTTAAAGGAGGAGGATGTTATAAACATTAATAAAGAGTAATGGGTTCTTGTAAATAGATCTCTTAATAAGTTGGGTAACACACAATTTGGGTCAAATTTAAAACAAATTAAACAAGTTGTTTATGAATGGGGTAGTGATAAGGTGTTTGAAATAATAGATAAAATAAATTTTAGCTGATGAACTATAATGATCATAAGCTAAACACAAAACTAGTTTGGATAGGAAAAGCGAGTTGATAGTTTTCTTAGGGAGATGCTTGACTGATTTTGTTTTCAAAATGGGAGTTTTATCATTGGATGAAGACCTAATTTTCACAAGGTCATTAGAGGTGCACATTATTTTCCATTTTAGCTAACAAAAGACATGGTAATTATCACTAAACATTTCCAATATTACACCAAATTCAACTAACACATGTCCAATCTTACCAATTCACCTTTCTTTAGCATATTAATAAGCTATGAAAAATATGAGTTTTGAAAGAAGGAGGAGATAATTTTTATTAATGGAAATAAGAATATTTTTATATTGTATCCAAAAATACTAAAACCCTTACATCTAACACTCATTCGATTTTGAAATAATTTAAATCCTCATTGTCATGCTAATTGTATAGGAATTTCCCTCTTAAAGATTTATTTGCAGAAGTAAAGAATTTTAGTGTTTATAGAAAATAAGAAGAAAAATATGGGAACATGTGATCTATTTTAAAAAATCCTTAAATATGTGTTCTCATGGACTGTAATGGTTGTAGGATATGTTAAAAACGTTTGTGTTAAAGATACCTTAAAAATGTTAAGAAAATGCAATTGGCAAGAGTAAAGTTAGATTCCACAAATTTTGTGTGAGAATAGAACGAGGATGGTGCCTAAGAATTTTTATTGATATGCAAAGAATTTACATATAAATAAGGTAAGGGGATGTAATGTATATAGGCATTTAACAACCTACCTCAACCAAATTTAGTTCATATGGGTGAATAACCTATTATGTTACCGGACTAATACATCCGAGAATAAAAATCTTATATCAAATAATAACATAACCGATATTTTTATAACTATAAAAACAACAATATAACAACCTAGGTATATTATAATTAACTTATTACATGTATTAATTAAAAATTAATCTAGGTAATTTCTCAACATCCCCCAATTGTGCATGGTCTCAAGAGAACATGAGAGAAATTAATTAAATGTATCAAATTTATCCCATGTAAGTGACTTCGTGAGGACATCCACACAAGTGTTATTGTGTTGGGAAAAACTAGAGCTGAATGTTGTGTTGTAGAACATGTTCACGTATGAAATGTACATGTACCTCAATGTGATTCATCCATGAAAGAAAAAATTGTGGAACAATTTTTTAAAATACCTTCATTGTTAACATACAAGAAGGTATATTTTTCCTATAGTAGTCCTATTCCTTCAAGTATGTGACCTAACCATATTTATTTGTAAACATCTCTTGTTTTAGTGTGATACTTAGCTTATGTGGAAGATTAATAAACAAAGTTTTGTTTCTTCTTTTCCATAATATTGGACTAGATAAAAATTAAATATATATCCATAAGTGGATGTTCTGTCATTAATATTACATGCATGACCCGAGTCTAAATATCATATCAAGAAGAACTAATCATTCTTCTTGTATTCTAGGCCAAAGTCCATGGTTCCTCTGATGTACCTAAAAATTTATTTTTCTACTTTCTAGTGACATATCTTTGGTTCTTGCATGAACTAAGAAAGATAGCTAACAACATAGCTAATGTATGGCCTAGTGTAGGTCAACTAAATAAGACTCCAAATCAATTGTCAATAGAGAGTTGCATTCACTTGTTGTGATGGATCTATACAAGACAACTAAAGTGTTTTCTCCATAAGTGTGGAAATTGGATTACAATCGATTATCCAAAACTTCTTGAGCATAGTCTTGGCATATTTCAATTGAGATAGAAAAAATATTTCTCCTTTTTCCATACTTCAAAGAAAAGACAATAGTTCAATGGATCCAGATTAGTTAGGTCGAACAATCGATTAAGATATTTCTTTATTGAATTACTAGTGATGACTAGATCATCGAAATAAACAAAAAATTCATAATCTTCCCACCTTTATTTTAGGTTGATATTGGGGTCATAAGTATTCCTATGGAATCCATGATGAATGAGATGCTCATATATCTTGATGTACCAAGCCCAGGGATCATGTTTAATATCTTACAAATATTTGATGAGTCTACATACCTTTTCTTATTTTACAAGTACAAAAAAATATTCTAGTTGAATCATATAGACCTATTATTATAAATATCCATTACGAAAAGAAATTTCCATGTTCATTTAATGGAATTTCAAGCCAATCAGTGTAGCTAGATAAAAAATAATCATGATAGTTTTGATCTTAGTTATGGGAGAAAAATTATCCTCATGGTCAATTTCTTCTTTCTAAGCATAATCCTTTGCTACTAACCTCACCTTTTCCTGTCGGTAGTGCCATGTTTTTGTAATTCATCTTAAAGTTCCATCTACATCTAAATTCCTTATTCCCTGGTAGAAGGTTAACAAGATACAATGTATTTTTCATCACATAATGATACTCACATCCAAGGAATCTTTCCAAGGTTTAAATTGTAGGGATTTATAAAATTTAGAGGTCTCAACATATTCAACAATATTAGTCATTAAAGTAAAAGTTACCTCATATCAATCCTTCTGTGAGTATTTGGTCCAAGTGTGAATGTGTCAGGGAGACCATCCAATTTGTAAACTCTATCACATTAGTATAGCATTTAGGCATATGCTGAGTGGTTCTCAAAGAGTGGTGGCCTTTTCAAATCAACACCATCATCCCCATTATAATTTTCTTTATCATATGGAATATCATCATATTTTTTAAATAAAATACTAATTTTATCATCATATGATATTTTGAAAGGAACTTCTTATTATTTCTTCTAAAAAACTTAACATCCTTGCTTGTGTAGACTCTTCTAGTTTTTGGATCCACCAATATGTAGCTGATAGATTTTTCACTATAGCCTAATATGATATTTTTTTCAGATTTCATATCAATTGATATTCTCTTCTTCTTCAGAATGTGCATGCTCACTTTACATCCAAAAAATATAAGATGTGCAATAGACATATTTTACCTTGACCATGATTTTTGTGGTGTTACCTCATCAAGAGAAATAATATGAAATATATTCAATAGGTATACTAATGTTTTAGATGTTTCATTCCAATATTCCTATTTCAATCCAAAATCATTTATCATACATCGCACCATCTCCATGATCATACGTTTCTCTGCTTCAACAACACCATATTATTGTGGAATATGTGGAAGATATTTTTTCCAACAAATTCAATTAGTTTCCAAGAATTATTTGAACTCATTTTTGGTGTATTCCCCCCTCAATCTAAGAGGGTTTTTTTAATTTTATGACTAGACTTGGTTTCAACAACTCAATTTCTTAAAATCATCAAAATCTTCTTCTTTAGTAAAAAGACAATATATCCACATTTTCTAGAAAAATCATTAACATAGAGAATAACATATTGAAAATCAACATGAATAGGTCTCATAGGTCTCCAAAGATCGATATGCACCAAATCAAGCTTACATGAATGCCAAAATTTACTTTTCTAGAAAGGTGCTCTATCTTGTTTTACTCAAGTTAATAAATGTTGACATTTATCTCGAGTCCTTTATGAGAGGTGGTATTGTATTTTGAGATATCCAAAACTGATGTGACCAAGCCTTATGTACCACAATTTTGTTGAGGTCGTATCCTTTTACACAACAGCTTGATCGTCACTCTGTAAAAATTCAATATGGAACACACGCCCACATTATAAAGCCATGCAATAATATTAGAGATCTTTGGATTTATCTATAATAAAACACATTTGTTTATAGCCTTTAGAGTTAAAATTAATCTTCAAGTTGTCATCTAAAAGTTAAATGAATGATATGTAATTATTTGTCAAACTATGAAAAAATAAAACATTAAAAATCTTACAATTATGTGTACAAAGGGGTAGATAAATACTTCCAATACCTTGGACACTGTAGGAGATATCATCACCCAAAAACATGATTTTTGGTGGGTGTTTCATTAAAATTAACAAACCAATCCTTATGTCAAATCATGTTCCAGTTGCACTCAAATCGACATACGAGATAACATTTTGGGAAGATGATTATTCATGTGATTGAGAAACATAAGGAAGTATCCATCATTAGAATGGTCTTCTTATCTAATAACATTATCTTGTTTTTGGGGATTCTTCTTCTAATTTCCCTTATACTTTGCTTATTTCTTGTTTTGTTTTCCATTAATGTGAATGTTGGTTATTTTTCTTATTGCCACTAGATGATTATAGACACCTAAATATGACCATGCTATTTTACTAATAAAATTTCACATGTTTATCCTCTTTCCCATCATTTCATTATAATTAGTGATTTCCCCCTAATTAGCTAACATTCTTCTTCATTTCAGGAAATTAGTGATACTTCGTTAATTAACTAGCGTTCCCCCACCTTGGATGCCAATTAATAATACTTTGTTAGTTATAATCATATTTTAATTAATTAATTAACCATTATGAATTAATTAAAACTTTTAATATTTTATTTAATCAATAAACCCTCTTGTTGGTTAAATATCCCTTTCAAACCCTTCAAATTCTTCTAATTTCCTTCTACATTTCCTCCAAATGGATTTTTAAGCTTATCTTGGTCTATTAATTAATCCTAGTTGATTAATTAAATCATCTCCAACTCCCATGAGTTGCTAATCCTTTATTAATATCTTCTAATCATACTTATCCCTTTCTAATTCTACTTTACCTTTATCCCACATTCACTAGGTTGCAAGCTTCTCCAAAACTGGAAAGCTATATAAAGAACCTAGTACACCTTGTCCAAATTTACACCATGTCCTTATAAGACATTAACATATGATAAGAGCATTTCAATCTTGAAAATCTTATTGATCAAGAAACCATTTCTATCTTCTACTTGGCAAAGAGTAGTAAGAGAAGAACCATACATGGAAATCAAGCCATATTGGTGAGATCTCTTCCTCTTCCATGGAGAATTTCCTTTGATCGCACGTAGCTACATTCGGATCACTAAAGGAGTACCTACAATCTAAAGCCCATCAAAAACATCAAAGGATGGTTTTCATTTCATGTTTTTAATATTAGATGCATTAGTTAAGCTTTTCCTTTTAATGGCTTTATCATGATGTTTATGTTATATTAGATTTGTTATTGGAACTACTTGGTGTTAGTTTCTATTAATTAGCTTATCTTATTTAACATGCATACATATGGCACACCCGGTGGGACACTCCTTTGTCTCATGCACATTTTTTAATTTTTGTAGTTAAGTTTCATTTTTGCATACTAACCTCTTTTTAGCACACGCTGATATAACTTTTATTTCTTAAAAATATTTTATTGATTTTTCTTGTGTTAAGTGTTCCTTTTAGGTTTGAAGGAGGTAAAGTGCTACCAAATTTGAAGCTTATCAACAAAAATTTGATTTTTTGACATTTTCACATGTTCTTAAAGAGACGCAAGCTCATGTTGTTACTGCGTTAATATTCTCTATTACGTATTAATATTCATACGCTAGCATTATTATTTGTGTGTTAGCGTTGATCCTCTCTATGTCTACGTGGCTATCTATGTACTAGCATTGCTCTTATATGCGCTCACATTTAATTTCTATGCATTACTATTATTTGTAAGTGCGCTACCATTGGTATGTGTTTTTCACCTCTAGGGAAGTGTGTCTACGTTCCCTTTCTATGCGATAGCATTAGGTATTCTTTGCACTACCATTTTATGGAAGTGCACTACCATTTGTCTATATTTTTCATCTCTTCGAAAGTGCATTTATTTCACTATTCATGCGTTAACATTGTCCTCTCTGCATCATGTTTTATCTATCTTTTCTAGTGTCACACTTAGGTGCGCTACTTGCCATCCCTTCACACACTAGTGTTATCCTTCATGCGAGCTAGCGTTATGTTTACTGCACTAGTGTTTTGTGTGGATTTTTGGGATTGAAATTCAAAGTTTCCCGAATCTGATTTTTGGTGTTTTCTTCTATTTTACAAGTTTTATAACTTACATTGTATGGGTTTTGGTTTTGAAATCATCTTCTAACACATTTAAATGCTTTAATGAATTTTTTTCCATTTTAATTAAGTTTTATCAAAAAATTTGTATGTTCTTCTATTGCACTTTTTACGATCTTCAAATCAAAAGCAACTTTGGTCTTCATTTCTAACATTTGTGTTACTTGGAAATTTCATCATTTAAATTTTTAAGGGAATTAATCTTTTGAAGCATTTAATTGGTCATTGATTTAAGTCTTTCCATTTCTATTTAGTTGAATCAATCATTATGTATTCTCCTCTCTTGTGTCTTTGGACAATTTTGAGAATTACAAACAACCTTGATCCTTGTTAAACATTGTAGGTTTCATGGAAAAATACTAAACTTTTGAGTACATGACCATACACTTGTCAAAAAATCAAAGCAAAAAAATACTAATGACACTTTATACGGGTTCTTAATGGTGTGCTAAACCAAAATTTAAATCAAAGATAAAAAACACCATTGCATTCAAAACAATGTATTTGTAGGTTTGGATAATAGATTAAATCCATCAATTTTAAATGTGGGAAGTATCTTGGCATAAGCCATAAAACTCATTATGAGGATTACCATAGGAACTCAAAGTAGTCAACACATTGAGGGAACTGGTTGTGAAATGAAAAGTTCCCCACTACCTACTTGACTAGAAATTCCCATGAGGAGTGCTAAATGTTGTCCGTATGAGGCATCACTCATTAAATTGAATGTGGGGTTTTGGTAATTTATATAGGATTTATTATAGAAAATTGTACCTCTCTTAGACAAGTTATTGACGAGTGTTGAGAACAAAAGCCTAGGTAGCCATTTGGCATTGGGGCCAACTTGACCATTATCCAATCATGTTTCAAAGAGACTTTACAAAAAAATACTTCCTTAGAGTCAAAACCTTATTTTTAAAACAAGGGGAGAGTCCATTGAAGTTGCACCATGTATCATTTCATCAAGAAACTTACAACGTAAAAATTTGTCCTAGTTTCTACCTTGTTATAGAACAAGACGAAACTCTACTAAAGTTACGATGCGTATTTTCCATCACCACTTGTAATTTTTCACTTTTTGTCTTGTTAGCATTTTTAGTCAAAAGAAAGCAAATCAAAGTGCTGCCAAAATCATGTTCACCACTTTTGCACCCTCTTATATCACTCGTTGTTTGTGACATTGATGTAAGTGTTGAAAGTGTGTTGGTATGTCCTCGTATTTTAATAGTATTTTCTTGAGATCCATATTGAGAGGTCTTATTGGAGAAGGCATCTTTCCTTGGTCTCACCTTACGTCATTACGCTGCTCACATTATATCAATCCATTTTTATACTTACATCTTGTTTTTCTTAAACTTGATATAAGTGTCCAAATTGTATTGTTACGTTACTCACATTGTGTCGACTCATTGTTATACTTAGACCTTTTTTTCTTCAAACTTGATTTGAGTATTGAAGGTGATGTAGTTATGCTGCTCACATTATGTCAATCCCTTTTTGATACTTACATCTTATTTTTCTTAAAAATTGATTTAAGTGTCTAAATTATATTATTACGTTGCTCGCATTTGTAGCCTCCATTTTGAACATGGACCTTGTTTGTATTAAACTTATTTTAAGTGTATACTTTGTGTTGTTACGTTGTTAAAATCACTTCAACCCCTTTTTAATACTTAAATATTGTTTGTTCAAAAATCAATTTAAATATTGAAATTGTGTTGTTATCTTATCAAATCAACCTTTGAGATAAATTTGAACAATAGGAAACAATTTCCTTTGCAGATCGTTCCTTTGTCCAGGACTTCATAGATTTTCCTTGGTGACCTTCATCATACACTTCACATCTAGGAAAGTTTCTCCTTTTTAGCTGTTATGCTGTCAAATTTTCATCAACCATTTTGACATATAAACTTACAACTTGTTTTCCAAACCTTGTTGGATTGTCCAAATTGTGTCATCACGATGTCTATTTTCCATAGATCCCCTTCAAAAATCACATGAGCATCCCCATATTTGTAAAATGTTTAGTTGGTTTCTGTTATATTTTCTGAATTGACATGGAATTTTCTTCCATTTGAATGAGTTCAATCATACAATCTAGGTTTAGACATAGTACCAACAATTCCAACCATGACTAACTATCACATGGTTCCCCACACTTGTGAAAATAGGGAACCCAGGTTTGGCATTCACATCGAAATACTCCCATCATGACTAAACCTTGATTGGTTTGTCATATTAGGGAACCCATTTGGTTACCCCATTCCCCACCTTCATCTCATAGTCAATGTTATGATTATAATGATTCTAATCCATGTTATTATTTTAATTCCCCTCAGTCTCGATTATAATAATCCATGCTATTCTTATGATTCCCCTCAGTCTCCTAAGCCTCATGTAATCAAATTTCTTCCAAGGAACAATCAATCGCCTCAACAATATTGTCCTCCTTTAAGGATTTGTGTCACCAAAAATTATCCCCATCATTCCTCTAATTTGAATCTTGATTCATGGTCCTCCCTTTCTCTGTAGGACCCCCTTTATCAGTCACCTCAATGATGTCTTCCTCCTTTTAAGATCCGTGCAACTCCAAGTTCCTCTAATCAAACATTTAATTCGACTCTTGAGTTGCGATCCTCCCTTTCTCTGTAGAACCCCCTTTATCATTTTAATTAATGACATAATCCTCATTTTTAGGTCTATGTAACTCCAAATTCCTCTAATCAATCATCCAAGTCGGCCCCTCTGTTGTAATCTATTTATTTTCTACACAATCCTCTTTGTCTACTGCACTATGTCATCTTCTAGGAAAACCTATACCAACCAATTCCAAATCCACATCTTCTTCAACTTGCGAGACATCTAAATCCAAATATACTTCATCTCTTGAGTCATCTTCTTATATCAATCAAATCCAATCCATTTTTGGCCTTCGATCCCTTTAAACCATGTTTTAAGTTATCATCCTTATCAATCGTCTAAAGACCGATGTTTACGTCCACGTCGAACAATTCACAAGAAACAATGTTCTAACATATCTTTTCAAATCACTATCCAATACCTTTATCAAAGTAATAAGTTCAAACCACCCCCTCATCTACATGATCAAACATATTCTCAATCATCAACACTTATTGGGCCCCTTTCTTCTAATCAGCCTACTATGGTGAAACAAGAACGACCCACACCAATTGATTTATTTCTAAATGAAGAAGAAATTAGAGAAATCATGGGGTTACACGATGACATTCCTATAGGGGATAACGAGCACGATACTCTTTTGACCTTGATATTTCTATTTCTTGTGGGGGGAAGAGGATGAGTCCTTTTATCAAAATACGAGAGAAAGATCCTAAGATCATCAAACTGTATCCTTCTCTTGTTCTTCCTATCTTCTCCTCACACAACCATTCTTTACATATCAAAATTCCTCAATCACAATCCCACCTTGGATCACCTCATGGTAGCCCATAATATTCTTCTATATTTGGGCCACCTCCTAGTAGCCCTTCATCATCTATTTTTGGGTCACCTCTGGTAGCCCACTATATTCTATACTTGGGCCATGTCCTAGTATCCTCTCATCTTCTATACTTGGGCCATGTCCTAATATCCCTCCATCTTCTATTTATGGTACATATCCTAGTAGTCCTTCATATTCCATCTATGAGAGACCTCCTGGTAGCCCATTATCTTCTATACTTGGGCCACATCCTATTATCCCTTCATCTTCTATCTATGGCTCATCACTTAGTATCCCATTCTCTTCCATCCTTGGGCCACATCCTAGTATCCCTTCATCTTTTATCTATGGGAAACCTCCTGGTATCCCATTATCTTCTATACTTGGGCCACTTACTAGTATCCCTTTATCCTCTATCTATGTCTCACCTCTTGGTAGCCCATTCTCTTCTATCCTTGGGCAATGTCCTAGTATCCCTTCATCTTCTATTTGTGGCTCACCTCCTAGTAGCCCATTTCCTTCAATCTTTGGACCATATCCTCTTTGTTCATCATATCATCCTTCTATTAAAAATGGTGGAAATCCCACCATCATCCCTATCATTCCTCTCATCAATCCTAAACATCCACTTTATTCTCCCACTTCTGGGATAAGACAAATCATGCATTAGTTGGTATGAAACATAAACAATTCTTCATCAAGATAAAATAAAAAATCCTAAGAGCTCCAAAGCTCCATACAAATCCAACACTCACAAATCTAATTTAAAAATGTGATTCAAGAATGCACACCAACTCCCATGCAAGGTATGGTGTAAAGTGCAAAATCTATGGATAGGGAACTCAATCCCCCACTTAAAAATCTATTTTGAAAGATAAATTGTAGTCTATTATTGAATATGTTCTCACCATGGTCATCAAGATTGGAGATAATATCACTCTTTATAAGAAAATATTCCTAGTCTCCCTTATCAAAGAAATTGCAAACATCATTGTTGGATCCTATCACATAAAGTGATATTATTGGTCCCAATTTCTTAAAATCTAAAAAATTCAAAACAAAAAAATCAAAAATATTAAAAAATAAGAAAACATTAAAACATTACAAAAAAATCAAAGGTACAAACATCAAACATTGTAATAAGGTATTACATACACATGGATGTTCTTTCCTTTCTTTTCATCTTCCTCTATAAATCTCCCACCATGTTCATCCCTTCGATGATCTTTTGGTTAGTCTATTTGCACTCATTCTACAACATTATCTCTATAGTATCCATTTTACCTTCATCTTTCATCACATTGGTAAATTAAAGAATGACTGACCTCTTAATGATCGTATCAACTATCACTATCTATATCTAATAAATTTTTGCAAAGAACTTATGGACGTATATGTTGACACTAGCCAATGTCATCATTGCAATCACATCCAAATCCTTCCATCAAGCCATCAATGGTTCTTAATCCCTCATTAAAACAATCGAGAGAGCTGAAATAATTTTCAAAAAGCAAAAAAATCAATCAAAAAATAAAAAAATCAAATTAATATATAACTCTCTTTTGGGGTATTTCCAGTATCTATATACCGGCTATGGATGCTTGGATGGCGATAGAGAAATGTTGTAACTAGAATCAAATACATCTCTGTTAGAGATATGGATGCACAGTTAGTAGTGAAGTAATGTATGGATATCCTTTCACCTCCATTCATAAATCACATCTCAAAATAATTCATTCCTACACATTGGATAGTTTTTCTTCACTTATTTCCTATTAAATCTTCACTTTGAGAATTAATTAATTTCTACATGCACACATTGGATCTCGATGAGAAAATAGGATTAGTATGTTACCAAGTGTTGTTTGGACCTTGTTCAAACTCTTGCTTTAGTCCTTATTTTGTCTCACAATTTATGCCTTTGGCTCATCAACTTTTCATCACGAGTCTTCTAGCTACATTTTCCATATCCTTCCATAGCATTCACATTTTTCTTTTGCTTTGTTCAGAACATCCATGTGTATAAGATTTCCTTTTTACCATGTTTAGGGAACCTTTTCCCCCTTTCAATAAAAAATATTTTCTTCTTTCTATCATGTGTTTCTTGGCCATCTTATAAAGGGGCATGCTCGCTCCTTCCAAGCTCTTTATTGGTTTGAGTTCATCGTCATGTTGAACCTATACATCTTGGCCTTGATATGACAGATTCTATTCTTGTATATGTGTGGAATTTTTCCTTGTACATTATCACATCTCATTGGGGGCATCCTTGCATCTTCGTTTTCTTGTACATAGCTTCGGAAAAATTTCAAATAGCCCTTAAAATTCACAAAATCCTAGAAAATCCAAAACATTGGTAAAATCTTCAAAAATCCAAAAACATTGATAAAACATAAAAATCCAAAAACATTGGTAAAACATTCAAAATCAAAAACATTTGTAAAACTTGAAAAATCCAAAAAATTGGTAAAGCATCAAAACATCCTAAACATTCGCAAGAAACAACATCCTCAAACATTGAAAACTATCCTACAAAACATCTTACTTTAGTGTTTCTTTTTCTAGCACTTGACATGTAGATCATATTATGATCTTCCTTCATTAAAAAGATGGTTTGTTTGTTATGTATGTCTTCCTTGCATATATCGTTTCTTGGGCGCAGTTTCATAGTGTACGTTGCTTTCTCATTCAACTTCTATTTCCTCTGTCTATTCCACTTGCATGTATCCTTGCTTGGGGAACCATTGTAACCCTTTTCGTATAACTTGAACATTTGGGAATTGAAGCTAGATAATAAAAACATTGGTGTAACTATCTTGAATGTTGTTTTTTACTATGTTTGTTTATACTTGTTTCTTTGTTAGTCTTTATGTTTAATTTCTCATAGTGCATTACTTTATGTATTTTCCTTTGAGTTAGTCCTTTAGAAATGAATGAAAAATTAGTATTATGGCTCTTCATGTCATTTTACACTTTTGTTGTATGCTTATATCAAATAAATAGTTACTTCTGAGCCAGATGGTACATTAGCTACGTCATGATCTTCCCATTCTCCATCTATCTTATCTTCCATTCTAATTCATTTTATACCTATCATTTTCCATTCTTCCCCCTCCTTTCTTCTTCCACTTGAGGCATGGGCTCCTACTTAATCAATCCATTTAAACAATAAGGAAACCAACCCCAATTTGAATTCCATTCACCACAATGTATTATTCTTCTATTTTGATCCTTTTTCTTCTTTCCAATCATTGATTGACATCTTCTATCACCCCATCGACAGTCGAGGGGGCATCGTCCATCTTATGAATTTTTATTTTACTCCTTCAAATTATCTAAATTATCTACTATCTTTAAATTGGTGTTGCTTGTGTTACACCATACCAAAGAGGGGAAAATGTAGACACTAAATCTGACCATGCTATTTTAATACTAAAATTACATTGTTTATCCTCTTTCCCATCATTTCATTATAATTAGCCATTTCCCACTAATTAGCTAACATTCCCTTTTATTTCGATCAATTAACGACACTTCATTAATTAACTATCCTTCCCCCATCTTGGATGCCAATTAACAACACTTTGTTAGTTATAATCCTCTTTTAATTAATTAATTAACCATTATTAATTAATCAAAAATTTAATCTTCTATTTAATCAATAAACCCTCTTATTGGTTAAATACCCCTTTCAAACCCTTCAAATTCTACTAATTTCCTTCTAAATCACCTCCAAATGGATTTTTAAGCTTATCTTGGTCTATTAATTAATCCTAGTTGATTAATTAAATCATCTCCAACTCCCATGAGTTGTTAATCCTTTATTAATCTCTTCTAATCATACTTATCCCTTTCTAATTCTACTTTACCTTTATCCCACATTCACTAGGTTGCAAGCTTCTCCAAAATTGGAAAGCTATATAAAGAACCTAGTACACCTTGTCCAAATTTACACCATGTCCTTGTAAGACATTAACATATGATAAGAGCATTTCAATCTTGAAAAGCTTATTGATTAAGAAACCATTTCTATCTTCTACTTGGTAAAGAGTAGTAAGAGAAGAACCATACATGACAATCAAGCCATATTAGTGAGATCTCTTCCTCTTCCATGGAGAATTTCCTTTGATCACACATAGATACGTTCGGCTCACTAAAGGAGTACCTACAATCTAAAGCCCATAAAAACATCAAAGCCCATGTTTTTAAAAGATGCATCAAAGGGATGTTTATTTAGATTAGCTTTTTCATGTTTTTAATTTTAGTTAAGCTTTTATTTTAATGGCTTTATCATGATGTTTATGTTAGATTAGCTTTGTTATTGGAACTAATTTGTGTTATTTTCTATTCATTAGCTTAGGTTCTTTAACATGCATACAATTATCCTATTAGAATTAATTATATAAACAATATTTCAATTCATAGCCCTTTTACCAAAAATCAAACATTATTTCTGCTATTTGGTCTCTTGTTGATTTTGTTAAGTGCTCTGCTTCTAGGATTTCTTGGAAGACCTGAATGGTCTCTTCCCTTTTTGGTGTAAAGCTAGATCATGTTATTATTCATTTTATTTTACATGCATGGTTTCCTCTATTGCAACATGTTGAAAAAAATTTGAAGGTCTATATTTCTTTCGTGACATTCAATGTGGTCACAAAAATCTAATACAATGGGGAGGTTATCTCAAGATGATGGGTAAAAGAGAGTCATATGTTACATCTACATTCTACAACATTCCATAGAAAGGCCTCGATTTTATCATTTTTTCAAATGGATACTATGAATCGACCTTGTAAGTGTAGAAAGGTGTTTTTATTTTTGGCCTTGTATACTATGCTCAATTGTCCCATGTTTCTTTGGCTATTTTGGCATCTTGAATGTGTGGTTGTACTTTATCTCTGAGACACAAAATAGGATGCTCATTTTCCTTCTAATTGGCATGGCCATACTACCATTGATCATTTGCATCATTTTTAGGTCAAGTGAGAGTTATGTCGGTAAAATTCCATGTCTTAAAATTCAAGCTAAGTATTAATTTTTATCTTCCATGATACATAGTTGTCACCTCGTAGAAGTTGGGAATCTAGAATAAAACATTTGAGAGCATTGGCATCCATTGTGGGAGAGGATCACGCCAAACGGGTTCCTTTCTCACTAACTTATTAGCCCATTCAATTACAATATACTAAAGTTTTGAAAAATGCTTGATCTAGAAAATTTAAATTTTTAATTTTTTAAAAAATTAGGCACTTCACCTCTTTCATATTATCCCCTTAGAAATGGAAAAAAATTGTATTTTTTGTATTTTCTATCAATTTTTGCAAAAATAGGAAAAGGGGGCTCTATGGCCTCTTTTGTTTACAAAATAGATGATAATTAAAATTTTCCCAAAATTTTTGCATCATCCTCTAACCTTTGTCATAATGGGAGATATAGAATGGGGAATTTCTAGTTTTTTCCTCTCTATCAAATTATAGAGTAAGAATGAGTAAGAAGGATTTTTCGAGGGACTAATTAACATATTACATACGTATCTTCATAGAAAATTGATTATGTTTCACCAAATGCAACCCACAAGTGTCAAATCTATTCATTTCACATTTTTAAGCATAACACCAACTTGTATAAAAAGAGGATATTTGAAACTGGATGTGGACATCTTCTCTGACATTATGTAGAAGGTAACTTGGTAAAATGTTTTAGTTCTGAGCGCTTGGCATATATAAATACAAAATTTTAGAGCATGTGAATTGTTTGAAAATTTTCATGAAAGAAATGTGGTCTATAAGACATACCCTAACCATGTAAGCTTCATTTTTGTTTTATCAACATGCATCCATGTAGGTTTAGTGGATGAGGGTTGTAAATATTTCAATGGCATGAGTTCTATTATATAATTATTTCTAGATTTGATCAATATGTCTACATGATTGACATTCTTGGTTGTGTCGGCTATCTTGAGGAAACTATAAAATTCATCATCAACATGACAATTAAACCTGAGGTGGTTGTGTGGATGTGTTTTTTTGGTGTTTATAGAGCACATATAATATAGGGTTAATATTATTTACAAATATTCTTTTTAATTTGGATCCTCAAATTGTTGCAAATTATGTTCATTTGTTAAACGCCTATTTAGAAGTGGGAATATAGGGTGAGGCTAAGATTGTGAGGAGATTGATGAAGGATAAAGGAATTAAAAATATGCTTAGATGTGTAAATAAGAGAAAAATGTAATGATGGAAGAGAACACACAATGAAATGCATACGAGATCCTTTCATCGTGTTTCCTTGCAACCTCAGATGATATGGATGAAGCGTGGAGTGAAGTACCAAGCTTGTTGAATCTCATTGATAGATTATATGTGGATGCTCCAAATATAAATCTAAATGGAAGTATGCTTGTGCTATGAGAAAATGGATGAATGATGAGCTTGATTATGATATCTTTGATCAAATGGGTAGCCTAACAACATATGAATTCGAGTGGCAATTTGATAGAGTAACACTACAAATGCCTTAAGCTTCCAAATATGGAATTGTAAGGAGATGAGCCTCTTATTTATAGCTGAAGGAGAGGCCATGGATTGAGGATCAATATTTGAATGAGTTGTAGGTGAATGAATGCATTTTCCTAATTTAGCATGTTGATTTTATCTAGTACAATTGGCTTGTTTGAATAAGAATTTAAGAGGCTTTAATTTGAATAGTTGGCTCTTGAATTCTTCAATTGTACGTGCAATTTAGATTCCTCTTTTGTAGGGTTCTAGAACTTGAGTGAGTGAGCTAGTGAAGTGGAGATGAGTGGATATTTATTTTTTTATTTTATTTAAATAACTAATTAAATTAGCTAAGGAGTGCATAGTGCATGCTTTATAGGTTGTAGAATTAATTAATTAATTCTAGTGGGATGTGGATGAATATAATTAATTCTAATGGGATGTGGATGAATAATGATCCAAATAGTAATGTGCAAAGAGTAGTGTGTATTTTTAGGGTGTCTATATTTTCCCCTCTTTAAAGTGTTATTACAAAGTAATAAAATTTAAAATATAGTATATGCATGTAGACTAATGAGAAGATGTTAGGGAAGTGTGGCGGACTACCTAATTTTCCTTGGTGAAGCATTTGGATGACCCAACAAGTCTATATTATGCTAAGGGAGTGACTCCTCAAGCGGATGGGTGACACGAAAAAGTAGTGGACAACCGCTTGAGAGGAAGGAAATGAAAATTTCATGGGAAAGATGTAAAAATGGGCGTAAAAATTGAGAAATAGAGGTACCAAGGCTAAAATTAGGGTTTGGTAAGGGTAAATAAGGTTATAAGATGAGATTAAATATAAGGGGTTAAATAGAAGGGTGGGAGGTTAGGAATTATTGTTAGTCATTTTTGTTATAAGAGCCTTTTGTGCCCCTGAGAGATTTTGAGATCGAGATTGTGAGAGAGATGACACGATATCTAGTACATGTTAATTACATATACTAGTTTGAGAGTTTGGGTGGGGTCACGATGACAATGGAGCAGTGAGTATACAAAAAAATGAATTAATGTTGGGCATTTATTACTGCTAGAGGTAGAAGAAAGTGAAAAAGTAATGCTTGCACAAGAAATTACTTGCACCGATGTATAATGTCATGGGATAACATGAAAGTGAGTGAATTTGCATAGAAATACACACAATAATGTAATAAGTGTGATAGCATATGAATTGGTGTGCTAGCATGTAAAAAATTGTGCTAAGGTTAAGTGCATCGGTGTGAAATTGAATGTTCTAACATGAAACTAAGTACACTAACATTAAAACATGTGTGCTAGTGTAACATTAGGTGCATTAGTGTGGGTGAGTGAAATAGGTTAGTTGTAGAAGATTATACAAGAGTGAGAAATGATTTATGAATGACTAATGAAGTAGTGAAATGCATGTAGGAGAGATTATATTCCTTAGACGTGCAAGAGAGACATTCACAATTACCATCATTCGAGAGATGGATGTCAATGTCGGAAGCAGAGAGGAATGTGTGTGATATAGGAGGCATCAAGATTGAAACACATAGTAAATATGACAAACATCATATTGGATCATTTATTTTTGAATTGCATTAGTAGCGTGATGGCACAATGAGTCCTAGATTCACATTTCCTATCGGGAGATGTATGTGACACTAGAGGATGTATATTGCATATAGAGGGTACCGATGCGGGGTTGTTTGATTTAGTGGGAGAGAAGTGCAACACGAATCCAGACACAAAACACATCTTCTATTTGGAGTAGAGGATATTTATGGAGAGGGTATAGTGGTGCACCTTGGAGAGTGCATGTAAGATGATGCATTAACATGAATTCTTATTTACTTGAGGGATTTTACCAATGGCTACTTACTTCTGATAAGACTAGGAGGAATTTTCATCTTGGATTGATTAGTGTGGTAGTGGAGATGATGGATTCAATGACAGTGTTTGCATGGGGTCCATGCATACTAGCACATATTTATTTGTATATGGTGGTGTATAGGATTAAGAGGAGTTTGGGCCTAGTGACGTTATTATAGATTTGGGTGTGGGACCATATCGTAGTAGGTCACTCAATGGGGATACTAAGAGGCAATCCGGTGGAGCCATCACTATGTGGATGGGAGGTAATAGGTGGTGTTCGAGAGATGTCACCGAGGATATTTAGCATTTTATAGATGAGTGATAGGTGATATCCGGTTGTAATTGATTATATTGAGGTTATACTGAGACTATATAAATGGGCCATAGACATGGAGGAGATGGGGAAAATTGAGATAACGTAATACATTATTAGTATCGGTCATATATCATTGAGTGGTATAAACTGACAGTTATTGTGAAAACTTAGAGTTATTTAGGATATTCCCGAGGGAGATTAGTGGTATGCATATGTAGCATGTGCTACCATATATTTTGGGCCACACATCAGGTCAAGCATAGCGAGGGCTAGTTTTGGAGGAGTATTAGCACATGTATGGGATACACGAGAAGACATCATGGAACCAAGTTTATAAGTTGTGTATGCTTTACGTGCTACACAAGTATAATATCAATTCATTTGACCATCCCTTAGGTAGTGATAATAGAAGGGATAAAAAAATAAAATATAGTTTTGATATATCGAAGAATTAGGAGAGGAGAGACTAACATGTCTAGGGAAGAAGAGAGTGAGTTAGATAGGGCCTTGTAGAGGAAGAGGTACATGTACCCATACGAGAGATAGGTATGAAGACATATACATGGATAGTTACATGGTGCCCAGGACATAGGTGGGATAGGGTTTATAGGTACAGGTGCACATGTACTAGTCTTTCCATAGAGGGTACCTAGTATAGACGAGAGGAGTTGATGAGAATTAAGATGTAGATAATGGCTAGGAGATAGAGGATAGGTTGATGTGTGAAGTCATATTCCACCAGATCTGACAACTCCATGTTTATCAATAGAACATTTACATGTGACCCAAACACAAAGAGATAGAGAAGTGAGATAGATAGATGCCTCTCCTATTATAGCTTTGACATTGTAGACACTACTATAGCATATGACATTTAAAAGAGATCGATTAGCGCTATATCTATAGTAGGTGACAATGGAGAGGGATGTGGCTTTTCATGTTATGGGATGGGGATGTATTATTGTTAGTGCAAATTCACAACACCCCCAAATGAGTTATGGATCTAATTTTCTAAGGAAAATTCATTTGGTGTGATTTCACAACATTGAGCTTTCCCAAAGTGTGGGACCTTTGCAAATGGGGAAAGCTCTCCAGAGAAGGTTGGTTCCTCTTCCTAAACTACCTACCACAAGCTATTCCAGTGCAGGAAAGCTAATCTAACCTAATCTAACTTCCAAGGAGATAAGGAGAGGAAGAAAACAAGGAAAAATAGAGCCTACACTAAAATGGTGATACACTAGAGAAGGAAAGTGTTGATTATCTATCAAAACTACCATGGAACAAGAAGAGGTGAGTAATGGAAAGGATGGACAAGTGCATCACAGACCAAAGATGGATTTCACATAGAAAATGTTCCAAAACTCCATGAACACATCTCTAAAACCTGCAATGAACATCCAAACATGCACAAATACCCTGTAATGAAGAGAGGTAAGGAAAACAACAAAGAAAATGAGCCAAGGATGGACAAATGCATCACAAAAACATGTTTTTATTGCTCAAAATTTACATAGTGCATCATTTCATGAGTAAGAGACAAAAATGCCATTACAGAGTAGGGGAGGAGGTTCAAAATCCATTTTAGACCTTAGGGAAGAAAAGAAGGGAGAGGCAGAGAAGAAGGATGAACAACCTTTTTCAAAATGAGCCAAAACTGGCTTTTATCACTCGAACAGAATGAAGGAAATGAGAAAATGTGGGAAAATCAATTTTAAAACTCCAACCACCGACAAGATCCATTTAATTAGCCTACAAAATGATGGGTTTCCATGAAAAATCCCATACTTCATCATACATTGCTTTGCAAAAGAAAGAAAGAGGCCCATACTTCATTAATTTTGGTGGTTGGGGTCATTTTCTGCAATTTTCCATGCTAGAGACGTTTTCCCATTTTTCTCTCGTAAAAATCCATCAAAATTTAAAATTAAAGTGTCCATTGTGTAGAGGATTTCAACAGATTTCCATTGATACCAAAATCGTGAAAAATACGAGCTCTAGATCGAAAGATATGGCCTTCTGAAGATTTAGGAAAACAGGGAAAAATTAGGGCAAAAATTAGGTCGGTGGGCCAAAACTTGACCTTTTTCCCTTTTCAAAAATTGGGAAATTTTCCCAAAATTCTCCATGGCCCCGCCACTCTGAGACATGTGGCACCTTCGATTAGCTATGGAGATGCGGCCCATTCTTTCCTTTTGTGTTTTCACAACTTTGGCAAAATGTCCTAAATCCTCCTAATTCCCGCCGATGAATGGACACGTGGCATCTTTTGATTTCTCGGTGGGGATGCGCTTCTATTTTTTCCTTTGAGAAATTTTGACAAAAAAGCCAAAAACTTTAAAGTCCTTCCACCCCGCCGCTCTGCCTTGACACGTGGCGCATCTTGATTAGTTGCGGGCCTCAAACAATTTATTTTACTCTGCAGGCTTTTGGGCCGAAATTTTCCTTTGAATTTTTGCCCAAAAGGGCCGATCGCCAAAAAAATTTCTTGCGGTCCACCTTGGCAAATTTTCCCTCCAAACTCCACTGAGCCATAACTCAAAAAATACAAGGAGTTAGGAGGACTTCTTTACCTTTCTAGAAAGGGAAGAAAAATCCTATCTGATAAATCCATTTCTAGAATCTTTTGAGTGCTTGCAATGTGTGAAAATTGAAGTTGAAGCAGAAGGAAGGAAATAATGAAGGAAAGTTAGCCAAAATAAGTAGGGGCTCATTTTGGATAGCAATTACCTAATTTATTAATGACTCACAATGTGGGTTATAATAGAGGATTGTATAAAGAAGTCACCCCAAAGATCTAGAGAGCTCCATGATACAACTGTTTCACCTAATTCTTAGACGTTTCTTTGAATATTGATGAAACAGATAGGGTAATGGGTGTAGGAGGAATACCTATTCAAATGTTGGTTGATGGGTTGTTGCGTGCGTATGACTTCTGAATCCACAGATGATTGTGAGAGCTTCCTTTTGGCTAGGAGGAACTACCTGTAATGAAAAACAAGACCACCAGAAAGAGTTAAACAATATGTGCAGTGAACTTCCTAGCGTGTGCTAGATCCGGGAAGTGTGATACTTCCTAGACATTGTTAGTCCACTATTTAAGACAATTTAATGTGGGAAATAAAGTAAATCCTATCGTAGTTTGAAATGATTTAGGTATCTCACTTAAAACACAATAAGAAAGATCTAATCTAACAGGCTAGGTTAAAATAAGATCCAAAGGTCAAGTAACTGGTTCTGGGTCTCTGTAGGTCTAACAGAGGTCTCAGGCAGATCACAGGTGAATGAGGGTGATGTAGAATTAGGTGGATAGGTCACTATTCTAGGTTGTATGGGAAAATATAAAAACCAATGCCGGTTAAGGGTGACCGATGATGGCGGTTGGGTGTAACCGGCACCAGTTACTATGGAAAACTGGGAATGCCACAGAATGAGTTTGGGTCTCCTTTGTGATTGCACAAAGGACTTTGGTTGGTTGGAATGAGGTATTTGGTAGCTTGGGTGGGATTTAGTGAGGTTTTAATGGGTATATGGAGGGGGAGTGTTGAAGGAGGTCAATGGGTGGCTAGGTAAACAATAGGTGATAATATAATAACAAAATGAAATGAACTAGAGAAGTATAATGTTTTACTTGGATTCTAGTCCTGGATGCCTGTGAGTGAGGGATGGAGGTGTTGGTAAGAGGTTGAAGGTTGCAGATGATCACCAATCGTAGGAGAGCTTCTGCATGGGCTACATGGGCATTCCTTTTTCTTGGTTAGATTAGATCAGTGTTAGAGTGAGTGTTAGATGGCTGTGTAGAAGAAAATTCTTGATCTCCTTCCTTGCATGCATGTTCTCGCTGAAATTTGCTCTCAGAAGATGTGATATCTCTCTGGAATGTGCTAATGTTTTGCCAACTTTTTCCAATATTTTTCCAACCTTGAAAATCAAGTTGTTTTAGAGGTTAAAAGGGTAACCGACGGTGGTTCTAGCATAACCGGTGATGGTTAGGGATAACCGGCATCGGTCAAGGTGGGATTTCCTAGGTTTACTACACTAAGGAGATCCTCTTGATTTTATCAGATCTCATGTCGTTAACCCATGGATTAAACTGGAAGTTTCTTGTAAGCATGTGGGAATGTGGTTAGACAACATGTAGGCATTGATTTTTAGGGTTTGGGTAAGTCTTAGTTAGGAGTTATGGAAACTTACTAAAAATAGGTCTTAAAGAGAGTTGGCCTAATGAGGTGTCTAGGTGAGGTGTATGTGTGGATATTATTTAAATTAAGATATTTAAATAATAAATATGGTGGGGATAATGAATTAATTTAATTAGATTAATTAAATTAATATTAGTGAGGTGAAGAGGGCCATGGCTAGGTGAATGTGATGAAGGGTGCTTATTTGTCGAGGGACCAAAGGGGAGTGTGACCTAATTTCTTGTCTACATTTTGCCCCTTTTTGTTGCATAACTTGTATTAGTAAGTGCGCTAACAAAATAAGATGTGGTTGCCCCATGTGAAATTCTCCTCTCAAGATGTAAAATAGTTCAGAGGCATAGTACGGGGCCCACGTGAATGTGGAGGATGACCATCGGTGCACGTGGCCAGGACATGCCACCGCGATGATGGCAGCGTGATGAGGTAAGTGCCCTACTCTACGTGTATTTGAGTAGATAGAGTAGGGGATTAGGAAATTGTTTATTGTAGTGGTGGTTTGTTTTGTTTTTTTTTTTTTTTTTTGTTTTTGTGGGTGGGGATGGATTAAATTTGGGAATGGGGGAATAGTGGGTAAAAAGATGAATGGGGAGGGTAATAAATGGGATAGGGGGTGGGTGGAGGTCCAAGGGTAGTTTAGGTCATTGTAGGTGGGTAAAAGGGGCAAGGGGAAGGTTTTTTTAGAAAAGGGGATTTTGGGAAATCGTGGGTTTTACCACGATAGTGACCGGCGTCAGTCAAGTTTGGTGGCGTCGGTAAGGGTGAACCGGTATCGGTCACCAAACAGGTGGTGACTAAACTAGATGAGGGTGACCAAGGTCAATAAAGATGAACCAGTACCGGTTAGGTTATTGGGAACAAGGGTCCAAAAGTGATGTGGGCTAGGTGGTTGAGATGGGTAGGGTGAAAATAGGGTGTGGGAAAATGATAATTGGTAAATATGGATATGATAAATGTAGATTAATGTTTTGTTTGTATTGGATGCAGGGGAGAGCACAACTACATATGCGGGATGAGTTCCGTCTCTCACCGGGTGACAATGACGCGGCATAGTGACCCGGAGGAGCTACAACATGTGGAGGTAGTTGGCTTGAGTGGGGTTCATCACTATCGACATGTAGTCCGGTAGCCCAGTTTGATGGTCGTGCTCATCGATAGATGGGATTCCGCGACCAACATGTTCCACCTGCCGATGGGTGAGATTACTATCACCCTGGAGGATGTGTTCAGGATACTATGGCTACCCATATTGGGTGCACAAGTCTACTCTGTCTCCTCAAGGCCTCAGAGGAGCTGATTATGACTAGTTTTGGAGAGGGGATGGCCAACCTTACATTCCAAAGCTCCAACTTGAGCTATAGAGAGATGTACCTAGCCCATCCGGAGGAGACAAGGCTAGTGGTTTTGTTGATGGAGGCAGTGTGCTACTTTGCACTGCCAGATGCAGAGGGTGGATGTTTTCCCCGATCATTGATGGGGGTACTCCATGATATGATGATAGAGGAGACCTGCTTTGCCTAGGCACCAACATTCTTGGTGCAGTTGTACAGGGAGTTGTGGGCATATGGGCAGCTGTGCAGGTTTAGCCTGTGTTGTACATTTTTACTGCATTGTTGGGCGTATGAGCACATAGTTTGTGTGTGCAGCCTATAGGGATGCCTCGAGCAGATGCATTCCCACTAAGATTTGTGTGGGTGGGGTATAGGAGATGGGTTCCGAGATATTGGAGAGCAGAGATCTGAGAGGCCCACACATGATGTGGCCTATTTCTAGTAGTTACTGGAGGGTTTGTCCAGTGGACATTATCTGGAGGCCATATGTGGGATTCCCTCATATAGGCATATGCATGAGGAGCTAGCTGAGCTCCAGCTAGAGAGATGGATATAGGGTCACCGTTTCGGGAGTACGAGATGATCCCAATGGACAGAGTCCGGTGGCAGTTTGGGCTAGTATAGGACATACCTCCACCCTTCCCACAATACCAGAGAGACGACGTGGAGAGGCCCTTACCTCTACCACAGCCGTACAATGCCCATAGGGAAGGAGGAGTAGGCAATGGACTAGTAGATACATGACACCGAGTGCATAGACAAATGCGCGTGCAGTGGTGGGCAGCTCACTTACGAGCCATACCACCCAAACCGGGTAACCGGATTTAGCCACCATCACGGTGCAGAGAGATTCCCTACAGGGGTAGGTGGCTACTCTCATTACCCAGTTGGGTATACTGCAGACATAGCTGGAGAGCTCTGAGGCAGAGGTAGTAGAGCTATGTGTACAAGTGGCGATCTGCGAGCCCAAATGGAGGAGATGGAGATGGAGATGGAGAGGAGGAGATGGAGATGGAGAGGAGGGTGATGGTCAGGTGGCGGCCTTACAGCCTAGGTGGTAGGTTTATAGGGCCATTTGGCCATGCCCAAGCATAGATTGGGGTCTTACAGACCCAGATATAGGCACAGGGATAGGGCACCACCATAGGCACTTTGGGACCGGTCCCAATTCACAGGAAGGAGCGGGACAGGGTCCCATAGGATAGGTACATGGGCCGAGACCTATGGGACCACCTCAGCCGTGCCTGTATCCAAGTTATGGGATGCCCTAGGTGAGGCTAGATATTATTAGGACCAGCTGATGGTGGCAGGATAGACTTCATATCCTATGCCGAGTATAAGGCACAGCAGGCATCCAGTGAGAGGATAAGATCCCACACTCACAGTGTGGAGAGCATAGGGGGTTAGTGAGCTCTAAGGCCAGTTTAGGAAGAGGCTACTAGCACAAAGAGACTAGCTCTGTTGAGGTGCTAACGAGGGACCCATGAGGCCGAGGGTACAAGTGATACAGAGATGGAGGACATCCGTTGAGATGCCTGATATGTGGTCACCTGGTTGTTGATGTATGATAGTCATTTTTTGATATATACCAGCCTGCGTGCCAAAGATAGTGAGGATGTATGAGAGATTTTTGTATATTTTGAGCATATATGCGCTGCGTCTTTGAAGAGATTTTGTATTGATTCATTATTTTATTGTATATATGAGACCAGCTTGTGTGCTGATGACATTTTGTATTGTGTATCATCTGCGTGCCAACAATTTTGAGATGATGGACATGAGGAGATAGCCATGTATATTTTATTGAGATACACATTTATTTATATGATGAGATACATGCTATTTCTAGATTTGTTGATGTGTTGATGAGATTTTGATTTGTTGTTTTGATATGGATGGAAATTAGGTGAGTTAGGCATGATGGAGTTAGGTTGGTATAGGCATGGATCGAGTCAGGTTGGTTTAGGCATGGATTGAGTCAGGTTGGTTTAGGCATGGATCGAGTTAGGTTGGTACAGGCATGTATCGAGTCAGTTGGTTTAGGCATGGATCGAGTTAGGTTTGTTTAGGCATGGATCGAGTCAGGTCATAGGCATGGTTGAGTCAAGTCATAGGTATGGTTGAGTTAGGTTTGTTAGGCATGATTGAGTCAAGTTTTCTAGGCATGATTGAGTTCAAAGTTGGTGAAGTTGTGATTCATTATTTTATGAAATGAATGATAATATGGGTCATATGTGAGATGTGGTATAATCTATGCATAGTGATGATAAAGAAATGGTAGGCATAATAAATGTATGTTGTGATAAGGATTAAAATATGAAGCAACTTGTTATGTATTTGGTTACATTTCCAATTTGGGATAGAAAAGGGAAACTAAGTGAGGTGTGATGTAATGTGAGGAACATGGAAGATGAATTGTTTAGGGTAGAGAATGGCCGAGCTAACCTCCAAGGGCCCCATGCCCTTGAGTGCTACCTACATAGTCCCAACGAAAAGGGACCTTAGGCTGATGTAGTTCTCCCATGAGCTAGGGAAGAATATGAGGAGGTATGAAAATGAGTTAGTAGGTTTTAGGCATGGTGTGGGTTTAGGTTTATTAGGTGTGGGTGGATTATAGGTAAAGTGATGTAGGTGGGGTCAATTGTGGTGAAAGAAGAAGATTACCCCAAAGGTAAGCGTCGAGGACCAAGTCTTGTATAAGGTAATCAAAATGTAAACAAAGAAGGTTAAAAGGTAAAAGGGGGCAATAAAGCCACCTGATTGGTAAGGATGATACTGAGTAGATCACACCCTGAAAGAGGTGATGAACATAAGACCCTAAAGACATTGCATGATTGATTGTTCTATGGTGAAAAGTAGTCACATGATCACCAAATGTTGTGGTTTCCGAGAGGTCCCTTGAGGCAGTAGGAAATGGGAGTGGGAATGGTAAGAAGGGTGAAAGGTAGTTAAGTTTTATGTGGTATGAGGTAACATGCGCTTCAAGCAAGAGATCCGAGGTCACAATGGGAAAGTCCATGACTAAAAGGTTTGTTGTTTTGACTTATAGTTGAGATAGATTGATCGATGTGGGAAGTCTATATGGGATGAAGAAAATGTAACTCCTTGAGGTCTTCGTGAAGCTGATCGATGCGGGAAGCTTCAGTTGCTCTCGTCATTTTTTTATTTTTTAAGAGCTTTACATAGCTGTCCTTTGAGGGAGTAGTCTATTTATAGCAGCCATTGTCGAGAGGAAGATGTCCTTTTGAGGGAGTCATCTTTTGAGTGGAAGTTTGACTCAAGGAGTTATATCCCATGTGAGGGCTTTGAAGTCATGGACAAGACCAAGGTGGAGGATAGGACTCTCATGCAAAAGGCAAGGTGAAACGACCATGGGATCTCATCTAAAGGTAGATGAAAAGTATCCATGAGAATCATGTTATGTGTAGCGCCGTGGTACACATATTCAAGAGAAGATAACAAGTGATGGTACTCACATGATTCTTGTTTAATCATTGGTGAGGTGTATGGAGTGGATAGCACTCAAGGGACAAGCATGGAAAGAGACAAAGGGTGAGGTAGGACTTAGAAGTCAACAATAGAATGGTCGAAGATGCAAGGTGTTAAGGGGCTCAGGTTCGGGTTTACCATCGAGTGAAGATAAACGATAAGCACTTGATCCATAGGTATGAGTCACGATGTATGGTCTAAGCCAATTAGGAGAAAATTTTCCCCATTTACTTTTTTCTACTTTAGTTACATGTTGATTTTATTTCAAGACAAGGTCACTAACTTGGAACGTTCATGCATGGACACATTTGTCATAGGCACGTTTGATACGTTTTTGGTAAACTTGAAGGTGATCTAGAGCATTAAGATGACATTCATCTAATAACTCAAGCTGTGCTAAACATGGTCTGATGAAAGTCATCATCATTGAGCATGTCATGGAGAGAAATATGGAGTGAGGGAATTTGGACTTCGAGAGGTAGAACTGCCTCTATACCATAGACTAGAGAAAATGGTGTGGCAACAGTGGAGGTTTGAATACTAGTGCGATATGCCCATAGGGAAAAAAGGAATGTGCGTATGGAAATCCTTCCCAGTATCATCAACCACTTTCATAATAATTTTGTTTAAGGTTTTTTTGTGGATTCGGCTTGCCATTGGTTTGTGGGTAATAAGGTGATGAGAAACTAAGTTTGAATGATGAAGGAATCACATAGTTTTATAATGTTTTATTTTTGAATTATTTTCCATTGTCAGTGAAGAGGTGATGTGGAACACAAAAGTGATAAATGATGTGATGATTAATAAACTCACATATTTTCTCATATTTCGTGGAGATAAGTGGTATGGCTTCCAACCATTTTGTATAGTATTCAGTAGCGGTGATGATCCATTGATGGTGTTGGGAAGAATGGGGATTGATCTCTCTGATAAGATCCAAACCCCATTGAGAGAAGGGCCAAAGGTCACGAGACCTGTAAGGCATGACTGGGTGTATGATGAAGATTGGCATGTTGTTGGAATTTTACACAACATTTGACATAGTCACAACAATCATGGTTAAGGGTTGGCCAATAATAGCCCAGGAAAAGAATACGCTTAGCAACAACAAGGCCACTGAAGTGACCTCCACATATGCCATCATGAACTTCCTTAATGGTATAAGGAATTTCAGAACTTGTGAGGCATCGTAAGAGAATACCATCAAAGTCGCGCTTATAGAGTATTCCTCTTAGGATGACGTAACGAGAAACGAGAAACCTTTTAAGGAAGGCACATTGTCCATTATGGGTGAGATCAGGAGGTAAGATGGAGAGAGAAAGGTAGTCGGAGTATTATTGGTACCAAAGGTCACTCAGGTCGGAGGTGATGGTTCTAACGGAGTAAACATCGTGAGGTAAATAAGAAGGTGATTGGAGGCATTGTACGGTGACAAATATTTTAGAATCGGCGGGCAAAGTAGGTATTTGGGAAGCTAAGTAGACCATGGTATCTACAAATTTGTTGGTTGAATGTGGGATGGTTTGAAGGGTGTAATGATCAAAGGTGGTCAAAAGTACATCTACATGATGTTTATACTTTTGAAGTATCTTGTTACGACATTGGTATATACCATTGACTTGGTTTATGACCAATTGAGAATCACCAAAGATGTTGATTGATTTTACATCTAGGGCGTAGGTGAATTAGAGACCTAATACAAGTGCTTCGTATTTGACGATATTGTTTGTGCATTCAAAATCGAGTTTGAAAGACAAAGGCATGGGCTCACCATCTAACAGAATGAGGATAATACCAGCCCCAACCCCATGCTGGCACTTTGAACCATCGAAGAAGAGTGTCATTTGGTAAGGGGATTTGTCCAAGGAAAGAGTAGCAATTTGACTCATCTGGAAAATCAAAATTAGAGGGTTGATCCTAGAAATAGGTGCGTCGTCACCAATTGGTCAGCAATTTCTTGGACCTTGCAGGAATTTTGATGAATGAATTCGAGGTCAAGATCAGCTAAAAGCATAACCCATCGTGCAACACACTGATTTTGATGAGGTTTGGCGTACATGAAGTGTAAGGGGTCATGTTGGTCATAACATAGGTTTTGTGGTTTAGTAGGTAATGACGAAATTTTGTGGCAACGAAAACTAAGGCTAAGAAAAAAATTTCAAGATGGGTGTATTGGGTTTCATAGTTCAAAAGAGTATGGATTATGTAATAAACTGCATGCTATCTGTGTTGTTCATCATTATGAGTGAGCATGGCTCCCAAGGAATGATCTGTAGCTGAGATATATAGGTAAAAAGTTTGATCATCTTTAGGTGGAATGAGTACGGGTGGTTGGATAAGGTATTTTTTAAGGCTTCAAAAGCTTTGTGGCAGTCATCATCCCATCTAAAGGAGACATCCTTCTTGAGCAGATGATGAAATGGTTGGCACCGATTCGATAATTGTCAAATGAAATGGTGAATAGACTACAAATTACCTTGCAGGCTATGGAGTTTTCTAAGGTTAGTGGGTGGAGGCATTTCGAGAATGGCCTTGAATTTAGTAGGATCAACTTTTATACATCGTAGGGAAATGATAAAGCCCAGGAGTTTTCCTGAGAGAACTGTGAAGACACACTTCTTAGGCTGAAGGCAGATGCAATATTTGATGAGATGGTCAAAGATGGTTTTGAGGACGGTAAGGTGCTCGGAGTGGCATTTATATCGGCCAAGAAATCATCCACATAATCTTCCAATATGCAATGCATGATTTCATGGAATATATAAGTCATAGCCCGCTGATATGTGGCACCAACATTTTTAAGGCCAAAAGGCATGACTCGATTACATAAAGGTCCCCTAAGGGGTGATGAACGAGGTCTTGTATTGATCCTCTAGGGAAAGAAAGATTTTATTGTAACCCGAGAAGCCATCCATGAGTGATAGCATCTCATGGCCAGCAGTAAGGTCAACCAACTGGTCAATACTGGGTAAGGGAAAGTTATCTTTCGGACATGCTAGGTTGAGGTCACGGAAGTCCATGCAAATACAGAGTCCCCCTATCACCCTAGTGATAGAGACAATGTTAGAAATCCAACAATGATAATCAATGGGTAAGATGAAGGAAATAGAAATAAGGAACCCAAAGTCTTCTTTGATGAGAAGGGAAATGCGAGGGTGCATTTTCCTTAGCTTTTTTGATGGGTTTGGCATCGGGAATGGTTACGATATTGTGGACCACTATGGTGGGGTCAATACCGGGCATGTCTGCATAAGACCAAGCAAAAGCGTGGTTATGGTTTTTGAGAAAAGAAGTGATGGCTTCCTGTTCAACAACATCTAAAGATTGACCGATCTTTAGGATGTGCGAGTCGTCTTGAGTATGAATATTGATCTCGATAGTCAATTCATTCAACATGGTTTATGTCTCAGAAGGTAATGACCGATGAATATATGAGTCTTATGCACTAAGGTAGGTGAGTATAGATTCATTATCCCGACATTGGTGAAAGTAATTGAAGGTGTATCATCATCCATAATTTCGGATACAGAAGGGAAGAGTGGAAGGGGTCTCGCCCTCACGTTGATAAGTCAGAGGCCCCAAGGAAATGGTGTTTATGAAATTTTTTTTTAGGAGGGATAGATTTAGGATCCATTGACTTTGTTGGTGAGGGTGGTGATGAAGGTGGAACGGGTGAAGAAGGTGGAGAAGGGCTAGTGTCATTGATGAGTTCAATGCGGGCTGTTTTGGTAGGTGGTTCAGAAAGTCGATACCACTTTGTGGTTGTTATGTTTGTGAGTAGTACATGGAATAATGGTATGGCATAATTTCTTGTAAAAGCCAAAACCAAAACCCTTCCATGCACATCGGTGCAGGAAGGTGTGGGCAAAACAACGATTGGTAAGTGATTGGAAGTCAGTAGAAAATGGGTGAGTTTATGGTGGTGGTTCGAGTGTGTAAGTGGTAGTATCAATTCCCCCATAGGTGAGATTGGTACAAAGATGAGAGGACCATAAAGGATGTGTTCTCCTATGTGGTGATCATGATGAGGGTGTTGGTGAAGACTTTCGTACTATTGTGGAGTAAGAAATTTGTTGACCTATATAGGTGGTACTCCCCTAGAGTGAGGCATTGAAAAACACATTCCAAGGGATAGGTGGTTGGTATGTAGGTAGCTGGAATGGATGAGGTGTTAGAATTTGATGTGGAGGTGGAGTTAATGGATTGGGAGGTGGATGGGTTATCCGTAGAGGTTGTGGCAGCGGTTGGAATGGAGGACACATGTGTGGTAGAAGTAGCAGTTGTACTTGGTAAGTGGAGGTGTAGGTGAAATGGTGGTGGTCATGGAGGTAGACACTTTAATGGGTATGAGCACATCATTGGGTTGGTAAAGCATGTTGCAGGTTTTGAAAGGTGATGGGTCAGCTGAATGGTATAGGTGTGTCCTTCATGTTCAAACTTTACACAACGATGCAAAGTGGAAGGAACGCACCCCATGACATGAATCTAGGGTCTACCAAGCAACAAGTTATATTGAAATTCCCCCTCCAAGATGTAAAATAACTCTGGAATAGTGTAGGGGCCCACGCAAATATGGAGGATGATGGTGCCTAGTGTAGAGGTGATAGCGTCATTGAATGAACGCAACATGATAGGATGTTTATGCATGCAATTGTTAGGTATGTGCATTTGAGCGAATGCATGGGATGAAATAATATTAATGCTAGCGCCCCCATCAATCATCACATGTCATACCCATATGTCATCGATGTGGACAGAGATGAAGAGGGCCGGGTCTAGGTCATCATTTTGGTGTGGTGTGATCTCTTCCTTTGAAAAGCTAAGGGAGGCTACTTGGTGAGTAGGTGGAGGTGTGGGTGAAGGTGGTAATTTGGTAAGAGAGGCTACATGATGAGGTGTGATAATGGAGGCTACGGGTGTAGGGTCATTGGGAAAAACCTCAATATATTGAAGAACCTCCATGAGATCTTGATGATGGGATTCCGAGGTTTGAATGAGGTCATATAAGGACATATTGAGGGGGCTGGTAATTGTTTGAGCATGGTGCGATGTGTAAAACCATTAGAAATAGGATATGTGGGGCCACGGATAATGATTTTAGGCGTGGGTACAAATGGTATGTTGGGTATGGGATTAGTTGGTGGGTCGGTTACCTTTTCTTTACCTTTATCCTTCGAGCACATGTAGTGATGTGTATCATGTTGATTTGAGGAGTTGGAAAATGAAGAAGGTGTAGGGTGAGTGGTATAATGACATGATGGGAAAAAATGTACTAGAGGAGAAAAACCCTATGAGGTGAGTTGGGCACAACGACATTTAGGTGGTGACGTGGCGGTTATCTCGATGAACCATGTTAATTTCAAATCTTGGTGGTGGTTCGAGGAGTTTTCGGGGAGGTTGTGGTTGTTGAGTGGGTAGTGTGGGAATGAGTGTCGGTGAAGTAGGGTCCTCAACGAGAAGGTCGTCATCATCAAAGTTAGCTTCGGGGAGGACACAACCGGATAAGGATAGTTTTCAAGGCCTTATAGTTCTCCACATCGTGCCACGGCACACGATGGTATGCAAAATTTTTTGTGTCAACAAACCCTTTTTGGCTTGGGTTTTAGAGGATCATAAGGTTTGAGTGGTGGTAATGTGATGAAAAAGTCTCAAGGAGGTTGGTTAAAATTTTGGCATAAGACCTTGCTAGTGGATCGCAATGGGAAGTGAACATGGGTTTGGGTGTAGCTGTAGTTGATTGTTGAGGAATGGTCCTTACAGGAGGGGGAGTAGGTCGAGTCATGATTTTGGGTGTTGGCGTGGTCTTGGGCATTGGTCGTGTTTGTTTAGGTAGGGGTATAGTAGATGAACGGGTAGGAGGGTGTGTGGTTGTTTTGATTACCTTGTTGTGGGGTAGTGGAGTTTTGTTTTGGGTTGCACCTTCTTGGGTAAAGATGATATGGGTGTACGAGGTATAGAAGGAAATGCAGATGCGGGAAGAGGACGAGTTACCCACAGGGATAATGGGGGTGTTGTGAAGGTAGATGATGCAGGTCATACATGGGGTGTGAGGGACAGTGACTGGAGTGTAGTGGGTAGTGAAGAAATAGCTGAAGGTATTGGAGGTATGGGTGGTAGAGATGTTGTAGGTGTGGGTGTAAGTCATGTTGGGTGTCTAGGTAGGTTAGAGGTTTGTGAGGAAGGAATGGGTTGTTGTGTTTTTGGTTTATTGATGGGTGGAGGTTTCTTGACCATGTTGGGAAGCTGAGGTCCTAAGACAGATGGGAAGGACAGTGAAGGTGTGATTGGTGTAGCTAGGGTATGAGTTCTATGGGTTTGGTGCTTTTGTTTGGGTGTCGGAGTAGGTGTGGTGTTGACTTTGGAGGATGTAGCTAAATCTAGTTTGATAGGTGGATGAGTAAGGCTGGTGGTTGGGGTGACCCCTAAGGTGGTAATAGGTTTAGTTGAGGCAAATGTTGTAGGTGTGGGTTTGGGTTTAGATGTAGTTTGGGTTATGGGCAAGGGTGTATGTTGAGTTATGACAGGTGTCATGGAAGGAGTTGTGATAGAAGTGGTTGTGTTTTGTTCACTTGGTCGAAATACTTTTGGGTAGATAGTGGAAGTATCAGTAAGTGACATCTACATCTGCGTTGAGACCGGAAGTAGAAGACGCCCCCATAATAAGGCTCTATCCACATAATCTAAGTGATCAGCCAAAATGTGAGAATGACACGTCTATAGGTGGAGTTGATGAGGACCTAATGGAAATTCCTATAAAATGTGTCTTAGAGATGGGAAATTGGCTAGCTTCAGCTTCTGTGGGTAAGAGAGTGGAAAGTAGGTCTGCAAGATCTTGGGTAGTGGATGGAGAATGCTCACTAAGAGGCAAAGGTATATCAACTAGGTCTATGATGGGCAGAGAAGGTGATGGGTGTGCCTTTATAGGTAGAGGGATGGATAGGTGATCCTCTATGAGTGGGGGAGGTAATGAGTGCTCCTTTATGGGTGGAGGAGGTACTGTGGGTATCGATTCTCTAAGTGGAGAAGCCAAAGGTGAAATGGTCTCGATGTTAGTGGAAGAATCTTCCATAGGTGATGAAGGAGATGAAAGGTGTTCCTCTGTGGGTGGAGGAGTAGGTGCGGTGGGTTTTAGTGCAGAAGGAGGATTTTGGGCTAGGATTTCCTCTATAGAGGAAATGTGAGGTAATTGGGAGGCGACAGGTACATCATTAAAAATAGTGTGGACCTCGTGGGTATGGGTACCATGAGTTGAGGTCTCACCGGTTTGATCAAGACGAAGGGGCATGGTTGGGAAATGGTTTCTTGAAGATGTGTAGGTTTTGGTTAGTAGGTGCGTTAGGATTATCCACGGTTAACTCACCTTTTCAAACATTTCTTGGACAATATTCTTGAAAGTGATGTAATTACCGTCACTATGACCCTTTACTCGATGATAGTTACAAAAGTCATGTTCTTTATACCATGCGGGCATGGGGCGAGTAGGTCAAAACCAAGTGTGGTTCATAGGTGGAAGGGTGATGGCTCGGATTTGATAAGATTTTCTAAGATAGAAGAGTAAGGTTCTCCAATTGGGGTGTATTTCTGTTGCTCTCGTCTAAATTGAAAAGTCTAGATGGGTGAGAGATTAGATGAGGGGGTAGCCTGATTTGACGGATGAGTTGGGTCAGCCTTGAGTACCACTGCGTTAGCGGTGCCTTTAGCTTTTGAATAAATGTTTTTTGGTTTGGAAGAAGAAGAGGTATCATTCATCTTGAATGCCAAATTCTTATTGCGTAATTGGATTTTCTTCTCTTCGATGGCCCGAATCTCTAATTTTCGTGCCATAGTGAATGCTTCATCGAATGTTCAGAAGGTTTGGACCTGCAAGGTCAATGAGATATGTCTAGCACAAGCCTATGTGAGGAGCTCGATGAGTTTTGTTTGTGGAAATTGGAAGGTGAGTTGATTGATCAGGCTATGCCAATGAGTAACAAAATCTGTGATAGATTTGTCCTCATACTGACGCGTGGAGTATAGATTGGTCATGGTAACCTTCTTGATGATGTTGATGGAGAAATGTTCCAAGAAGGCTTGGGCTACCTAATTGAATGAAAATATAGAGTGTCTAGGTAACCCACTATACCAATCTAATGTAGGTCCATTAGAGACATGGGAAAGGTTCACAATAGCAAAGCGTCATCGTGAGCGATTAGATAACACCCATGTTTGAATGACTGCAAATGCTACTGTAGGTCTTCTTTGCTATTGAAATGATTGAATTTAGGCATTTCCCAATGCATGGGGTATGGGTGGATAGGAATGGATGGGTGGATGGGCTCGTTGCAAATCTCGTCATAGGTGAGAGTGTTAAGGAACCGAAACCGATGCCTCTAATGTTTGCATCTTGTCCAACATTAATTTGATTAGGTCGTTGGTAGGTTGCAATGATTGGGTGCTTCTATAGCGTGAGAGGGTTTGTTTTGGGCATATAACGGGGGTGGCACTCTAGTGTATGGTGCTGCCATGTAGGTTGATTGAGAAGAAGGTAGTGAAACAGGGTACGTACCCGAGTGAATAATAGATGAAACGGGAGGCTGCTGATAGTATGTATATGGAGGTGGAAGGGTCGTGGTAACCCTAGTGGTAATGGGGCTAATGATTGTGGAATGGAAAGGACCACATTCTGAAAAGGGGTAGGGGTCACCAACACCGGAGGTGGTAGTGTAGCTACGAGTATGTGTGAGACATTAGGGGTGGATGAGGTTGCGTTTTGGGTAGTTGTCAAAGGTATGGTGGATGTGGTAGGTGCCACGGAGGTGGAAGACGTGCGGTAGTCATAGCGGGTATATGACCTAGCTATGAAATGACTAGGGGTAAAGTAGATGTAGGCAAACACAAAGCCAGATGGGGCCGATGCAGGAGTGGGAGTGAGAGTCGAGGGGATAGATACGGGCATGCCGTATATCAAATGACCCAGGCATCTCAAGTGGATGAGTGGGAAAGGTAAAACTACAAAGTGGCAGGGTTTTGGTCAAGGATTCGTGTGAACTCCTCATCTCCGTGGCGATAGTGATAGGCTGGATGGGATCCATGTCTGGTGATAAAATGGAAGGTGGTGAAGGACTAGGTGGGAGTGGTTGACAACTGGCATGAAATATGAGTGTGCTTGCTTGTCTTTGGGTCAGCACCATGTGAACTAGTACTGATCAAGTAGGGCTGCTTCTCTGTAAATGACACAGAAAAATAACAAGAACAGGTGAATTTGGTGGTAAAAAGTGTATGAGGTACCAAATGTTGGTGGGAAAGTGAAACAGGCTAACTGATGCCGGTTAGGGAAAACCGATCTTTGGTTAGGGTAACTTACTGCCGATCCATGAGAAAATGGACAACGAGTGAAAAACCAGGTATAAAGTCAAATCTGACAAATATGCCAAATCTGATGAGGTTTACAACGTCAATGGGAATGATAGCAATGACAGGGACTATGAAAAGTGGAAGAAGATGAATAAATAGCAAGGATGAAGATGAATAAATGTCCTTTTGAGTAGGTTAACAAAAGGACCTGGAACCGATGCCGGTTGGGTATAACCAACGATGGTCATTGGACCGACACCAGTCACTATGAAATTGAAATAGTGATGAAATAATAGTGGTTGTGAATTAAAATCTGATGTGGAATCAAACCCAAAATTCTGAGAATGATGAGAATATGGTCTAGGCACACTTAGGTGAAGCTAGAATACACTAGTTGTGATGAGGAGTGTGCAAGGACGAACAAGAAAAATGAAGAATGTGATCTCTCACCTCAAAACATAAGCTAAGCGAAACAATAAGAAAAATGTGATCCTAGGAGTGCCTTTTCTATTATGTTTGTTTAGCTTATGCTATTTAAAGACGATACGTGAACTGTGAAATAGAGTTTTTGGTGAGGATGGCTTCCTACAAAGAAGGAGATCTAAAGGTAAGGTTTCGTATGTTATGGTGGGGCGGGCCTCTCTCTCAAGTATGACTCAAGAGAAGCAAGTTGGGTGCCCACTATGCCATGATTGTGTGATCACCTATAGCTTCTTCTAGGTAAGATGTTGTGTAAGACTCAAAGAGAGAGAAAGAGAAAGAAAGTGCTTTCTATGGTTCATTTGTCAACCATCAACTGGTCATGACTTCCAGCATATAGGTTGCCCACAATTAATGTGAGCTAATGCGATAAATCAGAATGCAATGCACTTATTTTTAAGCCCAAATCAAAGTGTGAAGTTGATGACACAAAAAGATGAAGAGGAAGAGGGATGCTCTTTCACTACAATGCAGAAAACATGAAGAAATGGTTCTTTTTAATTACACCAAAAGAAAGGTTTCCTTTAGAGAAAATAGAAAGAAAAGGTGGGTTACCAAGGAAGAAAATTAATGTGTATGCTTTTCAGAAGGAAAACAAACACAACTTTTCCTAGGAATGAATAAAATGCAAGGAACCTCGAATGGGTCCCACCGGTGTGCCAAAATGTTTCTGATTCTTAGATGTTTCTTTGAAGTATTGACGAAATAGATAGGGTAACGGGCATAGGAGGAATACTTGTTCAAATGTTGGTTGATGGGTTGTTGCGCGTATGACTTCTAAATCCACAACTGATTGTGAGAGCTTCCTTTTGGCTAGGAGGAACTACCTGTAATGAAAAACAAGACCACCAGAAAGAGTTAAACAATATGTGTAGTGAACTGCCTAGCATGTGCTAGATCCGGGAAGTGTGATACTTCCTAGATGGTTGTCAGTCCACTGTTTAAGAAAATTTAATGTGGGAAATAAAGTAAATCCTATCGTAGTTTGAAATGATTTAGGTATCTCACTTAAAACACAATAATAAAGATCTAATCTAATAGGCTAGGTTAAAATAAGATCTAAAGGTCAATCAACTAGTTACGGGTCTCGCAGTCGATAGAGGTCTCAGAAGATCACGAGTGAATAAGGGTGATGTAGAATTAGATGGATACATCACTATTCAGGTTGTATGGGAAAATACAGAAACTGATGCCGGTTAAGGGTGACCGATGGCGGTTGGGTGTAACCGGTGCTGGTTATTGTGGAAAACTGGGAATGCCACAGAATGAGTTTTGGGTCTCCTTTGTGATTGCACAAAGGACTTTGGTTAGTCGGAATGAGGTATTTGGTATCTTGGGTGAGATTTAGTGAGGTTTTGATGGGTATATGGAGGGGGAATGTTGAAGGAGGTCAATGGGTGGCTAGGTAAACAATAGGTGATAATATAATAACAAAATGAAATGAACCAGAGAAGTATAATGTTTTACTTATTTGGATTTTGGTCCTGGATGCTGTGTGAGTGGGAATGGAGGTGCTTGTAAGACGTTAAAGGCTACAAATGATCACCAATCATAGGAGAGATTTTGCATGGGCTGCATGGGCATTCCTTTTGCTTGGTTAGATCAGATCAGTGTTAGAGGAGTGTTGGATGGCTGTGTAGAAGAAAATGCTTGATCTCCTTCCTTGCATGCATGTTCTCACTAAAATTCATTCTCAGAATATGTGATATCTCTCTGGAATGTGCTAATGTTTTGCCAACTTTTTCCAATCTTTTCCAACCTTGAAAATAAGGTTGTTTTAGGGGTTAAAAGGGTAACGATACAGCAGATTTTGATGTAACCGGTGACGGTTAGGGAGTAACTAGCATCATCAAGTGGGATTTCCTAGGTTTACTAAATTAAAGAGATCCTCTAGATTTTCTCAGATCTCATGTCGTTAGCCCGTGGATTAAAATGGAAGCTTCTTGTAAGCATGCGGGAATGTGGTTAGAGAGAATGTAGGCATTGATTTTTAGGGTTTGGGTAAGTCTTAGTTAGTTATGACAACTTACTAAGAATAGGTCTTAGGGTGAGTTGGCCTAATGAGGTGTCTAGGTGAGGTGTATGTGTGGATATTATTTAAATTAATATATTTAAATAATAAATATGGTGAGGATAATGAATTAATGTAATTATATTAATTAAATTAATATTAGTGAGGTGAAGAGGGCCATGACTAGGTGAATGTGATGAAGGGTGCTTATTTGTCGAGGGACCAAAGGGAGTGCTTATTTTCATTATTATGGTAAATGATGTGATAGATATGATATTGATGAAAATGTGAGTGATTGTTCTCATATTTTGAGATTCCATTTAGATATTGTACTTTAGAGAAACCTATTTTTCTATTGCACAACATAGTTTACATCATGATTATTAAATAGCCATGAAGAGTAATTCATTATGTGTGTAAACAAACAAATGCATAGTAAAAAAAAATATAAAAAAGTAAAACAAACCCAATATACATAGTAAATGTATGCACCATGGATATAAATGAACCAAGATGATAAAAAATACTTATAATTGGTCAAAAGTAAAACAAAATATAAGAAGTAAAAAAAACCCAATATACATAGTAAATGTATGCACCATGGCTATAAATGAACAAATATTAAAACAAAATCCTTGTAATTGGTCAAGAATTAACTAAGAACATTAACAATGCAACACAACTTTAAATAAATAAAATTAACTATGCCCCTAATGTGTTCCACAATGATGATATATTTGATTTGGATTTCCCTTGAGAAAGGATACATACAAGGGTAAGATTAGATCAGAAATAAGAGTGATACTCTTTTTGGAGCTGCATTAAAGATTGATTTTGAGATTGAATGAGTCATTTCCTCTAAGAAAGGGTACATGGAATGGAGAGAATGAGATCGATATCGACCCAGTGAGGATACACTTAAAGGATAGGATTGATTTGATTTTCCCTAAGTAAGGATACATACGATGGGTAAGATGGTTTGTTTTGATAGTCATAGGATAGTTGAAATGGTCACTAGGATATGAGTTAGAATTTTGAATTTGTTAAGTGTGTTGATATTTTGGGGATTTTGTAAATGTTTAGGAGTTTTGGTTATTTTGAATGTATTTGGGAGTTTTGATTATTTGAATGTTTTGATTATTTGAATTTTTGAGTTTTGTATTTTTTCAATGTTTTAGATTTTTATTATTTGTATTTTTGGATTATTTTAATGTTTTAATCTAATTGTTATAGTAAGTGAGATTTAGTTTGGTGATCTAGGACCCACCCAAGCATACACAAGAATGTAAAATATTATGAAGATCAAGGGATGGATATGGGAGAAAATGGATAGTATGAAAGATGGTAAACATCCTACATACAAGGAAAAAGTGACAAAAACCTATTTGGGATGATACATAAGATGGATAGGATGAAGGAGCTATATAAGTGGATGTGCCAAAATGCCCCTAACACAAGAGGTATATATAGATGAATTAGGAATATAATATTTTCAAATGAACCACATTTATGGGTTCTTTAAACTTTTGTCCATCTTGAGTAGATAACTTATACATACGATCCGAATTTTGTAGTGATAAGGTAAGGACCCAACCAATTTGGTTCAAATTTTCCTTTCTTGTCTCAATATTTGGCTGTATATTTTGATTTTATTTTAACAAAATATCACTAATATTAGATTGTATTGGTTTTATATTCTTGTTATATTTTTGTGAAGTCGATTCGGATACACTCTTATATTATCTAAAGTATTGAGCCTCTCTTCATCTAACATATCAACCTCAACAATACGAGCTTGCATATAGTCATATTTTTGATCAAATGTTGGAGGGATATATGAAGTGATGGGATCTTTACCTCTATAGGTAATACAATTTCAGATCCATATATGATTGAAAATGGAGTGGTTATTGTTGGAGTAAAAAGGATGTGTGATAGGCCCAAATGGTAGGATATATTTGTGTATGCCAATTGTGACCATGTTTTTGAAAAAAATTCCATGATGGATTTCAATGTTTTATTGGATGCTTCAGCTTGGCCATTACATTGTGGATAATAAGGTGTGGACCAGTGAAGGTGGATGTGGAAGCGTTTGGCTAATGCTTTAACGGTTTTATTTTTAAATGACTTACCGTTATCAATAACAATAGAGGAAGGAATGCCAAAATGACAAATGAGGTGGTTGAATATGAACTTGGAGATATTAGTACCAATGACATATGTGAGAGGCATTACCTCTACCCATTTGGTAAAATATTTTTGTGGTGATAATGAATTTATGGCCATTAGACGAGGTGGGATTGATCTTTCCTATAAGGTCGAGCCCCCATTGGGAGAAAGTCCAAGGTGTAGTGATTGGTTATAGATCTTGTGAGGGTGCATGAATGAGGTTCCCATGTTTTTGGCATGCCAAACACTTCTTGACAAAATTACATGCATCAGATTCCATAGTAGGCTAATAGTAACATACATGCAAGATTTTATTTTCTAAGACCATATCACTTGTATGTGCACCACAAATACTAGCATGTACCTCTTCTAGAGTTTTGAGTACTTCATCTTGGTTAATTTTTTTAATAAAGTCCTAATTTATCCTCTTCGATAAAGTGTGTTTTAAGTAAGGTATATCATGAATCATATTGTGCTAAGGTTTGTTTATTTTGGGAGACCATATTTTTAGGATAAGTGTGGTCATAGATGAAAGTATAAATATCATGATACTAGGGATTGTTAAGACCAAATATTTCATAGACCATGGTTGACTCAGGAAAATCATAGGCCAGAACAAAAATACGTTCAATGAGAAACTTGGTATCTATTTGATGGGAATTAAAATCTTGAAGAGATCTAATGGTCGTAATTTCATCTATTGATTTATTTTGGAGGTGAAGAACTTGTTCAAAAGTGATTAGTTGAAAATAACCTTTAAGGCTATCCACCATGAGTTTATAAGGAATTATATTTTCATATTTTACTTGATATTCATTTGTGAATTTTTTAATGATTAGAAGTGAATCACCAAAACTATCAACTCCTTGAGATTCCATGATATAGCCAATTTCAATCCAGCTATGAGTGCTTCGTACTCTACAATATTATTTGTGTAGGGGAAGGCCAAGTGGAAAGATTTTGGGATAACATTTCCATCTAGTGTGATAAGTAGAATACCAGCTCCTAAGCCATTGACATTACAAGATCCATCAAAAAATAGAGTCCAAGAAGGTACTGTATCAATATACAAGAGTTCTTCATCCAAAAATTCAAAGTGAAGAGGTTCCAATCTTGGTAGAGGTTCCATAGCTAGTTTATTTATATGTATGTTTCCTTTTATATATTGTTGACTAATGAACTCTATAACAAACTCACTTAGTAAAAACCCAACTTGACATTTTACATGTGATAATAGGTCTAGATAGTATAGAATTGAGTGGATCTACTTTTGCAATGAGTTTTGTTGTACGGTCGAGTACATAATGGTATAGCTTGTAGAATGTGAACAACACTACTAAACATACTTTCTAAACATACTTTATCACCTTGAGAATATTTAATCTCATGATCAACAAGATTTCTATTGTGATAGTATATTTTTGTTCTTGTCCCCGATCATTGGGTTGTCTAATGCTCATATTGCATACTTTAAAGAATATGTGCAAAGTAGCATTGGTTTGTATGAAATTGGTGGCATGAGTACTGGTGGAATTGATAAATATTATTTTATTTTTGAAAAATAATTCTGACATTTTGGTTCCATCAAAACTATACATCCTTTTTCAATAACTGAATGAAATGGTGACACTTATCCGCATGTTATGAAATGAACCGTTTGATATATCATATCATTCTTTGAATTATCTTAATTGTTAGATATTTTGTGGAGGAGGAATTTCCATGATAGATTTGACCTTTACAGGATCAAATTCTATACCTCTTCGTGAAACAATGAATCCTAGTAGTTTTCTGTTGTTACATCGAACATGCATTTTTAAGACCAAATTTGACTTTATACTCACACAATCTTTCAAATATGTGCCTCAAAATTTTTGGATGATCTAATCATATTTTTAATTTTTAAGTTAGTCATCCACATAATATTCCATGATGTCATGTAGCATGTAGTGAAAGACAACCGTCATTTCTCTTTGATAGTAGCACTTGCATTTTAAAGCCAAAATACATTACCTTATTTCAAAATTTACCCCATGGTGTGATGAATAATCTCTTATGTTTATCATCTTTAGCAATTTGTATTTCATTCGGGGAAAATTTTAGTGGCAAATATTCATAGTTTGGTGAATAGTAGAATTTTGGAATTTGATTTTGGCGAATTTACAGCAATGGTAGTACCCAAGTTTTGCCCAAAAATTCCACAAACAATAATTTGTCCCATGTGAATCGCCAAGGAATTTCCAATCCCAATGTATATTTTTATATTAAATCACCACGTGATCGATGCACGAGGATTTCAAAACATTATTGTTTCACCAAGAAATCTATAGAACCTTATTGGTCCTTTGGGATCATTCACCGACATGCATGAGAGTTTTTATAGGAATTGGATCAAATTTGCCATATATATATATACACATAGGTGATGTTTTCCCACAATTTTCCAATTTGTGAATTTGCAAAGTAGTAGAAAGGGATTTAGTGAATTGGCATATTACAATTTGCTTACAAAATTTCAAATAAATATAGGTTTTTTTAGGGCTCAAACTCTTGCATTTCAATTTATATCCTAGAAGCACTTACTGCAGGTGAGTCCTTAGTCTATTTGAGACCTATTTTCTTTCATGTCGCATTGTTTTATTTGTGATTCTTCCTTTGTAAGTTATTACAAAGCCTGAACATCCTCATCCTCATAACCACTATGATTTTTTATGTCATCTAGAATAGTCCTCTGCTTGCAGAGAATCATAACTAGTTTTCCTATCTTAGATACATCTATGTAAAATAAATATATATATTTTATATTTAAAATCACTTCATATATCTCCACAAGTTGTTGCTCTGTATATTCCTTGTTTTATCAGTGTATCTTCTTTGAATCTTTTTGTTAATGTTCTCTCTTCTACGGTATATATATATATATATATATATATATATATATATATATATATAGTTGTAGACACCCTAATTTCACATCTGTCCTAAATCAATTAATTCCCCTACCTCATTTCCCACAAAAATACACTTCGAATTAATCAAATATAATTTGATTAATTATCCATTTCAAAATCCAAAAAAACCTAATTCTCACCACATGTTATTATTCTCCATGTTTTTCTACTATTGAATTAAAAATTCAAAATCAAATCCTCACCCACTCTTCATGGTCCCCACTCACCTAAAATCCTCCACTTATGAATTAAAAATCCAAAATTAAATCCTCACCCATTCTTCATGGTCCTTGTTGTCAATTTTTGCCCCTTGAGAAAAAAATTGGACAATAGGATAATCTGTGATCAGAAAAATTCTTCCATAAATGTTTTTGGGGTTATCAAGATAATTTCAAGCTTTAAGAGGTGTTTATGATCATCTTGGACTGTTCTTATCTTTCCTGGTCCTGGAAACTCAAGTTTTTCTCAAAATAAGGAAATTTCTTGTGGAGGACCCACACTCACCCAACTCAAGAAAAACATGGTTAAAAGTGACATATAAATGTTTAGGTGTCTTATCACACTTCCATGATCCAATTTTTCATAGAGGGGTCCAAAAGTTAGGAAGGGTTGATGCAAGACGTAAAAATTTGTCAACATAAGCCACAAATGAGCTCGAGCTAAAAGTAGCTCATGAGCTTCTCGGTGAGTTAGTTGGCATGTGAGTTGCATAGAGCGAGGTCTACACTGAGCTCATTTCGGTTGTTAAATATATATTTGGAATGGTGGTCATCGTATCATTGAACTCGACTTGGGAGCTTGGTGAGTTCTCAAGTCGATGAATGCATAAATTTGCAAAGGAGGTTGATCAAAACTATTATGACTCGGTGCTCATTCGGAGGAGGCAAGTCAAGCCTCCAGATTTTTTTGTTTCAAGCTTAGATGAGTTGTAGAAGAGTTCAAGTGGGTCAAGCCTATTGTACTCGATGATGAAGCTCAACAGTATGGGTGAAATCAGCTCTCGGGATCGGGAACTTAAAGATTGGCGATCAAGTGTATGCGGTGAACTCGGGACAAAGTCATGAGTCAGGTCAGTAAGGTAGAAGCTATGGGTTTTGATTGGACTCACCATATAATTCCGTCATGGAGTTGTGAATGAACTTAGAAGAGGTCCAAGGGTGTTGGCTGAGTGTTTTGAGTGAAGAAGTAAGTTCAATTTGAGTCGGAAGTAATGATCACACGATGGAGATTTGGCTCAACATTGGGAAGAAAATCCTATGTGTGGAGTCATAGCCGAGGAGAAAAATCCATCACCGAGTTGAGCTAATGCGGAGGAAGCTCGTAGGTAGCTCGATGGGACTAAAGAAATTACATTAGCGAGGTATAACCGAGTAAATTGTTAAAGATATTGTAAAGCATGGAATGAGTCAATGAGTCGGTGCGAGTGGGTTCGAAATGACATGCGGTGCTTTAGAGAGCTTGATGAAAATCTCAAAGGGGTTATTTCATTTTGATCTTGTTGATAAAGGAGTGTCGTAGGAGGAAAGTTGACTAGCATTTGGATGAGCTCACGGACGAAATGTGGACATAGCGAAGGAGCTCATAAAGACTCATTCGGAGGATTAAGTTCAAAGGGTAATTTGAGCTAAGTTGGAGCTCACCAGAAGAGGCCAAGTAGATCAAGACACTCATTACAGAGTGGTCAAGTTATGAGTAAACAAAGCTAGGCTAGATATTTCCTGAGGGCTCATGCGGAAAAAGGAAGACAAATCAACCATGGCACATACAAAATGGTTTGAGCTTAGGGTAAGGATGTCACCATAGTGAGTGAATGTAGAGCACATGTGTGCAGAAAAGTATGTATGTTTCGAAGGAAACCATTTTGGATTTTTAGACAATTCATATTTGGTGTTTCGGAGTTAGCTATTTTAGATTTTTAGAGATTTTTGGGCTCAAAGACATTATGTGAGTTGAATAGTTCCTGAATCCTAAAACTCCAAAAATTTGAAATTTGGAGTTTCAGGTTTTTGGGGTTTGGGTGTTTGGGTGTTGGGAGCTCTACATAGGTAGGAAGTCTGGTTTCCAAAGTCCAATGTGGTTGAGTTGGTCAAGCTCCGTGTCCAGTCATCCTTCAAGTTGTTAGGGAGGCTATAGGTTGAGATGGTGATTCGTTTGCCAAGATGTGAGGAGGATGGAGTCAAGTGCCGAGAGGTGCATAAGTGGTGGATGATAGTGGTACATTAGTGTGACACGTTTTCGTGAAGGGTGAGTTCATGTGGGATGCCATACGAAACGACCGAGTTGAGGTTTAAGTCGGCATTAACCGGTGTATGGGGATCGGTGTTAGAAAAATGTAAGGATCTCAATTTGGTAGATTAGAGGTTGATTTCCATGAGCCTTGGTAGACAGATTCGATTCGAGACAAGATAATACTCGTATGAAGGATTCGATGTGAGATAGAGAGGCCAAATCACCTTAGGAGCTAGGAAATCTCACAGTCTAGGTGAACCACATATATAATTTGATAGGATGAAATGATGTTGAATCGAGAGAAGGTTTTGAGTGTGAGCTAGCTTGAAATACTCAATGCATATCTCAAACGGGCCAAAAAGATCGACCAAGCCACTTAATTGGAAGAGTATGTTAATATTATGCAAGCTCAGTGTTGAATGAGTTGGCCCAAATTGTAGCTCGAGAGAGATAGATTGATCAACAAAGCTAGATGGTATGAGGACAAGTGAGCTTGGGGTGTATGTGGTAGAAATATTGTTTTAAGCAAGACAAGGTGAGTGACTCGTTGCGTAGCATGTTGGAAGTACTTTCATGTAAACAGATGAGTCATTCGGAGGCAAGGTTGAGTTAGGGCTAACAGGGTGGAAAGCTCAGATATGTTGGCAGGAAGGTAACTCAACTCGAAGTGATTAAAAATGACATGGAAAGAGCTCGGTAGGAGTCTACGAAGCTAACAAGGTAAAGTAACCTGAGGAAAAATAACACAACATGGAGGAACTCAAAGATGGTTGTATGGGTGGTGACCTCAGTTAAATGTGCTCAATTGAAGAGAAGTTTGATGTGTCAAACTAGAGCTTGAGCCCATAACCAATGAACACGAGTGAAGGAGAGCTCGCAAAAGATTCCAATAATCAAGTTGAGCCATTTATCATTCACCGATTGAATTAGTCGGGAGATCTTGGATGGGAACCAAGGCCACTCAATGGTAAGTTTAAAAGATGGAGGAGCTCGATGCGAGATGGGGATCTCAATGTGGGGCATTTGAAGCAATAGAGGAGCCATGTTTCAAGACCGAGCTGGTCAAGAAGCACTTGATGTAAGGAGCTTGATTCGTTGGTCAATGGAGGAGCTTGTTTCAAAGTGAACTCGGTCAATGCGATGAATGATGGAGCTCAGACCCAACTCGGTGAGTTGGCTCGGCGAGCCAACCACCAAGTTGACTTATTTTTAGTCTTTTCTTCATGGACCCCTCCCTCCTCATCACAAACCGGTCAACATGGGCCCACCAAAATTCAATTAATTTAATATTTTTATTTAAATATTTTAATAATAATATTTATTATTATTATTTAAATATTATTTTAATTAATTGAGAAGACTATGTCAAAAAGCAATTAATGGCACATGATGGAACTTTCTCAAGTGGTTCAACCGACTGTAATAAATGATACATCATGTACCTTCAATTTAGGAAGGAATTTGACTCCTCCCCTCTCTCTCAATTTCTTCTATAAATGTAAGTTGGAAGCTCATTCCAAGAGGTTCTAACAGGTCATACAAGTTGGACAAGTTAGACACTTTCCAAGCTGCCCCTCTCTTCACAAGCTGAGAAGTTATGAATTTGTAGGCTCTCAAGCCTTTCTTCTCAAATTGTAATGGTAGCCTATGCCTTTTCACTGATGTAATGATGCACTATGAAAGTGTTTGAAGTAATGAGAATTATGCTTTGTGATCAGTTATATGTCCTTTCATGATTTTTTTGCTTCTATTTGCCTCTCTCATGTTTTCAGGTGAATTGTGCAACTAGGGTTTCTTTTTGCAAGTTTTGGAGGTCATTGTGCTTATCAAGGAGTGAAGTACTGTATGTAAAAGTGGGTTTGTAATGCATTTCATTCTTCCTCATGATCATCTCTCTTCATTGGCAAGCCAGAATTTTGTCTAGCAACACCTTTTCTTGGTGCATCACCACTTCTAGTATAGGTTGTATTTCTTTGCAAATCTCTTTCCCTAATCCCTTGAAATGTTAGCATAGGTATAGTTAGCCATTTATCTTGCATTAGAAGTAGTGTTGTGTTTATTTTAGGAAGAGGAAGTCAGCCTTCTCTAGAGGTTCACCTCGAGCCCAAGTCCCACAACTTGAGAGGTGATCCCATGTGTCCCAATCACACCGAATGTCGTGATTCATTTTTAGGGCATTTGGGGGTACAGGTGATTTGGTGGCAACAATCCCCACTCACCTAATCTTTCCCACATTTTCAAACCATGATTACTAAAATTAATCACTTCCCCAAGCTATAAATACCTCCTTACCCCTCCCCTCTAAGACACAAAGAATAATCTTGAATGCCATGTCTAAGTTCTTGCATCCTTTGAGAAAAGAACATCCTTCTACCTCGTCCTAATGCCAAAATAGCCTCATCCGAAAGCATCTGAAATCCATAATCCTTTTACCCATTTGGTGCAAAGTAAGTGGATCATTATTGTAGGAAGGCCTTGCTCCGTCTTGAAGAAAAGTACCTACATATCACACAATCAAGGCTCAATCCATGTTTCCTAGCCCATTATGAGGTTTTCTATGGAACGCAAAGGAGGAGGTATTATTGTTAGTATTTTACTTCCTTGTTAGTAGTGTATTTTTCCTAGCTTACAATAGTTATACTACGGTTTCACTTTCCATTTATTCTCGTGACCATGACATTTGCTAAAGTCCATTCTATGAATTTTGGTAGAATTATACCACATGTAGTGCTTTGGACCATTGATCACTTTCCACTGACACTACCTTATCCCAAAATGAACTTGAAGGATATATAAAATGTGGTACATTCTGTAGGTTTCACATTCGCAGGGGAATTTCCTTTAGAGACCGGGCGGAATGGAAATGCATGGCATAGACCTCTAGAGATCTAGAATTCAGGACTTGCTCTGGACCCGAAAACTTATCAACTGTGGCTCATTCCATGGGGTTCACGTCCGCTGGGAGGATTTGGTTGGGAATGGGAGGTTAACGGAATGCTGAAAAACAATAATGTACAAAATAGAGACCATATAGAGATGTCCAAAATGAAAAATTCAAGAAATGCAAAAGGGAAAAAAGTTACAAAAATGAACCAAAAACTAGATAATTAGCATTTGGAAAAACAAAAGATAGAAAATAGCAGTTGTGGGAAAAGTACATACATCTTGTCACAAGCATGCTTACTTGTTACCACCATTTTCCTCACTATGATGTACTTCAAAAATTTAAACCATGGAAACATAATGTATTGAATGTACTCCAATCATGGATTTCCTTCAACAATCCAAGGACAAAATGCTTTCTTTATATTCACATTCACTTCGCATGTGAAAATAATTGTGTTATAAATCCATCAGAAACTGTATAGTAATACTAATTCAATTTTATTAATGTTGAGGCAAAGTTGGAATCTATCTCTCCACAATAAGAATTTTCCAATAAACAATTTAGGGGTTTAAACCACCTCCTCATCCTCCATGAAGATTGAAAAAGTGGGATCACTCTTCAACATCTTTTCTTGTCCTTGTTATAGTCTAGACAACATGTCTATAATATTTAATATAAAGGAAAAACATGATGTAATGTGAGACTAGATATAAATGACATGAAGTTAGATATTAAAAACATCAAGATCCGGGGATATTTTTAATTCCTGCATCTTTCATCGATCTCCTCATCATGTGAAACTATTCCCACCTACCCCCTTTTGCATAGATGTTTGATAGTCATAAAAGAACATGAGTGATATCATTTGAGTTTCTATAAATAGTTCTAATGATAGAGATGACATTATATGATAGGAAGAGAAGCATTTAAAAATTTTTGATATTCAAAATGTGCAATATAAATAAGATAATATGAAAAATCAATAATTATTTAATATTAATCAAAATATGTCATGTTTATTACACAAAATAAAAATTCATACAATGAAATTTGTAATAAGTAGATGACATTATTTCTCTTCTTAAGGACTTCAGTCTCACTTACTTATCCTTTTGTTCAATGTTAAATGAAATTATTTTTCCTTTCATAATATTTTCATAGTGTTTATAAGTAAATGATAGTAATATTGAGATGATTACTTTGTTCCTTTATCTACGAGTAATTTTGAGCAACCAAGACTTATAGACTTCTAAAGAATCATATTGTACCTCTTATCTTGTCACTAGTGACTAGGTTTTCATGACAAATTTCTTAATGATACATTACTTTGCTTTGTTTCTTAAGATCCTCACAGACCTTGATCATGGCCTAGTATAAACAAAGTTTGATGAAAGTGAATAAATTTCCTTAAAACCCTGAAACTCTATCCTTTGTTGCTAGTCTTTTGATCATGCCTTCATATTGTAGATACTTTCCTGTAGATATTCATCAACATGTCTCTAAACATTGTGTTCTTTCCTAGATGGTGATCAAACCCTAAAATGTCATTATGATACTTTGGATTCAACCTTATCTACTTGATTAATAGCCACATGATATGCTTCTTTATTATTAATTTTGACTGTGCTAATCAACTTGCATGTGCTACTATATCATAATTACTTTATGATAATATCCTTCAAGTTTCTTGAACACATTATCTAAGTAGGAAAATTATAGTATAAAAAAGAATACCCTTATCATGATTGTATCATATGTGAAACATCAGATCAAATCATTCAATATTCTCTCAAGAATAATGATACTTTAGCTAGATTTGACACATTGACATTTCATTGTCAAGCCAAAGAACCTTGTATACATTCTCGACCTTGAATTCACAGTCTCATACCACAATGAGTCATAGATGGAAGACCATATATTTTGTCTCATTTCCTTTGAAATGATGAACACTCTTGGTAATTAGATCTTCTTATGACATACCTCATACCTATGATGAATCAATAATCTCTTCATGAGCAGATGCACACCTTATTTGGCTTGATGACAACATTTAAAACCTCTATACAATAGGACAAACCTCTATACATTATGACAGAGCTCGGTCATCAAGAATCCTTCATTAATCAACTAAAGATAGATCATACCTTGGATGAATCAATGAAATCAGAGTCCTTCATGAGAAGATACATACTATAATTTTATTTCAAACTAATCATAGACCTTGAGATCACCTATTTCATGTTTTATTGGCTACAAAAGAGACTTCTTATCATTAGAGTGTATTTGGATTCTCAAAAAATCATCTAAGTTGTTTGTTATCTTAAAACCTTTCATACATCTTTAGTTTTCTTGATTGTATGGTCTATTTATGACTATTGTAATACTCTTATTCCTTTCAACTAAGTTATATGAGAGAGATCTAAAATATCACCTCATCCTTTCACTTTGTTCTATATCAATTATTTCTTTCAAAAGAGTCAAACCTTGTTATTTTTGTACTAAAACATGTACATCGAATAATATAGATCAAGTGTATTCAAACTTAATAAATGGTAGGTAATCCTTGTCCAATTTGATGTAACATGTCAATCAAGAAACCATGAAAATTGTGGAAAACCTTTTGTAATTTCTTCTTATACTAATGTTGCAAAATGTAGTAAACGTTAAGTGACACAATATTATATAGAACATGTAAAAAATCACTTAAAGAACATTCAAATCTCTTTGATTAATTCCATTGGGATTAGTTACATTTTTTCTCCTTAAATTTCTTAATTTTACATCTAAACTTCTTATAGGATTCCATGATGACTCTTCTTTTAAATTATTATTTTGTTTTTTATATTTCTTATAAGATGCAATGTTGATTGTTTTTTATTCAATTCTATAGGATTCACTGATTTAAGAAAATGGAAACTAAAAAGGGAAGCTCAACCTCAGGAAAAAAAAATTCCAACCTCTCTTGGTAGTGGTACTGACATTCAAAAAAATAGCATCTTATTTTGAGAAACCATCTAAGGAAACCCATCCTTCTCCAACATAACCATCATAATCAAGGGATAATGATTACATTCAAAATGAAACTCATAATGAGAATGTTTTCATTTTTATTTTCCCGATGTTGTCAATGATGACAACAATGAAATGCCTCCCCTTGAAAACATTCCATTGAATGATGTTGAGTTTGACACTGTACCACTTGCCCAATTGAATGAAAATGACACTACATCACCTTCCAAAGTGAATGTTGGAGGTGAAACTTCTGGAAGTCAACGAAATTTAAATTCCACCAAAGAAAATACTCAACAGCCACATATTTCTGGAAGAAAGAGAAAGGAAATAAAATGGGACTTGGGAAGGAGTTTCAGGTTATAGTGGGTTTCTAAGTTTCCATTTATTGAATTTTTGAAAATGTAAATAAATATGAACCTCAAAAAGAATGAAAATGTATAATATCTAGTTAGAAATTGGGCAGGGACAAGACAATGCAACTTAAGTTGGATACTATTGAGAAGCATGTAGGAAAGATATATGAAAAGATAATTGTAGATGGTGCTGATTTTCCAGGATGGAAAACTATGGATAATTGTTTGCATATTAGGTATGATTTTTTTTAAAGAGCACAAGAGAAATTAAAGAATAGTTACTACGAATGGAGGGACAATTACTTCTCAATTCAACAATATAATTCAAAATAGTCTTTTAGGTAAAAAGTTTAGCTAGCTACTATTTTTCACATTTTGAAAAGACACCATACTATAAAAAAATTTCTGAACAAAATAAGATGTTGTCTTTTCTTGGTGTCCTACACTTTTGTTATTCTCATTGGTCGAGAAAGTAGTTTTTGGGATTGGGAAAAATTCCTAGCTATGGTTGAGAAAAAATAATTCAAAGAGAAATTGAAGTCTCACATTGATACATATATTTGTCTATTAACGAGGTTACATCGGTATATAATACTACTTGGGTTTTTATGCATGCGTATATTGTTGAGAATTATGTGACACAACCTCATTTAATTTATATTCACAAGATGAGGGAGAAATCCAATGCTGAAAACATTTGTGAGTTGGTGATAAAACGTTTGAAGGATATTAGTGACATGGATGATGCTATAATTGCATTAAAGCTGGTATGTGTCGGGGAAGATGGGGCATTTGTAATGTAAGGTCTTTGTAATGTCATGTGTGTAAGACTCCAAACATTTCATTTCCCTTATATGATTGCCATTCATTGTATGGCTCATAGAATGAACCTAGCTTATAAAATAGTTGGCAAATTTAAACTTGTAGAAAAATTTGAAGACCTTGTTTGAGAGGTGCATGCTTATTTCTTTTGTAGTCCTAAAAGGTTTATGGAATTCTAAATATTTGTAGAAGGACCAAAAAATGGGCGTAAACTACTAAAATATGTCGACAACAGGTGGATCTCATTATACTAACTAGTTTGTATGGTGTACGAAGAGTATCAATCCTTATTAGGAGTGATGTGGCAGAATCACATGGAAGTGGACAAGGCCCAAGATTTGATACATCATTTGAATAATATAGATTCATTTTTTATGTTGTGTGGTATCCTTCCCATGTTGGAATAAATGCATCATTTAATTAAAAAAGCACAAGAAAGAACTATCTATATTGTTGATTTTTCTAGTTTGAGGAAATGAGTTTGTATGGCAATAGAATATTTGTTTGTCAATGAAATTGCTTTTACAGTCCAAAGTTTAATGGTTGGAATGATTTGATAAATATTGGAAATGTAAGTAGCTTTCTGAAGCTCAACTTGTTTGGGGAAGTATGTGCTTTTGTACATGGATATGAGATACCAATGTACATGTTTAAAGTAGTAGCCGGTAAGGTTGAGAAGGTAAATGTCACAGGGCCGTTGTTTGATAACATTGTATCATCAATAAGGGTGAGGTTAAGAGAAATTGCAATGTCCCTACTAGAAGAAATAAGGGAATGATTTAGAAGGGATTCTTTACTTGAAGCAATGGCTGTAGTAAATCCCACCTTTTGGAATCCTATCCAAAATGAAAGATATATGTAGGAAGACTACTTCAAGAGGTTGACTACATTGATTCAAATTTTTGTAATCCTATTGATATCAATGGAATGAATATTCTAGGTATTTTAAGAAAGGACAATTTTATTGATCAATCTCATGAATTCACCTCTACAATGATTCAACAATTCAAAGGTTTGGATAATCCCTTAGAGTGTGGAGCAATAACTGGCTATGGAAAAAAATTGGGTTAAGTACTATTTTACAACAAACCATGCTGAGTTTTTCTCATTGGCTAATCTATGTCAAACAATGATTTTGGGTTTAGTTGAAGATGGGAGAATTTTCAGTTCCTTAGCCTTTATAAAGTCAAAATTATGAAAGAAGCTTGATAAAAATTTGGAAAATTGTTTGAGAATTTACACATCACTATACAAAGTGGATAAATTTCCGTATGACAGGATCTGGTAGTATGGAAGTTGATTAATGAAAGGAGAGGGGCTGAAAACAATGGCACAAATATAGAAGATGACCTATTGAAGCAGTTGACTATCAATGAAGAGAGAGTCGGTCTCGGACATCTAGTGAATTAGGTGATAGAGATGATCTAGTTCCATCAAATGGAAGCTTCCATTTTTGGATATCCCACGATATAGATGTTCATATAATAATTAATATATTCAAATATTCAGTACATTGTTCTGAATCTCTGGAAATATCTTTTTCCTTTTTGTATTTTTAAAAAATAGTGTGTCAATTTGTAGTCTTTGGAATGAAAATTGAAATACATTACATTGATTAGTTATAGTATGTATTATAATGAGCATGCATCCATCCAACTTTGGAGTTAAAGAATGAAATAAACACCTCGCTTCACAAACCCTTGTAAGTCAAAGAACAAATTAAAACCCAACTTTAATCCCCTACCAAAACTGCAATCTGCAACTTACTCAAAAAATATTAACATTTCTCAAACAAGGATTAACACTCACCCCAAACTTACATGTGCCTAAAGGTAAATCAACAAGGAAAACAATAAAAAAACCTACATGAATTTATGAAATATTTTTTGAAAATAAACTCCAAACTTAAATGAAAAATTAGCTGATTTTGTTTAGGATGGGGAGTCATCCTAGATAGATCATAGAATTGAAAAAATAATCCAACCACCTCCTCAACACATTTCCTATTGATTCAATCTATAATCATAGTAGTCATCTCCAATCTATAATCCTATTGATTCCATTTCCATTTTGATTGTAGAAACATTACAAAGTCATGTCTTAATGAGTATTTAATATATTTCACATACAATGTTGTTGATCTCTTTTATAGAAACTATACACTGTGCATACTTGGCTATTAAATCACAATGCATTTGCATTATTATATACTTTAGGCATATAAGAGTTGTGGTGCTTAATTTTGAGATAGAATAAGTGACTTTTCTTGAATCATTACTGAAATGAAAATTTAAAAATAACACTATTCCTCATTGAACTTTCTTGAGACATGCCTTGTATGAAAAAAATTGAAGATTGCAACAAATGGAACAATTTTCAAAATTAAATTACCCTTAATTATATCATCTTCTGTAACATGCTCCACTCTTCATCTGTTGGAATTACAATTTGTTGTAAATCAGAGTGACTAACATGTAACTTTGTTAGGAATTCATAACGAGAGTGAAGCTTTCCTTTCTTCATATTATACACAAACTTACTAACAAGGTTATCAATGGTTGAACAAATTCAAAACAATTTGTCTAATATAGATTCTCATGAATTCGATCTTCTCTTGCATCATTTTTTCTTTCATATTCTTCTAGAATGCATCCTTCTTAATGAATTGGTGTGTTTTTTCAAAAGGCATTGGAAAACCAATCTTTGTGAACTCTTATACCTTTCCATGCAGCTCTTATAACATTATTTGACACTTATTCAACAATTCTTGTGCTTCGCCTAGCATCACACACTTCCAAATGATAGATGATACCTTTATTGAGGCATCAAACTAGTTCTAAATTCCTTTGGATGCTAGTTCTATGTCACTTGAATTTGTAGATAGCTTCTAAAATTTTCCTTGTTGTATCCTCTCTTAAATCCATCACTTTTCTTATACATGTTACATATTCACAGAGCTTATCACATATTCTTTGTAGATCAGCCATGAATTCAAACAATCTAATAAAATCGTCAATTTTTTGGTTTATTTCCCCTAAAACATTATCTGCCATATTAATCAATGTCTTTTTATAAATTCAAATAGTTTGATGTTGGAAGATTGTATTTCCTTTTTCCTTTCTCCATTCCTGTTGCAATATTTCATTTTTTTCTCTTCCTTATGCATTCAACCCTTATTTTCTCTCTTCATCTAGGCTCGGTTCCCATTTTTACCATTTCTTTTTATTCCTTCACAACTTCTTTCAATTCTCCTAATTTTTTTCCTAATCTATTATTCTTACTCATTGTTTCCTGTAGCTTTTTCTTCACTTCTTCTAGTTCTACCTGTGCTTGTTCATTTACAAAGCGCACTCATAGAGGTAGATGATTTTATCTTCCTCTCCAACTCACCTATCTTATTAAGTGTCACTTTTCCTTTTGTTTTCTCATTTTCCAGGTCTTCCTCTAACTTTTGAATCTTATTATTCAATTTATCATTCTTACTCGTTGCCTTTAGAAATGTTGTGTAAACCACATCATTGTTCCTTTTTGATACATTAATTTTATCAGAAGGTTTCATTTCATTAAAATCCATTTGAAGGGAGGTCACATTGTAGTCACTAGAAACCATTTGATTCTATAGTTTTACAACTTTGGGAACAACATAGATATATTCCATGGTATATGTGGTTGGGTTATATGTAGGCAATACCATCATTTTGGTTGGATTAGAAGTTCCAGTAGATTGTAGAAATTTCTTCGTATTTGTTTTCTCTCTTTTCGATTTATTGGAAAACTCAACTCGAATCAAATCCCGAGGTGTTTGTAGGAATGAACCGTTTCACCTTGAATGGAGGAGTAATTGAATTTTTCCTATGGAATGATAATTTTTTGAGGGGTGGTAGTGGCACCACCTTTTGTAATTAGTTACCTTGAGGCAAGAGTAATTGTACCTATATGCCTCTCTGTCTTTTGATTCTTCTTGGTTCCTTATTGGACAATAGCCATATGAAATTCAATTTCTTGTATTGGCCTCTTTAATTTTACAATACTTTGTTGATAACTACCATCATCACTATAACCACCAACATTAGCAATACTAACATATTCATGGCCAACTTCTCCTCTTGGATTTTCAAATTGTAGTTGAACTGTTTACTAAGGATTTGACTTCAGAGTAAATTTCATTAGATTACCACTTGTAGATGTTTTAGTATGAAGTGGTCCTTTCTTCAAAGGTGAAGTTCCAAGGATTGACCTATTGTAAACTCTACTAGGTTGTGCCTTCAGTGGAAGCAAAATACCTTGTTATGTTGAACCCAAACCACCACCACTAAAACCCATCTTTTCAACAATAACTACTCATGTAGAATATATTTGTTTCAAGCCTTCATCAAGAATTACTTTCTATGTGCTAGGGGGAGTGTGTAATTCCTCATAGTCAGTGTCATCATCACTACTTTCCTCTCCAGGATGCGCTTCATTCCATAATTTTCTAAAATATGCATCCTTTGGAATAGAATCATAGTCTGAAACAAATTTTGGATGGCCTAGGTCCTACCTCATAGACCAAAAGGCAGTAATTTTTGACCTTGTCTAATTTTTATCTCGTAATTCATGATGTAATTCCTTTGGCATGCTTTTAGAGGACTTTTTATCAGATTTTGCATAAAATTTGGCAGATTGAAAATCCTCTGCCTACTTTTGTGGAGGCTCAGAAATCCCAAAATTTGTGTTGACAAATCTTGAAAAATATTTCCTTTCTCAACATCAATTTCATCCATTTATTTTTTTACTTCATCCCAAGAGTTCTTGTTTTTCAATTTTTCTAGCAAGGGTTTTCTTTCATGTTGAATTTTAGTGGCAGATTTCTTATTCGCCAATACCCTTGCTTTAATCACCTCACATGGGTCATACACCCAATGAGAGTCAACATCAAAGTTAAAAATTTGTAAGATTTCATGTGCCACATTGAATGATTTTATTTCAAATGTGAACCCTCCACATGAAAATGGTAAGGAAGGAAATATGCTCCTCTTTTACTAAGTAACAAAATATAGTTTATTTGTGCTTTCCATCTACCATATATATTCCAAGGAAAAAATAATCTTTGTCACATGTATTGACAATTTGTATGGTTGTACTCATGATCTATAAAACCTTAACACAATATATTCCTCCATGAAGTACCATTTTCTAATTGTATTTATGATCCCAGTTGAATGCAATCTCTACAGTTCATAGGCAATCTAGGAAATATACTTTTTGAAATTTCTTGATAAATTAGAGCCCAAAAATAATCCATAAATTGACTGTAGTCCCTTCTATTATAAAAATCCTTATCTTGGGGTCCAATCAGTTAATGGACGCATCAATTTTGGCTGGCCCTCAACATTATAGGGCTGAATTGTAAGTTTGTTTTTGCCAAACCATTCAAAAACCACCCATAGAATTAAATAACACAAGTAGGTAGTGAACCTAAAGGTCTTAGTGTTGGAGCCTTCTTTGATTGTTAAGAATTGTTTATGCATAGATTCTGCAATGTGCCCAACAAATCTATATGCACAAGGTGGAGAAACAAAATGGATATTGTATACCATTTCTAGGAGGGTTTCATCCACTTTCTCATTGCTATTGAAGCCAAGGAAAAATACTAGCATAGAAATGGTATCCCTGACCCATGGTTTAAACATCTCAATTGCATGTGGAGGCTTCCCTTTTGGTACCATTCCATCAACTATTAATTTTCATAAAAACTCGTCTCTAGAATTTTGAGTGGTGGCATGATAATCACTGCATTTTTTTCTAGGTTTATGTTGACAGGTTCCTAAATATTTGCTTTCAAACCCCAACGCATGGCCAATATTTACCTCCGTAATGGAAAAAATTTCTTCTTCATTGCCATTTGCAACAATTGATTTTTTTGTCCCATCATAATTCTGGGCACATAGAATGAAAAATTTAGGGCATGGTAAAACCTCATGGAGCATCATGCATCCCAATCTAGCCCCCCATGTTATCCAACCTTTATGTTTACTTGATGGGTCCAAACATTTACTTTCAATTTCCTTATTCTTATATGAGTATCTAAGTTGTGAAGTTCTTGTGCCAATTACAAGATCATAAATATCATGATATTCATCAGTAAAATCAGGGGTTTTAAGTAGTTTGGTGTATGGGATTTAGGTTTTAATTTTACTTTGGGGTCCTGTGGAAGTAGACATGCTTGGAATTTTAGATTCTAGAAACCCTCAACCCTAATTTTTCAACCCTTATATTGAAATATTTCAAAGCAAAGGCTTATACAATGCTACTTATAAAAAGATAATATTTAAAGAATCAAGATTCAAATGTAGGATGACACTTAGAAATATGAAAATTTTGAGTCTTACATGGTCTACAACTTCTATGAATATATTCTACCTTCTGTTGCGGATGCCTTCCATAAATATATTTTCAATTGTCAATGGACATTTAATATCACCTTACAACTTGTAAGCACTAGCAATACCACATCACTATAAATGATTACGTCTTTCATTGTACTTTGTAGACATCAAATTTAGTCTCTTTTCAAATTCCATTCAGTGGATGACAATTGTCACTTAGCTAGGCCTATTCCAGAACTTCCATTCGAAATGTGAGTGTGTCAGGCCTTCATCCCTAATAGATCCTATGTCATTGATCTTAATATATCGAATGATGCAGATTATTTATTAGACGACCACATGGTAGGATTTTGGTCCTCCTCAAGGAAAAGGAATTCCCTAGACTCCAAGCCCGTGGAATGAACCGATTCAATAAATTTTTAGGTCCATGGTGTGGGCATTTAATGATTTGGCCATTGAATTTTTATGGGCCATTGAAAACATTTTAAACCCCCACTTTTTCCCATGCCACATGGAAGAATTCCATGGATTTATTTTTTCCTTGCCCCCACGGATGTGAACCTCCCGGATTTAGGTGGGATGAATTAAAATTTCAGGTTCGGGTTTATTTGTTGGTCATGGAATATATGATGGGCCCCAACATATTATATAAATATATAATTTATATATATGTGGTAATTTATTTTTGTTTTGGGTCCATTTTTGGGGCTTATTTTTGCAGCAAAGGAAGTATATTTTTTAATATACGGGAATGTTATTTTTTAATAACTTGTGTAATTACTTTTTTGAATCTTGATAATTTAAATAAATTTCAAAATTATTTATAGATGTTACATATACACACACATACATACACACACACATATATATATATATATATATATATATATATTATATATATATATATATATATTATTATATATTATTGGTTTTTGGGAGGGACTATACCAATTTACAAAAAGGCTCAAAAGCCAAATATTACAATGAACAGTCAAAAAAAAGTGATCAAGATCAGATGTGACAAGATATATAGATGTTATATATTTCATGATTTTGACATTTTTCATATTTATTTTATTCAAATTAATCAGATATATATTGAAAGAAAACTAACATTTTCATTTTTTTTTTGTTGAAGGGTAATGTGTTTTCTAATATCTCATTTATGAAGGGTAAAGCTTAACCTAGCAAGTCAAATTAAAGTATGGGAACCCTTCAAATTTGATCATTGAATGCAATGATGATCATTTCAATATATTTTGCAAGAAATTCCCCTTTTCATAAAGCTTAGTAACTTTTGAAGTGAATTAAGTTTCACATCGGGTTCACCAAAATGATTAACTAAAATTAGACTAAAGGAGTATAGGAAAGTAATAATCCTAGTTAATCTAATTAGGAGGGTTAAAACGTTGTAAATGAACTAAAGTAGTATGAGGTAAATGTAAATAAAATACTATAGATGAAATGAAACCCTAAATGTGCAAGAGAAAGAGAGAGAAATTTCTTAGCTGATTCATAGAGACTGTCGTAGGTCTGAACATAGAATCTGGAAGTGGAGACAGATACTTAAGAGCCATGTGAAGGGTAGATCTAGGTATTCTCGAGTAGTTGAGGAACTTGGGAGTGTGTTGGGGTGCCCTAGGGTGCCACTGGTTTACAACCTAGGTGCTCTAAATATTGTAGATGCTCAAAACCTAAGTTCGAAGTGTCACAACTTGGTGTGAAACCCTTTATTATTGTTGTGCTAGATATATTGGATGAGGTGGATAATGACTTGCAAAACAAAAGGTTGGTGGGGTCATACTGATCTTAGCCGCCAAACTAGTGGTCTTATTCTTTAGGCGGTTCACTACATTTTAGACTCAAATGTAGTTCTAGTGTGTGTGTGTGTGTGTGTGTGTGTGTGTGTGTGTGTGTGTGTGTGTGTGTGTGTGTGTGTGTTGTGCCCTAGGTGCTCTCGTGCCAATCACACTTTGTGAAGTAGTGAGCAATAATAGCTATAGAAATGTAAGTAGCATGTGTGCATGTAATAGAATGGAATCCCTCCCCTATGAGGTGTGTGATGTATATATCCTATCTTGAGTGCATGACACTATGTGGATACAAGTGATGCAATGGATGCAACCCTAGATGGAGTGATAATAGTGATAGGATGCAATGACCTAGGACCCTTATTATGGTCTTATAAGCTTTATATTTATAGGGATATCAAGATTAATTTCGTAATTAATCCCGACAAGGTTGATTGAGAAGAAGATAAGGATGACCAACAACTAGAAGTGACCCAAAAAGGATTGAAGGAGGTTTTGCACAAACCGAGGCACCTTGGGTGGGACCAGGGCGCCTCGGGGTGCCCAAGTATAGCCTGGGGCACCATGATTTAGGGCTAGAAACTCGGGGATGTTAGAAAATGGGGTGATAAGTATTGGAAATGATGCGGGAAAGATGAAATAAAATATAAGAAGAAGATGGCCAAAAGGTGGGATTAATTAGTACTTTGTACACTTGAGAACCTTCTAAATAGTAGTATAAGACCAAGCTAAATATTTGTCTAATGTGTAATATTTGTGTCTACAACAGACTTGAAAATGCTTCCAAATTTCTAAAATGTCATTTCTTATATTTTATATATGTACTTAGTTTCTTTTTTTTCCAAACGTGTCTCCTCGTATATGTGATGAAATCTAAAAAATCTAAATAATAAATGCATCACTTTAAAGTTATGGGAATATTGTTTTTATAGATAAACACTTTTGACCGATGCTTTGAAATGGGGGTTCTTGGGTCTCCTTCCTTAACAAAACATTGCATACGATATGGAGAAGTAGGGCAACCCAAAAGTAGGAAATACGACTAAGCATGGCTGCCCTGAGAGAATGAAAAACAAAAACCAAAAAAAAAAAAAAATAATACTATATATCTAAGATAAGAAGGAGCATAATTGTTCTAGTAATTCGATATACTTTAGTGAAGCTCCCGAGAACTAGCCTACTCAACTCGTAATAGAAAGGAATATGAATCCCTTCATTTCTCCCCGATTTTGACAATTCGAGCTTGAACATGGCCAATTGGTGGTGGATAACTCTTACTTACAAGTCAAGGGGGATAAGTAAGAAGGCCCTTCCTCCTTCATTTGACATTTCTGATGATAGAGAAAAAAAATTCCTAGAGTGACTTTTAACTCCTTTCTAATTCCTGACATGGACCCGAGTAACAAAATCCCCATCAACCGCCATAGAATTGTGCAACATGAGTTGTAGGAAAATAAAAAATTTCCACCACTTCCTCAAGACCAACCGTGTTCCTAGGCTGAATAAGATGTCGAGATATCAATAGAGCCTCATCTTTTTCCTCTAAGCAGCAAAAGGTGGGTGACGAAAAATGAAATCTACCTCGGCATTGATGCTTAGCTTAGCCACAACCTTGACTATAATCCTCCCCAAGAATTCTTTCTCTACGATATTCTCCATAGAAAAAAAACCAATTCGGAAGATTTTACCTAGCTTGATAGAGGTGATGGGGCCATATAAATCCATCTCCCTCGAATCCCCTAGAAAAGCCTTGGTAGTGGAGGAATCACTATGGGGGACACGAGAACTGGAAAAACCCTAAGCTGGAGAAGGAGAGGAATAGAAGAAGAATACTTGAGGGAAAGGTTGAGATGGCCATTTATGAAGATCGCCTCCTCGATTAAATCCTACCCATTGCCGGCTCATTATTACTATGTCACTTTTATGAATAATGTATTAAAGTATTTTCCATATTTATTAAATATCTTGTTTCCTTCATGCTATAAAATATGACGTGGCCAAGAATTATATTTTATAATACATTTCTCAACTGCAAGGGTGTTGATTGAATCTCTATCAACACATTTTACATGAATAGGTAATAAATTTCAATTAAACTTCAGCTCAAGGCTATCAATTTTGGGAGGATATTCACCAAAACCACAAAATAGGTTAAAGGGATATTCTCCAAAACCATGAACCAAGTTACAGAGGATATTCACGGATTTCTATAAGTTTTTTTCGGGGGTTCCTTAAAATTTCCCTTGATTTGATTATAGCCAAAAATCCCATCCATTACGGAAATCATTTTGTGACCTGCCATTCACAACAATCATATCTATGTTTGGTAGTGGAAATTCATCTTTTAGACAAGCTTTGTTGGTATCACGAAAATATGTACATATTCTCGATTCCTAAAGTTTTATTTACAACAATGTACCTTTTTTATATCCATGTTGAGTAATCAATTAGTCGTATGAATTATACTTTCAATAGTTTTTGAAGTTCAATTTTTACAAGTAATACAACTTTGGGATGCAATTTTTCAGCCTTTTTTCTTAATGGGTTTTGCATCTAGGTGTACCACAAGGTGGTGTACCAAAAGAGAAGGATCCAACCTACGAATATCTTTGTATGTCTATGTGAAAATGTATTATAATTCCACATAGAGTTCCTTGAATTCATATTTTTCTTTTTCTATAAAACTAGTACCAAGTTGTAGATTTTTGTTTGCTTATGTGTGTTGATGTTGATGTCAATTATTTCCTCAATCAACATTTTGGATGTGTATTTTTTTGAAAATATACCATAGGTTGATGTAAAAATAATTTTGATATGAATTATAGTCCCCTCTCTCTAGTTCCTTAGAAATGTTTTCACTAGGAGATACATCCCTTTTCTTTTTATTATTTTTCATTTTTTGATTTTGTGTTTCTCGAATAGTGCCTCAGTGAGGTTTTCACTATGGGATATTTTGTTTTTCATTTTTAATTTTTTTGAGTTGGGTTACTCCACTTCCTTACCAAAATAATAAGTTGTGTTTAGGTTGATATCAAATCCCTTCCCATGCTCGAAATGAGGATGGGTTCCAAAGTCCCGAGAAATTCTTCAATGGCCTTATCATTTTGAAAGAGATCCATAGAGATGTGATGTAGTTGATCCTGACTTATAAGGGTAGGATAGACAAGGTTGAATTCCATGATATTAATGGAAATTTTTTATATAAAGAGGATTTTTTTACAAGGTTATCGAAGAGGTTATGTGTGGAACCTGTCTCATTGTGGGAGTCAATGACCTCACCACTAGTTGAGATATCGAGTAGTACTAGTGAAGTTTCAAATGTATGAAAACCAAGACCATGTCGATAAACATTTTCTATGTAAGATACCGGATCAAGACGTCCTTGCTCATTTTTTCTAATTCCTTTACCTTTACACTGTATGTTTTTCATTATTCTATGTGCTTTACTATATTTAGATGATTTGTAACCAAAAGAAAATCCATCATCATATATCCAAGATCTTGAAGAACCCTGAATGTGTTCTCCAAATTGTTTCCACACATATTTACCAAGATTATATATAGGAGAAATTTTGATGTGGGGAACATTGGATTGACCATAGCTACGTGGGGATAATGGTAGGTTTCAACGTGGAGGGAATTTAGGATCTCACATTATTTGATGCATTTGTCAATGATTTCTAGTGTAGGTGGAGAAGAATAACTAAATGGTTAAAGTATCATCAAGACCTCACCGTCAATAAATTTTTCATCTAGAAATGCGATAAGGAAGGGAGCAGAGGATTTTTCCACGAGAAGGGTAATAATTTGCAAGATTATGTATTCCTTCTAAAATTTTGCAATATTCAAAAGGTTTAACATCCACATGTAATGTAAATTCCTTTCCTTCATAAGGGAATTTTATGCATTGATGGAAGGTAGAAGGGATGGATTGCATGATATGAATAAATGGGCAACCAAGGAGGATGTTATAAGATGTTTCCACATCCACAACATGAAAAAATGTGTCTAAGGTTTGAGGTTCAAATTTTATTTTCAAGTAGATGGTATCCGTGGATTTTCTTTCACTATTGTAATAACAACGAATAGTAATAACATTAGTTCCTAGAATTTATTCAGTGTAAGAAAGACATCATAATACTTTCATGGAGAAAATACTCAATGTGGCTCCATTATCAATAAAAACTCGTTTGATATTATGATGTATTATGAATCATTCAATGTATAAGAAATTGTTATTGATAATATTGGGATTCAAGAGGTCATGAGGAAACAATTGATAAAATTAGATTATTTGGTGATAAGTTTGCAATTAAGGCCTAAAATTGTTGGGAGTTAATATCCTTAGGAACACATGCCTCATGGAGTCCATGAGTAAGGATACCTTGGAGTGTGGGTGACGTTTTAAGTAATTCTATTAGGGAAATATGTGTGTTTTCCTACTCTAACTGTTGATTATATCATATGAATCAGATGAAGACTTTGCATTTGATGAATGTTATGGAACAATAGTGGACTTAGGATTGGACATTGTTTGTGGTTTTGTGGATGTGGAGGGTTTCTTAGTAGCGGGTACCTAAACCTAGTTCCATATCATTGTCACAACATATGTAGGAGTGTTGAACTTGATGGTGGCCACAGTGTCAGGCATATGATCTAACAATGAAATGATAGAATCAAACTTGAGATTGTTTGATGTTTGGCCCTTGTCTTTAGCATTATAGTTTGTATCATGCTTAGGGAAGGGATCCTAGAAGACATTTAACTTATCATTTGGTGTTTTATTATTAGATTTAATTTCTATTTAAATGTCTCGATTATTAATTAAATCTTACATAAAGTGACATAGTATATAAAATGATCCGTAGGATGGCCATGTATGTGATGGTAGTCACGAAATTGTTTATCCTATACCACATAGGTTTGGGTTTTCCTTATTTAAATGGTTGTTTGATTGGTTAGGACACCATTTTAGCAGCTTGTTTTTTTATTATTGGCAAATAGTTTTTTGAAAGGGACTATACCCTTGTATGAAAATGACTCGGAAGCCGGATGTGCCCAAGCGAGCAAAAGATCAAAAGGTCAAAAACAACAAGGGCGCAAGCAATTAGAACCTACTAAAGACAAAGACACTAAAACCCGCAAAGCCCAAAGATCATTGGGAACAATTACAACCCACCTAAGTGCCCGGCGCACACCCTCCACGAAAACCGCGGAAGATTTTCTAAAACAATTCCATGTTTTTCGTATCCACATCGAGAACCTCCTCTAAATTACCATTTAAAACAATAATTTGAAACCCTCGCCTCACTTTTCTTTGTCCATCTTTTCATAAAACGGTTCAAATCCGCATTTAAAGGTCTTTGTTTATGAGCTTTCATAGATTTACTATGTCGGTTCACTTCCCGGAGTGATCTCCAAATCTGCCGTAATTTTTTCGACCCGCCTCCCATTCGGAAGATTCACTATCTACCTTGTTTGACTCGTGAACAGCTTTTTTGAATGGAATTTCCCGCGTCTTCCACGCCGTGAGCTTTGTCCCACGCGTGTAGAGGTTACCATTGTAGAGCCATTTGGTTTGTTAGATCGTTGCAATTTCACATGCGTAATGTGTCGAGGATCTCTCCTTGAAGATCCGCACCTCCTCTCTCTTTGTTTTCTGCCTATTTCATCCACTTTGTCTCCGTGGAGCACTTGCATAGTTTGGCTTGTGAAGTTGACCTTCCAACATTTGGGGAGATGGTACAAACCGTGGTCTTCGAGGATGATGTTACGCACAACACGGCCGTGGGAGAAGAAAGAATGATATTCTTTGGGAGAACAGACCCCCACCTCCATGCTAACACATAGTCGTGCTCTTACAAGCACTTTCGGCTTTTGTTGCGAGTTCCAAGGATATTAGCTCTCCCATTGAAGGCTGCTTATGCCAATAAGGACTTCGTCCTCCCAAAATTCCCCTGGAAGATCCGGCAGAGATATCCAAATGGGCAATTCCTTGATTTGAAGAGAGACCCACGGCATCGCTTCCATCGCCGAGATGCGGGCGAGTTCTTCCAAACATCCAAGGAGCAGCGTCGAGAACCTTAATCATCTCATCTTCCTTAGAAAAATTGAACAGGAGGGCGTGGTCGGGAAGAGTGATGATATCAACCCATGACACCACTTCCGTCCGCACCATTTTCATTTGCGGACATGCATTAGATATTTGGACGATAGCTGCAAAAGCTCCAATTTCTGGACTTGGCCTTCTCAATCACAGTTATTTAAAGGCGCTTTCGCTCATCATCCCGAGATGGAGGAAAGGGCGAAGAAACACCACAATGGATTGAGGAATAGCTTGGACCTCCATGAGCAAGTTTCCATGGTCATAAACATTCATTTCGAGCAATCGCGACCACATAAGCGGCAGTGTTAATTGATGGAGTACACTTGAAAAAAATTCTACGAGAGGTGTGAATTTTCATCATTTGACCTCAAGAGGATTAATTTATTTATTAGAGAGGATTATGGGTCATTTATTTTATTTTTCAGCTTTTTTTTATCGATTTGTTGGGTTTTGTATATTTTGAACATGCTAAGAATCGGTGATACCGTCATTCACAACATTTCAATTGTGGTTGATAAACTTGGATTTATCATGATTTTGATGATTGGCGTTATTATTATTAGATTGGTCTTTTGAAGGTGTCTTGATTAGGCCATTAGTGATAAGAGCCCTCTCAATTTGTTTTCCTTTTTCTATGATTTCCTCAAATTTTTTAAGTCATGCATTTATATTTGAAATGATAATTCTCAATTAAGATTGGGAATGAAGATACTAACTAAATTTTTCTTAGGTATAGAGCAAGGGAATCAGATTATGATCCCTCACCATCATTGAATAAAAAACCTAAAATTTTCATTGTTCCTTTTCTTTGTGTTGCAAAGATCCATCATTGTGACTTCATAATCTAAGTTGAACAAGAAATGTTTGAAAAATAATTCTGAAAGAGTTGCGAAGGTGGAGATTGACAAAATAGTCCAAAGCTTTCCCTCTAAAACTTATAGGAAATAAGTGCAAGAAAAGATGTCATTATATGCCACTTCTTTGCATGCCATGAAAAATTATTTAACATGCTCTCTTGGATCATGTTTAACTTTGTATTTTTCGAATTTGGGTGTTTTAAAATATTTGGGAAAAGGTACATGTAACATGTCCTTATCAAAAGGGTAAGGACATAGTTTGTCGAATTTAAATTGTTTGATATGTATTTGTAATCCCATTAGAGTTTCTTTCATACTCTTCCATTCTTGTGTGAATGGGGAGTTTGGTTGAGGAGTGTCCATGGTTACATCATTTTCATGAGTAGATTTTTGTTCTTCCTTGTTTTTGAAATTTTAGATATTGAAAGTTGGTGTGTTAGCTCTTTGATTTTTTCTAACAAGTCTTCCTTTGATGAATTGGATGTCACGGTTAATTTGTGATTCTTTTTCTATATTTGGTTTATTTCTAAATTTTTTTCCATGTTTTCCTTCTCGAAATCGGAAGGTAGCTTCGCTCCCATTTCTAGGAGGTGAAGAAGGTATTGATTCTTGTTGTGCCTTAGAAGGTCATCGATAGATTCTTGCTCATTTTTTGATATTTCAGGTTGTTGTTCATTGTATTCTTCTTTAAAAGAATATTTTCTAAGGGGTTTGAATATATCAAACTCCTAATTTATATTGGAGATTTTGCTACATGTAACCAAAATTGTTCAAAAGGTAAATACCTAAATTGAAAAGGAGATTTGAGGTTTTTGAGAAGTTTGAAAAAGCTTGAGCTAAAAGGTTGATAATAGTGATTTCTTTTTTATCTTGTTTGGTAAGATTGATGTGATCAAAACGTAAGTTTGAGATTGGATTCTATTTAAAGTTGTTTTGATCGGATTAGATTTGGTTTTACTTAAATTTTGTATAACATGAATATCCAAAATATAAGGTTTGATTTCAATGGAATTGATTTGCTTAAACTCAAATAAAGTGAATATCCAATGTATAAGACTCAATGTGATTTGGTTTACTTAATATGTGAATATCCAATGTATAAGACTCAATGTGATTTGGTTTACTTAATATGTGAATATCCAACGTATAAGGTTTTGATTTGGTTTTTGGCTTATGAATTACTTAAAATTGAATAAAGTGAGTATTCAATGTATAAGGCTCTTGATTTAGTTTGATTTGATTTGATTTACTTAATATTTGGATAAAGCAAGTACCCAACGTATAAGACTTAGATCGTGGTTCGATTGGATTTTCTTAAGACTAGGATTTTTGGTGAAATCAAAGACTAAGACTTAAATGGTTTGATTTGACATGGAATTAAATATCCAAAGGGGGTATAGATTTAGATTTTAATAGGATTTATTTGGATTGGATTTTGACTAGAATTTTGAATACAAGTATTCAAGGTGAAAGATGTAGATTTCAATAGGAATTGTTTTTTTTTTTGAGTTGAATAAAGTGAATATCCAATGATATAAGAGGTTTGATTTTGATAAAATTTGTATTTTTGGACGTGAATGTCCAAAGGGATAAAGTTTATGATTTTTTTTGGTTTTGGTAGAACACAAGTTCTAAGTTCCAAAGGGATTTTGAAAAGTTAGTTTTTATTTTTTCTAGGATTTGATTTGTGTTTGTGGAACAAATTTCAAACTAGAATGTAATAAAAAGTGTAAAAATGTGTTTTTATAAACCAATTTTATGATAGTACTTTGATAGAACCTTATTTGTTTACAAACAACAAGCAACAAGTATAAGTTTTGTAAAATATTTTGGCTTTAAGAGGTAAAATCATTGAGTAATCCACATAAAGTTTTATGAATAATGCAACATACAAGAATGTTATGAATGAGTGGATGCAAGATCTTATCTCTCCAAATAGATGCATCTTTTGATATATCGAGACCTAATATACCAAATATATACGAGGGATAGAAGTTGTATGAGGAACCCTTGAAATCTTTGAAAGAGACTCACCTAATCATTACTAACCCGCTTAGAGGAGTGAATCACCACGTCTAATGCATAGGATTTGTGAAAATGTGGAAAGGTGATGGGGGAATGGTGTGAATATTATTACTCCTTGAAGATTCATATGGATGATGACACAAACTTTGTTGATACAACTATATTAGGTGATATTCGAAGTAATCCCAAACACAACAACATTACCTATAAGTGAGGGACAAAGGTGAGGTATACGTAGATACCAAACGTTGTTTGAGACTAAGTCTCAAGTGCAATGTAATGAAAAATGTGTTGGTGCATGGTGGTGAAATTCATGTCATTGGTGTAGTTTAAGTGGTGATGAAATCCACATCCACTATGTGAAAACATAAATGTGTAAGATGGTTACAAGAAAGGTTATTTACAATTTGTAAAGAGTAAATAAAAAATTATTTGACAAATGGAAAATGAAAGTGTACCTTTTAAGCAATTTTTCCAGCAATATTTAAATTTATGTGGCCAAAGAAACCTACATGCACACAAGTTAGAAGTTTATTACTTGATTTGGTAAGATGCAGATCATCTTAAATAAATCGGTCATGTATAAGAAAGATTAATAGTTTTTTCATTCAAAACCAAGTGATTTAGATACAATAAAAACAACTTCTACCATTTCTGATTCTCAAGTTCACCTAAGGCACAAGAGAAGAGCATATGCGGTTTGGTCATGATAAAAGTAAAACTATTAAGAAATCATAATTGGTTTTGATTCTCAATAATGTTTAAAAAAATTAGAGAAGGAATACATGATATGAATTGTAAAAGTAAAATGTTTAAAAAAATTTAGAGAAGGGAATACATGATATGAATTGTGAAAGTAAAATGATATGATTAATAAAAATATTACTAATAGAATCACTTTGCCATTTTTATTATCAAGATCACCCAAAGTGCAAGAGAAGAGCATACATGGGTTTGATTTAAAATGAAAGTGCTTAAGATTGTTAGAAAATGAAAGTTAAAAAATAAGCTAAATGAAGTAAAAAAATTAGAAAAAATGATTAAGAAAACTTTTAGGTTCTTGTAGTTACAAAATTATGCACTTTAGACATTTATTTATCCTAGTCTCATACTACTATTTAGAAGGTTCTTGAGTGAAGAAAGTACTAATTAACTCCCGTCCTTTGGCCATCTTGTTTATTTTATTTTATTTTGTAATTTGTGACCTATTACACCCATATTCCCAGCCATTTTCTGACATTCCACGTTATTTTAGCCTCGGATGAGGTGCCTATATTTATCTTTGGGCGTCCATGGGCACCCCGGTCCCATCAGGTGCCCCAACCCTTTTGCACTTTTCCACCATTTTTAAGCCTCTTCTAGCCATTTCACATCTTTATCTTTCTTATGGTTGGACTTTTCGGGTTAATTATGAAATTAGATCAAGATAACCCTATAAATGTAAAGTAATGAGACAATAATGAGGGACCTAACATCATTTACTACTATCACTCCATCTAGAGTTGTATCCATCCATTACATTGGCATCCACATAGCTCCATCATCAAGGAAAAAGATAGGACATCTACATCACACTTCATAGGGGAGGGATTATATTCTATTCCATGCACACATTCTATTACATTTTCTACATTTATCTATTGATCATTATTTCAAAAAGTGCAATCTGGAACAAGGGCACCTAGGGAATGACATACACACACACACACACACAGAACTACATCCGGGTTCGAAATGTAGTGTAACATCGATTAGTAAGACCACTATTGTGGCAGATGAGGTCAGTTTGACCCATTCATTTGCATCTTTATTTTTAGGGTTTTGATACTTCCTTTCGGTCTTTTATAGGTTATTCTTCCTCTTGGAATATTTGGAGAATTTAGTGTAGTGCAAGAAAATTAATGTGACAAGAAGTGAAGGTTATTAATCATCTCCAGGACCTCTGAAGACTAGTTCTAGGCCTTTTTCCCAAACCAGTGTGCCTGTTTTTCTTACCAGAGTTCCCTTGGGTGCTCTAGTCCTCTCACAGGTGCTCCATTCTATCCATATCACCCAGATCTGTCCTCTGTGGGATCCGAGCATAGTCATTCATACTTTTGATTTATCTAGTTACTTTTGCGACACTATTTGGAAAGCATATGTTATTAGTTGAGTTCTTTCCTCTTCTCTCTTGCACATTAGGGTTTATTATTTAATTTTACACATTTTCTTAGATCATTAACATACTATTTTTTGTATTGGATAATTTCATTTATAGTTGTTCATATCTTAGGTTAACTATCCTCATACTACCTAGTTTAGTTAATTTTTAGTTAATAATTTTCGTGAACTCGATGATTGACTCCACCTTTGTTCTAGGGATTTTCTCATCTTTTATACCATGGATTTTAATGTCATTAAGTCTCTTTGCCTCAATTGATTCAAATGCACCCATATTGTAAAGACACTCTTCAACAAACCTTAGAGAATATGTTTCGCCTATCAACATATTGCCTACCCAAGTCAACACTATTTTTGGTCATCTTTCTACGGACTCCCTTGATTCTAATTCCAATCAATCTATTTGAAAATCCATTCAAAATATTCATTCTTTATTTCAAGATAAATTTCAAGCTATGGAATCCACAATCACATCTCTTAAATATGAAATTCAACAGCTTAAGGATACTTCTCAGGCTCACGATTATTCTTCTTCTCATATCCATCCTATGTCTTCTACATGTGCTCATATTAGTGAACCTCAAATCTTGCCGCTACCCGCACCTCTCAAGTTTGCAATAAATTCTACACAACAAGATGTTCTTCCCAAACTCATAACTCATCAATTAATCATCTTGCCATCTACTCATTGTTATCCTCCTTATTGGCTTGCAAAATATCATGGTCTCCCATATTGTAATTATCATCAAATCAACGGACATAATGAAAATGATTGTTATGATTTACAATGAAGAATTAAACATCTTGAACATCAAGTTTTCATCTCATTAACTGCACAATATTCTGTTACATGTTCATATCCACTTGTTACATCTCAATGGGTTTTTAAATCTGATTCGTCTAATGAGCATCATGCCATTACTTCTAAGGGAATTCAAGATCCGCCTAAGCAACCACCCCTCAACATCAATACGCCACCTCTTCTTGAATCATCTCTGACATCACCAAGTCAACATAAGAAACCTCCTCTTAAGGATGATCTCACTCCTCTTCCATTAAAGGTATCATCCACCTCACCAAGTTATATGCAAAAATCACCACCTAAAGTAAATCTTGAAATTCCTACATCCACTATAGATCCTACATACATTGATGATTGGGACCCAGATGATGCTTACTATGATGATGAACCATTTGATGGTCACACTCCTCTATCACATCCAATCACTTTTGTCAAAGCTACTACTCCTACTTGATGAACAAGACACATCTCAAATTCCACCACCATCGCATGGTCCTATCATTTGCTTTGGCCTACCATTATGTTGGCCCTCTCTCTTATCATGACATAGACAACACTCTCCCACAATGGCATGGAACCTCTCATGTCACTACATATTTCTCCATCATCATAGTGCATTTGGGGGACATAACACCTAATACACTCACCCCCCTCACTCACTATAGCATTTACACATCTCTCATTTTTGCATTTTTATATAGGCATTTTCATCACATGTTTTAGCACTATCATTACCCGATGATGTACTCTTGTGCTTCGGCTCACTATTTAGGGATTACTACCACAATTAACCACACACACTACACTATAGGCATGATACATTGCATTTCATCACAAATCATGCGTCATACACCATACAACATCCATTCTCCACGATTGTCTACAAAATTGATCCATTTCCATATTCATACATCATAAATTATAATAGTCCTCACCTTACACGTTTTACATCATACACATACCACATAAACCATACATCATACATCATACATTACACATCTACATACTATACTAGTCTTGATACATACGAGTCTAGCAGCATTCCATCCTACATATTACGCTATTTGTCCACCTACACATGTTACATCGTGTACTCTACATTACATTCTATACATTCTACACATCTACCATCGCATTTTACATACCACATTTTTTACATATTCTCTTCATCACATGGTCATATTTTATCATTACATATACTAGATTATCTTCTATGTGTTGCACTCACCACCCTATGATGTACTTTAGTTCCTTGGTCCATACTCGATTATCGAGGGTTTAAAATCAAATGGACCTTACACTCATCACACATGCGAAAACCCTAGGTTAGTGACATACCTTTTAGGATAAATCATCACCTATTCTCATTTTCGTAGTGGTATACATCTTAGGTTGCATCACCACTCCCTCCTTTCACCTTGTAGTGACATACGTTTTAGGCTAAATCATCACCTATTATGTCATTTTTGGTGGTATACACCTTAGGTTACATCACCACTCCCTCCTTTCATCTTTTAGTGGCATACGCTTTAGGGTAAATCATCACATATTCTATCATTTTGTAGTGGTATACACCTTAGGTCACATCACCACTCCCTCCTTTTATCCTATAGTAATATACGTTTAGGGATAAATCATCACTCCTCCATTCATATTATAGTGATATAGGCTTAGGATAAATAATCACTTATACATTAATCTAGTCATGATATATGCTTTGGATATAGGGTTCACACACATATCATTTCTAAGTCACATCTCACCATTATACCTACACATTCATCACAATGCGTTAGACATAACACACACTACTCGACCATTTCCCGATGACACACTCTTGTTTACGGTTCATTCTTGATTATTGAGGGGAAAAACAAAATTAATCGCATTCCATACATTTCCATCCACTTGGGGGCACATGGATCCTATCACTCCATTTTGCATTCCATTCCATCCATCCACAACATGCTGCATATTATGGTTTCTTATACTCTTGCTTACTTTTGTTGTTCATGATAACTTTATTACACATGTTAGTTAGTTTAATAGTATGTCATTAATGTATACCGTCCACACATTCACATTCAAAAATTTTCTAGTTGTGATCGCAGATATACATGTCTATTACACGTGGCATGGATGCTCACCTTCTACCCTTCTTACGGTGGTCATTGGGGGCATCCACACATTCATCTCTTCCAGTGTTATTGTTATATTTGTGTATTTATCACTTTCCATTACTTTCTTATACGTAGTTTTGACATACTAGTTATCTTTCTAACATGCTAACGAGTGCTTCATGTGCAACATTTATTATGTAGGGATATTGGTTTCCATACTTGTTTGTTATATTGTTTGTTTTTGTTTGCTTTACATATGCGGGATTTTCTCTTTGTTTGGTGTGCACAATTATTTGTTGTTTGTGGCCATGATGGCCTTGCGTGTCTTTCAAATCAAGAGTGATATCCCATGTTTGCAATACACTTTGTGTGTCTTACTTATCTTCTTGCATGTTTACATTAATTTATTTGGTAGCTTACAATTTGTTTGTGTAGATTACACATTGTTTTCCATACACATGTATGTTTACACTTGTTTTTGGATAGCCTTCTTGTTTTTGTGTGCCTTGGTTTTTAACAAGAACTTTCTAGGGTTATATCATACATGTGATTGGCCCTCTTTTGGGGCCACATGTTTCCTATCAGTGACATCGCATGAACCCCAAAAGAGGGGGACAACATTTGGGGATTTACATACTAACACATTGTATTTACACTGGTTCGATTCGAGTGCACTTTACTTTCCCTTGACATTGTGGGTTACATACATCGAGTGGGTTCAGACCAGTCTACCAAACCCATACACAACAAACTTTACAAGAAATGGTGTGCTTAGAATTTTTGGGAAGTAGATATAGGCTTGGAGGTTACAGTGAGTGTGCCTCTCTACACTACTTCGGCTAGCAGTGTCGAGATCATCCAAAAACCAAGAAAGAACATATATCTCTACACACATTTCAGAAAGCGGTTAGAGCTTGGACAACATAGATAATTTCCTCCCTACACTTCTTCAGCCTATGGCATGAGATCACTCCTAAATCTCACAATACATGATATCCTTCTACACTTTTTCTCTCGACATGGATCAGGTGCACATGTTCCATTTACATTTTTCATTTACATTAGCGTATTTTACATACACATGTGTATTTTACATAGCATTTTTACATTTACATACATACATATTTGACTACTTGATCATTTTCTCCTTGCAGGTCCATCCATATGAGAAACAAATAGTCAAATGGGGGCAACAACAACAACACAGATGACAACAAAAACAATGTTATGCGGTTGCACACATGTTTTACTAACCATGTAGGTACACTACACACTGTGTTAGCTATACACACATATTCCACCATACATTCACTCTCATCACTATTTCTTTGCATATTTTTCATCTATAGTTTCCACGCTCCTCCATATTTTTTTTATTCCTTGTTTTTCCTAGTCCTTCGGCACGTTTCTACTACACTCTTCATGGAAATAAGGTATGCATCTCTATCTACTTTATGTTATCGAGATTTCTGCTCACCAACATAAAGTGGGGTAAAATGTAGTCACAAAATCATGCACTTTAGACATTTAATTATCCCGGTCTCATACTACTATTTAGAATGTTCTTGAGTGAAGAAATTACTAATTAACCCCGTCCTTTGACCATATTGTTTATTTTATTTCATAATTTGTGACCTATTGCACCCATATGCCCAGCTATTTTTTGACATTCCACATTATTTTAGCCTTAGCTAGGGTGCCTAGATTTGTACTATGATGCCCGTTAAAAAACCCACTTGAGACCCAAGAAACAACCTAGGGTTAGTTAGGAAAATTATGGAATTTTTTTTAGATTAGCAGTGTCCACAACCGAGTTACAAGACAACGGTTGACACTATCGGGTTTTGGAACAAGTCTAAAACACTAGAACATACTTTTCATTTATTAACAATGATCGAGAGGTCACAAGGTCCAAATTTTAGGGTTAGAAGTTTCGATTAGGTTCGGGGAGTAAAATATCACCATACCCACTCTCTAATAGGCTCAAAGTTTTTGTAGACACTAAAATTAGGTCACACTCCTTTTTGGCCCCTCGACGAATGAACACCCTTCATTACATTAAACTAGACATGGCCCCCTTTACCCTACTAATATTAATTTAATTAAATTAATTCATTATCCTCACAATATTTATTATTTGAATATCTTAATTTAGATAACATCCACACATACACCTCACCTAGACACCTCATCTAGCCACCTCACCCTAAGTCCTATTCTTAATAAGTTACCATAACTAACTAAGACTTACCCAAACCCTAAAGATCAATGCCTACATTCTCTCTAACCACATTCCCGCATGCTTACAAGAAGCTCCCAGTCTAATCCATGGGTTAATGACATGAGATCCGAGAAAATCAAGAGGATCTCCCTAGTTTAGTAAACCTATAAAATCTTGCCTTGACCGATCTTTGGTTACCCCTAACCGTTGCCGGTTAAGCCAAAACCACCGTCAGTCACCTTTAAACCCCTAAAAATACCTTATTTGGAAGGTTGGCAGAAGGTTGGCAAACATTGTGCACATCCCTCAGAGATATCACATATTACGAGAATGACTTCTAGTGAGAACATGCATGGAAGGAAGGAGATCAAGCATTTTCTCCTACACTCACCCCTAGCAAGGATTTGATCCAACCAAGCAAAAAGGAATGCACATGCAGCCCATGTAGAAGCTCTCCTACAATTGGTGATCATCTGCAGCCTTCAACCTCTACCAAACACCTTCATCCCTCACTCACAGGTGTCCAGGACCAGAATCCAAGTAAGTAAAATGTTATACTCCTCTGGTTCATTTCATTTTGTCATTATATTGTCACCCTTTGTTCTCTCGGCCACCCAAAGACCTCCATTAATACTCACCCCTCCATATACCTATTAAAACCTTGCCAAATCCCACCCAAACCACCCAATACCTCATTCTGACCAACCAAAGTCCTTTGTGCAATCACAAAGGAGACCCAAAACTCATTTTGTGGCATTCCTAGTTTTCCATAGTAACCGGCACCGGTTACACCCAACCGTCGTCGGTCACCCTTAACCGACATCGGTCTCATATTTTCCCATACAACTTAGAACCGTGACTTATTCACCTAATTCTACATCACCCTCATTCACCTGTGATCTACTTGAGACCTCTGTCAGACTTGCAGAGATCCAAAACCAGTTATTTGCCCTTCGGATCCTATTCTAACCTAGCATGTTAGATCAGATCTTTCTTATTGTGTTTTAAGTGAGATACCTAAATCATTTCAAATTACAATAGGATTTACTTTATTACCCACATTAAATTGTTTTAAATAGTGGACTGACAACCATCTAGGAAGTATCACACTTCCCGGATCTAGCACATGCTAGGCAGTTCACTACACATATTGTTTAATTCTTTTTGGTGGTCTTGCTTTCCATTACAGGTAGTTCCTCCTAGCCAAAATGAAGGTATCACATTTAGTTTGTGATAAGTCATACGTGTGCAACAACTCAACAACCAACATTTCAATAGGTATTCCTCCTATGCCCGTTACCCTATCTATTTCATCAATATTTCAAAGAAACATCTAAGAATCAAGTGAAAAAATTTGGCATGCCCGGTGGGACCCATTCGGGGTTCCTTACATTTTATTCATTCCTAAAGAAATTTGTGTGTTTATTTCCCTTAAAAAAGCATACACATTAATTTTCTTCCTTGGTAACCCTCTTTTTCATTCTATTTGCTCTAAAATAAACCTTTCTTTTGGGTGTACTTAAAAGAATCATTTCTTCTTGTTTTCTGCATTTTAGTGAAAGAGCATCCCTCTTCCTATTCATCCATTTATGTCATCAAACTTCACATTTCGATTTGGACTTAAAATAAGTGCATTGCATTCTAATTTGTCGCATTAGCTCACATTAATTAAGGGCAACCTATATGTTGGAAGTCATTCCTAGTTGATGGTTGACAAATGAATTGTAGAAAGCACATCTCTCTCTCTCTCTAAGTCTTGCCACATTGCACAAAATTCAAAACAAATACATATTCTTAAACAACATCTTTCCTAGGAATGCCACCAATGATAACACTGATATGAGGATTGACGTGGTACTCCCATTCATTTGCTCTCTGTCAAGTCATACTTGAGCGAAGCCCCCCCCTCCATAACATACCTAAAACCTCACCTTTTATATCTCCTTCTTTGTAGGAAGCCATCTTCATCAAAATTTCTATTCTACATTCATGAGTCGGTCCTTAAATAGCATAAGCTAAACAAACATAATAGAAAAGTAGTCTTAGAGTCACATTTTTTTAGTGTTTTTACTTGGCTTGTGTTTTGAGGTGAGAGGTCACACTCTTCATTTATTTTTTGTTTTTCCTCGCACACTCCTCATCATAGTTGGTGTATTCCAACTCTTCCTGAGTGTGCCTGGACCATATTCTCATCATTCTCAGAATTCTGGCTTGATTCCCCATCAAATTTTAATTCAAAATCACTTTTCTTTCGTCACTTTTTCAATTCCACGGTGGCCGGTGTCGATCCGAGAGACCATCATCGATTACCCTTTGACCATCGTCGGTATACACAAGGCATCGATTCCGAGTCCTTTTGTTAACCTACCCAAAAGGACATCTATTCATTTTCTTCCACTTTTCATAGTCCCTGTCACTACTATCATTCCCATTGACGTTATAAAACTCATTAGATTTGGCATACCTATCAAATTTGGCCTTATACCCTTGTTCTTGACTCACTGTCCATTTTCTACAGTGACCAGGCAATGGTTACCCATGACCGGTGTCGGTTTAACCTAACCAAGATTGGTTAGCTTGTGTCACTTTCCAGCAAACATTTTGTACCTAATCCACTTTTTACAACCTATTTCACTTATTCCTGCTGGTTTTTTATGCCATTTATAGAGAATCATTGCCCAACTCCGATCAATCTTGGTTCACATGGTGCTATCCCGAAGACAAGCAAGCATGCTTGTATTCCACGCTAGCTATCAACCACTCCCACCTAGTCCTTCACCACCATCCATTTTATCACCCGCCATGGATCTTATCCAACCTATCACTATTGCTACTGAAAGATGAGGAGTTCACATGACTCCTTGACCAAAACCTGCCACCTTGCGGTTTTATCTTTCCAACTCATCCACTTTGGAGATGCCTCGGGTAAATTGATATATGGCATGCCCGTATCTATCCCCCGAATCTCGCTCCCACTCCTACGTCGCCCTGCCTCAGTCCCCCGCTACCTACCTCCACCTTACCCCTTGTTGTTTTGTAGCTAGGACCTATACCCGCTATGACTGCTGCATTTGTTACCTCCGTTGCACTTGCCACATCCACCATACCTTCAAAAACTACCCAAAACGCAACCTCATCCACCCCTAATGTCTCGAATATACCCATAGCTACATTACCACCTCCGGTGTCGATGACCCCTACCCCTTTTCAGAATGTGGTCCTTTCCATTCCACAATCGTTAGCCCTCATTGCCACTAGGATTACCACGACCCTTCCACCTCCATATACGTACTATCAGTAACCTCTTGTTTCATCTATTATTCACTTTGGGTACGTACCCCCTATTTCACTACCTTCTTCTTAATCAACTCACGCGGTAGCACCATATCTTTGAGTACCACCCCATTATATGCCCAAAACCAATACTTTTACACTATAGGAGGCACTCAATCATCATAACCTACCAATGATCTAATCAAATTAATGATGGACAAGATGCAGACATTGGAGGCATCAGTTTCCAACTCCCGCAACACTCTCACCTATGATGATATTTGCAAAGAACCTATCCACCCATCCATTCCTATTCATCCATACCTCGTGCATTGGGAGATGCCTAAATTCAATCATTTCAATAGCAAAGAAGACCCGCAACAACATTTGCGGTCATTCAAACACGGGTGCTACCTAATCATTCATGATGATGCTTTGCTCCTAAGAACCTTTCCCATGTCTCTGACTGGACCTGCATTAGATTGGTATAGTGGGTTACCTAGACACTCTATATTCTCATTCAATCAGGTAGCCCAAGCCTTCTTGGATCATTTCTCCATCAATATCATCAAGAAGGTTACCATGACTGACCTATATTCCACACGTCAATATGAAGACGAATCTATCATAGATTTTGTCGCTCGTTGGTGTAGCCTAATCAACCAAATCACCTTCCACTTCCATACACAGAGCTCATTGATATTTTCACACGGGATTTTGCTAGACATATATCACCAACCTTACATGTCCAAACCTTCTGAACATTCGATGAAGCATTCACTATGGCATGAAAGTTAGAGATTCGGGCCATCAAAGAGAAGAAAATCCAATTACGTAATAAGAATTCGGCATTCAAGTCGAATGATACCTCTTCTTCTTCCAAACCACAAAACAATTATTCAAAAGCTAAGGGCACCACTAACGCAATGGTACTCAAGGCCGGCCTAGCTCATCTGTCAAATTAGGCTACCCCTCATCTAATCTCTCACCCGATCTAGGATTTTCAATTCAGATGAGAACAATGGAAATACACCCCAATTGGGGAACCTTACTCCTCTATCTTAGAAAATCTTATCAAAGCCAGAGCCATCACCCTTCCACCTATAAAACCACACACTAGTTTTGACCCTACTTGCCCCATGCCCACATGGTATAAAGAACATGACTTCTATAACTATCATCGAGTAAAGGGTCATAGTGATAGCAATTGCATCACTTTCAAAAACATTGTCCAAGAAATGCTCGAGAAAGGTGAGTTAATCATGGATAATCCTAACGCACCTGCCAACCAAAACCTACACATCTTCAAGAAACCATTTCCCAATCATGCCCCTTCATCTAATCAAACCGGTGAGACCTCAACTCATGATACCCATACCCACGAGGTTCACGCTATTTTTAATGATGTACCTGTCACCTCCCAATTTCTCCATATTCCTTCCATAGAGGAGATTCTAGCCCAAAATCCTCCTTCCACATTGGAACCAACCTCCCTATTCCTCCACCCATAGAGGAACACCTTTCATCTCCTTCATCACCTATGGAGGAGTCTTCCACTAACATCGAGACCATTTCACCTTTGGCTTCTCCACTTAGAGAACCGATACCCACAGTACTTCTTCAGTCCACGAAAGATACTTATTTATCTCCTCTACCTCCCATCATCTCCTCCACCTATAGAGGAGCACCCATCATCTTCTCCACCTATCATAGACCTAGTTGAGATACCTTTTCCTCTTGGTGAGCATTCTCCATCAGCTACCCAAAATCCTACAGACCTACTTTCCACTCTCTTACCCACGGAAGCTAAAGCTAGCCAATTCCCGTCTCTAAGACACATTTTACGGGAATTTCCATTAGGTCCTCATCAACTCCACCTACGGATGTGTTGTTCTCACATTTGGTGATCGCTTAGATTATGTAGATAGGGCCTTATTATGGGGGCACCTTTTACTTCTCATCTCCACACAGATGCAGATGTCACTTGCTGATACCTCCACTATCTACCCAAAAATATTTTGACCAATCAAACCGAATACAACCACCTCTATCACAACTCCTTCCATGACACCTATCATAGCTCAAACCACAACCTTACCCATGACCCAACCTCTATCTAAACCCAAACCCACACCTATGGCATCTTCCTTGACTAAACCTATTACCACTTTAGGGGTCACCCCAACCACCAGCCTTACTCATCCACCTATCAAACTAGATTTAGCTACATCCTCTAAAGTCAACACCATACCTACTCTGACACCCAAACAGAAGAACCAAACCCATCGACCTCATACCCCGGTTGTGCCAATCACACCTGCACTTGTCCCATTTGTCTTAGGACCTCAGCTTCCCAACATGGTCAAGAAACCTCCACCCATCAATAAACCAAAAACACAACAGCCCATTCCTTCCTCACAAACCTCCAACCTACCCAGGCACCCGACACGACTTACACTTGCACCTGCAACATCTCTACCACCCATACCTCCAATACCCTCAACTATTTCTTCACTACCCACTACACTTCAGTCATTGTCCCTCACACCCCATGTGTGACCTGCGTCATCTACCTTCACAGCACCCCATTATCCCCATGGGTAACTCACCCTCTTCCCCCATCTGATTTTCCTTCTAGACCTCGTAAACCCATATCACCTTTACCCAAGAAGGTGCAACCCAAAAACAAAACTCCATTACCCTCCAATAAGATAGTCAAAACAACCACACACCCTCCTACTCATTCATCTACTATACCCCTACCTAGACAAACACGACCGACACCCAAGACCCCGCTAGCACCCAAAACCATAGCTCGACCTATTCCCCCTCCTGTGAGGACTGTTCCTCAACAATCCACCATACCTACACCCAAACCCACGTTCACTTCCCATTGTGACCCACTAGTAGGGTCCTATGCCAAAATATTAACCAACCTCCTTGAGACTTATGTTATCACATTACCGCCACTCAGACCTTATGACCCCCTCAAACCTAAGCCAAAAGGGTTTGATGACACTAAAATTTTTGCCTACCATCATGTGTGCCGGGCACGATGTGGAGAACTATAAGGCCTTGAAAACCATCCTTATCTAGTTGTGTCCTCTAGAAGCCAACTTTGATGACGACGACCTTCTCGATGAGGACCCTACCTCACCAACACCCATTCCCACACTATCCACTCAATAACCACAACCTCCACCCCCAAAACTCCTCGAACCACCTCCAAGATTTGAAATTAACATGGTTCACATCAGATAACTTGCCACGCCACCACCCAAATGTCATTGCGCCTAGCTCACCTCACAGGGTTTTTCTCCTCCGATAGGTTTTTACCCATCATGTCATTATACCACTCACCCTACACCTTCTCCATTTGCCAACTCCCCTCAGATCAACATGATACATGTCACTACCCATGCTCAGAAGGATAAAGGTAAAGAAAAGGTGACTAACCCACCGACCAATCCTATACCCAACATACCATCTGCACCCATGCCTAAAATCACTATTCGCAGCCCCACATACCCCATTTCTAATGGGGTCACGCATCACACCATGCTCAAACAATTACACCAATCTCCCCTCAAAATGTCCTTATATGACCTCATCCAAACCTTAGAATCCCATCGCCAAGCTCTCATGGAGGTTCTTCAATCTATTGAGGTTTTACCCAATGACCCTACACCGTTGCCTCCATCATCACACCCCATCATGTAGCCTCTCTCACCAAATTATCACCTTTATCCACACCTCCACCTACTCACCAAGTATCCTCCCTTAGCTTTTCAGAGGAAGAGATCATGCCACACCAAAATGATGACTTGAAACCAGCCTTCTTCATCTCTGTCCACATCGATGACATACGGGTATGATGTGTGATGATTGATGGGGCACTAGCATTAATATCATTTCATCCCATGCATTCACTCAAATGTGCATACCTGATAATTACATGCATAAACATCCTATCATGTTACGTTCATTCAATGATGCTATCACCTCCACATTAGGCACTGTCATCCTCCACATTCGCATGGGTCCCTGCACTATCCCCGCAATTATTCTACTTCTTGGAGGGGAGTTTCAATATAACTTGTTGCTTGGCAGATCCTAGGATTCGTGTCATGGGTTGTGTTCCTTCCACTTTACATCGTTGTGTAAAGTTTGAACATGAAGGGCACACCTATACCATTCCAGCTGATCCATCCCCTTTTAAAACATGCAACATGCTTTATTGACCCAATGATGTGCTCATACCTGTTAAGGCACCTACCTCCATGACCACCACCACTTCACCTACACCTCCGCTTACCAATACAGCCGCTACCTCAACCGCACATGCCTCCTCCATTCCTACAACCTCCACAACCCATCTTCTGCCTAAGCCATTAACCCCACCTCCTCGACCTCCACATCATCCATTCTAGCTACCTACATACCAACCACCGACCCCTTGGAAGGTGTTTTTCAATGCCTCACTCTAGGGGAATACCACCTATATAGTGTCAACACATTCCTTACTCCACAAGAGTATGGAAGTCTTCACCAACACCCTCACTATGATCACCACATAGGAGAACACATCCTTTATGGTCCTCCTCATCTCTATACTAGTCTCACCTATGGGGGACTTGATACTACCACTTACACACCCGAACCACCATCACAAACCCACCCATTTCTACTTTGACTTCTAATCTCTCACCAATCACCGTTTTTCCCACACCTTCCTACACCGATGTGTATGGAAGGGTTTTGGTTTTGGATTTTATGAGCAAGGCCGCCATACCATTATTCCATGCACCACCCATAAACATAACGACCATAGTGGTATCGGCTTTCTGAACCACCTACCAAACAAGCCCGCATTGAACTCATCGAGGACATTAGCCCTTCTCCACCTTCTTCACCCACTTCGCCTTCATCACCACCATCACCGATGGAGTCGATGGATCTAGAATCTATCCCTCCTAACTTTTTTTTTCATAAACACCATTTCCTTAGGGCCTTTGACTTATCAACGTGAGGGCGAGGCCCTTCCACTCTTCCCTTCATGTATCCTAAAATGATCAATGATGATACACCTTCAATTAATGTCATTCAATGTCAGGATGATGAATCTATACTCACCTACCTTGGTGTAGAAGACTCATATATTCATCGGTCGTTACCCTCTGAGATGCGTAAACCATGTTGAATGAATCAACTATCGAGATCAACATTCACACTCAGGATGACCGCACATCCTAAAGATCGGTTAATCTTTAGATGCTGCTGAATAGGAAGCCATCACTTCTTTTCTCAAGGATCATAACCACACTTTTTCTTGGTCTTACGCAGACATGCTCGGTATTGACCCCACCATAGTGGTCCATAATATCGTCACTATTCCCGATGCCAAACCCATCAAATAGAAGATGAGGAAAATGCACCCTCACATTTCCTTCTCATCAAAGAAGAACTTCAATGCACCTTCTTTCCATTTCCTTCATCTTACCCATTGATTATCCTCGTTGGATTTCTAACATTGTCCCTATCACTAAGGTGATAGGGGGACTCCACATTTGCACGGACTTCCATGACCTCAACCTAGCATGTCAAAAGATGACTTTCCCTTACCCGGTATTGATCAACTGGTTGACCTTACCACTGGTCACGAGATGCTATCACTCATGGATGGCTTCTCGGGTTATAACCAAATCTTGCTTTCCCAAAGATCAACACAAAACCTTGTTCATCACCCCTTGGGGACCTTCTGCTATCGAGTCATGCCTTTTGGCCTTAAAAATGCTGGTGCCACATATCAGTGGGCTATGACTTACATCTTCCATGATATCATGCATCACATATTGGAAGATTACGTGGATGACCTTCTCACCAAATCTAAATGCCGCTCCAGACACCTTACCGTCCTCAAAACCATTTTTGACCGCCTCATTAAATATTACGTTTGCCTTCAGCCAAAGAAGTGTGTCTTCACGGTTCCTCTCAGGAAAGCTCATGGGATTTATTATTTCCTTACGTGGTATAGAATTTGACCCTACTAAAGTCAAGGCCATTCTAGAAATGCCTCCACCTACTAACCTTAAACAACTCCATAGCTTGCAAGGTAAGTTGCAATCTATTCACCGTTTCATTTCACAATTATCTTGATCGGTGCCAACCATTTCATCATCTACTCAAGAAGGATGTCTCCTTTAAATGGGATGATGACTATCCAAAAGATTTTTGAGGCCCTCAAAAATACCTTCTCTAACCACCCATACTCATTCCGCCTAAAGATGATCAACCTTTTTACCTATACATCTCAACTACCGATCACTCCTTGGGAGCCATGCTCGCTCATCGCAATGAACAACACAGGGAGCAGGTGGTTTATTACATAAGTTGTACTATTTTGGACTATGAAAACCCGATACACCCATCCCAAAAAACTTTTCTTAGCCTTAGTTTTCATTGCCACCAAACTCCGCCATTACCTACTCAACCACAAAACCTATGTTGTGACCAACACCAACCCCTTACACTTCATGTATGCTAAACCTTATCAAAATCAGCGTGCCGCTCGATGGCTTATGCTTTTAGCTGACCTTGACCTCGAATTCATTCATCAAAATTCCATCAAGGGTTAAGCTATCGCTGACCAATTGGCCGATGCACCTATTTCGGGGATCAACCCTCTAATTTTGACTTTCCAGATGAGTCAATTGCTACCCTTTCCTTGGATGAACCCGCTTACCAAATGACACTCTTCTTCAATGGTTCCAAGTGTCAGCATGGGGGTGGGGCTGGTATTATCCTCATTCTCACTTGATGGTGAGCCCATTCCTTTGTCTTTCAAACTCAATTTTGAATGTACAAACAATATTGCCGAATACAAAGCACTCGTACTAGGTCTCCAAGCCACCTATGCCCTAGATGTCAAATCAATCAACATCTTTGGTGATTCTCAATTGGTCGTAAACCAAGTCAATGGTATATACCAATTTTGTAATGAGATACTTCAAAAGTATAAACATCATGTAGACATACTTTTGACCACCTTTGACCATTACACCCTTCAAATTGTCCCATGTTCAACCAAAAATTTGTAGATACCATGGCCTGCTTGGCTTTCCAAATACCGCTTTTGCCATGATTCTAAAATCTTTGTCACCATACAATGAATCCAATCACCTTCTTATTTACCATGTGAAGTTTACTCTATCGGAACCACTACCCGGACCCAGTGACCTTTGGTACAAACAATACTCTAACTATCTTTCTCTCTCCATCTTACCTCCTGATCTCACCCATAATAGACAATGTGTCTTCCTTAAAAAGGTATCTCGTTATGTCATCATGGGGGGCCTCCTATATAAGCACAAATTTGATGGTATTCTCTTACGATGCCTCACAAGTTCTGAAATTCCTTATACCATTAAGGAGGTTCATGATGGCATATGTGGAGGTCACTTCAGTGGCCTTGCTTGTTGCTAAACGTATTCTTCACCTAGGCTATTACTGGCTGACCCTTAACTATGATTATTGTGACTATGTCAAACGTTGTGTAAAATGCCAACAACATGCCAATCTTCATCATACACCCAGTCATGCCTTATGGGTCACTGTGACCTTTGGCCCTTCTCTCATGGGGTTTGGATCTTGTCGAGAGAAATCAATCCCCATTCTTCCCAATGCCATCAATGGATCATCACTGCTACCGAATACTATACAAAATGGGTGGAAGCCATACCACTCATCTCCATGAAAGCTAAGAAAATATGTGAGTTCATTAACCACCACATCATTTTTCACTTTGGTGTTCCTCATCACCTCATCACTGATAATGGAAAACAATTTAAAAACAAAACATTACAAAAACTTTGTGATGCCTTCGACATTCAACTAAGTTTCTCATCACCTTATTACCCACAAACCAACGGCCAAGCCGAATCCACTAACAAAACCTTAAACAAAATTATTATGAAAGTGGTTAACGATACTGGGAAGGATTGGCATACGCACATTCCTTTTTCCCTATGGGCATATCCACTAGTATTCACACTTCCACTACTACCACACCATTTTCTCTGGTCTACGGTATAGAGACTATTCTACCTCTCAAGTTAGATCCCCTCACTCCGCATTTCTCTCCATGACATGCTCAATGATGATGAATTTCGTTAGGACCATTTAGCACAACTAGAGTTATTAGATGAATGTCATCTTAATGCTCTAGATCACCTTCAAGTTTACCAAAAATGTATCAAATGTGCCTATAACAAACGTGTCCATGCACGAACCTTCTAAGTTGGTGACCTTGTCTTGAAAGAAAATCAACACGTAACCAAAGCAGAAAAAGTAAACGAGGGAAATTTTCTCTAATTGGCTTGGACCATACATCGTGACTCATACCTATGGATCAGGTGCTTATCGTTTATCTTCACTCGATGGTAAACCCAACCTAAGCCCCTTAACACCTTGCATCTTTGACCATTCTATTGTTGACTTTTAGTCCTACCTCACCTTTTGTCTCTTTCCATGCTCATCCCTTGAGTGCTATCCACTTCATACACCTCACCAATGATTAAACAAGAATCATGTGAGTACCCGTCACTTGTTATCTTCTCTTGAATATGTGTACCATGGCATTACACATAACATGATTCTCATGGATAATTTTTGTCTACCTTTAGATGAGATCCCATGGTCATTTCACCTTGCCTTTTGAACAAGATTCCAATTCTCCACCTTGGTCTTGTCCATGACTTCAAAGCCCTCACATGGGATATAACTCCTTGAGTCAAAATTCCACTCAAAAGATGACTCCCTCAAAAGGACATCTTCCTCTCGACAATTGCTTGTTATAAATAGACTACTCCCTCGAAGGACAACTATGTAAAGCTCAAAAAAACAAAATTGAGAAACCAAAGCTTCCCACATCGATCAGCTTCACGAAGACCTCAAGGAGTTAAATTTTCTTCATCCCATATAGACTTCCCGCATCGATCAGTCTATCTCAAATACAAGTCAACACAGAAAACTTTTTAGTCATGGACTTGCCCATTGTGACCTCGGATCTCTTGCCCAAATAGCATGCTACCTCATACCATACAAAATTACCCACTTTTCACCCTTCAAGCCATACCCACTCCCATTTCCCACTGCCTCAAGGGACTTCTTGGAAACTATGACATTTGGTGATCATGTGACTACTTTTCACCATAGAACAATCAATCATGCAATGTCTTTAGGGTCTTACGTTCATCACCTCTTTCAAGGTGTGATCTACTCAGTATGATCCTCACCAATCAGGTGGCTTTATTGCCCCCTCTTCTCTTTTAGCCATCCTTGTTTATGTTTTGATTACCTTATATAGGACTTGGTCCTCGATGCTTACTTTTGAGGTAATCTATTTTCTTCTTTTGCCACAATCAATATCACCTATCTTACTTTACCTATAACCCACCCACACCTAACAAACCTAAACCCACACCATACCTAAAACCTACCACCTCATTTTCACACCCTCTCATATTCTTCCCTAGCTTATGGGAGAACTACATCAGCCTGAGGTCCCTTTTCACCGGGACTATGTAGGCAGCACTCCACGGGCATGGGGCCCCTGAGGATAGCTCAGCCATGCTTTACCCTCAACAATTCATCTTCCGTGTTCCTCACATTACATCATACCTCACTTAGTTTCCCTTTTTTACCCACAATTGGAAATTAAACCACGTACATAACAAGTTGCTTCATATTTTAATCCTTATCACAACATACATTTATTATGCCTACCATTTCTCTATCATCACTATGCATAGATTATACCACATCTCACATAGGACCCATATTATCATTCATTACATAAAATAATAAATCATAACTTCCCTTACTTTGAACACAACCATGCCTAAGACCTTGACTCAACCATGCCTAAAAAACTTGACACAACCATGCCTAAAACCTGACTCGATCCATGCCTAAGACCTGACTCGATCCATGCCTAAACCAACTTGACTCAACCATGCCTAAACCAACCTGACTCAACCATGCCTAATCCAACCTGACTCCACCATGCCTCTGACCTAACTCAACCATGCCTATGACCTGACTCGATCCATGCCTAACAAACCTAACTCGATCCATGCCTAAGACCTGACTTGATCCATGCCTAAACCAACCTAACTCCATCATGCCTAACTCACCTAATTTCCATCCATATCAAAACAATAAATCAAAAATCTCATCAAAACATCAACAAATCAAGAAATATCATGTATCTCATCATATAAATAAGTGTGTATCTCAATACAACATACATGGATGTCCCATCATGTCCATCATCTCAAAATTGTTGGCATGTAGGCCGATACTCAATACAAAATGTCATCGACACGCAGGTCGGTCTCATATATACAATAAAATAATGAACCAATACAAAATCTCTTCGGCGCGCAGGCTGGTATATGCTCAAATATACAAAACCTCTCATACATCCTCACTATCTTTAGCACGCAGGCTGTATGTGATAAAAATATAACTATCTCTCGGCACGCAGGCTGGTATATATCACAAAACTGACTATCATACATAAAAAAAATAGGTGCCACATATCAGGCATCTCGGCGGATGTCCTCCATCTCTATATCACCTATACCCTCTACCTCTTGGGTCCCTGTTGGTGCCTCAACTGGAGCTGGTCTCCGTGCACTGGTAGCCTCTGCCCTTACTCGCCTCGAGCTCACTGAACCCCCTTGATCTTCCACATATGTGAGTGCGGGATCTCATCCTCTCACTTGACGCCTAGTATGCCCCTGTACTCGGCATAGGATATGAAGTCTATCCCGACCGCCATCAACTACTCCTGGTCATATCTAGCCTCACCTAGGGCATCTGTAACATGGATATAGGCATGGTCTGTGGTGGTCCCATAGGTCTTAGCCCCTATACCTATCCTGTGGGACCCTGTCCCACTCCTACCTGTGAACTGGGACCCGGTCCCGGTGCTTATGGTGGTGCCCTTTGCCCCTGTGCCTGTATATGGGCCTGTAAGGCCCCAATCTGTGCCTCGGTTATGGCCAACTAGCCCTGTAAACCTGCCACATGTGCCTATAAGGCCACCACCTGACCATCACCCTCCTCTCCATCTCCATCCCCACCACCAACCATCTGGGCTGCAGATGAAACCTATACATGTAGCTCTGCTACCTCTGCCTCAGAGCTCTCCAGTTGTGTTTGCACTATACCCAACTAGGTAATCAGAGTAGCCACCTACCCTATAGGGTGTCTCTCTACACCGTGATGGTGGCTAGATCTAGCTGCCTTGGTCTAGGTGGTATGGCTCGTAAGTGAGCCACCCACCACTATCTATACATGTCTGTGCACCCACGTCATCTATCCACCGGTCCACTACCTGCTCCTCCTACCCTGTGGGCACTGTAGGTTATGGTAGAGGTAAGGGCCTCTCCATGTCATCTCTCTGGTATTGTGGGAAGGGTGGAGGTACATCCTGTAATAGCTTGAAACTACCACGCCAAATCTCTCACTAGGATCATCTCATGCTCCCCAGCATGGTGACCTTGTATCCATCTCAAAAGCTAGAGCTCAACTAGCTCCTCATGCATATGCCTATATGAGGGGAATCCCACATATGGCCTCCATATAATGTCCACTCCGGACAACCCTCTAATAACCACCAAAAATAGGCCACATCATGTGTGGGCTGTCATATCTCTGCTCCCCAATAGCCGGCACCCATCGATCGCTATACCCCACCTACAAAAATCTCGGTGGGAATGCATCAACTTAGGGCATCCCTACTGGCCGCACACAAGCTATGTGCTCATAAGCCCAACAGATGTAGTAAGAAGGTACAACATAGGCTGAACCTCATGCAGCCACCCATAGGCCCATAACTCTCTGTATAGCTGCACCAGGAATGTTGGCACCTAGGAAAAGTAGGTCTCCTCTATCATCATATCATGGAGTACCCCCATCAACAATCGGGAAAATGTCCACCCTCTACATCTAGCAAGTGTAAAGCAGCACACTGCCTCCATCAAAAGAACCACTAGCCTCGTCTCCTCTGGATGGGCTAGGTACATCTCTCCGTATCGAATGCTGGCACTATGGAATGTCAACTTGGCCATCCCCTCACCAAACACCATCAGCATCAGCTCCTCCGAGGCCTCAGAGGAGATCGAGTAGACCTGCATACCCAATATGGGTAGCCATAGAATCCTAAACATGTCCTCCAGGGTGACAATGATCTCACTGTCGGTAGGTGGAACGTGTTGGTCGTAGAATCCCATCTATCGATGAGCATGACCATCAAACTAGGCTACTAGACTACATGCCAGTATCACTGAGACTCCACTCAGGCCCACCGCCTCCACATGCTACAGCTCCTCGAGGGTCGCTATGCCACACACTATCACAAGTAGGGGTGGAACCCTGTCCCACATGCGTAGCTGATCTCTCCCCTACATCCAATACAAACAATACATTAATCTACATTTATCCCACCCACATTTTCCCCCTATCATTTCCTAATAACCTATTTTCACCCTACCCATCTCAACCACCTAGCCCACATCACTTTTGGACCCTTGTTCCCCAAAACCCGACCGGTGTCGGTTCCCTTTAACCGACCCTGGTCACCCCTTTACCGGCATTGGTCACCTGTTTGGTGACCGATACTGGTTCAACCTTACCGACACCGGCCAAACTTGATCGACGCCGGTCACTCTCATAGTAAAAACCCGCGATCCCCAAAACCCCCTTTCTAAAAAACTCACCCCTTGCCCCTTTTACCCACCTAAAAATTACCTACACTACCCTTGCACCTCAACCCATCCCCCTCTCCCATTTATTACTCTCCCCATTCCTATTTTACCCACTTTTCCCCCCATTCCCAAATTTTATTCTTTTCCCCACCCCAAAAAACCAAAAACCAAAACTACAACCACAATTTGTAAATCACTTAATCTATTTAACAAAATACACCTAGAGTTGGATGCTTACCTCATCATGCTGCCATCATCTCGGTGGCACATCCGCCACCACATCGATGGCCCGCCCGATCCCTCTCCTCGGCCTCTCGCCATCACACCAAATCACTACCCATAACCAAATCAAATCACTCGCACTGATCCTATGGACCCACTTCTCACCAACCAATCACCCGCCGTTCACACCACCAACTCAATGCTCATTTCGTCCTAGATACTTCTCTCTCTTTTCTCTCTCTTTTGTCATTTTTTCAAATCACAATATGACAAATGAATAATAAAAAACATGATTTTTGTTTTTATAACCAACCCGACCTAACCGACGCTAGTTTACCCTTCACCGGCATCGGTCTCATGCCCTACCTTACCATGGATGGTTGCCCTATACCAGCGTCGGTTACCCTTGACCAGCATCGGTCACCCTATCTAGCACAAAACCCAACATTTTACCCTATTACCCCACCTATCCCTCCTTTTTTTCCACACCTCCCCTTTACCCTTTACCCTAACCAGTTACCTCACCTACCCTTTACCATGACCATTTACCTCACCTTCCGAACTCAACATTTTACCTACCTACCTTTTTCCTCCTTTGGGGACTACTTATTTTACCCATCCCTCGGCCTTACCCATGCCGTGACCTAGATTTTTGGCCTTGGACCATCACTAGTGACCTTTGACCTCATGTGTTCGCTATACCTTGCGGCACTATTACTTGTGTTGATTGACCTAATGACCTTACCTAGCCTATTTCCGTGACCATTTATCCTAACCCTACCTTTGGTGTACCGAACATACCTAAACGTTCCTACACCTAACCTACATTGTGTTTCCTGACCATATCCTATACCTTGGATACTGGAATCACTTCAACCTTGTTTGGATAAACCTATCGACCTTAGACGATGTAGAGTTTTCTGCTCTTCAACTTGGTAGTGTGCTGTACAGTTTATACGTGTGCGTGCATTTGATTATTGCTACCTTTGACCCTGACCCATTACCTAGATTTCCCGAGTAGACCTTCAACCCTTTTTCCCCCGTTAACCACCTTCCCCTTTCTCACATTTACCCTTTTATCAAACCACTCACCGATTCTACCTTCATCCTCGTCAGTTCCTGGTTTGAGGGGGATCACCTTCACCCACACATGGGGCAACCACATCTTATTTTTGTTAGCATCACTTACCAATACAAGATATGTAATAAAAAGGGGAAAAATGTAGACACTAAAATTAGGTCACACTCCCTTTGGTCCTCTCTACAAATAAACACCCTTCATTACATTAAACTGGCCATGGCCCCCTTTACCCCACTAATATTAATTTAATTAATTAAATTAATTAATTCATTATCCTCACCATATTTATTATTTAAATATCTTAATTTAGATAACATCCACACATACACCTCACCTAGACACCTCATCTAGCCACCTCACCCTAAGTCCTATTCTTAGTAAGTTACCATAACTAACTAAGACTTACCCAAACCCTAAAGATCAATGCCTACATTCTCTCTAACCACATTCCCGCATGCTTACAAGAAGCTCCTAGTCTAATCCGTGGGTTAACAACATGAGATCCGAGAAAATCAAGAGGATCTCCCTAGTTTAGTAAACCTAGAAAATCCTACCTTGACCGATGCCGGTTACCCCTAATCATCGTTGGTTAAGCCGGAACCACCGCCATCGGTCACCTTTAAACCCCTAAAACAACCTTATTTGGAAGGTTGGCAGAAGGTTGGCAAAACATTGTGCACATCCCTGAGAGATATCACATCTTCTAAGAATGAATTCTAGTGAGAACACACATGTAAGGAAGGAGATCAAGAATTTTCTCCTGCACTCACCCCCAACAAGGATTTGATCCAACCAAGCAAAAAGGAATGCACATGTAGCCCATGCAGAAGCTCTCCTACGATTGGTGATCATCTGCAGCCTTCAACCTCTTACCAGCACCTTCATCCCTCACTCACAAGCATCCAGGACCAGAATCCAAGTAAGTAAAATGTTATACTCCTCTGGTTCATTTCATTTCATCATTATATTGTCACCCTTTGTTCTCTCAGCCACCCACAGACCTCCATTAATACTCACCCCTCCATATACCTATTAAAACCTTGCCAAATCCCACCCAAACCACCCAATACCTCATTCCGACCAACCAAAGTCCTTTTTGTAATCACAAAGGAGACCCAAAACTCATTTTGTGGCATTCCCAATTTTCTCATGAATCAAGCCGGTTACACCCAACCGTCGTCGGTCACCTTAACCGGAATTGGTCTCTATATTTTCCCATACAACTCAGAACCGTGACTTAATTACTTAATTCTACCTCACCCTCATTCACCCGTGATCTACTTGAGACCTCTGCACCGGACCTACAGAGATTCAAAACCGTTATTTGCCCTTTGGATCCTATTCTAACCTAGCCTGTTAGATCAGATCTTTCTTATTGTGTTTTAAGTGAGATACCTAAATCATTTCAAATTATAATAGGATTTACTTTATTACTCACATTAAATTGTTATAAATAGTGAATTGACATGCGTTTAGGAAGTATCATAGTTCCCGGATCTAGCACACGCTAGGCGTTCACTTTGCACATATTGTTTAATTCTTTCTAGTGGTCTTGCTTTCCATTATGGTAGTTCCTCATAGCCAAAAGGAATGTCTCACATTCATCTCGTGGATTGTGAAGTCATACGCGCACAAACAACCCAACAACCAAAGCATTTCAACATGTATTCCTCCTACGCTTTGTTACCCTATCTGCTTTCGTTAATATTTCAAAGAAACGTCTAAGAATTAGGTAAAATAGTTTTCAACTTGATTTTTCTCACACTTAATGCATTCAAAATTTCCCTAAATCAATTCCATTGGATAGGAAATTTTCTCACCTTTCCAATGATATAAAGAAGTCCTCCTAACTCCTTGTAGAACTCTAGTTATGGACAGGCGGGCTTTGGGGGTCAAATTTTCCCCAAGGGGACACATGTCGAGCGGGGAAGGAAACCCATTTCCCAGGTCAGCGGGTCGCGGGATGGTGTTGGCAAATTTTTCTTACATAGGAGAAAATTCCCATTTGTGCCGCGCCTCTGTTGTGCCACCAAGGACATGTGTCGAGCTCCGATCCATTGCTGGGAGAATAGAGGGAAGGGAGGGGTGGCGGAGGTGTTGTGGAAAATTCACTAAGGAAGAAATTACGATATGCACTCGCACGCCCGCGGGTCCGCCAGGGACATGTGGCATCCAATCAAACAATGCGGGTGAGAAGATGTGAAAGATGTGGGGTGGCGAGGGTTATGTGTAATTTTTCCGACGTAGGGGAAAATGGGTAAGTTCGATGTGTGGGTCTGAATTTCCACGGAAGGGTCTCCAAAGGGGCAGGAGTGAGAATGTAGGGTCGCGGGGGGTCCTTTGAAAAATTTTCCAAAACAAAAATTCAAAAGGGTAAAATTCGCGAGGGTTTCCCCACCCCATTGTCACCCCCCATGCTGCCACATGGCAACCTCTCGGTTGGTTGTGGGCCTATGGGGGAAATTTCAAAAAAATTCCTCAACAATTTTATTGTTTCAAATTTTCTAAGGAATTTTTACATGAATTTTTCGGGCCGTAACCCCGCTGGGAAAATTTTCCCAAATTTTCCTACCAAGACAGAAAACTTCAAAGTGCCATAACTTTTGCTAGAAAGCTCATTTTTGGGAAAACGAGGACTTTTGGAAATCTCTCAATGCCCTCTTTGCACAGAAATCATAAATTTTATATTTTGATAAATTTTAAAAATTTTAAAAATATATCTGCAGGATTTTAAATAGACAACTAGTAAATTTAAACTCATGAAATTTATTCAATTTGGTCTCCTCCTTCACTCAACATTTCAAACAAACATTTAGAATTGATCTAGGAAGGATTTAGAGTGTTTTAGGAAGGTAAATTTGCTTAATTGATTCCAATTTTAATTTTTTTCCAATAGTTGACAAAAAATGGTGTGAAAGGGATTAGACTCGATTTTGCAATGTTTAGATTAATTTCTTAAGTGTTCTCTATCAATTTGAGTTCATTGATGTCATAGCATGCTAAATTATATCATTTCTAAGTTGATTATTATGTGTAGGTCTCGAATGTACATTTTTAAATAAAGTTATTTGCAAGTTTTTTTAAAATTTACAAAGAGATTAAATTAAAAGAGATCCATCCAAATTTTCATCATGCAAGTATGGCATTTCATTTCCAATATAGTCTAATACATTCAGTTTGTTTTAAACAACTATTATAAATCATAATGCAATTACTAAATTCCATTTTACACATTTCCAAAGATATAAAATACAACATTATTTCCACGTACATTTCTTCTTTTCAAACAGAGATCTAACTATCTCTTTTTCCATACAATGAAACATTGAATTCAATCCAACAATGCATATGAGAGAAGATCTTGCAATTCTTTATTAATTCAAAAGGAATACATCTTGACATCTTTCCATGTTTGAATGCAAATAACACATTTCTATTTCTTTCTTTCCAATAAATAGAATAGAGTATAATTATCCTTCACATTCGAATGTACAACTTTCACAATTAGTTACAACATATTTTCTTCACAAATATATATTACAATTTCATCCACTTCAAGTGGGAAAGGTTACAAATGAATTAATTTCACAAGGGTCTGGCAAACTATCTTCTTCTGCTCTAGAACAACAACATGCAAGTTTTCCTTCATTTTCAATTTGATCACAACAAAAGTGGGGGAAAGGCAACGTTCTCCACCGAACCAAGACATCCACTAAAAGGAGAATCCATCCTTCATCATTGGCCCTCGAGCCCCAACCATAATACAATAAGAGGTGTGATTCAACCCATGGCAAAAACTAGCTTCCATAACACACAACATTCTTTCAACATGCATATTTCAATATAAAACATAGTCCAAACAAAGACAACAGTTTACAACTGCATTTTCAAACATTCAAAAAAAACTCAGGCTTGATCATGCAAGCCAAAGGAGCAAGAACTATGGGGGAAGCTACTTATGCCTCCCAATGGGAATTGGGCATGCACAAGTAATAAACCACCAATGAATTTCACCACACATATCCTTATGCCCCCCACAATCCCTCCTTATGGCCCCCACAAATTTCCTTATGCCCTCGACAAAGTAAGAAATGCAAGCTATTTATTTTCCATGGTAGATCCCAAACCCAAACTCCCACCACAAAATATGATGCCACTGGCATTCCCTTATTCCCCCCACATGGATTCCCCATAGCCTTCTCCTACACCATCCCTATGGTAGTCTACCCAACTAGCCAACAAATTCATGAAAACATTCACCATTCACACAACACAACAAGAAAATAACAACATAAAATAAGAATTAAACTCCTACCTCTCCATAGTAGCTTTTGTTTCAAAACAACAAGCTTCAATGCCCAAAACCATTCCCAAAAAAAAATCTCCAAGCATGGAAAGCTTCTCCAAACTCCTTCACAATCCACAAGAGCTCCAAATAGCAAAAATGTGCCCCCAAGGGATTATCCAAAATTATTCAACAACCTAAACAAATAAAGAGTTTGAATTTTATAGAAGAGGGAAGAGAAGAGGATGATGTGGATCCATGTAGGATGCCACATCACACATCCTCAACTCCAATCACAAAAGACAAAAATTCATTCTCCCAAGCACAATAAAGAGGTGGGTGAAAATATGACAATTTACTTGCACACTCCAAAAAGCCCACACCCCAAAGGACTGAAAAATAAATAAAATGTAAGAGAGTGCAATCAAAACTTACAACATGATTAATAAAATGCACTATAAAAGTCTAAAATCACCCCTCCAACCATAAGTATGGTTTTCAAATTAAATTGAGAGGAATGGGACAAGTTTTACTTATCTCACAAGCCTCCAAAAACAACCCCCAAGGAAAAATTTTAATTTCCAAGGAGGTGGAGTGTTTCATACTCTAAAATATGACTTACACAACTCTTATACAAACTTACACATCCCTTACATATTTAATACAAAGAGCCAACAACTTCCATTATCACTTTCTCATATACCAATTTGATTTATTTAAATTTTAACCATATGATTTCTCACATTAATCTATCATAATTTTAATTAAATACAAGAAAAGGACACATTACTAAGAAATACATACAAAAATAATAAAAAGAAAGATACACATTAATAAAATGCACAACCCCATGGTTACATATAAAGGTGATCCCCCCATGGGAATCCCTAACAACTACAAACACAAAACAATAAAACAAGTTGTCATGGTGACGTTGTCGAATTCACCTAGAATTCCATTGTGGTTGGTCTCCAATTCCTCAATGTTTTTGTGATTTTTAACCTAAAAACACAAATACCTCCTTCGTCCACATGGCCATATTACAACATCCAAAATGAATATAAATATAATCACAAAATCATCTAAATATGTGAATCACAACAACATCAAGGTAATTTAACATTATCACATGCAATTTATATCAACAACTATATCATCATCATATAATATCCATTTTCTAGATGTACTCATAATATCCAAAATCACATGTTCAAACAACATCCACAAAACATCCATGTCACATAGTATATCATCATCCATATATGAGGTGTCTCCAATAATCATCATGCATCACAACCAAATCAAGATCAATAGTAATCCATGACAAAATATCTAACATCATACTAAATCAAAGAATAGTAATGTCCATAATGTAAACAAAAATATCAAAATAACCATCCAAAGGGGTCAAAGGGAAGTGGGCACTACATCCCCCTCCCCTTAGACTCGAATTCCTCCTAGAAGTCACCAGAAAAATGTGGAAACGTAACTTGTAATGAAGTAACATCCTCACATGTAGTCTGTAGTCTCATCATATTTGTCCCACTACACCCAACCTAATCAACCTCTCTCTCCTTGAAGGCCAAGGGTCTTGTGATCTAAGATAAGAATGAGCTCCACCATCACCTCGCCCCTAATCCCGCACTTGTAATGATGTCCAATCTAACACATGAGAATTATCTGCAATGTATCTCCTAAGAACTGAAACATGAAAAACTTCATGTATGCGAGACAAGCTAGGATGCAATGCTATACGGTAGGCCAAAGGGCTGATACGCTCAAATATCTCAAAAGGAACCACGAATCTAGGAGCTAACTTAGAACCTTTTCCATAATGGATAGGGATCTTGTGTGGCTTGACATGAAGGAACACCTTCATGCCCACATCGAAACTACGGTCGATCCTATGCTGATCCACATACTTATTCTTCCTGTCTTGTCCCGTGCCTCCTGTAATCTTTGCCTGATCAACACCACCTACTACTCCATGTCCTATAGAAGAGCTGGTCCAAGAGATACTCTATCCTCTAACTCTGTCCCAGCTAAGAGGTGTCCTGCACTCTCTACCATACAAAGCCTAAAAGGAGCCATGCCTATAGAACTCTGAAACTATTATTGTAGGCAAAACTCCACTAAGTACAAGTACTCCTCCCATTTAGAATGTTGATCCATCACATACATCCTGAGCATGTCCTCTAAAATCTGATTCACCCTCTCAGTTTGTCCATCTGTCTTGGGGTGATATGTTGCGCTGAAGTTGATTCTCGTCCCGAGGTTATACTGCATGGTAGTTTAGAAATGTGAAGTGTACAAAGGATCATGGTCACAAATAATCCTCTGAAGAATCCCATGCAACCTAACAATCTCATCCAAATATACCCATGTCACTGCTCTCTAGCTATATAAGTGGCCTTCACCGGAGAAGACCGAGCCACTTTTGTCAATTTATCCACCGTGACCATAATGGCATCATGGTGATATCTCGACATCGATAGCTCAACAATGAAATCCATGGAAATGGTGTCCCACTTCCATTCCAATATAACATGAGGATAAATAAGGCTGTGGATGCTTGATGCTCGGCCATAACTCTCTAGACTCTAAAAATAGTGACACAAATGGGGCCACATCTCGAAGAAATCCTCTCCAATGGTACAACTGTCGCAAGGTGGCGTGCATCTTCTTCACCGCGAGGTGGGCTGAATAGGGTGCACAATGTGCCTCTATTATGATATCCTACCTCAAGCCTCCATATCTAGGAACATATATTCTAGCTCTATGCCCGAGAAGGCCATCTCGCCTCTAAGGAAAAACCATCAAACATCCCTTCAAGGGGTCTCTGAGACTCGATCTCTGCTTGTACTGCAATGTAGAAGCTATCAAGAGGAAGCTGCTAAAGGATTCTTCTCCACAAATTTGTGCTCACTAATGTGGCCATAGCCACATGTCTTCGTCTGTTGAGAGGGTATGCTACCACATTCTCCTTCCCTTTCTCATGCTTTATCTCCATGTCATACTCACAAGCAACTCCATCCAACACCGCTGACGAGTGTTGAGATTGGGTTGCGTGAAGAGGTGATGAAGACTCAAATGGTTTGTCCCAAGTGTAAATCTCCATACAAGAAAAAAATTCCTCCATCTAACCAAAGCATGCACAATCTACAGAAGCTCAAGATCGTGAGTTAGATAATTAAGCTCATGATGTTTGAGTTTGCATGAGACTCAAAAGATACTACTCTGCCTCCTACATTAACACACCTCCACCTCCTGCTAAAGAAGCATCTGTACAAAAAGAACTCACCCTATGGATCCGGCACTACAAGAATAGGTGTTGTATTGAGTGACTCCTTCGATGTCCTAAAGGCCTTCTTGCATGTTTTTGAATAAACAAACTTCTTCCCTTTCCTCGAAGGGAAGTGATAGGGTGTGTAATATGAGAAAAGTATTGAACAAATCTCTAGTAGTAACCTGCTAATCCCATGAAGCTACACACCTCTGTCACTTTGTAGTAGATGTTGGTCAATCCATAATGGCTCTAATCTTGGAAGGATCGATGGCGATGTCTTCCCCAGAAATGATATGACCCAAATATTGTACCTTTGTTTGAAAGAATGCACACTTCTCCAAGTTCCCATAAAGCTACTACTCATGAAGACAACTTTGAAGAACTGTGAAAGTTCCCATCATGCTCCTCACACGTACGTGAGTATATAAATATGTTATCTAGGAAGATGAGAACGAAGTGATCTAATAAGTTCTTGAACACCCAATTCATCAAACTCATGAACAGTGGGGCATTAGTCAAACCAAAAGGCACCACTTTGTGAACTCATATCTCATGCGGAAGGTGGTCTTATGAATGTCCACCTCTGAAATCCTCAACTAATGGTAGCCTAACTTAAGATCAATCTTAGAGAAAACTATGGCTCCCTTCATCTGATCAAACAAGTCATCAATACAGGAAGGGGATAATGATTCTTGATCGTTACCTTATTCAGCTGGTGGTAATCAATACACAACCGTAAGGATCCATCCTTCTTCTTCACAAAGATCACCAGTGCACCCCAAGGGGATACACTAGGATGGATAAGGCCTTTCTCCAAAATGCCCTCAAGTTGAGACTTGAGCTCACAAAGCTTTGGTGTGGTCATCCGATAAGGTTCTTGTGAGATAGGATTTTCTCTAAGAACTAGATCTATATGAAAATCAATATCACGTGGGGTGGTAACCTCGGTATCTCCCTGGAAAGACATTTACATACTCTCTCAAGATGGGATGATCATCTAGCGATGGTCCACTAGACCCATCCTCGATCTTGTCACTAACTGTGATGACATACATCTGACAACCCCGTCGCACACACCGCTTAAGCTACATAGCGAAATGGTGCGAATAGAAATGGGTCTCCTGACCCCTGAAATCACCGACTCAACTCCCATATCATCTACATAAGATATAGTCTTGTGGTAACAATCCATCCTGTCCCTATGTGCAGATAACCAATCCATACCCAAAATGACTCCATACGAGCCCAAAGGAAGGATACGGAGATTTGAGGTAGTGGTGAAAGGTCCCAAATCCACTACACACTCCTTAACTAAGGAGTCTATAGAGATCTTGGCTCCGAAGCCATCTCAACATCCCAAGTAAGACCCTACCTAACTTGCCACCAACTCCGCATCGCTCTCTACTAAAGATGGTATAATGAAAGAATCAGAAGAACCAGAATCAAACAATACAGAGGTAGGAATACCACCAATGCTACCTATGGTCTCAATGACTATGCTTTGATGCTCTACCTAGCGGTTCTCAACCACTACATAAATCCTGTGGTTACGTCCCATATCACCAATCGTAGGATTGAGGTCATGTCTTACCCTTGTTAGGGTTATGTGGGCACGATCTCTCAAAAAGTGTCCAGTAACTCCACAACCAAAACATCCTCCTGATCCTCCCCAATGAGTAGTACCTCCAGTAGGTGCCCCGAAGTTTTGGCATGGATCCCAATGATCTGGCTGCGGTCTCTTTGAGGTCTCTGTGTGAGCTCCTCTTGGCGTGAGCTCTAGGTCCACCCTATGTCCTAATGGGACCCCAGAGGAGGCCTCATACTCCGACCTCTTTGTGCATCAACTCTTTGTGGAGATCTATGAGGTGGGCAGGACTACTGCTGCTATCTATTCTTGTGTAATGGCCTAAAGGATGACTATGCTGAACCCTAACCACTATAAGGAGGAGAGTACGACCCCTCGATCTACTTTCCTACATCTACCGTATGTGGCTCTGGACTCACCTCTGCCCTTGTTGGGTCTTCCCCCGAGTCTCCTCTATTATATAGGCCTTCTCGATGGCCTCAGCTAATGTCTGTGGGTAGTGGATCTGCACAAGCACCTCCAATATCTAAATTCGGCCCCAGATGAACCTGTAAATATGCACCTGCTCATCCTGTAGGTACTTAATGTACTGGAGTAGATCTAGAAATCTACTCTCATACTCTACTACAGAAAGAGATGCTTGTCGGAGGTCATGGAACTCGTCGATCCTCTACTTATATGAACCTCCGTGACAAATACCTGCTCCTGAATCTCTCCTCAAATAGCTCCCAGGTCACTATCTCTAAATCTACATGGAGCTTCTACTCCTTTGTCCTCCACCACACTCCTACTCCATCCCTCAGTAGATGGATCACAACACAAGCTTTTGTGTTACTAGAACAAGGACAAAGATTGAAGCAATTGCTCAAGCTCACTAGCCAGGCCTCTACTTGGAATCCACCTATATCACCTGAGTAATGTGACGGCCAAGCTTAAGGATCTCCTTGATGTGATCCATAGTTGTGGTTTGACGCTTCTAGATCTCTCGGTGTGCTCATCCCTAAGCATAGGGCTCTGAGACCTCTCTACGCTCTGCAAAACTCTCGATCACCCCGTCCCCTCTCGTGGTGACTCTTTTCTAGCTAACTCTCGCATGGGATTTCTCTCCTCTATGCTCCTCACTGGGTCGAGGAGATACCTAACCCTCAATGGAAGGGGCTCTGTCATGACTAGCTGCATGTCCTCCTCCTAATCCTCCATGTAGAGCAGCATTGACATCCTGAAGAGTCTGCAAGATCTGGGGTAGGATGGCTGCTACACCCTAATCTGGTGGTGGTGGTGGTGGTGGTGGTAAGTCTGAGTCTCTGTGAAAATTCCCCCTCCTCATCATGCCTCCTACATACCTAAAGTGATAGTTAGTTCATCATTCAAGGTTTTATTCAATTTCCATGTTTACTAAAACACACAATCTCTAAACTAAGTTATTTTGTTTTAGATTTGATAATGTGCTAGGTTTAAATTTCATGTCCCAAGTTTTCTAGTGTGCCTAAGGGTCCAAGCTTTTGAACCACTTCTCTGATATAAAGTGTGATTCCCATTAAAACAACCCACTTGAGACCCAAGAAACAACCTAGGGTTAGTTAGGAAAATTATGGAATAATTTTCTTTTAATTAGCAGTGTCCACAACCAGGTTGTAAGACAATAGTTGACACTTTATCGGTGTTCCAAAAAATTCTAAAACAATAGAACATACTTTTCATTTATTAACAATGATCAGAGGTCACAAGGTCCAAATTTTAGGGTTTGAAGTTTCAGTTAGGTTCAGGGGGTAAAATATCGCCATACCCACTCTCTAACATGCTCAGAGTTTCAACTTGATTTTTCTCACACTTAATGCATTCAAAATTCCCTAAATCATTTTCATTAGATAGGAAATTTTCTCACCTTTCCAATGATATAAATAAGTCCTCCTAACTCCTTATAGAACTCCAGATATGGATAGGCGGACTTTAGGGGTCAAATTTTCCCCAAGGGGACACGTGTCGATCGGGAAGGAAGCCCATTTTCCGGGTTGGCGGGTCGCGGGTGGTGTTGGCAAATTTTTCTTTACGTAAGTGAAAATTCCCATTTGCGCCGCACCTCCTGGTATGCCACCAGGGACATGTTTCGGCTCGAGCCATCATCGGGAGAATAGAGGGAAGGGTAAGGCGGTGGAGGTGTTGTGGAAAATTCGCCAAGGAGGAGAAATTTTGATACGTGCTCGAGCACCCACGGGTCTGCCAAGGACATGTGGCGGCCAATCAAACAATGTAGGGGAGAAGATGTGGAAGATGCGGGGTAGTGGGGTTGTGTGGAATTTTTTCCAAAAAGGGGGAAACAAGTAAGTTTGATGCGTGGATCCACGTGTCTATGGAAGGGTCTCCAAAGGGGCAAGTGCGAGAATGCGGAGTCCTTTGAAAATTTTTCCAAAATAAAAATTCAAAAAGGAAAAGTCGTGAGGGTTTACCCACCCCATTTTCACCCCCATGCTACCACGTGGTAGCCTCTGCGTTAGGCTACGGCCGGTTGGGGAAATTTCAAAAAATTTCCCAAACAATTTTTTTAAAAAATTTTCCCGGATTTTAACAGAATTTTCGGGCCGTGGGCTCACTAAGGAAACTTTTCCCAAATTTTTCCACCAAGGCAGGAAAACTTCAAAGTGCCATAAATTTTTCTAGAAAGCTCAGTTTTGGGAAAATGAGGACTTTCTAGAAATCTCTTGATGCCCTCTTTGCACAAAAATCATAAATTTTACATTTTGATAAAGTTTAAGGGGTAAATTTTACAAAAACAATCTGCAGGATTTTAAACAGCCAACTGGTAAATTTTAACTTATGAAATTTATTCAATTTGGTCTCCTCCTTCACTCAACATGCCAAAAAAACATGGAGAATTGATCTAGGAAGGATTTAGAGTGTTTTAGGAAGGTAAATTTTCTCAATTGATTCCAATTTGAATTTTTCCAACAATTGACAAAAAAATGGTCATGTAAAAGGATTGGGCTCGATTTTGCAATGTTTAAATTGTTTTCTTAAGTGTTCTTTGTCAATTTGAGTTCATTGATATCATAGCATGCTAAATTATATCATTTCCAAGTTGATTATTATGTGCAGTCTAAACTGTACATTTTTAAATAAAGTTATTTGCAAGTTTTTTTAAAAAAATACAAAGAGATCAAATTAAAAGAGGTCCATCTAACTTTTCATCATGCAAGTATGGCATTTCATTTCCAATCTAATCTAATACATTCAGTTGTTTTAAACAACCATTCTAAATCATAATGCAATTACTAAATTCCATTTTACACATTTCCAAAGATACAAAATACAACATTATTTCCACGTACATTTCTTCTTTTCAATCAGAGATCTAACTATCTCTTTTGCCATACAATGAAACATTGAATTCAATCCAACAATGCATATGAGAGAAGATCTTGCAATTCTTTATTAATTTAAAAGGAATACATCTTGACATCTTTCCATGTTTGAATGCAATTAACACATTTCTATTTCTTTCTTTCCAATAAACAGAACATAGTATAATTATCCTTCACATTCGAATATACAACTTTCATAATCAGTTACAACATCTTTTCTTCACAAATATATATTACAATTTCATCCACTTCAAGTGGGAAAGGTTACAAATGAATTAATTTCACAAGGGGCTAGCAAATTGTCTTCTTCTTTGCTCCAGAACAACAACATGCAAGTTTTCCTCCATTTTCAATTTGATCACAACAAAAGTGGGGGAAAGGAAACACTCTCCACCCAACCAAGACATCCAATGAAAGGAGAAGCCATCCTTCATCATTGGCCCCCGAGCCCCAACCATAATACAATAAGAGGTGTGATTCAACCCATGGCAACAATAAGCTTCCACAACACACAACATTCTTTCAACATGCATAATTCAATATAAAACATAGTCCAAACAAAGACAACAGTTTACAACTGCATTTACAAACATTCAAACAAAACTCAGGCTTGATCATGCAAGCCAAAGGAGAAAGGACTATGGGGGAAGCTACTTATGCCTCCCAATGGGAATTGGGCATCCACCAGAATAAACTACCAATAAATTTCACCACACATATCCTTATGCCCCCCACAATCCCTCCTTATGCCCCCCCATAGATTTCCTTATGCCCCCACAAAGTAAGAAATGCAAGCTATTTATTTTCCATGGTGGATCCCAAACCCAAAATCCCTCCACAAAATATGATGCCACTGGCATTCCCTTATGCCCCCACATGGATTCCCCATAGCCTTCTCCTACACCATCCCTATGGTAGTCTACCCAACCAGCCAACAAATTCATGAAAAATTCAGCATTCACATAACACAACAAGAAAATAGCAACATAAAATAAGAGTTAAACTCATACCTCTCCATGGTAGCTTTTGTTTCCAAACAACAAGCTTCAATGCCCAAAACCACAGTCCCAAAACAAAAATCTCCAAGTATGCAAAGTTTCTCCAAACTCCTTCACAATCCACAAGAGCTCCAAATAGCAAAAATGTGCCCCCAAGGAGTATCCAAAATGATTCAACAACCCAAACAAGAAAAGAGTTTGAATTTTATAGAAGAGGGAAGAGAAGAGGATGATGTGGATCCATGTAGAATGCCACATCACACATCCTCAACTCCAATCACAAAAGACAAAATTTCATTCTCCCAAGCACAATAAAGAGGTGGGTGAAAATATGACAATTTACTTGCACACTCCAAAAGCCCACACCCCAAAGAACTGAAAAATAAATAAAATATAAGAGAGTGCAATCAAAACTTGCAACATGATTAATAAAATGCACTATAAAAGTCTAAAATCACCCTTCCAACCATAAGTATGGTTGGTAAATTAAATTGAGAGGTATGGGACAAGTTTTACTTGTCCACAAAGCCTCCAAAAACAGCCCCAAGGATAAATTCTAATTTCCAAGGAGGTGGAGTGTTTCATACTCCAAAATCTGACTTACACAACTCTTACACAAACTTACACATCCCTTACATATTTAATACAAAGAGCCAACAACTTCCATTATCACTTTCCCATATCCCAATTTGATTTATTTAAATTTTAACCATATGATTTCTCACATTAATCTATCACAATTTTAATTAAATATAAGAAAGGGACACATTACTAAGAAATACATACAACAATAATAAAAAAAAGAAACACATTAATAAAATGCACAAACTCATGGTCACATATAAAGGTGATCCCCCATGGGAATCCCTAACAACTACAAACAAAACAAAATAATACAAGTTGCCATGGTGACCTTGTCGAATTCACCTAGAATTCTATTGTGGTTGGTCTCCAATCCCCCAATGTTTGTTGTGATTTTTAACTTGCAAAACATAAATACCTCCTTCGGCCTCGTGGCCATATCAGAACATCCAAAATGAATATAAATATAATCACAAAATCATCTAAATATGTGAATCACAACAACATCAAGGAAATTTAACATTATCACATATAATTTATATCAACAACTATATCATCATCATATAATATCCATTTTCTAAATCTACTCATAATATCCAAAATCACATGTCTGAACAACATCCATAAAACATCCATGTCAAATAGTATATCATCATCCACATATGAGGTGTCTCCAATAATCATCATGCATCATAACCAAATCAAGATCAATAGTAATCCATGACCAAATATCTAACATCATACTAAATCAAAACATAGTAATGTCCATAATGTAAACACCAATATCAAAATAAGCATCCAAAGGGGTCAAAGGGAAGCGGGCACTACATGTACCGAGTTGCCCACTTAATATTACGAAACACAAATTTGAACATGTGCACACAAAATGGATAAATAGTAGACCAAAACACTAGGATTTATAATAAAAAATAAATGTAAATATGTAATAATGGTAGAAAAATAAAGAAATAGAAACACATATTCAAACACGCTAGTGCATCCACTATCACGCAGAGACACATGTGAGGTCACGTAGATGCAAATTTGATGATAGAAACAAATGTAATAAGATGGTAACACAAAACATGAGAAACATATATAAATTTGATTCCATAAAAACACAAGGCACCTGTAGTTACATAGAACAAAAATGAAATCCAACCAAAATGAATATTTTCTTAGAACTACTCACAAACAATATCACTAGAAGACCTCAGTAAATTTTTTTAGTATCCCGCAAACACTTCAAGCAATATGAAAAATATGTTATAATGACAAAAACACATATGTGTGGGTCTCCCACCGGGTGTGCAAGAATGTATCCAAGATAAAAACTTAATAATGGAAGAAAACAAGAAATGAAATGCAAATCCAATCCTTTTTTACGTTTCCTTGTAACCTCGATGAGATGGTGAAGCATGGATGCTCCAAATATAACTCCGAATGGAAGTATGCTTGTGCTACGATAAAATGAAGGAAAGATGAGATTTATTATGAGATATTTGATCAAATGGGAAGCCTAACGGTGTATGAATTCGAGTGGAAATTTGATAGAGTAACACTGAAAATTCCTTAAGCTTCCAAAGATGGAATTGTAAGGAGATGATCCTCTTATTTATAATTAAGGAGAGGCCATGGATTGAGGATCAAGATTTGAATGAGTTACAATTAAATGAATGCATTTTCCTTATTTATCATTTTGATTTGGTCTATGCAGTTGGATTGTTTGAATAAGAATTAAAGAGGCTTTTAATTTGAATAGCTGGCTCTTGAATTCTTCAATTGTACATGTAATTTAGCTTCCTCTTTTGTAGGGTTCTAGAACTTGAGTGAGTGAGCTAGTGAAGTGGAGATGAGTGGAAGGTGAGTGGATATTTAGTTTTTAATTTTATTTAATAACTAATTAAATTAGCTAAGGAGTGCATAGTGCATGCTTTATAAGTTATAGAATTAATTAATTGATTATAGTGGGACACGATGAATAATGATCCAAATAGTAATATGCAAAGAGTAGTGTGTATTTTTTTGGTGTATACAGATGTCCTGCATGTAGCTAGATTAAAGGCCATAAAATGGTGCATGTTTTTGTGTAGAAGAAAATCACACCGACATACACAAGGAAATAAGATATTTTTCAAATTTCAATCATGCATCGAGTGATGTGGATAAGGAGGAAACAAGTATTCCTCTTTCACCATAGTTAGATTTTCGTAATAAAATTTATATTTTTAAATATTTCCCCATAGAAAATGATTTTTGTTGTCAAGAAACTTTATGCATTCATTTAATTCCACACTATAACTAAGTTTTTCTCCAAGAATGTGTGAAAATAAAATTGTTGTGATCTAGATGTAAAACAATGCCATCATTTAAAAAAAAGGACAATGGTCTTGTAGAGATTATTGGTAATGTTATGTGTATCAATATGTAGAAATAAAATGACCCTATAACAAGGCATATTGTATTAAACCTAGAGTGATAAATAAGGCATCAAGTTCTATTCCTATTCTCTTAAATAAATTCTAAGTATTTGGAGATCTAAACCATATTATAGACTTCATAAAATCAAATGTATAGTTTTCAATGTGCATATCCCTCTAATTAAATGCTCACTCTTATAATAATAATAGAAAAAACACTTACCACCAAATGGATGTAGCATTACAGTTATTTTTATTGCACTTCTCACTTTGCTAATAATAGCAACTTGTTGGCTAGATTTTCTACACAACTGAAAACCTAGGTAGTCATGAGATAAATCTCCCTCATTTACCGGTGAGGCTCCCGTGTAAGATTTTGATCAAATGTGGATCTAAGTAATTGGTTGTGGGTTTTACTTTAATTTCAAAGCTCATGAAATCCAACCAATAGTTCGCAGAGTTGGTCTTATGCACATAGATGAAACAAAAAGATCTCAAAATATAGAATTTAAAGCAAAGGAAAGTTTTAGATCCATATATAAGATAACAAAAAGTTTATGCAAAGATCTATACGAAAGAAGAAAAAAATACCCCGTTGACACAAAGTTCTTCAAAATCTACCTCCTTTCAATTCCTTAGTTTTCGAATAATATCAAGGGTTTCACTCAAAGTTTAGAACACAAGGATATTGATTACAAATTCTAATCCTTTAACCCTATTAGCTAGATTTTCTACATAGTTGAAAACCTAGGCAATCATGAAATAAATCTCCCTCATTTACCGTGAGGCTCCCGTGTAAGATTTGTCAATTAAATATGCTAGTATCTATTTTGGGTTTTACTTTAACCATGTGGCTCATGAACCATAGTTTGTATAGTTTTGCAAAGTAAGTAAGCGCATGTTAAAGAAAGGAAATATCTCGATGAAGAAGGAAATAATAAAAACACAGAAATAAAGGGGAAGATGTGCAGCCCAATCAATAGATTACAGAGTTGATTGCATGCACATAGATAGAACCAATAGATATTAACATATAGAATTATAAGCAAAGGAAGCTTTCACATCTAGATCTAGAATAACACAAAGTTTATAAGTAGATCTAAGACAAAAATTTAGAAACAAAATGCACCGTCGACACAAAGTTCTCTGGAAATCTGCTCCTTTCTATTCCTTTGCTTCAAATAGCTATCAGGGGTTTCAACACAAAGTCTAGAACACAAGAATGCTACTTACAAATTCTGATCCATTAACCCATAGGTTCTTCCTCTACTAATAACATGTAGAGGGGAAATTACAAATAGGAAGATTTTAGTGAACTAACACATGTGGAAGTTGTAAAGGAAACAACTGGCAATCTCCCTCCTAGAATTCCTCTTTACATGACATGCATGATTTGCAACTAAAGATAGAACCTTTTATTTTGCATGTCTGCCACCTATTTCCAACTAATTGACTTTTTCAAGTAATGGATTTTAAACCAATCACTTAAGTTTCATAATTTAATTGATCACTCAATTACTTTGTCGAAGAAAATAAGAGAAAGAAGAAGAAAGAGGAAAGTTGCAGTCTTGTTCTTTTTTCATATTCTGCGTGCAGTTGATTCTTTTGCCTTTGATTCTCACCAAACTGGATTTGGAAGTAGCTGAGTGTGATTTTTCTTATGGGTTTTTCCTTTGACTTGTATTCCCTCTTATCCTTGAAGCTTTTGTAGTTCTTCTCTAGTACATGCATCAGTGCAATGTTTTCCGTAAGTAACTCATCATTTTTATTTTTAATTGCATATGAGCAATTAAAAATTATAAAAGCACTCAAGTGAATGCAAATTCAATGAAGGATTCAACTTGGAAGATTGGGAGCACATGCATAAGATCTTGGAAGGAATTCTCCATGAACTGACTTCTTCACGGGCTGCATTAGAAACAAGAGGATGAATTTTTACCGGAAGCCCTTGCGAATTGGATCGATTTGTATAGATCTAACAATCAAATCGGTAATAGATGCATGGTTTGTGTTATTATCATTGACTTTAGAAAATATGGAAGCTAAACATGATTCCACAGAGCCTACCCTTTCATCCCGCTTTGCCATGGCTGGAGAAATCTTTGTCTGAGTAACTCTTTTCTTTTAATTATGTCAAAATTCTTTATAATTGGTGCAGATCTGGCAATTTCTTCAAATTTGGGGGACATATACAATGTACTTGACATTGATTTGCACTTTCTTTCACTTATATGAGCCCCTGTAATTAATTCAGACAAAGACAGATTCCAGAGCATGAACACTTGATTTTTATCACAAAAATATGCATATTAAGCCCGCTGCCCTAAAATTTGAGGCTTTCATTGCATGTAAAGAAAGCATAAATATTTTCAACTTCACTTGGGCACCTGTACCAATATGCAGATAATTAACCAAGCCTAAAACAAGATCCTCCAATCCTAGGCGCCAAACTTTGAAGCTTCCTAGCAGTGGAAAATAAACTTCAATGCAAAAATCCTCCTTCCTTGGGCGCCAAAACTATCCGGGCTGCAATCCTTTGTAAAAATAATTAATTACACCTTCACTTATGGCAGACCATGTTTATATAACCCTCAAAATTCTATTCCTAATAATTGTCCATGTTATTCTTGGCAATTAATTAATAAACAAACATGTTTATTCCTCCAACTTGGGTGCCCAAATTTACATGCTCATAGCTTCCATTAAATAAATAAATAAAATTTATTTTTAGCCCTCTACTTTCACTTAACATCATGATTTGACCTTCTATTTCTCCATGCACCAAAATTAGGAATAAAAACCATTAATAAATACTTCAAAAAACATTATTTATCCTCTAAATGGGTCGCATTTTTAACATGCTTTGGGGCTGCATTAAATAAATTAAATTTATTTATTTTTAGCCTTCTTCTTCCAGATCTTCCTTGACTTATATTCATCCATTGAATTTTCCTCATCCTTAGGCACCAAAATTAGGAATAAAAACAATTTATAAATTCAATTAAAGTTATTCTTTAATGCCCAAAGGGGTCACACTTTTGAAATGGCTTATTTCTATTTTTAAAATGTCAATTTTGATGTGATTATTCACCCCGCACCGCAGCTCCAAAATCCCTTCATCCACTTAAGTTGTTTGACTTCCACAATAGGTTTTTACCCCTACAAGGCAAGTAAGAAATTCCCTTCAAAGCCTTAAGTGATTTTTCTTTCGTGGGAAAAAGTACCTGCAAGGTAGGTATGGAATTCCCACTGCCGCCTATCAGACCAAAAATCCCACTTTGCATCTTAAATCCATCCATTCCCAAAATGTGAATTTCCCAAAGAGGCTTTTTGTGCATGATTTTTTCTTTTTAAAGAGAAGATGACTTCCTGAAGCTAATTCCTTCTGGCATGGTGGCCATAGATGATCTCTAGATACTCCAGGAAAGAAAACAGTTGTATCTTAGTGAAGGAATCGACCTAGGGGAATTTCACAGAGAAAAATACACAAAAATAATAAAAATGAAAAATGTTGCCGTAAGTCACAAAAAGCCTAGGATCCATTCTGGTTAAAACCCTATTGGTATATGTGAATATTGACATGAAAAATTTCAACGAGGCTAAACCGAGCACAATTCACTTCAAACGAGGTTATAAATAATTAAATAAAATTTTCTTGCGAAAAACTTGTGAAGGGATAAAACAATTTTTGGCATCCTGGGTAACTATAAAAATTGGCTCTTATGATTCAATGGGAATATCTAAATGCAATACACATATCTTCTGGCCATAAAAACACAAAATGACCTATTATTTTAAAAGAACGAATTTTTTTAACATGTAGGTAGTCTCAAATTTTAGGGTGAAATCTGGGGACACCAGTCGACTCTGTCTGTGGACATCTTTGCCTCTTTCAAAATGACAAGGGTAAAGATGAGATCCCAACATCTCTGGTTTTGTGTCTTGTCCATTAGGCTCAGGGTTAGGCAAACAAAAACAAAACAAAACAAAAAGAAAAGGAAAGAAACAACAAAGTTTTATTTATATACATACAGGTTTTACCCTTCTTTTTATGTCCGAAAAAGCTTCAAATGCTTCCCGTTGAAAGGCAGTGATAACTCAATTCCATCCCGATAGGAAAGGAAGAAAGTGTCCATTCTAGTAGCTCTTTTGATCATGAAGGGCCCTTTCTAGAGTGAATCAAATTTGTCATGCATGCCCTTCGGTTCATGTCTCTTGTCCCACTAGAGTACCTAGTCTCCGATCTCGAACTTCCTTTCTCTGGCCTTCTTTTCAAATACCTTGGGCAAGTCCTTATCAAATTCATCTAGTGGTGGCTCATATTTTCTTCTCTTTATGGTGGATAAGTCTACATCAACTTGCTCCGTTCCCAGATTTATTTGTTGCATTTCTGAGGAAGAACTATCACCATGTTCTTTGTTCTTATTTAGGTACCGATCATGCTTGTCAAAATTCTTCACTAAGGAAACTAAACCCTTGGGGATTTTGTTACCTTTTGGTTGGATTATTCCACTATTTTCATCATAACCCTGGATCAATTTTTCCTATGACTATTCGTCATGGTGGTGATTTATTCCCTTCAACACACAACCTGTCAAAGTTGTCTTGCTCCAGACATGCAGATGTTTGTTTGTCGTCATAGAAAGTCTCCATTTATTTAATACTATCGGGAATTTAGGGTGTAGACCATCTCCACTTTATAGCTTCCTTGTCTGAATATGGACGGTGGTCTATTCGGATTCCATAGTGTGAGCCGTGACCACCAAAGAGTCTCGCCTTGGAATTCTGATTGGTTGGAATAAAGTCGATAGAGAAGGCTGCAAAATCTAGTGTGGCAAAAAGCACTTTATCTCTGTAATGCTTTAGCTCATCTCTTTTGACTTGATTCTTCCCTCAAACTTTCTTTACTAGAAGTTCAAATTGCCTTGGGCTTTGAGGAGTCTTACTCCTTTCTTTTTCTAGCTTGTTCCATTCCTAACAACAAGGCTTCATACTCCACCGTATGATTGGTGTTCTCAAACATCAACTTGTAGGAGTATGGGAATATCTCATAATATGGAGATATTAGTAGAACATTGGATCCTGATCCAAAATAACAACAGTTCCTTTAAACTCTAGAGTCCAAAATTTTTCATCTTCTTTTGCTGGCTCTAGTTGAAATTTTGAATCCAGAACATCTTTATCCATTTCCAAGAAATAGACCCCACGATCAGATTCTTGAAAAAGAACATGAGATCTAGGATCCTCAGATTTTGTAGCTGTGTACTTGGACTTCTTTTCCAGCTCTAGCTTTCGATTAACTCCTTGATAGGAATATGAGCACAGGACCAATCCATCTTTACTTCTCCTCCCATCTCTTTGCAAAAAATTTCTACTCGAATGACATCCGATAGGAGATAAGAATATCTGTAACTAGAATTTTCATCTTTAATCTTTTGTCAGGAAAAGCTGCCATAATAGCTTGTGCATCTTTGATTTGTCTGATTAAAGGGACTTATATCTCCATGGAATAACACCTTCCTATGGTCTTTGTCGAGTAAGCCCGAGAACATTTTCAACTTTAGATGGCATGACATTGTCGAAGCACCCAAATCTAGAAACGTAATTGCTTAACTTGAAACCATTAAGCAACAAGGAGACATAGAATGGTTCTACTCTTTCAGAAGATAATGAGGGTTTAACAACTACAGGTGTTGTTAGGGAGGAGTATCATTGGGTTTAGGCAAAATGCCTTTTGATGTATTGGATTGTCCTGGTGATTGCACATATTTAACTAGCCTATTTAACTACTTAGGAAAATCTCTCGGTATTCAAATTTTCCGACATTTGAATCCTAGTTTTCTTTACATGATCAACAATGTCGAAGGAAGGTATAGATTCAAATACCTAAGCTACTTTCTACGGTTGAGATGAATAAATTACAATCTTATTTCTGGGAGCTAAGGAAGAAGGTAAAGGGTTGCCCCTTCTTTGTTCATCAGTTAATGTCTCAGCTTGATGAGTTTGTGATCTTGTAAATACTGCATATGTATGACCATGATCATCTTCATGAAGCTTCTCATCATCATGTTCAGATTTGTAGTTTAGGTAATTAATGTTGGAGTCACCAGAAGGACCTACAAAATCATCATTATCAAACTGATCAATGATTAGATTCCTAGTCTTCTTCATTCATCTCCATGTTGTTTCTAGGAGTAGCTTTAATTGCTAATCTTTAGGAACTAGTAATGCATTCCATTGTTGTTGTTGAAATTCCTAGCGGGGGCGGTGTTGTTTCCTTGAGCCATTTGAGCCATTTGTTTCTTCATATGTGACATCTCATTTGCTAACTTTTGCAATAGTGAATCGAAATAGTAGCGAGAGGATGAACTTTCAACTCTAGAAGTGCTACCTTTTATCTTTCCACCATGATGAGGTCATATTTAATTTCAACCACCATATTTTGAGCTGCTTAACAAGTCAACAGGGACATGCTCTTCGGAGTTGATATCTTACTTCGAAGTAAAGCATCGATGAAGAATACCTTTTGATTCTCGTCATTCAGAGAAGCAGAAGCTGAAATTTTGTGCAGTAATCTTTGGAATTCTGCAATAAAATCCCGCATGTGCTCATGTGGCTCCTTCTTCAACTGAGTGAGCTAAGTTATCAAGGTACTTTGGAATCTTCGGCTACCTTGAATCTTTTAAGGAATGCATCTTGCCTAGTGGCCCATTTGGAAAATGGTGCCAGGAGCTAGCCGGTAGAACCATTCTCCAGCCAAGTCATGCAGAGTCTCTATGAAAAGTCGTACAGACACATATTCATGTTCTACGGCGAGCACTCCACAAGATATAAAGAATGCAACCAGGTGATCATCTGGATTCTACTTGCCATCTCCAAATAATTTTGGAAAATTATTTCTCCCTTTAGGTAGATCATGCATAGGAGGAGTCATATTTAGAGGTCCAAACGTTGCACCCCATGGAACAAGTAATATCCGGGTTCGATTTTGATTACGTATGATGAATGGAGCACGTCTTCTACGAGATTAGACCTAATGGATAATTCCAACCACTGGAGTATCTTTGAAGATGATCTGGATTTGGATGAGTGTGTACTCTTCTTCCCGGTGAGAGATTAGATATGTAGCTTCTAGCTTGATGAGGACGATTGAAATTGAATTTCTCCTGCAATCTGAAGAAATGATCAGTCCTTCCTTGTTCCTTCACCAATCGGGTGAATGAACGTTCAGCCAGGTTGAATGTTGAATGGGAAACACTCTGATCTGCAAGAGATAAGATTTGATCTGTAAAGATAGTTTTTCCCCAGTAGAGTCACCAAAAATTGTTGGCTAGATTTTCTGCATAGCTGAAAACCTAGGTAGTCATGAGATAAATCTCCCTCATTTACCGGTGAGGCTCCCATGTAAGATTTGTCAATTAAATATGCTAGTATCTATTTGTGGGTTTTACTTTAACCATGTAGCTCATGAACCATAGTTGTATAGTTTTGTAGCAAGTAAGTAGCTATTAAAGAAAGGAAATATCTGATGAAGAAGGAAATAATAAAAACACAGGAAAGAAAGAGGGAAGATGTGCAACCCAATCAATAGATTACAGAGTTGATTGCATGCACATAGACAAAACCAATAGATATTAACACATAGAATTATAAGAAAAGGAAACTTTCATATCTAGATCTAGAATAACACAAAGTTTATAAGTAGATCTAAGACAAAAAGTTAGAAACAAAATGCACCGTCGACACAAAGTTCTCGGAAATATGCTCCTTTCTATTCCTTTGCTTCAAATAGCTATCAGGGGTTTTAGCACAAAGTCTGGAACACGATAATGTTGCTTACAAATTCAGATACATTAACCCATAGGTTCTTCCTCTACTTATAACATGTAGAGGGGAAATTAAAAATAGGAAGCTTTTAGTGAATTGGCACATGTGGAAGTTATAAAGGAAACAATTGGCAATCTCCCTCCTAGAATTCCTCTTTGCATGACATGCATGATTTACAAATGAAGTTAAAACCTTCTATTTTACATGTTTTCCACCTATTTCCAAGTAGTTGAATTCTTCAAGTAATGGATTTTAAACAAATCACTTAAGTTTTATAATTTAATTGATCGCTCAATTACTTTGTCGAAGAAAATAAGAGAAAGAAAAAGAAAGAGGAAAGTCAGTCTTATTCTTTTTTCATATTCTGCATGTAGTTGATTATTTTGCCTTTGATTCTCACCAAACTAGATCTGAAGTGGATGAGTGTGATTTTTCTTACAAGTGTTTCCTTTGACTTGTCTTCCCTCTTATCCTTGAAGCTTTTGCATTTCTTCTCTAGTACCTGCATCAGTGTAATGTTTGTCGTAAATAACTCATCATTTTTATTTTTAATTGCATATGAGCGATTAAAAATTCTGAAAGCACTCCAGGTGAATGTGAATTCAATGAAGGCTTCAACTGGAAGATTGGGAGCACATGCAAAATATCCTGGAAGGAATTCTAAATGCACCGACTTCTTCATGCTACCGGATCGAAATAAGAGGATGATTTTTTACCTGGGAAGCCTTTGCAATTGGATCGATTTGTGTAGATCTGATAATTAAATTGGTGATAGTGCATGGCCTCGTGTCATATCATTGACTTCAGCAAATCTAGAAGCTATGCATGATTCCACAGAGCCTACCCTTTCATCCCGCTTTGCCATGGCTGGAGCAATCTTTGTCTGAGCAACTCTTTTTCTTTTAATTATGCTTGAAATTCTTTGCAATTGGTGTAGATCTGGCAATTTCTTCAGATTTAGAGGACATATTCAATGTACCTGACATTGATTTGCACTCTCTTTCACTTATATGAGCACTTGTAATGAATACCTGCAATTAATTCAGACAAAGATGGATTCCAGAGCATGAACACTTGATTTTTATCACAAAAATATGCATATTAAGCCCGCTGCCCTAAAATTTGAGGTTTTGCTTGCATGCAAAGCAAGCATAAATATTTTCAACTTCACCTGGCACTGTACCAATATGCAGATAATTAACCAAGCCTAAAACAAGCTCCTCCAATCCTAGGCGCCAAACTTTGAAGCTTCCCAGCAGTGGAAAATAAACTTCAATGCAAAAATCCTCCTTCCTTGGGCGCCAAAACTGTCCGGGCTGCAATCCTTTGCAAAAAGAATTAATTACACCTTCACTTATGGCAGCCCATGCTTATATAACCCTCAACATTCTATTTCTAATAATTTTCCATGCTATTCCTGGCAATTAATTAATAAACAAACATGTTTATTCCTCCAACTTAGGCACCCAAATTTACATGCTCATAGCTGCCATTAAATAAATAATAAAATTTATTTTTAGCCCTCTACTTTCACTTAACATCATGATTTTACCTTCTATTTCTCCATGCACCAAAATTAGGAATAAAAACCATTAATAAATACTTCAAAAAGCATTATTTATCCTCCAAATGGGTCGCATTTTTAAACATGTTTTGGGGCTGCATTAAATAAATTAAATTAATTTATTTTAGCCTTCTTCTTCCAGTATTCTTTGAATTATATTCATGCGTTGAATTTTCCTCATCCTTGGGCACCAAAATTAGTAATAAAAACAATTAATAAATTCAATTAAAGTTATTCTTTAATGCCCAAAGGGGTCGCACTTTTTGACATGGCTGATTTCTATATTTAAAAAGTCAATTTTGATGGGATTATTCACCCTGCACTGCAGCTCCAAAAATCCCTTCATCCACTTAAGTTGTTTGACTTCCATAATGGGATTTTTTACCCTGCAAGGCAGGTAAGAAATTCCCATCAATGCCTTAAGTGATTTTTCTTTCATGGGAAAAAGTACCTGCAAGAGGTAGGTATGAAATTCCCACACTGCTGTGACCAAAAATACCACATCTTAAATCCATCCATTCCTAAAAATGTGACTTTCCCAAAAGAGGATTTTTTGTGCATGACTTCATCTTTTTAAAGAGAAGCTGACTTCTGAAGCTGATTCCTTCTAGCATGGTGGTCGTAGATGATCTCCAGATACTCTAGGAAAGAAAATAGACTGTACTGGTGAAGGAATTGACCTAGGGGAATTTCACAGAAAAACACACAAAAAATAATAAAAATGAAAAACATTTCCAGAAGTCACAGAAAAAGCCTAGGATCCATTCCTGGTGAAAACCCTACTGGTATATGTGAATATTGACATGCAAAATTTCAACAGGGCTAAACTGGAGCACAATTTACTTCAAACGGGTTCTAAATAATTAAATAAAATTTTCCTGTAGACAAAACTTGACGAAGGGATAAAACAATTTTTGGCATCTGGGTATTTGTCGAAATTGGCTCCTATGATTCACTAGGAATATCTAAACGCAATACACATATCTTCTGGCAATAAAAACACAAAACGACCTGTTATTTTAAAAGAATGAAATTTTTTAACATGGGGTAGTATCAGATTTCAGGGTGAAATCTTGGGACACTAAACCCATAGGCTCTTCCTCTATTTATAGTGTATAAATGGGAAATTACAAATAGGAAACTACAACTGAACTAGAATATGTGGAAGTTGTAAAGGAAAAATCTGGAAATATTTCTTCTAGAATTCATCTCTAAGTGACATGCATCCGGAGATCAAGTCAAAGTTGTGAACATCTACCACCTATCTTAGAGGATATTTTGAAATAACTTAAATTAATATATTTTAGACCAATAACTTTAATCTTATACTTTCACCCAGGAACATAAAAAATAAGAGAAGAAATAAGATCTCGCTAGTTGTAAAAACCTATGCTTTTTTTTGTTCGATATTGAATATACTTATGGAACATGTTAATTCAACATTTTCCCATTTCTCTCCAAAGATCTGCATGCTAATTGCAATCACATTCGGTTGTCTTTGGAATCTTCAGAAATAATTAATGAATTGTGCATCCAACTTTGATTATTATCTTTCTTTGCAACATCTCGAATTATTTTGGAAAGAGGATAGTAAGACCTTGCACACTCCATAGAAAATTCATGTACACTCCATAACAAATCCAAGAAATTAAGCTATGATTTGTAAATGCCAAAGTTTGAATAATCCCACTCCTTTTAATTTCCCGCATGAGACATTTCCTTTCGGCTCTGAATCTGTCAATTAAATAAGTGATGGGTTTAGGGCCTATGTCTCAGTATCATTGATGTCGAAAAATTTGGCGATATGCATGAATCTATTGATCCTTCTCTTTCATCATGCTTCATCATGCAGAAACAATCTTCGTCTCGAGCTCTTTTTATTTTAATTCTGTCATAATCCTTTTTAATTGGATTAATTAGTGTAGATACGACAACTTCTTCTGATTCAAAAGATATATTCAACATATCTGACATTGATTTGAACTTCCTTTCACTAATATGAGCACCTGTGATGAATACTTGGGCACTTATACCAACATGCAGATACTTAGAATAACAAAATTCAAAGCTATTCCAACCCTAGGCACCAAAATTGGAAGCTTCTTGGCAATGAAAAATACTCCTTAATGCAAAATCCTCCTTCCCTTGGTGCCAAAACTCATGGGGCTGCAAATTTCAGCAAAAATAATTAACTTCTTCTATGTTATGGCATCCCATGCTTATATAGCCATCTGCATGATGTTCTTCCCTATTTCTAGTAATTTAATTAATTAAAAACCATGCCTCTTCATCCAATTTAGGCACCCAAGTATGCATGCTTCTGATTGTTTATTTTATGAATTTATTTAAAGCATGCATCCTTGAATTCTCTTTAGCTCATCCACTTGCATTGAATTTCCTCCTATTTATGGTGCCAAACTTAGCTAGGAATACCATTAATAAATATCATTAAATACATGTATTAATGCCAAGGTGGGTCACACTTTTTGGCAGGGGAATTTGTTAAAAATAGAAAGTCAAAGTAATGGGAATTTCCACCCTGCATTGCAGCTCCAAAAATCCCATCTTTCACTTAAGTGATTTGACTTTCATAATGGGAATTTTCACCCTGCGTTGCAGGTAAGAAATTCCCATTTACCTACCACTGCCAAAATTCCCATTAGCAACTTAAATCCTTCCTTCCAAAAAGTGTGACTTGCATGGAAAATAGCCTTCTTCTCAAAAATGTGACTTACATGGGTGAATAAAATTCTTTGATGGGAAAATTCACCCTACTAGGCAGGCAAGAAATTCCCACCGGTGCTTTAAGTGATTTTTCTTTATAATGGGAATTTTCACCCTGCATTGCAGGTAAGAAATTCCCACCTTCCTGCCACCTCTAAAATTCCCATTGCAACTTAAGTGACTTTGACTTGATGGGAAAAAGTAACTGCAAGGCAGGTAAGAAATTCCCACCTTCCTGCCACCTCTGAAATTCCCATTGTAGCTTAAATCCTTCCTTCCAAAAAAAATGTGACTTGCATGGAAGAAAGCTTCTTTCCAAAAGTGTGACTTGCATGAAGAAATTGCTCTTCCCAAAAAGTGCGACTTGCATGAAGAAAGCTTCTAAAGTGCGTGAAAACTCATCAGCAACATTTTATTTCCATTTTTGGATTTTTGGTGAAGAAAACACAAGCATAGAATAAAATTTTCCATTTTTGGAAAGGGTCCAAGAAGATGTAGTAGCAAAACTTGCATGTGCCATAACTTTCATTCCGTGGCTCCGTTTTAGGTGTCATTTTCTCTAAAAGTGCATATTTTCTCGAGCTCTACGCATTGATGGCAATATTTTCTTATTTTCATAAAATCCATTTTTGCACCTTTTTGGACCAAGTGACTTCTTGCAATCTTATGAAAGAATCTTGAGCTCGATCACCTTTAAATAGATTAGTAATTAAAAATATTGGAAAGATTTTCAAAACCCTAGGACTATGAAAAGATCGGCAGGAAGAATGAATAGGTTAAAGGAAATTCTAGAGAAAACAAACCAAAACACAGACAAAAAGAAATAAAACAAAACAAAAGAACTCCGTAGGCAATTGCTTGAAAAATTCTCCAATTAGGTGATCTACAAAAATTATTCACCCTTGTAAATGTTTTGTGGTAATAATGATGGGGTGAAGTGCTTTATATAACCTAAATCCTCCAATTTTAGTTCAATCTATTTTAAAAGAACTTTATTTATTTAATAAATAAATAAATAAAACACTTGCAAACAAGGTCTGGCGAAGGGATTGAGTGAGCTTTGGCATGTGGGCATTTGTCAAATTTGGATTTTATGAATCTTCGAGGATATCTTAGAGCAATGCAAACAAACAACTACAGTAAAACAAACACAAAACGACCCATTACTTGAAAATAACAAATTTTTTGAAAGGGGTAGTCCCAGATTTCAAGGTGAAATCTCGAGACACCGCAACCTCACCCCTTCACAATACCCCTACAAATCAATTATTATCAATGAATTAAGTCAACGCACAAATTTGAATCCTATGATGTAGCTTTTATTAAATTCCTGATTTATAATATTATGGAGGTGTGATGAAAATGCACAATTTTTAGGAAACTTTTTCATATTTGGGTTAATAAGTTGGGGAGGTGGAGAAAAGGAAAAATAAAAAGGAGTGGTACCCTTGAAGGAGATGGAAATATGGTTAACCAAAATAAAATGGGAGAGAATAGCTTAAACTGTTTACACCCAAATTAAATTATGATGTGGAAAGTGCACAACAATAAAGAAAATGTAAGGGTTTGTAATATGAGATTACACTGTCTATTCAATTTACAATTAAACATTTATAACTAGAATAATGTATTAATATTTGAAACATTTGATACATGATAAATGATAGCTTAAATACATAGGATGAGATGAAGAATTGACTATATAAGTTAGAAGATAGAAAATACAAATGTGTATGTATATGGAAAAGATAGATCAAAAATAGGGAATGTTTAATATCAATTCTAGAACTAGAAACTTGGTTGAGGCAAGACCATAGGAAATTTGTCCAGTCTAGATATGGAGTTTTATAGTCCTATACAAAACTCTATGGTCTTGGAAACTTTTATAGTTGGTCTCTACAAATTTGTGTGGGGTTTTCTTTCTTGAAAAATTCCCTTCTCTGTATATCACTCTTGTTTGCACAACCTTGGTATGAATTGTAGTCACTTACAAAAACGTAGAATCATCAGAAATTTGTAATAGCCTTAATCATGTTTATGGTGAGGATAGACTAACCTTGACAGTTGACCCAACCCAAAAAATCCAAGTGTTGCACTACATACCCCCATGAGGGATCAAGCCTCATGTAGTTATCATATGTGCTTATACAAGTGTGAGTGTGATTTAATCCAAACCCTTATGGGTGCCCTTGTGTCTCTTGACACAAATAATAGTGGGGTAACTATGTAGTGTAGAATGTACTCATTTTAGTAGTAGTTTGATGTGGCGTGCTTAGAATGCTTGACCTAAACCTTTGACAATGATTGGAGTGATTTTTCTCTTCCTAAGACATGGCTCTATGACCTTTGCATGCTTGGAAATGGAGGATGCTAGACTTTTGACCTAGTTGAGTGCTTCAAACATGTATTAAGGTATTATTTAATTGATTTGCAACTAATTTAGGAAAAATGTTGAGAATCTTGTGTTTTAGTAGAATGATATTTGTAATGGTAGCTTGTAAGAATGTTAGGGGAGTTATAAAGTGACATTGAATTTATAATATATGTTTTCATAGGTAAAAATTTTAAATAAGGCTAACCCTAGGAAGATGAATGACACACTAAAAATATGTAAATGGAAAATAGAGTAGGAGATTATGCAATTTCAATCTCATACAAGTCAGGCTAGGACCAAATTTTGCATCCCTGCAAAATTGTATGGTCCAAGACAGGAGAAGTGAGATGAAAAATATAAAGTTGTAGGATGTTGTATAGGGATAGTTTACTACTTTGATTAATTAATATATCCTAAATTTATGAAAAATAATAGTGTAAATATGACCATATCATGAAAGAGCTAGAGATATATTGATTGGATTTTGAATGTGAGAATTTTTCTTAGCAAGGGAGTATAGCCAAACTTGGCATTGCAAAAGGAAAAGTTACCAAATTGTAGTTTCTACAATTAAAACCAATCTAATGATTGGAGATGATAGAGAGAACATCCCTTGATAGTTCTATGGGATTGAATGAAATATAAATATTTGTGTATGATGAGTGACATGGTAAATGAGGAGAAAAATGATATTCCTCTACCACTATAGTAAGAAGTTGGAAATTAAATTTGGATTGCTAAACATTCCCACTTAGAAAAATCTTGATATTTTAAGAAACTTCATGTATATGTTGAATTCCACGTTGCATAAATGTTTTTGTCAAAGAATTTATGAAAAGTAAATTTTTGTGAGGGATGTAAATTAGTTCCATTAATTCAAAAACGGATGATGTTCTTGTAGATATTATTGGTAATGTTATATGAAGAAATTTGTAGACATATGCTAGCACTATAGAAAGGTACACCATGTTAGATCTGCAGTGATAAATGAAGGATTAAGTTTTATTTCCAATATCTTAAAAAAAAAAACTTATAAATATTTGGAGATATGGTCCTTGATGTTGATTTCATAATATCATATGTGTAGTTTGCAATGTGCATCACTACGCATGTATAGTGAAGAGATTTTTATTAAATTCATGATTTATAATATCATGGAGGTGTCATGATATTGCACTATTTTCAAGATTAAATTTCATATCTAGGATGATAAGTTGGGGGAGGTGGAGAAAAGGAAAAAGAAAAATGAGTGGTACCGATGAAGGAGATGGAAAGATGCTTTCACCATAAGGAAATATGAGAAAAATGTTTACAACCAATAAAATTCTTAGAGATGATGGAAAGAGCATCTCTTGATGGTTGTATGGAATATAATTACAAATACAAGATTGTGTATGTTGAGTGCCATGGACAAAGAATGGTAAAAATGCATTCCTCTTCCACCATAGTGAGAAGTTGGAAATTGCATTTCAATTGTTAAACATGCCCTCTCAAAAACTCTTATCTTTGTTGTCAAGAATCTTCGCATATGTGTTGAATTCCACAATGCGATGTGCATCTATGTTTTTCTCCAAGAATGTGTAGAGGAAATTATTATGAGAGATGTAAAGTAGTTCTACCAATTCAAAAAGGATAATATTCTCTTAGAGATTGTTGGTAATGTTATGTGAATTAGTCTATAGACATAGGTTGACACCATAATAAGGACCAAGGTGCACCATGTCAAACTTGTAGTGATAAATAAGGGATTAGGTTTTATTTCCAGTATCTTAGAATTTTTTTAAGAATTTGGAGAGCTAGACCATGTTTATGATTTCATAAAATCAGATGTATAGTTAGAAATGTTCATCACTTCCCATATACTTATGAGGTTTTTATTAAATCCATGTTTTGTGGTATAATGGTTGTGTCATGACATTGCATTGTTTTCGGGAAAGTTGTGCATATTTGGGATGATAAGTTGGGGGAGGTGGAGAAAAGAAAAAAGAAAAAGGAGTGGTAACCTTAAAGGAGGTGGAAAGAAGATTTTCCAAAAGGAAATATGAGAGAAGGGCTTAAAACCAATCTAACATTTGGAGATATGGAGAGAGTATCTCTTGATTGTTGTATGGATTGATATAACATACAAGATTGTGTATATAAATTTATATTTATGCTTATGTATCCATTATATTTGTAAAGTAGCTAAAAATGTTGTTATAAGCCATGACATGCATGCTCTATCAAAATAATGCCCAACTCGAGTGGATCATTGTCGAGGTCAAGACTATCCCTATTGCGGTCATGTGATTTGTTTGAGGACATGTTTAACAAGATCCATTAGGATTATTTCACCAATTGCAACAAACATATATTCAACCTAATTAGCTCACCTAGGTCAACATACTCATAGCTTGTGGCAAAAAAAAAGAGCTTTACAATGGGGTGATGACAATCCATTAAGGCGAGAATATGAAGTGTTTATCTTTATATGTTGTAGTTGCGGGTTCCTGTTTTTGATATGTATGAAAGATGTGGGAGCATACACAAGGCATGTGAATTTAGAAAAATGACATAACCTTATATATTTTCATGGAATATCATAATTGCATATTACATAAGACATGTTCATCATCAAGATCCATTTAAATTGTTTCACTAAATGCAACGAACAAATATTCAACCCAATAAGATCATTTTTTCCATCATACTTGCAGCCCATGGAAAAATAAGAACTTTGCAATGTGGTATGGGCAATCCATTGAGGCATAATAGGACGTGTTTTTGTCGGATGTTGTAGTTGTAGGTGCCATGTTTGATATGTGTGTAAAATGTTGTGAAGAGGCCTTAGAAACTTGTAAATGAATGCCGGCTGATCAATTCCCCTTTGCCAATGTATTTCTGACGAATGGGGTTGTTGAAAAGGCCTTGCAAACCTGTAAGTACATGCATTTGGAACATATAAATCTAGACTCCACAATCTTTTCCAGCATACTCTCAACGTATGCCAAAATGGGGGCTTTAAAAATAGGTGTGGACATCCATCAATAAATTACGGGAAAGGAAATCTTTTTTTTTTTTTGAGCACCTCTAAGGGTGTTATAATTGGGCACTGGATTACATAGTTTAATGGCATCTCTGCCTAAGTTCTAGAGGGAACATATAGATTCAACAATGCAAAGTAAGTGAAGAAACTAAACCAGTGATCACCTTCAACTAAGTAGCTATGAGTAAGGGCATCCATGCCGTCAAAATCACCCAGGGCACAATCCTGGCCTCAACCGTTTGACTCTCCATGTTGGTGTCTCCGGGCTTGCACTTTGCGAAGACTTGATCCGTGGTGGGCTCAATGAGAGCTCCACATCATCACCAATAGACCAAGGGCCCTTCGACGGAAAGGAAATCTTAGAGATTTTACGATTGGAAATACCCTCGTAGATATGTATGGAAAATGTGGAATCGTACACAAGGCACAAAAATTTTACTTCCTCATAGTTTTTGTTTATCAAAATTTTCTAAATCAAATCAGATATTCCTTATTGAATAGGTTGACATTAATATTCAAAATAGACTAAAGTCAAACCGTAGTGAATGAGAACATTTTATTTACATTACATCCAACGTATCTTTCAACTAATTTGCAATTGCTAGTCTTTACTATTCCTAAAGCCCCCACATCAACGATGGCATAAATGACTTCAAATTAGGAAAAATTTGCTCATCTAAATAATTTCTCCTCGTAATGAAGGAAAATAAAAATGATTTGATTTCATTAAACAAATAAAATAATGACATGTGGTAAATATATAACTAAAAATACTATCACCTTTATCCGAGTATCCTTTGCAAAGTAAGCTGCAATTTTTGCCTAGAATACAAAATTAACAAAATAAATCTGATGGTTAATTATACATTAGCACGATATAAGGCTACGATTAATAAAAGTTAATGACAGGAGAGAAGAATTTTATTTTAAAACTGTAGCTAGGATTTGAATATTCTCTTTCCTAGTTTTTATCAATTTTTCATTTCTTAACGGATGTTTTATATACATTATTAACATCTTTGTGCATAGAATAATGTACTAAACTTCATATATATTAGTAATTTAAAATGTTAACCAACCAATTAAAAAAACATCAAAAAAACACTAAATAATTTATTGAATACATAATTTGTATATTAATTTTTATTAAAACATTACATACTTAACATTTTAATATTATCATCTAAACAACCAATAAAAAATAGCACCCAAAATAAATAATTCATTGAATATACAATTTGTATCTTAATTCTTATTAAAAAGATTACATATTTAATATTTTTGATATTATCGTCTGAAATATGCTATTTTGTGAACCCAACATAACTGCTGAAAGTGGCAAATTAGTAGTGTTTGGTTACAGGGAGTACATTATCTAGTAATTCCAGGCAGGGTAGCCTTACAGAGGGGAAGACCAATATCCATTCATCTAAGCAACCTCTATATTGGAAAACATATCAGCAGTTTTTGAGCTTTCAGATCTCATCAAGCCTCTCAAATTCGCTGAAACAGGCCTCCTCAATATCATCAAGAGAAGCCGCCATTGAAATAATGCCCATGTCATCATCCAGTGGATTAACTACATCAGCAGCTGGATATTGTTGATGGATATACACGTACTGATTCTCCTCCGCAACATATTCATCAACTCCAATACCAACACAATGAAAAAACCATATTATACAATTTAAGATTTTTACACAACCCAAAATAAGCATATCACAATCACTCTCACACAATCCCAATCCCATCATGGTGTCCCCAAAAACAAAAAGTGCAGAGATTATGGTTTTTCCCAGGCTCTCTTGGAGTAAACTGATAACACAATTCATACAAAAACAGCTCTCAAGTGGCTTATGATCCATAGAAATTTGACATGGGCGATCCAGGCCTTCCACTCTTTTATATCCACACAGGGAGCTTTTTTCAGAGGGGGCACTGTCACATGCTTCACACCACGTATCCAAATTCATACCAAACAAATAAAACACACAGACTTCTTAGGTAGTGATATAGATCCTTCACCAACATCTCACATGACCTACTTTTTTATTTTAAAAAAGAGACAAAAGTCCGTGGAGCCAAACAGATTAATAGATGTGTAAGTTCTTATAATCAAGTCGGTGTACTATTACTATGATTATTACTTCATTTGCTCTCATAACAGATCACCTTTTCTTAAATTGGCTTTACTTTTAAGGTGAGATGAAATGAGATGATGTGTTTTTCTTGGGGTAATTCAGATGGATTGACATTATATTGGTACACAATCAAATAAGAAAAATATATTTACAGTTGCTCTAGGGGTACAAGTTTACGTCGTGAAAGTTTCAAATTATGTTAAATGTGGAGGTTTATGTATGGGAAGCAATTTATCCCAATTAACTCAATACGAAAAATTTTGGTGATTGAAGTTTACCATAAGTAACATGAATCTATTATGTTGATCTTGTCATAAATGCTTTTTTACCATTGACTTTCATAAATTGAAAGCAATCTAAATATTTTTCTACACTTTCAATTTAAAACTTATAACCGTTGACGTATACGTAAAGTTTATATAATCTATACTTCATTATCACAACCAATTTCCAATATATATATATATGATTCAATGATTCAATTTCAGCAACGAACAAAATGGCTTAAATTAATATTCATAGTCACGTCTACTATATGGGATTGACATTATGGCTTCAAAAATATATATTCTTATGTTACATTGTGATATTTATTCATACATATTGTACATGTAGATTTTATTTGTGTAAAATATTTTTAGTATCTTGAATTTCAAATATAGCGATTTTAATAGAATGTATAGCTTGTTGTGTATATTTTAATATCAAATGTATACATTTTTACCATTGACTTTCATAAATTGAAAGCAATCTAAATGTATTTTACACTTTCAATTTAAAACTTATAACCGTTTATGTGTACGTAAAATTTATATAATCTCTACTTCATTACCACAACCAATTTCCACACCACTATTATCCATATACATACATACATACATACATACATACATACATACATATAGACACACGCGCGCGTGCGCGCACACACACACACAAATATATATATATATAGTGATTACATTTCAACAACGAACAAAAAGGCTTAAATTAATATTCATAGTCACGTTTACTATATGGGATTGACATTATGGCTTCGAAGAAAATGTATATTCTTATGTTACATTGTAATATTTATTCATAAATATTGTACATGTAGATTTTATTTGTGTAAAATATTTTTTAGTATCTTGAATTTGAAATATAGCGATTTTAATAGAATGTATAACTTGTTGCGTTTATGTTTTTGCTAATCGAATAATTTTAATATAATCTTCGACTACTTTATTAGTTCCTTCACAAGATGTATCGATTAATTGTGTTATTAGGAGGTCTAAGAATGTCAACTCATTTTTATGTGCTTAGCGATTTCAAGAAAGTTGTTGCAACCTTGTAATAGGTTCTCAAACATTGCATATGTGCATTTTTTTCAAACAATCAATTTCTATGATGTCAATGTTCTTTTAATTTAAGAATAGGCAATAGAAGGAAAATAAATGTGTGTTTTTAAAATTAAGTAATCTTTATTTCAATATAATTTTGAAATGCAAGGACTAATTTCTTAGCAATATATATGTATTGTACAAAATTAGTCACTACATTGTGGATATTTGAAACTTGTAAACCAAAAAGAATTTCGGTGTCAATAAATGATAGATATGATGAAGGTTGTCAATATACAAATTGTTTTTATTAATATTTGAAGCACATGTATCTTTTTCACATCAATATTCTAATCTTTTAAGCAATACTATAATATATTGTTAGACTATACAAAAGGAATTAGCCTAAGGAAATAAGTTTACACAACTTCCATTCGTAAATAGCGACCTACAAAACAATATATAGTAACTAAAAAGTCTTAAATTCTTACAAAGTGGGTTTTTCCCCCTTATGTAAACCGGCCTTTTAAGTCAGTTTTAAAAAGTAACTCAAAAAGCATAAAGATTACATGTAGGCATACTCCTTTGCTACACTCATCAATTAATTAACAAGTAGAAATAAACAACATAGATATCCGATTCTGAAAAAACTTATAGTGTTTGATAGATTTTTTTGCATATACATTATGATTTCTATCAATGCTACCTATGTTGGTGCTAGTTCCTCTTTTCTAGGGCTTTCATATAGATTTTCTTTTCACAAAAATAAAATTTTCCTACGAGGTTCTTCTTAGAAAGTAGCCTTCTACTTGGATGGTGCAATCTTCCGATGAGATAAGGAAGGAGGAACTATATTTATTTCGAACCTTCAACAAGACTCCAATAGCTCCACCAATGTAGAGATGGAAAACTTCCTTCAACACATTACTCACTAGTCTTTGAGGATCAATTTATTAGAAGTTGTTGACACCTTTTGTTAAAGATGAATTTAGAAACCTTTTGGTATCTCGAGATGGATGGTAGTAAATTTCTAGGTTTTAATGGATTTTTAGCCTTATTCTATTAAAAATTTTAGGCTCTTCTAGGAAAGGAAGTGGCTTTGGTGTTCAATGATTCTAGAAGAACATATAAGATCCTAAAAGACCTCTATTTTATATTTATAAGCCACATCCTGCAAATAGGATGAAATATTATCCTTCCTAAATTTTACACCTATATCATTATTCAAAAGTGTTACTTTGCATGGTTCATTGCCCTCATCGCGATCGCTCATTTTTGTGATCGCTTTTGGCGAATGGTCTTCGCTTTCATCCTTTTCGGATGAAGAAACTCTTCCCGCCAGGCTTTAAATCGCATTAAAATACATTAAAATTAATTAATTAATTAATTAATTAATTGCTCCTTGTTTGATAAAATTAATTTTTAAATAACTTGAGAGTATTTAATTAAATAAATATTAATTAAAAGTTCATTCGACAAATTTTTATTGCCGGGGAAGTAAGCTTATGCTTCCAACTCACGGAATGCCAATTTGGCTTCCCGAACCCGGATTTCCCCTTTCCTGGCAATCTTCTTTAAATTTCCCGCTTGTGGGATTTTCTCCACCAATTGCCAAATCATGGATTGGCTAACGGGCAAGAAATTCCCAATTTCCCACATGGGGAAATTGAACGGGATTGCCAACCCACTTTGCCATTCCCATTGGCAATTGGTCCGTTGCTTTCCCCATTTCCCCCTGGCACTTAAGTCCACTACCCGGGAAGAGAGGAAGTTGGATTAATCCTCATAACTTCCTCCATCAAACTCGTTGGAAAGAGTCGTGCGAAGCTTTCCGATTGCTTCTTATTTCTTCTGAAGGACATAATATTTTGTCACATCCCACAATACAAGAACGCCAAGTAAGAAGAAAGAAGAGAATAGTTTTCCCAACGCCATTGAAAGAAGGAAGACATATCAGCAGTTGTACATGCAAGGAAGTTTGATCAAATCCAAAACCAAAGACAATGCACAACTCAAAGGAAAACTGCCAAAGAAAAATTCATTTTCGCAAGTGAGAAAAAAAGAATGAAAAAAGATTTCAAAGAGCAAAAAAAAAATAAAAAACAATTTCCACGCCTGAGGAAAAGAAGAATGCAAAGTTAAAGTTAAAAAGGTAAGAGGAGAAGAAAGATAGGTGATAAAAAGCCCACGCACCAGCAAGAAGAGAGATGCCATGAGCAAAAAAATCTCCACGCAGCCAAAGAAATCTCCATGCAGTCAGTCCAAAGGAGAAACCACGCAGGAAAGAGAAAATTGAGCAGCCACGTGCCAAGAACAGGAGGATTTCACAGCCAAACAAAAACACAGTTCCACGCCTTGGGAGAAGAAAAACAATGCGCAGGTTTTAGAAAAGGAAAGAACAAATTCCAACGCATTTTCCAAAAAGTCAAAACGCATTGAAAAAAAAAAAAATGCATTTTTTTGAAAAAGGAGGAAGTTTTTCCAAGTGCCCAGCTGAAGGAGGATTCACGCATTGAAAAAAGTTTATGAATTTTTTGGAAAAGGAACCACACGTAGCCAAAGAGAAGATTTTCCACAATGCCATCAGAAGGAAAAGTCCCCAGCCCACACGCCCAAGGAAGAATCCAAAAATTAAGAATCTTCCACGCACAGCCAAAAAAAAAACTCACGCATGAAGGGGAAAAAAAAGAAAAGATTTACCAAGCATGTAAAAGAGAGAAAAAGAACAACAAATTTAAAAAAAAAATAAAAAGCAAGGTAAAAGCAAGAAGAAAGAAAAAAGATCCATACGTAAAAGAAAAAAAATGCAAAAGGTAAAAACAAAATTCAAGACAAAATTTTGAAATGTCCACACAGCAAAGGAGAAGAAAAAAAAACTTTCTTTTGCCAGAGGTAAAATTTAAATTTGTGATCCACGCAAGTTGTCAAAAGAGAAAAGAATCCACATGCAAGACAAAAGCAAAAAATCACACAAAAAAAAAGGAGAAGAAGCTTTAAATTCAACATAATACCCAAAAAAAGAAATCATATTCACTCAAGAAGAATTTCACACACACATCTAGAAAGTTTCAAAAACAAAACACGCTGAAGGAAGAAAATCCACGCATTGAAAGAAAAGGCATTTAAATAAAAAGTGGAAAGAATTAAATTGATCCATCCAAAATATTAAAATCGGAGATTTTTATTAAAAATAAAAATTATTAATATATTTGTTATTTTTTAGATTTGAAACTCGAGCTTAGTCTCGATATTTTTGTTTGTGACATTTTTTTAAAAAATTGTAATTCAGGGATCAATTATTATTATTATTTTTAAAATAATAATAATAATAATAATAATAATAAAAAATAATATAAAAATATTTTTTCGCATCAATCAACGGGGTTTCGAGACCGAGACCCGGCCCCATTTGCGTTGTTTTTGCGTGCCTGAGTCATTTTTTTCTTTGTAAATTCATAATGGCCAAAAATCCAAATCTCATGGGAGATCGAGGAAGCCAAAGGAGAAATCTAACAAATCCACCCTAAATATGAATTCCAAGGAATTATCCCTCCTGCCCCATTAAGTCAAAGATATGACAACATCACTGATACAAATCTAGGTCACATCAATGTGCAACAATTTTGTGAGCGGGTGAAAAATGAAGGCAAAACCATTTTCTCATATAGACTTTACCATAGTGGTCTACCCCAAGCAACAATTTCCTGTCTCGGTGCAGTGTCCGAAATTGGTTATTGCTTGCACATGCAGAGCATTATGACCCTGAGAGATGAGGAATTTTTAAAGATAATCGCGAGCCTTTCCTCTTAATCACACCAGAGCACATTGAGGAATTTCTCGGCATACCCGACTTTCCCGAGAATGCGGATATCACTCGCCAATCAGCACAAGAATTCTGGGATGAAGAACCCCTGAGATGGAGCAAGATGGTTAACAACAACTGGTTAGTAACCAAGAGACCTCGAATTGACAGGCTTCCCAAAGAACTGTACCGCATTGAGTTCGTGGAAGAAATCGGGATATGATCACTCTCCTAAGTCGAAGTTTTCGGTCTACCTTCTGCTAGGATTTTCCACCCATGGATGTATCAGTTTATCTATATCATCCTAGCCAAGAAAGAGTTTGTGGATTGGGCCACCATCATCAGTAACACCCTTCACAAACAATTGATAGAAGTTAAGATGACTGGATGCTTCTACATGACATCATATCTGACTTATGCGGTAAAGCAAGAAGAAAGCTATTTTCGGACTTGAAACGAGAGGAGTCATGGGGCCGTCGAATAATGTTTTTCATTATTACCCTCAACTCAGTTTCAAAAATAGTTCTCACCATTTTAGAAGAGTCAACGATGCATTCACCTTCCGCGTGATCCGAACCCTGAATCGAATACTGAGGAAAGGTTTTCTAAAGAAGCCATGAGTGTCATTTCCCAATGGGGAACCTGGTTTATTCAATTTTCATCTTTTTCCTACATTCACGTGAGTGGCTTTGCTGGTACCCCATGGAAACTTCCTAAGTACGTCAGTGATAGATGGGCATTAATGGAGTTGGCACGACAATTATTCCAAGTTCACTGCCTTCTTAGTGACAAGCACCGTTCAGGAATTCATTTCCCAATCCAAATCGGGAATACCAATGTCCAAATCTTTTCAGTGCACAACTCATGGAAAAAGAGTTCACTCTCATAACCATCCATCCATATGTGAAGAGAGCCCAGTTTGATATCAATGGATATATGCAAAATATTCTGGGGAAAAGTACCAACATAATCCTACCATGGAAGATTTTGGGCTGCTTGTTCGGATGAACATGAGGTAAGAAGACGGAGTACTCTCGCCTAACACTTGCTCAGATCAAGGCCTTCCACATCAAGAGTCCTCCCGATTCATTCATAAATGATGATGAGGATGTCATCGATCCCTCATATGATGTCGTTGCCTTTACCCCATTGCCTCGAATCGACTGGACCAAAAGAGATGAATTTTCTCTTGATGGCAAGAACCAACCAATTATTGAAAGAAGCATATCTTGGTATGACAGAGAACTTGCCAAATTGCAATCAATTCCAGATCATGTTTCGGGATCACAAAATTTCCAATACGAGGGGGCCTCCATTCGACCAAAGTCTCTTCTCGATCAACCTCATTACCATCCAATCATACACAACAAGCAAGAAAAGAGTGGTTGCCAAAATCCACTTCGCCAAGTAACGTGTCACAAGGAGAAAGATCTAAAGATCCTAACCCCGAAGAAGGAAGAGAGCGTGTGTCCGGATTTTCTACCTCGAGTAGAGATTCTTCTACCCACATCATTAATAGTGCTCAGAAGCTAGTAGCAAATGATCCTCAGCCATGCTTCAAACAAGCATCCACTCAGGTGTAGGTAATTCAAATATCAAACACTTCAGAGCATGTAGTTCATGAAGGGATTTCCCAAAATCTCCCGAATAATCAGGAAGTGGATATTGAGGTTGTGTCTCCTCAAATCGAGGTCATAGATAGGATTCAAGAAGGATCTCATGATGTCGAAATAATGAGAATATTGATTCAAGCTCCAGGATTTTGTATGCTGAAATAGTGAATGATACTCCTTCCTGGGTTGATTCCGAAGTAAAGAAAAGGAAGAGAGTTGTCAAGCCAATTGACATTGATTTTGATGCCCTTTTCAAACTTTCGAATGACGCCATTCCTAAGAAGCCTAAGGTGCTTTCTCGAATAATGGTGGATAATGATGGAAACAAATTTGCAGACCTTGCCATTCCACAAGTGGATAAAGAGCGCGATGCTATGACACCTGCCGACTATGAAGTTTCCAGACTTGGACTTGGAAGATCTACATTAGAAAGTGACATGGCGATGGCTCGAGATTCAATTGATATCATGCTAAAGAGACTTGAGAAATACAAGTCTCAAAACTCTCAGCTCAAGGCCAAAAAGAATCAATTGGTGGAATATGTTCAACATTTGATAAATCCCATATCATCCACCTTCCCAGTACCTGATGCAGTGGCTGCCCCAGATGAAGATACTCTCAATTTGTCAAAGGAAATAAACACATTGGGCCATGTCACTAAAACTTGGCTTTCAGAGATTCTCGTTTTAGGCCAGGGGACGATCAAGACCGCGTTAAGCTTCATGAAGATGTCAATGCATATCTTGATCCAATTCTTTCTTTCAAAGAAACTTTTGTTTCTACTATATCAAATTTGGATGAGATATTGCCCAGTTTACAGGAGATGACAAGTATGGAATCTTCAGTTTTAGCTATTGAAGGAATTCTCGAATTTGAACATCGAGGGACACGTTTTCTTTGGTGTCTGTATCTCAAATCAAGAAAACACTTCTCGAGGATTCTATGATCCATTATGAAAGCATGTGCAATGAAGCCTTCACTTCACTCTCCTTGATTCAGAATTCATGGCTGAGATTCCTTAGAACCTCGTAAATGAGCATAATCAAAGGTGTTCATCTGAGCAGTGTGGAAGAACAATTTTCACAATTGTTTAAGGACATGTACACTCCTGCCAACAATTTCTCGTCAGTTTCAATGGAGCGGTGCATCAAATTAAAGAACTTATTTGAGAATGCTCAATCCAAAATTGTTAATTTAAATGATATGCCAAGTAGAATTCTTGAATCATAGGTATTTTGTGAGGCTATTCTTCGACCAAGTGAACCTCCAAAGAAGAAAAGATGTTTGAAACTTTGGGAAGGTTTAGATCCTTTCAACTGGCAAAAAGCGCAGAGATCCTAATTTCACCGGCGGTTCAGGAGTTGATTTTCTTGGTATCTAACGAAGTGGGAGAGTCCATTTCTCATACGCTTGAGATAGGCGGACCCCATTTCAATGGATAAGGCACTGGTTATTATTGTATATTTTAAAAGGTGTTGTTATTTGTTTTCGGGAAACAATGGATATTTTAAGTAATTTCTATTTTTGGGTTGTCTTTAATAAAGTTGTTGAAAAAGTCAAAGGTCACTTAAGTGCCTTATTTAATGATCATGTAAAACCCTAACTACTTTGTAACCAACTTTTGGGTTATAAAAGGAAGTGAGGGGCTCATTTGTAAAGGGTGACTTTGAGAGAGGAGAAGAAAATACTTTTGTGCAAGCTTTGTTTCAGGAAGAAACTTTGTGTTCTTTTGTGAAAAACATTTTGGAGTTAATGAAATACGAACTTTGTGTCTCATTCATTGTCTCTTGTAACATTTGATGTTCTTATGTTCATTAGATGTTAGGTGTTTGAATCTTGCATGCAAATATTATCTTTGATCTTATTGTCAACATTATTAATCGGTTGTTCTAGTTCACAGTGATCAAGCTCTGATTATCTACTTGCTCATGTGTGTTCCCTTTTACACGTTCTTGTTTGGCTAACTCAAACTCCATTTTATTTGTGTTAGTTATTCATCTTTCTCTCTTCATGCAATATTAGGCTCTGTTTTTACCTAACTCTTGCATGTTCTTTCAGTTCATTCCATTCCACTCCTTTCCTTCATTCCATTCCATCTCCCTCATTCACTTTTCTTTCCATTGATGTTCCAAAACACCCCCACATACAATTTTGAATGTATAGATGTAAATACAGTTTTGGTTTTCAATAAAGGCAACCTCACCTTCATTGAGGAGGGACTTCATTCCCACACTGTTGCATGTCATTTGCATGCATGCAAATCCATATGCTAACAGTTTTTGGTGACTCCACTGGGGATTTAGGAATCGTTAACCAATGCTTGGTTAAATCTTTATGACTATCCCCTCTTGCACAAGCTCCAGTTCTTCAACCAACCTTGTGCCCGACGAAGATTTCCAAGGAGACATTGCTGCCAACCTTCAAACAATAGCTTGGGAAAACCGTGAAAGCTTGCAGCAATTTGTGGCTGTTGATAGAGCCATTGACAGAGAAATCTACATCGAAGACCTTAGAAGAAGAGCACCCGCACTTGTGGCCAGAAGACCTCCTGACACGTGTTGATCATTGTTCACCGACGCGGTCCTCTTCCACCAAGGTAATAAGTTGTATGACTATTACAGGTAACCCACCTATCTTGCAACCAAATCTTGTTTTTGCAGATACTCAAGAAGACATATCATCAGATTTGAGGCAAGCTATTTGGGAAAAGCACACAAGTAACCATCATTTTCATCTCACCGCATCAATACTAGATAACGAAGAAGAGAAAGCCATGAGAGAGTTGCTAGAGTTATTCAGCAAAATAGCTCAAGAAAGAGAGCGAAGAGAAAAGGCTAGAGCTGGTCGAAACACATGCCAGTGATCCCTTCACAATAAAGATTCCAAACTGAAGGAAAGAGGTTTACGCGAGGAGAAAAAGCTAAAGGTCGATCTGACCCCACTTTTGACTTTCAAGGAAAATTTGGTTTCAAGTTATCTCCTCCAAAGAAGAACACACCTCATAGATCTGCAAGCCTTGCATCAAGTCCTGAAAGAGCAAGCAAGGAAGGAATCACTACCAGTCAAGCACTTGTCCTTGCTCACATTGTTTTACCTTCGCATACCACCTTTCCTCAAATGGCAGCCAATGTACCATGGGGAAATGCCATAGGCCCATTGGCCTTACCTGCTCGACATGAACTCCCACGAGGATCAAGAAAGATTCTTCCCAAGTTCGACGGAGATGGGAAGACGTCACCAGATGACCATATTTCTACCTTTTTCACTACATGTGCTATTTTTTTGGTAGAATATGAAGATGTTGCTATTCGTCTCTTCATCGAAACATTGCATGATGTTGCTGCAGATTGGTTTCATCATCTACCCAATGGATGTATCACAAATTGGAATGATATGAAAACTAAGTTTGAAAATCGATTCAAAATGGCAGAAGATGAACATGCTCTTCTTGCCCAACTATCTCAGTGAAGAAAGAGCCAACAGAACCCATGAGGAATTTCATGGCTAAATTCAACAAAATGGTGAACAAAGTTCCTACGGGATTCATCCAAACCTTGATGGACAAAAATGTTTCTTTATTAACGCACAACAACCAGAAGTGTGCTATCAGCTGAGAAGGGCTAGGGTGGCTACTTTGGAACTTGCTCAATCTTTAGCCATAGAAATTGAAGATGACTTAATCATGGCAGAAAATTCAAGAAAAATTCCCTCAAAGGAAAGAGTCAAGAAACCCCAACGCTTCAAAACTATACTCACTAAGTTGGCTAATGATGTGCTGGCTTTGAAAAAGCAAGTTTCTCAAAGTAGTAAACCTGCTCCTTACAAAGACATCCCGAGAAAAGGATACGTTCCCAACAAAGCCAGGATTACAGTGCTCCAACAAGGCTTGCTATTGAAGCAGCTCCCACAACTAATTCAAAATGTGATGTCATTGAAGAAAGTGATGATGAGATTGAAGTCATCGAGGTTGATGAGGAAGAGCCGATTTTGAGACATCTGAACCTAAAGTTGAAGATCTTGAGGGGGAAAGTAATAATCATTTCTTTGAGTACCGTTCCGATGAGGAAGAAGATGAATACGAAGAAATTATAGAAGATATGAATAGTCAATCCTTTGTTGTCTTCACACACGCTCTCAGAAAAAGGAGCAGGATACCACTAAGGTGGGAGATAAAGAGGTTTCCAAGGAAACTCCCAAAGAATCCAAGACAAATGAGGCTCCTAAAGAGTCCAAGGTGACTGAGGTTTCAAAGGTCAAGACTATCTTAAAGAAAGGAGGGCCTTTGTTAGATCAATCGGTTGGTAAACCAACTACGAAGAAAGCTTCTTCTTCCACATCAGTGTCAACCAAGCCCGAGGCCAAGGTCAAAAGTGTGCCATCATCAAGTTCGAAAGAACTTATATCTGAGACTTCAAGTACGGTTACTTTTCCTAAATTTGATATCATTGATCATATCAATAAAACAAAAATTTCCATGTCACAGTAGAGTACTTGAAGTCCAACAAGGATCAACTCGAGAAATTGGTCCAATTTATCAAAGGTGACTCTACTATTCATTCCTCCAAAGGAATTCTAAAACTCCCAAAGATGGGAAAACTCAAAATATTGTGGCGGCCACTACACCTTCAAATGAAAAGATCAAACCTTTCTTTGTGTCCTTTCTGATCAACGGATGCAAATTAAGTAATTACATTATAGACTCTGAGCCTCGATAATGTGATGCCGAAAAGTAGCACATGCTCTTGGTTTGACTTGTACGAGAACATTCGGATCATGTTACTCCATGGAAACCAAGCAAGTTCCTCTAATCGGGTAGATTAAAGACGCCCAAATGGTTTTAGCCCAATTCCCTCAAAAGTGAGTTAAGGTAACTATTTTAGTTGTTGATATTCCCGCCTCGTATGGAATGTTGTTGAGCAGAAATTTTGCAGGGATTTGGGTGGTGAGATTCAAATGGACTGGTCTCACGCCATGATTCCTATCAATGGAGAAATGAAAAAGCTTATGCCGGAAGCTCAGGAAAAGTTCACAGTAACTAAAACCGAAGATCCTCATGCACAGATCCTTTTCCAAGGCTCAAGTATGGGTAATTATATGATGACTACAGAAATTCATACCCCTGAGATCACTTGCCAAGATTCCAATGAGATCTGGACTCTTGAGTTCGATGGAAGTTGTTGCTCAATGGGTTCAGTGCAGGAGTGGTGCTCATATCTCCAAATGGTAAAATATTTCCTTTTTCCTACAAACTCAAATTTTCAAATACTAATAACACTGCAGAGTATGAGGCATTAATCCTTGGCCTTCAAGTTGCAGAGGAGAAAGGGATCAAAAATTTGGAAGTCTTTGGGGATGCGGAATTGATCGTGAAACAAGTAAGAAATCAGTTCCAAGTAAAGAATGATCATTTGAGACACTACAAAAATAAAGTGTGGGACGCAATAGAAGTCTTCGACACTTTTTCCATAAAATTTGTCCCTCATGAAAAGAATGACAAAGTGGATTCTCTAGCAGTCTCAACTTCATTAATGATTCCTCATTCAAAATTTGATCAAGTCAAATACACCATTGAAATGGTTTTTAGGCCAAGTGTTCCTAACAATGCAGAAAATTGGCAAGTATTTAATGATGATCAACAAATTATTGCCTTCTTGGAAAAGAGAGAAAATTTTGAACAATTGTACTTTGAAGGAAGTGATTCTGCATTTCATGAATCAACTACCTCACCCATTCAGGAAGGAGTTGAGAACGAAGATCCTGGTGATGGCATCATTCAACTCAAAGGAAATAAAATTCCCAAAGGATTGGTTTCACTTGAAGAACTTTTTGACAAACATGATAGGTTTATCAAAGAGAAAGAGCAGCAGGACCTGCAAATTCTGCTGACTATGAGCAAGTTAATATCGGTACCAAGGATAAACCTCACCTAATCAATATTGGTAAGTGTTGCTCACCTGAGGAGCGCAGGAAATTCATAAGCTCCTTACCAAATATTCTGACATTTTGGCTTATTCATACGAAGACTTGAAGTCTTTCCAACCCAGGGAAATGGAGCATGCCATACCCTTGAAGCCTGGTGCAGTTCCATTCAGGAAAAAGCAAAGACAATATAATCCCAAGATTACAGGGACAATATTTCATGAAGTTCAAAAGATGCTAGATGCACGAATAGTGTTTCCTATTCGACATTCGACTTGGATAGCTAATATTGTACTAGTTCACAAGAAAAATGGAGAAATTAGGATTTGCATGGATTTCCACAATCTTAATCAAGCTTCCTTGAAGGATAACTACCCACTGACCAAGTGATGGACCATATTTTGTAGGCAGTAACTGGATCGAAATGTTATCTATGCTAGATGGTTTCTCTGGCTATAATCAGATTGAAGTGGCTAGAGAAGATCAACATAAAACCACGTTCACTACCCCCTGGGGTACATTTCATGTATAGAAGAATGCCCTTCGGTTTGATCAATGCCGTGCAACTTTTCAAAGGGCCATGGATATGGCATTTGCAGATTATAAAGACAAGATCATTGTGATATACCTAGATGACTTGACAGTGTTCTCCAAGAAACGAGAAGATCACCTAAGGGATTTGGAGAAAATATTGCAAAGGTGCAGACTTCATAAGATTTCTCTAAATCCAAAAAAGTCCATGTTTAGAGTTACAAAAGGGAAACTCCTAGGTCATATTGTTTCTAAGGAAGGAACTAAGATCGATCCTGAACGTGTTCAAGCTATAAAAATCTTTCCTTGCCTACAAGTAAGCTTGGGGTCCACTCATTCTTTGGGAAGGTGAACTTTTTGAGAAGGTTCATGCCAGATTTTGCCGAGTATGACTAAAGAAATCGCTGATATGATGAAAGGAAAAGAATCCTTCAAATGGTCAAAGGAAGGTAGAGAGGCATTTGAGAAAATCAAGGTGCTATTGCAAAAGCTCCTACATTGGTATGTCCTGATTTTAAAAAGGATTTTATAATTTATTGCTATGCTTCTCCACACACAATCTCCACCATTTTGACTCAACACAATCAAGAGGGGATCAATCTCCTATCACATTCATGAGTTTGGGATTCAAGAAACATGAACTTAATTACACTCCTCTTGAGAGACATGCGTACGTAGTGGTAAGAGCCCTGAAACACTTCAGGTATTACGTGTTGAATTCTCACACCAAAGTCTTAGTTCCGACACCGCAGTGAAATCAATGTTGACACAACAGAACCAGGATCTAAAAGAGGTAATTGGGTCTCCAAGATCCAAGAATATGATTTGGACATCAAGCCTACCAAGTTGGTTCGAGGAAGAGGACTCTGCCAACTCATTGCAGAGAATGAACCACGAGATAACTCCGAGAAGAACCAGTTGAAGAAAATTTACCATTGGTAGTTTTTGTCAGTACCACAGATGAATGGTATTCTGATATTGCCTACTTCCTCACATATGGCGAGTGTCCAGAGAATCTGACAGCTAAGGAGAAATGAGCTATCAAACTAAGAGCTGCCAGGTACGTCATCTGGGATAACACGTTGTTCAAGAAAGGATTGATGACATGTTCCTCAGATGTGTTGATAAAGAGCAAACAACCTAGGTTGTTGGAAGCTTTCCACAATCATGCTTGCGGTGGTCATTTCTCTGGCCCAGTAACAACCCATAAAATTCTGAGAGCACATTATTACTAGCCCACTATGTTTTCTCGATGCTCAAAAATGGGTGACAAAATGTGAAGCTTGTCAACAATTTGTTGGAAGACCAAAGTTGGCAGCTTTTCCTTTGAATCCAGTTGTCATTGAAGAACCCTTTCAACAATGGGGTTTAGATTTCATCGGGGTTTTGAATCCTAATTCTAGTGCTGGTCATACTCACGTGCTCACCGCCACTGATTACTTTACAAAGTGGGTGGAAGCTATACCGGTGAAACAAACATCTACTGTGTAATATGTGATTTCATCAAAGAAAATATATTGGTTTGTTATGGAATTCCACACAAGATCGTGACGGACAATGCCTCAAATTTTTCTTCTGACAGAGATGATAGGTTTTTGTTATGGATATGGGATATCCTTGTCTCATTCATCAGATTACTACCCTCAGGGAAATGGTCAGGCTGAATCCAATAACAAAAACCTCATTACTATTGTGCACAAGTTAGTCGAAGAAAATCAAAGAACTTGGCACAAAAATTTATATGATGCATTGTGGGCTGACCGCATAACTCCCAAAAGGGCAATCGGGATGTCTCCATTTCAACTTTTATATGGAACCGATGCTCAAATTCCCATCACACTGGAGTTACCAACATTAAAATTAGCTCAGGCAGTTGATGATGAATGCTTCACCAATGCATTAGATAAAAGGATCATGTTCCTAAGCAAGCTCGAGGAACAAAGAAGTCAAGTGGCAAACAAGATCGAGGAACATCAATCCAAGGTAAAGAAATTGTTTGACAAGAAAACTAGGGAGAGACAATTTCAAATCAATGACTTAGTTCTTCTCTGGGACAAAAGACGTGAGCCGAAAGGAAAGCATGGGAAGTTTGACTCATTGTGGCTAGGCCCGTTCAAAATAAGACATTTATGTGGAGATAGTACCTATTACTTGTCATATCCTAATGGAACTCATTTTCCTTTTCCCTATAGTGGGAAATATCTCAAGCATTATCAAAATTGAAAACGGGTTGTTCCCCGTATGTACATAGGTAATTAGGATTTTGGTTTGTTTGTTTCCTTGTTTTTTGGTCTCCTCTCTTGTGTCACCCCATTTTTGTGCCCCATCATTTTGAGATCATGTTCATGAATATTTTGGTCTGGGTCCGTTGCTGCGTCCATGAAGTCCTTGTCCCCAATTAGAGCCAACTGTTATCACCAATTTTGACTTCGCAAAATTATTAAAAAAAAAAAAAAAATGGAAATTTTGAAAATTTTTCAAAAGTGTTACTTTGCATGGTTCATTTCCCTCATCGTGATCGTCTCATTTTTGTGATCGTTTTGGTCTTCGTTTCATCCTTTTCGGGAGAACTCTTCCCGCCAGGCTTTAAATCGCATTAAAATACATTAAAATTAATTAATTAATATTTAATTAATTAATTGCTCCTTGTTTGATAAAATTAATTTTTAAATAACTTGAGAGTATTTAATTAAATAAATATTAATTAAAATTTCATTCGACAAATTTTTATTTCCGGGAAGTAAGCTTATGCTTCCAACTGCCGAGAATGCCAATTTGGCTTCCCAACCTGATTTCCCTTTCCTAGCAATTTTCTTTTAATTTCCCACTTGTGGGATTTTCTCCACCAATTGCCAAATCATGGATTGGCTAACGGGCAAGAAATCTCCCAATTTCCCACATGGGGAAATTGAACGGGATTATGACCCCACTTTGCCATTCCCATTGGCAATTGGTCGTTGCTTTCCCCATTTCCCCTGGCACTTAAGTCCACTACCCGGAAGAGAGGAAGTTGGATTAATCCTCATAACTTCCTCCGTCAAACTCGTTGGAAAGATTCATGCAAAGCTTTCCAATTGCTTCTTATTTCTTCTGAAGGACATAATATTTTGTCACATCCCACAATAATGTGAACACCAAGTAAGAAGTAAAGAAGGAACAATTTTCCCAATGCCATTGTGAAGGAAGATACATCAGTTGTGCATGCAAGGAAGTTTGATCAAATCCAAAACCAAAGACCACACACAGCTCAAGGGAAAACTTCCAAAGAGAAATCATTCTCACGCCTTGGGGGAGAAAAAGACAGAATGAAGTTTAAGATTTCAAGCAGGCCATAAAGAATAGAAATTTCCCACACATGAGGTAATAAGAAGACAATAAGTTAAAAAAGGCAGAGGAGGAGATAGGTGACAAGCTCCCATGCACCAAGCAATGAGACCACACCCATGAGCAAGAAATCTCCACGCAGCCCAATCTAAAGGAGAAACCACAAAGGAAGTTTGAAAGCGACCACGTGCGAGAACAGAGGATTTCACAAAAAAAAAAACACGCCCATGCCTTGGGAGACAACAAAATACAATGCGTAGGTTTTAAAGGAAAGCAAATTCCAACGCATTTTCCAAACAATCTCCACACATTGATTGAAATTTATGCATTTTGCTTGTTTTTTCCAAAGGAGGACAATTTTTCACACACCCAAAAAGGAGGATTCACGCATTGATTAAAATTTATGCATTTTGCTTATTTTTTTGCAAAGGAGACCGCCACGCAGCAAAGCCAAAAAGAGGAAGGTTTTCCATACGCTAAGTAGAGGTGGAGCTATCCCAAACCCCTCACGCCCATCCAACAATCTTCCACGCACAGCCAAAATCAAACAAACTCCCACACATGAAAGGGATAAGGAGGTGAAAGATCATTACCCACGCAGGGAGAGAGAAAAAGAGGACAACAAATTAATTTGAAGCCAAAGAATCTTCACTCGGTGCCAAGAAAGTCTGTCTAAATCCACGTAGCCTATCAAAGGAAAAGATCAGCATGCAGTTGGTAAAATACAATAATCACAAGACATTTTGAGATGTCCACACATGCACAAGGAGAAGACAACAACTTTCTCTTGCAGGGTAAATTCTGTTTGTGATCCATGTTGTCAAAGCATTGGAAGAGGCGACCAGGAGGAGACACACTAATTTTAGCAAAGCCCACGCATTGGGAAAAGGGGAAGCTTTAAATTCATACATATACCCAAAAAAATTTCCATGCACTCTCCAGAAGCTTTCCACACATTCATCTAGACAAGTTTCCAAAACCACACGCTGAAGGAGGAATCCACACATTGAAAGAAAAGGTGAAGAAATAGTGGATTAAGAATATTGAAATTGATCCTGCATGAAGCCATCATAGATCGGAGAATTTGATTAAAAATAAATATTATTATAATTTTTCTCGATCTAGAATTCGAGCTTAGTCTCGATATTTTTTTTTGTGTTGACATTTTCAAAAAAAATTGTAATTCAGGACAATTATTATTATTATTTTAAAATAATAATAATAATTATTATAATAATAATAATATTATTATTATAACAAAAAATATTTTTCTTGCATCAACGGGGTTTCGGAGACTGAGACCGCCCCCGTTTGCATTGTCTTGCGTGCTTAAGTCGTTCTTTTGTAAAATTCATAATGGCCAAAAAATCCAAATCTACGGGGAGATCGAGGAAGCTAGTGGAGAAATCTAAAAAATCTACCCTAAAGTATGAATTCCAAGGAATTATCCCTCCTAGTTCCATTAAGTCAGCATATGACAACATCACTGATACAAATCTAGGTCACATCAATGTGCAACAGTTCTGCGAGTGGGTGAAAACTGAAGGCAAAACCATTTTCTCATATAGACTTTACCATAGTGGTCTACCCCAAGCAATAGCATTTCCTGTCTCGGTGCAGTGTCTAGAATTGGTTATTTCTTGCATAGAGCATTATGACCCTGAGAGATGAGGAATTTTAAAATATAATAGCGAGCCTTTCCTCTTAATCACACCCCGAACACATTGGGAAATGCTCGCATACCCGACTTTCCCCGAGAATGGGGATATCACTCGCTAATCAGCACAAGAATTCTAGGATGAAGAACCCCTGAGATGGAGCAAGATGGTTAACAACAACTGGTTAGTAACCAAGAGACCTCAAATTGATAGGATTCCTAAGAACTATACCACATTGAGTTCGTGGAAGAAATCGGGGATATGATCACTCTCCTAAGTCAAGTTTTCGGTCTACCTTCTACTAGGATTTTCCACCCATGGATGTATCAGTTTATCTGTATCATCCTAGCCAAGAAAGAGTTTGTGGATTGGGCCACCATCATTAGTAACACCCTTCACAAACAATTGATAGAAGTTAAGATGACTGGATGCTTCTACATGACATCATATCTGACTTATGCGGTAGCAAGAAGAAAGCTATTTTCGGGACTTGAAATGAGAGGAGTCATGGGGCCATCGAATAGTGTTTTTCATTATTACCCTCAACTCAGTTTCAAAAATAGTTCTCATCATTTTAGAAGAGTCAATGATGCATTCACCTTCCGCGTGATCTGGAACCTGAATCGAATACTGAGGAAAGGTTTTCTAAAGAATCCATGAGTGTCATTTCCCAATGGGGAACCTAGTTTATTCAATTTTCATCTTTTTCCTACATTCGCGTGAGTGGATTTGCTGGTACCCCATGGAAACTTCCTAAGTACGTCAGTGACAGATGGGCATTAATGGAGCTGGCGCGATAATTATTCCAAGTTCACTGCCTTCTTAGTGACAAGCACCGTTCAGAATTTATTTCCCAATCCAAATGGGGAATACCAATGTCCAAATCTTTTTAGTGCACAACTCATGAAAAAAGAGTTCACTCTCATAACCATCCATCCATCCATATGTAAAGAGAGCCCAGTTTGATATCAATGAATATATGTAAAATATTCTGGGGTAAAAGTACCAACATAATCCTACCATGGAAGATTTTTGGGCTGCTTGTTCGGATGAACATGAGGTAAGAAGACGGGAGTACTCTCGCCTAACATTTGCTCAGATCAAGGCCTTCCACATCAAGAGTCCTCCTGACTCATTCATAGATGATGATGAGGATGTCATTGATCCCTCATATGATGCAGTTCCTTTTACCCCATTTCCTTGAATTGACTAGACCAAAAGAGATGAATTTTCTCTTGATAACAAGAATCAATCAATTATTGAAAGAAGCATATCTTGGTATGACAAAGAACTTGCCAAATTACAATCCATTCTAGATCATGTTTCAGGATCACAAAAATTTCCAATACGAGGGGGCCTCCATTTGACCAAAGTCTCTTCTCGATCAACCTCGATTACCATCTAATCATACACATCAAGCAAGAAAAGAGTTGTTGCCAAAATCCACTTCGCCAAGTAACATGTCACAAGGAGAGAGATCTAAAGATCTTAACCCCGAAGAAGGAAGAGAGCGTGTGTCTGGATTTTATACCTTGAGTAGAGATTCTTCTACCCACATCGTTAATAGTGCTCAGAAGTTAGTAGCAAATGATCCTCAACCATGCTTCAAACAAGCATCCACTCAGGTGTAGGTAATTCAAATATCAAACACTTCAGAGCATGTAGTTCATGAAGGGATCTAAAAATATTCCAAATAATCAGGAAGTGGATATTGAGGTTGTGTCTCCTCAAATCGAGGTCATAGATAGGATTTAAGAAGGATCTCATGATGCCGAAAAAAATGAGAATATTGATTCGAACTCCGGGATTCAGTATGCTGAAATAGTGAATGATACTCCTTCCTAGGTTGATTCTGAAGTGAAGAAAAGGAAGAGAGTTGTCAAGCAAATTGACATTGATTTTGATACCCTTTTCAAAATTTCGAATGATGCCATTCCTAAGAAGCATAAGGTGCTTTCTTGAATAATGGTGGATAATGATGGAAAAAAATTACAAACCTTACCATTCCACAAGTTGATAAAGAGCGCGATGCTATGACACCTGTCGACTATGAAGTTTCCAGACTTGGACTTGGAAGATCTACATTAGAAAGTGACATGGCGATGGCTCGAGATTCAATTGATATCGTGCTAAAGAGACTTGAGAAATACAAGTCTCAAAACTCTCAGCTCAAGGCCAAAAAGAATCAATTGGTGGAATATGTTTAACATTTGATAAATCCCATATCATCCACCTTCCCAGTACATGATGCAATGGCTGCCCCAGATGAAGATACTCTCAATTTGTCAAAGGAAATAAACACATTGGCCCATGTCACTAAAACTTGGCTTTCAGATTGTTGTTTTAGGCCGGGGATGATCTGTCATCACCAATCCGACGCTATGATAATTCTTCACCGGAACTCCTCGTGCTATGATTATTTACTAATGCATAGCCTTTAGTTTGGTGGATGTAATCTGAAACAAAACAACAAACATAACACAAGAATACCATCGACTATGATAAGATGAAATGATGACAAATCTGAAATATCAAAGTAAATTATAATATTAACATGAAATTGTTACAATCTCACCCATGAGGTACTTCAAGTGTTATTGACTTCACTTGCCTTCCACCAATACTATGGGAGAAACTTTACAATTACACCTCTTAATGGCTTCTTCAACACACCTTTAAACTGATGGCTTCCTTTACACACTTCATACAATATTTCTCACTACTTTCTTCTATGCTAAATGAGGGGGGTGGCCTCTTTATTTATAGAACTTCCAGGCTTATCCATCTTATCTCTAAGATAGGATAAGAAATCCACTCTGACGAATCATATTCCATACCTTAACTCTTATCTGTACATGTAAGCTTATCTCTTAAGATAAGATAAACCTTATCATTTCACATGGGTTCCACATTTTTAGACTTTTTACAAATAAAATACACAAAATATTTATGACCTCACTCCTTGTCCTTATTACCAATATAATATTTATAATTCCTAATCATGTAGACCTTACTTCTCTACTTACCCCAACTTTGACATTTTAACATTACTGGACCCCTTACGACAAATATTTACTTTTTACAACATTCCTATTGTACTTTGACTGTTACCATACTCTACATTATTGGCGGCGTCGTACTGGCAGTGCCGTTATCTTCTATCGACGCTACTACTAATTATACTTAACAACATCCTATTCCTAATACATACATTAATGAAATAGAAATTACGGAGGAAAATTTTAGTTTCGACATCTTCCCCCTTCCTAGCTTCTACTCCGTCCTCGGAGTAGACTCTTCTGGTGCTTGGAAAATCTTCAACTTGTCGTGGTTGACCCATTTCGTAATGGGAGTGCCATCCAATTTCTCTAGTCGGTACGTACCATTTTCATGCACAAAATGCTATTTTGTAGGGCCCCATCCATTTTGGAAGAAATTTTCTCTGCCTTGTATCTAGAATCATATACTAGAACCAAGTCATTCACATGAAATGGAGACCACCAGATCTTTTGATCAAAGTATTCCTTCTGCTTCATTTTCTTCTTATAGCTTGTATCCTTAGCTATCTCCCTCATTTCCTCTAGCAAATGAAGATGCACCAACCTTTCTTTTCTTGAATCACTTTCATCCATTCTTTCATTTTCTATTACTCACGACCGTGGGAATATCAAACTCAATAGGAAGAACTGGATCAATGCCATAAGCCAACCGAAATGGGGAGTATCTTGTTGCTGACTTTGATGTTGCCCTATATGCCCATAATGCTTTGCATGAATCCTCTTATCCCACTTATTTACCCGAGGCTGCATCTTTTGCTAGAATTTGACACAACACAAAATTTGTTCATTCCACTCATCCATTTGTGCTTGGCTTGTATGTTGTTTCCTTCCCGTGCTTAATAGAAAACTTATTGACTAGGGCTTCTACCACCTCATTAATGAAGTGGCTTCCTTGATCTCATACAATTTCTAATGGACAACCAAATCGGTGACAATGCGTTCATATATGAACCTTGCCACTTCATCCATGGAAGTTGTTTTCAATGGCCTAGCTTCAACCCACTTGGTTAAATAATGCATGGCAACTACAATATACTTATTTTGGCGTGAGGTAGTTGGAAGTGGACCTCTGAATGTCTATTCCCCACTTTTCAAAGGGACCAAGTGGAAGAATAGGGCATAATGGAGCTGATGAAGTCTTATAGTTACCATGTGTTTGACAAATATCACATGTATTACAATAATTATAACAATCTTTAAAAAGAGTGGGCGGTGATAACTCGCATCCAAGATCCTTCTTGTTGTAAGTTGTCCAGAGAAGTGCCCTCCACATGTACCATTGTCGAATTCTTCTAGCAGCTCCTTCCCTTGATCACGTCCAATTTGCCCTCTTGTCTGCTCCATCGAAAAACTATAGCACTCTTGGCCAGCTACTTCGCCCTAGATCTGATCTCAAAAATGGAAGAGGGCAATGATCCTTCTTTGTTGCCTTATTGAGCTTCCTGTAATCAACACAAATGCGTAGCTTCCCATTCTTTTTTATTGAGATCACAATGGGAGAAACCCATTCTCAATTCTCCACAAAGAAATATGAATCCCGCATCAAGCAACTTATTTATTTCTTCTTTTACGCCTTGGAAAATTAGGATTCATTCTATATGGCATTTGCTTTATGGGCTTAACACCATCTACCACTCAATAGAATGTTCTACCCAACTTACTTGACGAGTTCCTTGTAATCAAAAGTGAATATGTGTATGTACCTTCGAAAGAGCCGGAGGTAGGATTCCTTCTCACTCTCCATCACAAAGATCACCAATCTTTATTTGTTGGAGACGATCATCAACTTCTTCTTCGAGATAATTTTATGGGGTCATGAGTTGGTGTGACTGGAAGGATATCCATGACTGAAACATCAACCTCACTTTCTTCATCTTCAGTGTCCACTTCACTGGTACTAGAGTAATCAGAGGATGTCCAATCATCAGTTTCATCACTTTAATCCACGGTGTTCTACCTTATGATGTCGAGGATCACGTTATCTTCACCCTCTCTCTACCACGTCCAAGTGTCATGAAACCTTCATTCCAGGTAGTTTCTTGCATGAACTCTCCTTAGCCATGGTCTTCCCAAAGAACATTGGGTACGCAATAGTACCATTTTTCATCACCTGAAAGTCTACCACACATACAACACCCATAACAAATATTGCCACATTTGAAACTACACCTTCTGGTTTAGTTTTTCCTTTATTTAATGACTTTAACATAAGTGTTGAAGGGCGATCAATTTTTAAACCCAACATATTCATTACAGACTCGGTCATTACATTAACTATAGCACCTCCATCAACTAAGACATCATGAATTGAAATACCATTACATAATACCTCAGCTTGTGGAGCATAGGGATCCACATCTGCCTCCAAAACAGGGACCTCAACCTCCTTCCTTCGTTGAGCATTGAGTCCACTTCGCAACTCCCGCCTCTTCTCAGAAGACATAGCCAAGAGTTGACCATATGTAATATTTGCAGGCCTTTTGGACAGATCTTCCAAGATGGAGTATGGTCCTTCCCCCGTGAAATCGAGAAAATCCCGCACACCCAACTTTCTTCTCCTATGTTTCTTACTAGTTTCTCCTTTCATCTTCTTAAGGTCATTTCCATCTTGATTATCTTTTTCTTTCTTTATTTTTGTTACAAACACATCTACTTCATTATTTCTTCTCTTATCTACTACATCAAAAGAATTCACAGGTGCTTTTCCTTTATCATTATCTCCTTTACCAGATGTAGAAGCTCTATCTGGACAATTATACTTATAATGACCCTTTTTATAACAACCATAACATACAACTTCAGAAATATTTCTTTTTGGACCTCTATCTCCTCCCTGAGAACTAAATTCCTTTCCTTGAAGAAGATTAATAGTTAACTGACCCATCTTTTTGAGCAAATCTTCATACTCAGTAGATGTACTAGGAGAAATATTTGTGCTCACCGGGAGTGGTTGTGGATTCTGGACCAAAGGTGCTGGTGTAGGCTCTACTTTAGCAACAATTTCTTTGGGCTCCTCTTCCATGCTTTCTTCTTTCCTTCTTACAATCTCCTTTGCTTATTCAATGGTAGCTGGGTGGTCATACTTCATTCGTTGTCTGATCTCTGGCTTCATCCCAAGAATTAAGTGCTTACATAGGATATTATCCATGCCATTCATCAACCCATCCGCTAATCCTTCCTTTCGGATCTGGGCGTCGAGCTTCCTCCTTAGCTTTAGAACACGAGCATGATAATCCCTTATCTTCTCCTTCTCTCATTGGGTTAGCTTTGTGATATCGATCATGAGATCTGCATATCTCTGTTGTTCACCAAATTCTTCAAGAAAACTTTCAGTTAATAAATCCCATGAGTTTTTCACATTATCACCTAGTGTTTCAAACCACCTAAGGGCTGAACCATCCAAAAAGGTAGGAAAAAATTCAGTCCATTGTTCCCTTCTTATAAGGCCATTACAAATACAAGATTGTTTAAATTCTTGAATGAAAGAGGAAGCATCTTCATTAGATTGAGCTGAAAAAATAGGAATCTTCCCCATTTTCAAAAGTAACCACCGTAAAATACCAACCCACAAGTACAATCAACAAGACTTATGTGCACAAATAATTGGAATCACTGTAATAGAAAGTGACTTTACACCTTTCTACAGTAAAATAGAAATGACCACGGTAACTATGGTAAAACTTGACTTACTGCGGTAAAAACTAACTTTACTGTGGTAAACACTATTCACAGTAAAAAGTGAAGTTACTGCAGTAAATACTATTCATGGTAAAAAGTGACTTTACTGTGATAAATACTATTCACAACAAAAATGACTTTACCATGGTAACTACTATTCATGGCAAAAATGACTTTACCATGGTAACTACTATGCACAGTAAAAATAAGGTTACCCTCCAATTGATTTTTGACTAAGTGGGAATATCTCTCCAGAAAATCCACCCACGAGGAATGGTCCCTGGCAACGGAACCAAAATGTCATCACCAATCCGACACTATGATAATTCTTCACCGGGAACTCCTCGTGCTATGATTATTTACTAATGCACAACCTTTAGTTTGGTGGATGTAATCTGGAAACAAAACAACAAACATAACACAAGAATACCATCGACTATGATAAGACGGAATGATGACAAATCTGAAATATCAAAGTAAATTATAATATTAACATGAAATTGTTACAATCTCACCCATGAGGTACTTCAAGTGTTATTGACTTCACTTGCCTTCCACCAATACTATGGGAGAAACTTTACAATTACACCTCTTAATGGCTTCTTCAACACACCTTTAAACTGATGGCTTCCTTTACACACTTCATACAATATTTCTCACTACTTCCTTCTATGCTAAATGAGGGGGGTGGCCTCTTTATTTATAGAACTTCCAGGCTTATCCATCTTATCTCTAAGATAGGATAAGAAATCCACTCTGACGAATCATATTCCATACCTTAACTCTTATCTGTACATGTAAGCTTATCTCTTAAGATAAGATAAACCTTATCATTTCACATGGGTTCCACATTTTTAGACTTTTTACAAATAAAATACACAAAATATTTATGACCTCACTCCTTGTCCTTATTACCAATATAATATTTATAATTCCTAATCATGTAGACCCTACTTCTCTACTTACCCCAACTTTGACATTTTAACATTACTTTGGAACCCTTACGAAAAATATTTACTTTTTACAACATTTCTATTGTACTTTGACTGTTACCGTACTCTACATTATTGGCGGCGTCATACTAGCAACACCGTTATCTTCTATCAGACGCTACTACTAATTATACTTAACAACATCCTATTCCTAATACATACATTAATGAAATAGAAATTATGGAGGAAAATTTTAGTGTCGACAGATCAAGACCACGGTTAAGCTTCATGAAGATGTTAGTGCGTATCTTGATCCAATTCTTTCTTTCAAAGAAACTTTTGTTTCTACTATATAAATTTTGGATGAGATATTGCCTAGTTTACAAGAGATGACAAGTATGGAATCTTTAGTTTTAGCTATTGACGGAATTTTCGAATTTAAACATTGAGGGACATGTTTTCTTTGTTTTTGGCATCTCAAATCAAGAAAAACACTTCTTGAGGATTCTATGATCCATTATGAAAGCATGTGCAATGAAGCCTTCACTTCACTCTCCTTGATTCAAGAATTCATGGCTGAGATTCCTTGTAACCTCGTAAATGAGCATAATCAAAGGTGTTCATCGAGTAGGTGGAAGAACAATTTTCACAACTATTTAAGGACATGTACACTCCTGCCAACAATTTCTCATCAGTTTCAATGGAGCGGTGCATCAAGTTAAAGAACTTATTTGAGAACGCTCAATCCAAAATTGTTAATTTAAATGATATGCCAAGTAGAATTCTTGAATTGCAGGTATTTTGTGAGGCTATTCTTCGACCAAGTGAACCTCTGAAGAAAGAAAAGATGTTTGAAACCTTGGGCAGGTTTAGATGCTTTCAATTGGCAAAAATGGCAAATCCTAATTTCACCGATGGTTCAAGGAGTTGATTTTCTTGGTATCTAACGAAGTTGGAGAGTCCATTTCTCATATGCTTGAGATAGGCGGACCCCATTTCAATGAATAAGGCACTGGTTATTATTGTATATTTTAAAAGGTGTTGTTATTTGTTTTCTTGAAACAATGGATATTTTAAGTAAGTTCTATTTTTGGGTTGTCTTTAATAAAGTTGTTGAAAAAGTCAAAGGTCACTTAAGTGCCTTAGTTAATGATCATGTAAAACCCTAACTACTTTGTAACCAACTTTTGGGTTATAAAAGGAAGTGAGGGGCTCATTTGTAAAGGGTGAATTTGAGAGAGGAGAAGAAATACTATTATGTGCAAGCTTTGTTTCAAGAAGAAACTTTGTGTTCTTTTGTGAAAAACATTTTGGAGTTAATGAAATACGAACTTTGTGTCTCATTCATTGTCTCTTTTAATATTTGATGTTCTTATGTTCATTAGATGTTAGGTGTTTGAATCTTGCATGCAAATATTATATTTGATCTTATTATCAACATTATTAATTAGTTGTTCTAGTTCACAGTGATCAAGCTCTGATTATCTACTTGCTCATGTGTGTTCCCTTTTACACGTTCTTGTTTGGCTAACTCAAACTCTATTTTATTTGTGTTAGTTATTCGTCTTTCTTCTTTGTGTAATATTAGGCTTTGTTTTTACCTAACTCTTGCATGTTCTTTCAGTTCATTCCATTCCACTCCTTTCCTTCATTCTATTCCATCTCCCTCATTCACTTTTCTTTCCATTGATGTTCCAAAACACCCCCACATACAATTTTGAATGTACAGATGTAAATACAGTTTTGGTTTTCAATAAAGGTAGCCTCACCTTCATTGAGGAGGGACTTCATTCCCACATTGTTGCATGTCATTTGCATGTGTGCAAATCCATATGCTAACAAGTCAAAAGATTATTTTTTTAATGTCATGTTTTGTTTTTAAACACTTAAAAAAAAGCGTTTAGCCAACATTCTTGAAGTGAAAATAAAAACCCTACCATGCAAATACATGGGATTCCTTTATTTAATGGTACGAGGAAAAATTTATGAAATATTGTAATCATAATAATGACAAAAAAATCCTCATGGAAAGGGAAGTGGATGAGAAAAGTGAAATCAGAAAATTTTGAAATCTCATTCTATTGTGGTAGAAATAAACATAAAAATAATGAAAAATTCTGAGTAAAAGGAAAATGTGAACAAAAAAAGTCATTTTCTAAGTTGGCAAAACATATGTCTCCCAAATAATATGGGCATAAGTAACTTGATGGATATGGGTCAACATAATTTTTCTCTTGGTGCTAAATAATTCTAGATAATCTAATCAAATTCCTCCCATATATGGAGCTAAATTATTAGAGACAAATATTGGATTCTATGGGGGAGGATTTTATTTGCAATGACAAATCTCCCTCATAGATCACATATTAAAAACTTTATTTTCTTGGCAATATATATTTATTGTACAAAATTGGTCACCGCATTGTGGATATTTGAGACTTGTAAACCAAAAAGAATTTCAATATCAACAAATGATAGATATGAAGAAGGTTGTCAATATACAACTTTTTTATTAATATTTGAAGCACATGTATCTTTTTACATCAATATTCTAATATTTTAAGCAATACTATAATATATTGTTAGACTATACACAAGGAATTAGCCTAAGGAAATAAGTTTACACAACTTCCATTGGTAAACGACCTAAAAAACAATATATAGTAACTAAAAAGTCTTAAATTCTTACAAAGTGGTTTTTTTCCCCTTATGTAAACCGCACTTTTAAGTCAGTTTTAAAAAGTAACTCAAAAAGCATAAATATTACATGTAGGCATACTCCTTTGCTACTTTCATCAATTAATTAACAAGTACAAATAAACAACATAGATATTCGATTCAAAAATTATAGTGTTTGATAGAATTTTTTGCATATATGTTATGATTTCTATCAATGCTACCTATGTTGGTGCTAGTTCCCTCTTTTCTAGGGCTTTCATATAGATTTTATTTTCACAAAAATAAAATTTTCCTATGACGTTCTTCTTAGAAAGTTGCCTTACTTGGATCGTGCAATCTTCCAATAAGATAAGGAAGGAGGAACTATATTTATTTCAAAACCTTCAACAAGACTCCAATAGCTCCACCAATATAGAGATGGAAAACTTCCTTCAACACATTACTCAGCTAGTCTTTGAAGATCTATTTATTAGAAGTTGTTGACACCTTTTGTTAAAGATGAATTTAGAGCACCTTTGGTATCTGAGATGGATGGTAGTAAATTTCTAGGTTTTAATGGATTTTTAGCCTTATTCTATTAAAAATTTTAGGATCTTCTAGGAAAGGAAGTGGCTTTGGTGTTCAATGATTCTAAGAACATATAAGATCCTAAAAGACCTCTATTTTATATTTATAAGCCACATCCCGAAATAGGATGAAATCTTATAAGATTATTTTTTTAATGTCGTGTTTTGTTTTTCAACACTTAAAAAAACCTTTAGCCAATATTCTTGGAGTGAAAATCAAAAAACTACCATGCAAATACATGGGATTCCTTTATTTAATGGTACGAGGAAAAATTTATGAAATACTTCGTAATCATAATAATGACAAAAAAATTCCTCATGGAAAGGGAACTAGATGAGCAAAGTGAGTATAGGAAATTAGAGCTTTGTTCCATTCCCATATACATGTTTTCCATTTTGAAATCTCATTCTATTGTGGTGGAAATAAAAATAAATATAATGAAAAAATTAGGAAAAAGAAAATTTGATAAAAAAGTCATTTTCGAGTTTGCAAAACATATGTCTCCCAAATAATATGGGCATAAGTAACTTGATGGATATGAGTCAACATAATTTGTCTCTCTTGGTGCTAAATAATTCTAGATAATCTAATCGAATTCCTCCCATATATGGAGCTAAATTATTAGAGACAAATATTGGATTCTATAGGGGAGGATTTTATTTACAATGACAAATCTCCCTCATAGATCACATATTAAAAACTTTATTTTCCCATCGGGGACCATATTTTGGAGAAGTTAACATAGGAACTAGGATCAAATATAAGGGTGAATTTTTAGATTGATTCATGATTGGGATTCTCGCCCGAGAGCAATATGGATCATACAATTGCAATATCATCTTCGACTACTTTATTAGTTCTTTCACAAGATGTATCGATTAATTGTGCTATTAGGAGGTCTAAAAATGTCGACTCATTTTTTATGTGCTTAGTGATTTCTAGAAAGTTGTTTCAACCTTGTAATAGGTTACTCATCGAACATTACATATGTGCATTTTTTTCAAACAATCAATTCTTTATGATGTCAATGTTTTTTTAATTTAAGAATAGGCAATTGAAGGAAAATAAATGTGTGTTATTAAAATTAAGTAATCTTTATTTCAATATAATTTTGCAATGCAAGGACTAATGTCTTGGCAATATATATTTATTGTACAAAATTAGTCACTACATTGTGGATATTTGAAACTTGTAAACCAAAAAGAATTTCAAAGTGTCAATAAATGATAGATATGATGAAGGTTGTCAATATACAACTCTTTCTATTAATATTTGAAGCACATGTATCTTTTTCACATCAATATTCTAATCTTTTAAGCAATACTATAATATATTGTTAGAATATACACAAGGAATTAGCCTAAGGAAATAAGTTTACACAACTTCCATTGGTTAACAACCTACAAAACAATATATAGTAACTAAAAAGTCTTAAATTATTACAAAGTGGGTTTTTTTCCCTTATGTAAACTGGCCTTTTAAGTCAGCTTTAAAAAGTAACTCAAAAGCATAAAGATTACATGTAGGCATACTCCTTTACTACATTCATCAATTAATTAACAAGTAGAAATAAACAATATAGATATTCATTCTGACAAAAAATTATAGTGTTTGATAGATTTTTTTGCATATACGTTATGATTTCTATCAATGCTACCTATGTTGGTGCTAGTTCCCTCTTTTCTAGGGATTTCATATAGATTTTCTTTTCACAAAAATAAAATTTTCCTACGAGGTTCTTCTTAGAAAGTTGCCTTCTACTTGGATCGTGCAATCTTCCGATAAGATAAGGAAGGAGGAACTATATTTATTTCAAAACCTTCAACAAGACTCCAATAGCTCCACCAATGTAGAGATGGAAAACTTCCTTCAACACATTACTCAGCTAGTCTTTGAAGATCTATTTATTAGAAGTTGTTGACACCTTTTGTTAAAGATGAATTTAGAGCACCTTTGGTATCTGAGATGGATGGTAGTAAATTTCTAGGTTTTAATGGATTTGTAGCCTTATTCTATTAAAATTTTTAGGATCTTCTAGGAAAGGAAGTGGCTTTGGTGTTCAATGATTCTAGAAGAACATATAAGATCCTAAAAGACCTCTATTTTATATTTATAAGCCACATCCTGAAATAGGATGAAATCTTATCCTTCCCAAATTTTACACCTATATCATTATACACCACCTTAAACAAAAATGTCACCAAATATATAGCTAGAAAAGTAAACATGTTACTTCCTAACATTATCTGTAATGGAAAAAGGGGGTTTGAGGAAGGAATCATTTAGATGATATTAGTTTAGCCCATGAAGCATGCTATTCCTTATTCTTGCTAAAAACAAAGGAATGGTTATAAAAATGCACATTAGTAAAACATGTGATGTCCAATAAGTTGGAAATTTCTCTGAGAAAATTTAGATTTGAAGAGGAATGGTGTGCCTAGATTTTGAGTTGTATTTCTTTACCATACTTTTAAATTTTGGCGAATAGGTGTCTAGTGGTTCCTTCTCCATGAGGATTTAGACATGGTTACCCTATTTCTCCCTTCCTATTCATTTTTACGGTTGAAGCTTTATGAATATCCTTCAAAGTGGATTTACATAATGACATATTTGACGCTGAAAAAATTACAAAAATGATCCTTCATGCCACACATCATGTTTGTAGATGACACAATATTAATTGGAAGGGATAATTTCTTAGAAGCAAGGACCATTGTAGAAATTTTGAATAACTATTCCAAAGTATTAAGTCAAAAGATCATTTTTTTAATGTCATGTTTTGTTTTTCAACACTTAAAAAAAACCTTTATCCAATATTCTTGGATTGAAAATTAAAACCCCGCCATGCAAATACATGGGATTCCTTTATTTAATGGTATAAGGAGGAAAACATTCATGAAATAATGTAATCATAATAATGACAAAAAAATTTCCTCATGGAAAGGGAAGTGGTTGAGCGAAGTGAGAATAGGAAATTATAGCTTTGTTCCATTCCCGGATACATGTTTTCCATTTTGAAATCTCCATCTATTGTGGTGGAAATAAAAATAAAAATTATGAAAAATTATGAGGAAAATGAAACTTTGAACAAAAAAAAGTCATTTTCTGAGTTTGTAAAATGTGAAAAGAGTTTGCGAGAATCAAATAGGAAATGATGCACCACGAAGTAGTTGCACTCCAATGGAATTGTGATAGCTCCAACGTAATTGCAAGAAAGAATCGATCAGTAATGGAAGAACTTGCTCAACAGAAACAAATCTTGCACATAGAGGAAAGATAGCGGAGTGTCTTGGCATGCTCATAAATGAATAGTGAAAGGGTACATATAGGGTGTTGAGTAACCCTAGTGCATGACACACATGAAACCCTAAACCTAACCCATGTGAGATGACCCTCCAATATGAGAGGAGGACACATAGGATAACTCACACTAACACCCCCCCTTCATCAAAGTTGGGGTAGTGGCTATGATGAGTCAGACGGAAAGAGAAGACACTCCTAAACAACTAAGAAAGATGTGTCAATGGGGCCCGGCAACTAAAGGCCTGATAAGGTGCCCATATATAAACACAATCTTCCTAGAAGAAGAAGAAGAAAAGAAGGACTACATAGCCCAAGAAGATGAGTAACTGCAGAAGACCTCACCCCAAGAAGAGACCGTAAGTGAAGAAACTTCATCTCAATGAAGGGCTTGGTGAATAAATTTGCAATCTGATTAGCTGTCTGAATGTATTGAATGTCGATGATACCATCATGAATAAGCTCCCGTATGAAGTGCATATGGATCTCAATGTGCTTCGTCCGCTAATGCTGAATCTTGATTTTACTGCAAATAGATTAACACGATTAGATAACTCTCCACCATAAGTTTGAGCTTTTGGTGTGATGGAAAATCATGCATCTCTGATACCAGGTAGTTAAGCGCACTAGCCCCAGAGTAGTTCTGGGATGGGTGACCTCTCGGGAAATTCCCGGTGTCACTTCCTCCTAATGTTGTTGGGCTTGATTGGGTGTATACCCGGCTCCATCATGCGGGAGGGTGTTGGCGTAGTAGCTATTTAACACGATGAGATCCCTCTCCACCATTAGTTCGAGATTTTGGTGTGACGACAAGTCGTGTCGATCTATTACCGTGCGATTAAGCATGCCAGCCCCAGTAGTGTTGGGATGGGTGACCTCTTGGGAAATTCCTGGTGTCACTTCCTCCTAATGTTGTTGGGCCTGATTGGGTGTATACCCGGCTCCATCGTGCGGGAGGGTATTGGCGTAGCAACTGATTAACATGATGAGATCCCTCTCCACCATAAGTTTGAGCTTTTGGTGTGATGGAAAATTGTGCATCTCGATACCGTGCGATTAAGCGCGCCCGACCCAGAGAGTTCTGGGATGGGTGACCTCTGGGAAATTCTGGTGTCACTTCCTCCTAATGTTGTTGGGCCTGATTGGGTGTATACCCGGCTCCATTGTGTGGGAGGGTGTTGGTGTAGTAGCTATTTAACATGATGAGATCCCTCTCCACCATCAATTTGAGCTTTTGGTGTGACGGCAAGTCATGTATCTCTGATACCATGAAAAGATTTTGCGAGAATCGAATCGGAAATGATGCACCACGAAGTAGTTGCACTCCAATAGAATTGTGATAGCTCCAGTAGTAATCGCAAGAAAGAATCGATCGAAATGGAAGAACTTGCTCAACAGAAAACAAAGATTTACACAGAGAGGAAAGACAACGGAGTGTCTTGACATGCTCATAAATGAATAGTGAAAAGGTATATATAGGGTGTTGAGTAACCCTATTGCATGACACACATGAAGCCTTAAACCTAACTCTAAACCTAACCCATGTGAGATGACCTCTAATATGAGAGGAGGAAACATAGGATAACTCACACTAACAAAACATGTCTCCCAAATAATATGGGCATAACTAACTTGATGGATATGAGTAAACATACTTATTCTCTTGGTGCTAAATAATGCTAGATAATCTAATCGAATTCCTCCCATATATGGAGCTAAATTATTAGAGACAAATATTGGATTCTATGGGGAGGAATTTTTTTACAATGGAAAATCTCCCTCATAGATCACATATTAAAAACTTTATTTTCCCATCGGGACCATATTTTGGAGAAGTTAACATAGAACTTGAATCAGGTATAAGGTTGAATTTTTAAATTGATTCGTGATTGGGATTCTCACCCCTTGATAGGAATATGGATCATAAAATTGCAATATCATCTTCACTACTTTATTAGTTCCTTCAAAAGATGTATCGATTAATTGTGCTATTAGGAGGTCTAAGAATGTCGACTCATTTTTTATGTGTTTAGCGATTTCCAGAAAGTTGTTGCAACCTTCTAATAGGTTTTGTCAACATTATCAGTATATATGCATTTTTTTCAAACAATCAATTCTATGATGTCAAAGTTTTTTAATTTAATAATAGACAATAGAAGGAAAATAAATTCATGTTATTAAAATTAAGTAATCTTTATTTCAATATAATTTTGCAATGCAAGGACTAATTTCTTGGCAATATATATTTCTTGTACAAAATTGGTCACCGCATTGTGGATATTTTTCGAGACTTGTAAACCAAAAAGAATTTCAATGTCGATAAATGATAGATATGAAGAATGTTGTCAATATACAACTCTTTTTATTAATATTTTAATCACATGTATCTTTTTACATAAATATTCTAATCTTTTAAGCAATACTATAATATATTGTTAGACTATACACAAGGAATTAGCCTAAGGAAATAAGTTTACACAACTTCCATTGGTACACGACCCACTTTATTTATGAACTAAGAAGTTACCTTCTAATTGGATGGTGGAATCTTCCAATGAGATATGGAAGAAGGAACTATATTTATTTGTGAACCTTTTTCAAGAATCCTAATGTATCCAAATTCTAAACAAACTCGATATACTGCAAATAATATGAACTCTAAAAGAAAATAGATCTCCTTCTTCGTTATTGAATAATGAATTACAATTTTTCCTAAATAGAAAAACAACTCCCAACTCGAGTTGCTAAGCAAACTCTATCTAACTTTGACTAAATCTACTCTAGGTGGCGGAAATTACTATTTTTAGTAGTTTACTAGAACTTGTTATTCTTAGCAAGTTCGCATGCTTATTCGCATGAGAAGAGAAATTGCCACACATATTATATATTACTAAATTATAGGAATTTCCAACTTTATAACTCATAATGCAACTAATAGACTAAAATTAACTAATTCCCTAAAATAGGAAAAGACTGAACTACAACTTAAATCCTAATTTTTTGCCTCAAGATGGTGGATTTCAAGCCCGAAAAAGTGTGAAAAATTTATTCAACTAATAGGGCTGGTTAATTGGTGCATTTGTCTCATCGAAACATATGGTTTAAAAAAATGGACTCAAACGGACACCTAGAGCTCAAGTTATGACATTTTTAAGTTCCTTCTAATTTTGGTGCATCATTCTCCCCTGCTTGAAAAAAACATAGCTCATGCAAGTTGTCTTCTTCAAAATTCTTCCATTTATCTAGCATCCAACTTCTTAATATCCCACTCTATGACCCAAGTATTGTCCTCTTATTCCAGTCCTTTCCAATGTACCAAATATTTGTTGTATTTCCCATGTCGTGTGTCCATTGTTTTCTTATCTAGAATCTGATCCACTTCTTCTTTCTTCTTCACTTCAAACCTATTGCCTCCAATATACTACTTCGTTAATAACATCCCCTTTTGTATCATCCCCATGAAAAGATTGAAAATATAAAACATTAAACACTGGAGAAATATCAAAATTCCCTAGAAATTCTACCTCATAAGCATTATCATTTTTTTTTTCACAATTTTGTAGTGACCAATCTTCTTGTACTTCAACTTGTTATAGGCTCCTTTTGGAAATTTTTACTTCTACGGATATACCATAACCAACTCACCAACTGTAAATACCTTTCTCCATCTGTGCACATCTCATGTTATTTCCTTATACTTATCATTACTATTTTGCATCTTCTTCGACACTTCTTCCCGTAATTGTTGTATATGCTCCACAAATGCTTCGCATCATCACTGCTCTCTACCATCAACCGGTAGTTAGTTGTACCAAATCTAACACCCAATTTAGATTACTCCCATGTACAAAATCAAAATGGAGACTTTCTTGTAGATCTATTTATGGAACTCATTATATGCAAACTCAACTTGTGGTAATGCTAAGTCCCATTGTTTCAACTTTTCCCTAATAATGCACCTTAATAGGTTTCCCAAACTCCGATTTACCACCTCTATTTTCCCATCAGTTTGAGGATGATAGGCACTACTGAACTGTAGTTGAGCTCCCAATTTATTCAATAAAGTCCTCCAAAATTTACTTAAGAACCTTGTGTCCCTATCTAAAGTAATGGTTTCTGGAACACCATACAAAAAAAAAATTCTCTAAAAACAAATCATGTATGCCTATCACATCACTTGTTTTCTTGAAAGTAATAAAATTAACCATCTTAGAAAATCTATTAACAACCAAAAATTGAGTCGTTACCTTGTTGTGTTTTTGGTAATCCCAAAACAAAATCCATACTCAGATCTGTCCACGACCCTTTAGGAACAGGAAATGACATATACAACCTTGTATTCTGTGCATGGCCTTTCGAGACTTGGAAAATTCGACACCTCTCCACATATCTTACCACATCTCTTTTCAGATTTGGCTAATAATATTTCTCTACTACCAAGGCTATCATCTTATCTTTACCAAAATGCCTAACCAATCCTCCACTATGTAACTATTTCACTATATTCTCTCTCATAGACCCAACTGGAATACATAGTTGGTGTCCCTTGAATAGGTAGCCATCCTGTAAAATGTACTCATCCTGGACATCTCCTACATTGTCTGACAATGGAAGAATTAACCTTTCAAAAATATCCTTGAAATCAGAATTAGAAGAATACAAACCCTTTATTGCTTCAAAACCCACCACCTCATTTTCCATAGTGGTAAACAAAGTCACACACCTACTCAATGCATCTGTAACTTGATTCTGTTTTCCTGATTTATGTTTTAGAGAAAAAGTATAACCCTACAAAACTGATACCCACTTTTCATGCCTACTATTCAACTTCTTTTGTGTATTCACATAATTTAGGGCTATGTGGTCTATAAATAACACAAACTCCTTAAGCACTAAGTAATGCCTCCAATACCTTAATGCTTGTATAATTGCATAAAATTCCACAACATAAGTAGAGTAGTTATTTCTTACCTCATTAAATTTCTCACTAAAGAAAGCTCCACCTTTACTTACAACAACACCAATACCCACATGTGAGGTGTCACAATCAACCCCAAACACTTTATCAAAATCTGGTAGTGCCAAAATGGGTGCCGTTGTCACCTTCTTCTTCAAGAACTACAAACTATCCTCATCTTCCTTTGTCCACAAAAATTCCTTCCTTTTGTGCAATCTATTATAGGCACTACAATCTGCTAAGATTTAAATTTTTTTTTGTAAAAATGTTGATATACCATGAAAGCTTCTTACCTCTGTTATACTTCGTGGAGTAGGCCATTCAATAACCGATGATAAATCTCTAGATTTGCATAAATAAACTAAGCAATAATTAATTAAAATCAACACATGAAATGAAAAATAAAGAAGATAGAAACCAAATGTAAATATAATGGAGCAATTTCTATTAAATATGAGAGGACATTTTATACAATTGGTTGCTCCTAAAATCATGGAGTCAAGTCTTATAATTTTATCCCTATATCTCTCGCTTTACTCCCTAGTCTTACTCTCAATCCCAAGATATTCTTACACATTTCTATCTCTATGAGTTGTGCATGACAACTAATTGTGCACACTCATATATTATTTTATAAATATTAAAAACTATTACTACCAAATAACCCAAACCACTCCTAAGTGTTCACACTATGAACAATATTTCGTAATGAAGAACCCCCTTAGCATGAACATGGGGAAAATATCTCATGTACCTACTCATTATCTACAAAGAAATGAAGGTTTTTAATGAGTACCAACAACTCAAACAATATGAGGTTTTCAAAGAGAACCTCTAACTCAGAAAATGGTTTTCTAGTGGAACCAACCACTACATAACAACGTACATTATTTTGCTCACATCATTGTTTCTAACTTAGAGGGATTACAAAACAAAAATTATGCTCATGTAGGAGCTTTAAACATGAATGTTACTTCTGTTCATTATTACAACATAAAGTAAACACACCACACAACAAAAATAAAAGGTCACCAATACCATGAAGCAATCTCTTTGTTGGTGACTAACAAGAGATGCCAATTTGCCTCCATCCTCCATCGTGATGTTGCTAACTCAGCCAAATTTGTCTTTGAGGATCATTTTACAATTATATTGGGTGTCAGTTCAACTGATAATGCACCCTTACAATAGTAACCAGATTTATATTTAACCAAAATAATAAAGCATATCAAAGTTTTATTGCTGGAAATCACTCACTATTTTTTTACAAAATAATTAGAAACGTCATAATTGTTTCCATGATTTATCTTAAAATACGAAATGGGTTTTTGTAATATTTTGACAAAAGTTTCCCATAATACAAATAAACAACCCTAAAAATTACAGAAAATTCTGAATCTAGGTTTTTGAGAAAAACATGAATTACCAGTCATTTGTTTTAAGATCAAAATCCAGAAAATGGCAATGGAAGCTTTAAAACTCTCATATCTAGCATCCTTGAGGTTGTGGTTTTGTCTTGCAATCACTCTCATAAATCTTCCTAACCTGCTCTGATACCAAATGATGATAAATCTCTAGATTTGTATAAATAAATTAAGCAATAATTAATTAAAATCAACACATGAAATGAAAACTACAGAAGATAGAAACCAAATGTAAATAGAATGGAGAAATTTCTATTGAATATGAGAGGGAATTTTATACAATTGCTTACTCCTAAAATCATGGAGTCAAGTCTTATCATTTTATTCCCATATCTCTCCTTTACTCCCTAGTCTTACTCTCAATCCCAAGATATACTCAAACATTTCTATCTCTATGAGTTGTGCATGACAACTAATTGTGCACACTCATATATTATTTTATAAATATTAAAAACTATTACTACCAAATAACCCAAACCACTCCTAAGTGTTCACACTATGAACAATATTTCGGTAACAATAATTTCCTTTATCTTCTTTGAGTCCATTTGTACCCCATCTACTGAAATAATAACGCCCAAAAATACCAAACTCTCTTGCATAAACGTGCACTTCTTCATATTTTCATAGAGTTTCTCTTTTCTTAACACTTCAAATATCACCTTAGATGCCTCAAATGTTCTTTATTTTTTTACAAAAGATCAAGATATCATAAAAATAAACTTACCATTATACTCCCACAACACGGTGTTCATTAGTCTCATAAACTTACTAGGTGCATTGATAACCCGAATGACATCACCAACCACTCATATAATCCATATCCTATCTTTAATGTTTTTTCCAATCGTCTCCTTCTCTAATCTAAATTTGATGGTAACCACTTCAAAGATCAATCTTGGTGAAATACCTAGATCTAGCAAGCACATCCATCATATCATCAAGGTGAGGTATTGGGAACCTATAATTGATTGTAATTTTATTGATTGATCTGCTATCCATGCACATTATCCATGTTCCATCCTTCTTTGGTGTTAATAAAGCTAGGGTTGCACATGGACTCATGCTCTCCCTTATGACCCCCTTTCTCACGAGCTCTGCCACTTTCCTATTCAACTCTACATGCAATGTTGGGCTCATCCTATAAGCCACTTGATTTGGGAGTGAAGACCCTAGAATCAAATCAATATGGTGTTGAATATCTCTTTTGGGTGGTAATCTATCTGGTAGCTCATTAGGAATAACATCAAAAAATTCTTCTATTAATTCTATTGTTTCTACTAGTATTTGTGCACTTGCAGGTTCATCCTTATTTGTGACTAGTACATAACAAAAACCAGTTGCCTTTTCCTCCTTCACAAATTCCTTTGCAGAAATAATATTTTCAGCCTTCCCCTCTTCCTTAAGAGGTAGCAAAACTATTTTTGTGCCATCCTTCTAGAAAGTATAAGTATTCTTTCCCCTGTCATGAATAACTTTTCTATCAAATTTCCATGGTCTTCCTAATAGCATATGACATGCATCCATAGGAATAACATCACACAAAATCACATCCTTGTAACTATTCCTAATATAAAAAACTTATTAAACATTTCTTATCAATAGTAACTTAATTACCCTTCTTAAACCATGCAATACGGTAAGGGTTAGGATTCTTCTCACAATGCACCCAATTTCTTGACCATCTCATTTGAAACCATGTTCTCACAACTACCACCATCAATAATAACATTACATACCTTTCCTCTTGAAGTGCATCTTGTTCTAAAAATATTTGTACGCAGCCATGCATCCCCCTTGATATTATTTCTTGGATCAATCATTTTCCTCTTGATCATCAAATTTTCTCCAACATCTGGTGGAATTTCTAGGTCTTGTTTGTCTTCTACGTGCTCGGTTCAACAAGATTTAATATTGGAGCATTTGCTTTCCTCTTGTCATGTGTATAATAATGTGGGCATTCAAAATCCCGATGCCTCTCTTCACCACATCTCAGTAACAAACAAATGGTCTTCGTGGAGCCTCCCATCATCTATCACCACTTATCCCTTGCCCCTAGAAAATCCTCTGCCTCTTTATTGATTCTAGGAATCTTGTCTCGTATCTTCTTGCTTTTCCACTCCACGAGGTGATTCTCCCCTACCTTTTCTGAAACCATCTCATCCCTGAAAGGAAGATGAGGTCCCCTATTCATTCCAGGTGATGTCCTAAAACTTTGATGAATTTATTTTTCCTCAGCCTTTAAGGCTAATTGATAGGCATCCTCCATGCTCTTAATCATGTGTATACTTATATCATCTTGAATAGAAAATTTTAATCCATTTGCATATCTTGCAGCCATTTTTTCCTCAGTTTCTTCATGCTCTACATGAATGGACAACTTGAGAACTCATAGGTGTATTCTTGCCTTTGTTTGTAAGTTTTGTCTAAGATTCTGAAATCTCCTATAAAGGGTTTGTGCATAATCCATGGGGAGAAATTTATCTTTCAGCTTCTTCTCCATCTTACTCCATGTCGTAATTCTTTCTTTCCCCTTTCTTAACCACTCTTTCGTAGGTGATCCCACCATAACATAACATGACCTTTCAATTTCGTGCATGTAAATGTTACCTTGTTTTCTTCTCGACATAGCCTTCCACTCAAAAGATTTCCCATGTTGGTCAACCATTCTATTAGCTCCTCTAGTTTTAGACTACCTCCATACTCAAACATCAACTCTTATCCCATCATTATTTCCTTCTAATGCTCGAAGCTTCCTTTTTCAAAAGCTAATGGTGGCACTTGTGTTTCCTCCTCTTCACAAACTTCTTCTTCATTTGTGTCATCTCCACCTTGATTTCTTGTTTGGGTTATCATTGCAGCAAGTGCAACAAATTACCTCTCAGTAGATCTTACATATTTATATTCCTATGGACAATCTGCTTCCTCTTCCTCTTCCTGCCATTTTTTAAGACTCGAACCAACTCGATATAGGATAATGTAGCCAAATTCTAAGCAAACTCGATATACTGCAAATAATATGAACTCCAAAAGAAAATAGATCTCCTTCTTCGTTATTGAATAATGGATTAAAATGTTTTCTAAATAGGAAAATAAATCCCAACTCAAGTTTCCAAGAAAACTCTAACTAACTTTGACTAAATCTACTATAGGGGCAGAAATTACTATTTGTAGCAGGTTTACTTTAGAACCTGCTATTATTAGTAAGTTCACATGCTTATTCATATGAGCACGAAATTGCCACACATCTTCTACATTCCTAAATTAGAGGAATTGCAAAATTTTTAACTCATAATGAAACTAATAGACTAAAATTAACTAATGCCCTAAAATAGGAAAAAACTGAACTACAACTTAAATCCTAATTTTCGAGCTCAAGATGGCAGATTTTGGGCCTGAAAAGTTCTAAAACTTGCTCCCACTTTGGTAAGGTCACTTGACCAATGCATTCGTGTCATCGAAACATGTGGTTTAAAAAAATGGACTCAAACGGACACCCAGAGCTCAAGTTTTGACCTTGTCAAGTTCCTGCTAATTTTGGCGCATCAAATCCAACAGCTCCACTAATGTAGAGATGGAAAACTTCCTTCAACACATTCATCATCTAGTCTTTGAGGATCAATTTATTAGAAGTTGCTGACATCTTTTGTTGAAGATGAAATTATAACACTGGTAATCGAGATGCATGATAGTAAACTTCTGGGTTTTATGGATTTCTAGCCTTATTCTATTAAAAAAATTAGGCTCTTCTAGGAAAGCAAGAGGATTTGATGGTTAATGAATCTATAAGAACATATAAGATCCTAAAAGACCTCAATTATACATTTATAAGCCACATCTTGAAATAGAATGAAATCTTATCCTTCCCAAATTTTAGACCTATATCATTATACAACATCTTATATAAAATTGTCACCAAAGATATAGCTAGAAAACTGAAAATGTTACCTCCTAATATTATCTCTAAGGAAAAAGGGGTTTTTCAAGGATTTTTTTAGATGATATTATTTTAGCCCATGAAACACGAAATTCCCTTGTTACTACTAAAACCAAAGGAATGATTATAAAAATGGACATCAGTAAAAAATATGATGGAATAAGTTGAAATTTCTCATTCAAGTATTGAGAAAAAATAGATTTAAAGAGTAATGGTGTGGCTAGATTTTGAGTTATATTTCATTAGCATACTTTTGTATTTTGGTGAATAGATGGCTAGTGGTTCCTTCTTCATGAATATTTAGATAGTTTTACCCTATTTATCCCTTCTTGTTCATTTTAATGGTTGAAGATTTACGAAGATCCTTCAAATTGGCTTTAGATAATGACATATTCGAAGGTGGAAAAACTGCAAGGAATGATCCTCCTCTTTCACACATTTTGTTTGTATATTACACACTATTAACTGGAAAGGATCATTTCTTAGAAACAAGGACCATTTTAGCAATTTCAAACAACTATTCAAAAGTATCAAGTCCAAAAATCAATTTTTTGAAATGTCATAAATTATTTTTCAACACTTCAAAAAATAAAAACCCTTCGATGCAGATACATGGGATTCCTTTATTTAACGGTGCAAAGAGGAAACATTTACGAAATAATACAATCATAATAATGAAAAAAACTTTACTCATGGAAAGGGATGGTTGAGCTAAGTGAGAATACAAATTAGTTCTTCATTCCATTCCCACATACATGTTTTCCATTTTGAAATCTCCATATATTGTGGTGAAAAACAAAATAAAAATTATGAATAAATTCTTAGGAAAAGGAAACTTTGAACAACAATAAATAATTTTTTGAGTTTGCAAAAGGTATGTCTCCCAAAGAATATGGGAATGACTAAATTAATAGATATGAGTCAACATAATTTTTCTCTTCGTGTAAAAAAATGCTAGCTAATCTATTCTGAGTCCTCCCATATATGGAGCTAAATCATTAGAGAAAAATATTAGATTGTATGGGGAAGAATTTTTTTAAAATGAAAAATCTCCCTCATAGATCACATATTAAAAAAATTATTTTCTCATCGAGGACCTTATGTTGCAGAGAAGTTAACATGGGAATGAGGATCTTGAAGAGCTTAAATAATTATCCATCTTGAGGTAGGGCAAAAATTACCATATTATGTGAGACTGATTTTTACTAAGATATGCACTCTTTATTAATGGAAGGATTGGTCACTCTAGAGGCCCCAAGTGAACATGTTGACATTTTTAGGGTATCCTTCAACAGATAAGTCTCTCCACATTTGGAAGGGAAGAATTATCAAAATGGTTTCTCTATTAGTTATAAAAGCACTAAAAAGGAACTAAAAACAACAAGGACTAGTTAAATTATCTAAATACAAATGGATATTAAAAGTGGAAAATTTATATAAAAATATGAAATGGAATTTCACTATGACTATTTTGAAATTTATTTAGAGTCCTAAAAATAAAATAGGACATCAATACATCTCAAGAATTCCTCGTGATAATAAAAAATGATGGAAATTATTATTTGGAAAAAACAGTCCATCATTTTATCTCAATAGATCCCAAACATGTGATGTATTCCAATTATAGCTCTTCATATCTAGTAGCGTATTCCTTTACTTCTATAAGCATCTGTAGGTTTTATTATACCTCCTCATTATCAAGACCATTGATAATAGTATCGACCGACTAATGTATATAGTATGATTCAAGTACCTATATTTAATCTTATCTTTCTATTTCTTTTAATAAATCTTATGCAAAACTTATTTTTCCTTATTTATCTTAATATATGTTTATGAATAATATTGCATTTTTTCTAATTCATTGAAATTTTTGAGTCAAGAATTTATTAAATACTTTGATGGTTTCTCTTTTTATTGTTATATCAGACTGCCCACACTTTTTATAGCTCAGTAACTTGTTGTTTCTTTGCTCATAGACATGTTTTGACAGAGATTTGTTATATCTTGGACATTATATTAGAGATTTGATCTTATTAGACATGTGTGGACATTTAGGCGTATAGTGCCAATTTAGCTTAATTTCTATGTTGTTGCATTTTCATATGATGTCATGGATACTAATGGATATGATGTTGTTTTTGGAACATAATTATATTGATGGATACTTAGTTGTTGCATGTTGGGATTCTATGGTTATATGTCACTCTATCATCTTGTCTAATTTTGGAGAATTGAGTATAATTGTGCACGTTGTCACATTTTGAATTCAGTAGGATGTTAGGCTAGTTTAGAACTCATTGATATCTTACTGAGTCGTTGAATTATATTTTATCGGACAGGTGCGGTTAATGTGTGTAATGAGTGTGCAGGTGACAGTTTACAGGAGAACGTGGGATTCAGGCCAGCTACACAATTTTGCACAAGCAGCCCACGGGCTAAGTCCTAGCCATGTTCATTGTGTGAAACCTTAGTGTTGGAGTTATTATTTTGGCCACCATGAGTGACCCCCCATCCAATTTTTGTAATGTATTGTGCCTTGAATTATTAATTTTGTTTAGGGTAATTATTTATGTTGTAAAGTTGTTTTGGGAGTTAATAATCCCACTTTCATTAAAATTTTGATTTTTTTACTTAATCACAAGGGTTTAGGGTCACATGTGAAACCCCGGGTGGTCCCCACACCTCTCTGCCCTTGTGCCAAAAATGCAAAACCCGAAATTAGGTTATTTTGGGCATTTTTGGGGACCCCTTTTTAGCTTGGGAGTTCCCCTAACATTAAAATGAGCCCTTAGACCCTACCTAATGGGTAGGGGGCTTATTTCCAAGGCTAGAGGGAGTTTTCCCTCCCTTTTTGCCTCTTGTTTGGTCACATCCATGTAAGGGGTGTGGATTGGAGTGCTTGTTAAAAGTTTCACTAATTTTGTCTTGTTAACATTTAGGGAATTTTGGGAGAAGAGGGAAAAAGACATTTTTACCCTTTCTCTCTTTTGTTTTGGCATCTTTGACCTTGGAGGAAGAGAGGGGTGACACATGTCACCCCCTCATTTGTGAGGATTCTTGCTTGCTCCTCTTCAAATTCCCATTCATGGGAAAAGAGAGGGACTTTTTTTGGAACTTCTTGCTTGGATGCTTGGGTGATTTGGAGCTAGTGATTTGCTTGAGTCAAGAGTGGAGAAATTTGAAGTTGGAAAGCTTTTTGGAGAGCTTTCTTTGAGGTAGGCTCTTATGTCTTATTGTTTGTGTTGTTTTCCTTTTAGTTGTTAGATTGGCTGCTTGAAATTGTTATTGTTGCATGTGGATTTTGGTTGTGTGTTGCTTGTTTTACTCCCTCCATCATATGGCATGATGGAGTTTTGGAGTTGTGGGGGAAGAGAGAGGGATTTTCCTCTCAATCCTCAAGGCTTGATGGACAAGCCTTGTAGGGTCTTATAGTTTTTCCCTCAAATGGTTGAGGTGGGGAAGTTGATTCATTTGGCTTGAATCTCCTTCCCCATTCTTGGTAAGGAAACCCCTTTGGGGTTTGAAAATCCTTCCAAGAAGGACTTGGGGAAAGGGTGGAGGAATAAGGAGGGATTGTATGTAAATGGAGAAATAAGGAGGGTATGGAGTATTTTTTTATGCAACTATTATTGGATTATAATTATTGGAGAACATCTTTCCTCTCTTCCCCATGTTGTTTTAGAGTTAGAACTTGGGTTCTTCTCTTCTTCCTTCCTTGTAAATTTTGGAGTCTTGTCTTGTTTTTGTCCTATTTTTGTGTGTATGTATCATTGTTAGTTCACCCTCCATCTTGTGCAAGTTGTGGTTAGTTGTCCTCTTTCCCATGGGCTTGGGGGAGGCTAGCATGCATCCCAACCTTGGGAGAGGCATGTAATGATGCCTATGGTTGGGTGGAAAACAAGCTCTTTCTCCTTGTTGGTTTTTCTTGAAGGCATTGTACATTGGGATCTCATGTTGGAAGTGGGTTCTTGGATTGGAGCTCTTTATCCCCTTCACTCTATTGTGGAAATTACCTCTTGTCTCTCATAAAGAATGCATTAGTGGAATCTTCATTGTTGTAAACCTCATTTTGTGTTTGTAAGTTTTCTTTTAAACAATTGTAAGTTGTTCTTGAGCAAACTCTCTCTCTCTCCAAGCTTGTAAGAAGTCTTGTAAAAAACTTGAGTAGTTAGGTATTGACGTATGTTTTGTATATGGAACTTCAAGTCATGAAAAGGAGTTGATAGTTTATCCCTTTATGTATTTAAACATAATTTGAAATATGAAGTATCGAGTTATTGAGGGGTTGTGCAAAAGAAGAATTGTAAAATATGGAATATTCTTTAAAATGCATCTAATAGAAGTATTTTTTTACATCTCTTTAACATGCTTGTAGTTGGAATATTTATTTGACAAAAAAATATCTTTTGCATTGTATTTGAGAGGAATAGTAATTCCTTGTTGAAAGTCTTATGTATTTTATCAAAAAAAAATAAATTCAGTTTTGGAATAGTATGCTCCTTTGCAAAATTTATTAGTATTTAAATTTTCTATACTTTGGTGTTTTCTTTTCCTTATCACAAACCCGATAATCATTTAATAAGAATAGTTGGGCGTATTCAGTTCATTTTTGTATCAATCATAAGGTTAAAATCTGTTGTCTTTTTTAGGTTGAAATCAGCCTTATTTAGCTTGTGTTTAAAATAATAATAATACTAATAATAATAATAACTAGATTTAGGTTTTAAAAAGAGAGAGAGAGAGAAATATATGTATATAGTCTTAGTTAATTTCTCAGATATTCTTGTAATTAGTTTTGGTAGATTTGTTATATATAATATTATAAATATTCCAACCCTTCCCCCCTGCCGTCTCCCTCCCCCGACCCTCTTATACACCACCTCCCCTCTGCGGCACCCCCATCCGACCTCGCCCCTCCGCTGCCATTTTTCCCCACCACGCCCTACACAAGACCACGCCACCCCCCAAAAACACACCCCTCTCCAAAATCCGCCGCCCCTTCCTTCTCATAATACACACAAACAAAAAAAAATTGTATAAAAAACAATAAATAAATCTTTATGTGTTGAACAAAAAAAGAGAGAAAATAAAAAGTAAATAAGAAAAGTGTATTCACATTGTTTGAATCTCCTACATTACCATGCAAATCCAATAAATCCCTATAGCTCTCCACCCGCAAAGAACAAAAAAAAACAAAATGAGAAGAGAAATGAAAAGATGGAGGAGAAAATAACATGAGGAAATAAAGGAAAGGAAAGGATAAAGAAGTTAGGGAAATTTTAGGGCTTTTCAAAACCAAGGGGCTAAGATAGATTCAATCCTAGGGTCCATATTCAACACTACACACAATTAAGTCATGGGTAATTTTGTGGGGAATGATCTTATTTAGGGATGATTATTTATTGTCTCATGTGGGTGAATGTATTCAATGAGATATATATTATCTTAAAAGGTGTGAAAAATTATTAGAAGCTAAATAAATTAAATTAATTGGAAACTAGTGTTTTTTATAATTTGGTTAAAACCATATCATAAGAATTTAATTCCTTAATGAGAACGGTTAGGCGAAACATTAGTTCGCATTTCAATAAAAAAAATTCCAACTTTTTAAGTGGTATTCTGGTGTCCCATGGAGGGGCATGACATTTGGTATCATAGCAGAGGTTCACACACGACACTCTGGGTATTTAATTAAGATAGCTAATGGTAATGTTAATAACACTAAAGTGAATAAATAGATAAAAATAATTAGTTGAAAATCATCCGTAACCATTAAATTTTTAATTAATAACTTCTTTGCTCACCCCATGCACAGGATGGCACCCAAGAGAGGATGATCAACTAGAGGTTTGGGGCATAGTGCACCTACGTGGGAGCCTCCAGTACCCGAATTGGGGCCTCAGATATTAGAGGCCTTGCACCAGCTGATAGGCATTGTGGAGTAGCGTCTACCACCACCGCAAGAGGTGAGAGAGGAGATACCTTTGGGAGATGAGGAGCCGATAGGCGAGGACGCGCATTCAGAGCCACTAGAGCACGATACACCGAGGCGGGAGAGGTCACGTAGCCCTTCCATTCATCACGAGAGGGTAGCCTCGTTCCGTCGTAGCTGCTCACATAGTCTCGAGGGACCATTCGAGGATAGTGACCCCCTTCGCCTGTTGGACTACATCGCCAGGATCGAGATACGCAAAGGTGTGATCAGGGATCTTCTTCACTTGCAGCCGCCTACCTACACCAGCTCTACAGATGGCTTTGGGGCTGAGTCGTGGCTCCTTAGCTTGGATAGTTGCTTGGCTTGCACTCTTATAGAGCAACATCAAGGTAAGGTTCGCTATACACCTCCTCCGAGATACAACAGAGTTTGGTGGAGGAATGAGGAGTGGAAGCTCCATCTGACTTGAGAGACAAAGACTCGGGAGATGTTCGAGAGTGATTCATGACTCACTACATGTCATAGCATTTCATGCACAAGAGGATCGATGAGTTTTACAACTTATGATAGGGATCCAGGCATAGTAGCGTAGTATGAGAGTAGGTTCCTGGATCTTCTGTAGTATGTGGATTACCTACAAGATGAGAAATTATAGGTTAACAGGTTTATTTGAGGCCTTAATGTAGATATAGTAGGAGCAGTTAGGATGTTATCTCCTCCCACACTTGAGAAGGCCGTTGAGAAGGCCGTTGAGAAGGCTTACTTAATCGAGGAGAATAGGACCAAGGCACAGGAGCACCGTGATAGAAACAAGAGCAAGTTTCAGGATAGGATACAGGCCTTTCGTGAGTCGAGGTCATGGGGTACTATACCACTCCCTAGAGGAGGATTTTGGCCTTCGCCAGCAGCCATGAGGGCTCCACCACACCCGCAGCGACAGACACAGTAGCAGGGCCACCCGCAGCAGGGGCTAGATAGACACATGGATTTCAGAGAGGTGTTTCTAGAGGAGGTTTTGGTGGAGCCAGGGATAGGAGGTAGGGTACTCAGCAGGCACAGCTAGCTCGCACACACAACAGTCTGCTAGGGTTGGACCGGTAGGATCAGTACACCAGAGCACAGGAGGGACCCCATCTCAGAGGGGTACAGGAGGATGTTTTATTTGTGGATCTCCTGATCACTATGTGCGCATGTGCCCACACAAACCCAATACCATGGATACACAGAGAGCTGCTAGATCCGAGCAGACGGTGGGTGATGTAGGACGCGCTCATCATGTATATGCAGCGGTTGACAACTCCAGGCCGAGCATCAGGCCACAGTCATTGAGACGACAGGTACTATTAGGGGTATTTCTATCTCAGTACTTTTTGATTCAGGTGCTTCAGATTCTTTTATATCACCTTCTATAGTGGACTAGTGTGGGCTAGTGGTGGCTAGGTAACCAAATAGTTGGCAAGTTGAGTTGGCCTCTCCAAACTCACTATGGACTCATATGTGGAGAGTTACGTACTTGATTTAAGAACCTTCTCTACTACTCTTGACCTCTGAGTTATTCCTCTAAGTTCCTATCAGGTAGTTTTGGGTATGGATTGGCTCGAGGCTCATCGAGCTAAGGTGGATTGTAAAAATAAGGTCATTGAGTGTTAAGATGATCTTGGGAGTGTAGTTGTGATATCAAGGATGCAGAGGCCTATCTCCTTGCACATGATATCGGCTAAGCAACTCAAGTGGAGCATGTGTAAGGGTTGTCAATTATTTGCTATCACCATCAGTGATCGATCAGAGAGCACTTCAGAGCACTCACCCTTAGATGACCATGTAGTTTTGAGGGAGTATGTAGATGTGTTTCCAGGTGAGCTTCCAGGGTTACCACCCCGCAGAGAGGTAGATTTCACCATTGATTTAGTACCTAGATCTGCACTAGTTTCTAGGGCACCTTATCGGATGATGACTCTAGAGCTTCAAGAGCTCAAGATTCAGTTAGAGGAGTTGTTAGATAAGGGTCTCATTTGTCCTAGTGTATCTCCTTGGGGAGCGCCAGTCATATTTGTGAAAAAGAAGGATGGTTCTCTCAGACTTTGTGTAGACTTCAGAGAAGCTCAAAAAGTCACAATAAAGAACCGTTATCCACTCCCTAGGATTGATGACTTGTTTGATCGATTCGGGGAGCGAGAGTATTCTCCAAAATCGATCTCAATTTAGGGTACCATTAGTTACACATATCAGATGCAGACATTCATAAGACATTTTTTCGCACACGTTATGGGCATTATGAGTTCACAGTGGTTCCATTTGGTTTGACCAATGCCCCAGCTATCTTCATGAGCCTCATGAATGGAGTATTCAGACATTTCTAAATCACTTTGTCTTAGTGTTCCTTGATGACATATTGATTTATTCTCATTCCGAGGAGGAACATGAGGAGCATTTGAGACAGGTACTTTAGGTCTTGAGAGAGCAGAAGTTGTATGGGAACTTGGAAAAATGTAGCTTCTTTCAGATAGAGATTCAATACTTGGGTCATATCATATCGGTGAGAGTATCTTCATAGATCCCTCTAAGATACAAGCTTATCTTGGACTAGCCAAAGACCCACATTAGTTAATGAGGTAAGGAGTTTCATGGGTTTAATAGGGTATTACCGCAGGTTTGTACAGAATTTTCTAGGATTGCTCACCCTATCACTTCTCTTCGAGGAAAGGGAAGAAATTTGATTGGTCGTAAAAAGTGTGACCGTAGCCTTTCATTCTTGCTTAAGGAAAGGTTAACCATGGCACCCATCTTAGCAATTTCAGACTGACGAGGATTTTGGCTTGTTTGTACTGATGCATCACTAGAGGGTTTGGGAGCAATTCTTATGTAGGAGCGTCGGGTTATTGCCTTTGAGTCTCGTAAGCTCAAGGACTACGAGCTTAATTATCCTACACATGACTTGGAGCTTGCAGTAGTTGTTCATGCTCTGGTACGTTGGCGACATTTCCTTTTGGGTAGACCTTTCATTTTGAGGACAGATCATCGTAGTTTGTAGCATATCTTCTCACAACCAAACCTCAATGCCCACCAATGGCGTTGGATGGAGTTCCTATGTGAGTATGACATGGAGGTTCAATATATCAAGGGGAAGGAAAATGTTGTTACAGATGCACTTAGTAGATGACGACATGTGCTTGCTTCTTTGACACTTCAATCAGATTTGAGAGGCAAGATTCTTGAGCACCTTCCAGAGGACAAATTTTATGAGGGAGCTAGACAGATGTTGGAGTCACAGGGTTCATTAGAGGGCGGGTATTCGGATGTGTTTTAGAGGGAGATGGTTTGCTTCGGTTCCATAGGAGCATTTACGTGCCTAAGTCGTGTGATTCGTAACTTCATCCTCGCAGAGGCTCATCGAGCCCCATATGCGGTATATTCAGGAGTGAAGAAAATGCATGCCGATCTGAGAGAGTTATATTATTGGCTAGGTCTTTGACGGGACATAGCAGATTGTTGCATGTTGTCTTGAGTGCCAGAGAGTCAAGGCAAAGCATTCTCATCCCATAGGACTTTTACATCCTCATGATATTCCCGAGTGGAAATGGGATGTGATTTCCATGGATTTCATAGTCGGACTCCCTATGTCTTCTTATCGTCATGACTCCATTATGGTTACCGTGGATAAGTTGACCAAGGTTGCACACTTCTCGCCAACCAAGGTCACCTATAATGCACAGGCCATCGCCAAAGTATTTATGGAGGACATTGTTAGGTTGCATGGGATTCCAAAGACCATCATCAATGACAGGGATACTATCTACACTTTAGTTTTCTAGACTTCCTTTCAGACCACTCTGGGTACTCAGATCAATTTCAGTTCAGCTTATCATCCAGAGATAGATGGACAGACAGAGAGGGTTAATCAGGTGTTAGAGGACATGTTGAGGATGTATGTGATGGACTAGCAGAAGAAATGGGAAGATTATTTGCATTTAGTTGAGTTCACCTACAACAACAACTATCATAGTTCCATTGGTATAGCTCCTTATCAGGCTTTGTATGGACGACCTTGCAGGACACCTTTGATTTGGGATAGACTAGATGACAGGATTATTCTGGGACCGGCCTACCTTTAGGATTTAGAGTAGCGGTTGTTATGATTAGAAACGACATCTTGAGCAGTGTGCAGGCACGCCATAAGGTGTATGCAGACACCAAGAGGATTGATCGTCACTTCTCAGTGGGTGACAAATTCTTCTTGAGAGTTTGTCCACATAAGATTCCAATCCGTTATGGAAAGGGTTCTAAGCTATCACCTCGTTTTATGGGGCCTTTTGATATTTTAGAGGTCATCGGTCCAGTTGCCTATCGCCTAGCTTTTCCACCATGCCTTACACGGGCCCACGATATTTTTCATGTTTTTGTACTACGTAGATATGTACCTGATGCTTCTCATGTTTTGGATTGGTCAGCATTATAGGTAGAGGACGGAGGACAGTGGAGACTAGAGCCCATACGCATACTAGAACACCGGAGGTTGGCCCTTTGGGGTCGAGACTTGGACCAGGTTAGATTACAAAGTGGGACCGATACGATGAGACAACAATACCCGGGAGGATGCGACACATTTGAGAGTGAGATATCCCTATCTCTATCAGCTGACTTCAGGAGGAAGTATAATTTTAGTAGAGGGAGATGTAGTGCCCACACTTTTTATAGCTCAGTAGCTTGTTGTTTCTTTGCTCATAGACATGTTTTGACAGATATTTGTTATATCTTGGACATTATATTAGAGATTTGATCTTAGTAGACATATGTGGACATTTAGGCATATAGCACCAAATTAGCTTAATTTCTATGTTGTTGCATTTTTATATGATGTCATGGATACTAATGGATATGATGTTGTTTTTGGAACATAATTATATTGATGGATACTTAGTTGTTGCATGTTGGGATTCTATGGTTATATGTCACTCTATCATCTTGTCTAACTTTGGAGAATTGAGTATAATTGTGCACGTTGTCACATTTTGAATTCAGTAGGATGTTAGGCTAGTTTAGAATTCATTGATATCTTACTGAGTCGTTGAATTATATTTTATCGACAGGTACGGTTAATGTGTGCAATGAGTGTGTAGGTGACAGTTTACAGGAGAACGTGGGATTCAAGCCAACTACACAATTTTGCACAAGCAGCCCATGGGCTAAGTCCTAGCCATGTTCATTGTGTGAAACCTTAGTGTTGCAGACTATTATTTTGGGCACCATGAGTGACCCCCTACACCAATTTTTGTAATGTATTGTGCCTTGAATTATTAATTTTTTTAGGGTAATTAGTTATGTTGTAAAGTTGTTTTGGGAGTTAATAATCCCAATTTCATTAAAATTTTGATTTTGTCACTTAATCACAAGGGTTTAGGGTCACATGTGAAACCCTTGGGTGGTCCCCACACCCTCTACCCTTGTGCCAAAAATGCAAAACCCGAAGTTGGGTTATTGTGGGCATTTTTGGGGACCCCTTTTTAGCTTGGGAGTTCCCCTAACATTAAAATGAGCCCTTGGACCCTACCTAATGGGTAGGGGGGATTATTTCCAAGGCTAGAGGGAGTTTTCCTTCCTTTTTGCCTCTTGTTTGGTCACATCCATGTAAGGGGTGTGGATTGGAGTGCTTGTTAAAAGTTTCACTAATTTTTCTTGTTAACATTTAGGGAATTTTGGGAGAAGAGGGAAAAAGACATTTTTACCCTTTCTCTCTTTTGTTTTGGCATCTTTGACCTTGAGGAAGAGAGGGGTGACACATGTCACCCCCATTTTGTGAGGATTCTTGCTTGCTCCTCTTCAAATTCCCATTCATGGGAAAAGAGAGGGACTTTTTTTTGGAACTTCTTGCTTGGATGCTTGGGTGATTTGGAGCTAGTGATTTGCTTGAGTCAAGAGTGGAGAAATTTGAAGTTGGAAAGATTTTTGGAGAGCTTTCTTTGAGGTAGGCTCTTATGTCTTATTGTTTGTGTTTTTTTCCTTTTAGTTGTTAGATTGGGTGCTTGAAATTGTTATTGTTGCATGTGGATTTTGGTTGTGTGTTGCTTGTTTTACTCCCTCCATCATATGGCATGATGTAATTTTAGAGTTGTGGGGGAAGAGAGAGGGATTTTCCTCTCAATCCTCAAGGCTTGATGGACAAACCTTGTAGGGTCTTATAGTTTTTCCCTCAAATGGTTGAGGTGGGGAAGTTGATTCATTTGGCTTGAATCTCCTTCCCCATTCTTGGTAAGGAAACCCCTTTGGGGTTTGAAAATCCTTCCAAAAAGGACTTCGGGAAAGGGTGGAGGAATAAGGATGGATTGTATGTAAATGGAAGAAATAAGGAGGGCATGGAGTATTTGATTTTACGCAACTATTAATGGATTATAATTATTAGAGAACATATTTTATCTCTTCCCTATGTTGTTTTATAGTTAGAACTTGGGTTCTTCTCTTCTTCCTTCCTTGTAAATTTTGGAGTCTTGTCTTGTTTTTGTCCTATTTTTGTGTTTATGTATCATTGTTAGTTCACCCTCCATCTTGTGTAAGTTGTGGTTAGTTTTCCTCTTTCCCATGGGCTTGGGGGAGGCTAGCATGCATCCCAACCTTGGGAGAAGCATGTAATGATGCCTATGGTTGGGTGGCAAACAAGCTCTTTCTCCTTGTTGGTTTTTCTTGAAGGCATTGTACATTGGGATCTCATGTTGGAAGTGGGTTGTTGGATTGGAGCTCTTTATCCCATTCACTCTGTTTTGGACATTACCTCTTGTCTCTCACAAAAAATACATTAGTGGAATCTTCATTTTTGTAAACCTCATTTTTTGTTTGTATGTTTTCTTTTAAAACAATTGTAAGTTGTTCTTGAGCAAACTCTCTCTCTCTCCAAGCTTGTAAGAAGTCTTGTAACAAACTTGAGTAGTTAGGTATTGACGTATGTTTTGTATATGGAACTTCAAGTCATGAAAAGGAGTTGATAGTTTATCCCTTTATGTATTTATACATAATTTGAAATATGAAGTATCGAGTTATTGAGGGGTTGTGCAAAAGAAGAATTGTAAAATATGGAATATTCTTTAAAATGCATCTAATAGAAGTATTTTTTTACATCTCTTTAACATGCTTGTAGTTGGAATATTTATTTGACAAAAAAATATCTTTGGCATTGTTTTGAGAGGAATAGTATTTCCTTGTTGAAAGCCTTCGTATTTTATCTAAAAAAATTCAGTTTTGGAATAGTATGCTCCTTTGCAAAATTTATTAGTATTTAGATTTTCTATACTTGTGTTTTCTTTTCTTTATCACAAATCTGATAATCATTTAATGTGAATAGTTGGGAGTATTCAGTTCATTTTTGTATCAATCATAAGGTTAAAATATGTTGTCTTTTTTAAGTTGAAATGAGCCTTATTTAGCTTGTGTTTTTAAAAAATAAATAATAATAACTTATTTAGGTTTTTTTTTTTAAAAAGAGAAAATATATGTATATAGTCTTAGTTAATTTCTATATTACCGTAATTAGTTTTTATATGATTTTTATATATATATATATATATAATATTATACTATACACATAATAAAACTATATATATATATATATATATATATAAAAATATAATATTATATATTATAACACGTTTTAAATAATAATAAAAACAAAAAAATATTATATTCATTCAAAAAAACAAAAATTTGGTATGTTTTGTTTTTAAAAGAAAATAATAATAATATTGGGGTGCGCCGTAAACTCCCCCACCCCTGTCTTTGCCTCCCTCCTAGGGTGGCACTACCCCCCACACGCCCCACCTACTCTCGTCCCCCATAGCCGATCGCCACCCAATGCCAACCTTCCCCGCCGTGTCTCCCTCCCCCAACCCTCTTCCACGCCGCCTCCCCTCTACACCCCCCCATCCGACCTCGCCCCTCCACTGCCATTTTTCCCGCGCCCGCCCCTCACGCACCACCACCCCCAAACACAACGCTCTCCAAAATCCACCGCCCCTTCCCTTCTCATAACACACACAAAATTAAAAAAATGTATAAAAACAATAAATAAATTTGTATGTGTTGAACAAAAAAAAGAGATAAAATAAAAATAAATAAGAAAAGTGTATTCACATTGTTTGAATCTCCTACATTACCATGAAAATCCAATAAAACCCTATAGCTCTCCACCTGCAAAGAACCAAACAAAAACAAAATGAGAAGAGAAATGAAAAGAAGGAGGAGAAAATAACATGAGGAAGTAAAGGAAAGGAAATGATAAAGAAGTTAGGGAAATTTTAGGGCTTTTCAAAACCAAGGGGCCAAGATGGATTTAATCCTAGGGTCCATATTCAACCCTACACACATTAAGTCATGGGTAATTTTGTGGGGAATGATCTTATTTAGGGATGAGTATTTATCGTCTCATGTGGGTGAATATATTCAATGAGATATATATTATCTTAAAATGTGTGAAAAATTATTAGAAGCTAAATAAATTAAATTAATTGAAACTAGTGTTTTTTTTACAATTTGGTTAAAACCATATCATAAGAATTTAATTCCTTAATGAGAACAAAGCTTAGGCGAAACATTAGTTCACATTTTAAAAAAAAAAATCCAACTTTTTAAGTGGTATTATGGTGTCCCATGGAGGGGCATGACATATATATCCATATTTTTCCTATACTCCAACCTTGACTATTTCCGTTAGAGAAGAACTCCACATGGATTGTTTTCACATGAGATTGCACCCATTTCTAAGGCCAAGCTCAATACCTCAGTGAAACATGGGACTATCTCAAAGGTGTGGGACCTTGGCTCTTGGGAAAGACCTCGAAGAATGCTAACTTCCTTCACTAACTACTATAATGCTAACACTACTCCTAACTAAACTACTAATTACAGGAGAAAATGTATGATGAATAAATATGATTTGAATTGAAAGGTGTGGTGATTGCACAAAAGTAAAAGGGTCTTTTCTCCCTGAGATGGAAACAAGGAGACAAATACAACACCTAGAGGGTATAAACAAGCCAAATTAAACTCTGCGCAGTTCATCAAACTTGATTCCCTGCATGACTGACATAATGAAATGAAACCATGCAAATATAGCTCACACACAACATGAAATGGAAAAATAGATAAGGAGATAATAATAGAGCCAAAGTGTAGAGTATATCTAGAATAAAAATCATATTATTGTCCCTGAATATACACAATCCATTTTCAACCATTTAGAAGGCACTGAATGTATTGCACAAGTCCATATCAGAGGTCTACAACTCGGAATATTCTACCACTAAATGTTTGGACATGGAAGATTAACATTTAAGAGATGATCCTTTACAATGAAATCTAAGTTGCATTAAATATAGATGAGAAAGAAAAGAAGAGAAAGGATTAGAAGATCTACAAAAATCAATAAGATCACCCACTTATTAACCACCAAAGGAACATTCAACATTTATGTGTAGACAATGTATGGGTGTCATGGATTAACTTAGATGATGAAAAATCATATCGATCATTTTGTGGTTTCTTAAAACAACTTTGTGTTGGTTGTGGCAATTTGATCTTATTTGGGTTTCATTTCATTGAGAAAAAACTAAAAAATGCCTCCAAAATTTATCACTATGATATCACCGATATCTCGATTATTCTCTCTAAAAGTAATCCCAGATTGAATATTTGATCAAGACCTTTCTATTTATACCACCGAGGGTGAACATGGTCTTTGGATTAGAAGATACAAGCATTTGAAATTAGTCCATAATGTATCACAAACTTGGACCCAAAATAGTTTTGGGCCCCTTTAACTTGATTATTTGATCAAAAACATGCATGAGGGGACCAAAACTACTACCATCATGATCTGGTCTCCAAGATCTTTCCAAATAATTGATCTTGCATGATTTGGTGACCCTAATCAAAGTATATGATCATTTAAAAGTCATTATGCTAATTTGTGTAGTTAACGGCCACAAGGCCATCAAATTTCACCTCCGGTTACCTTTTCTTACGTTTCACGTGCTCTCTTTGAGTAAAATGATAATGCAATGCATACAAAAATAGTTCCCAAATGGCTTATAATCCATGAAAATTTGACAAGGGTGATCCAGAATTTACACTCTTTTATATCCACACATGAAGCTTTTTTTCGGAGGGGGCACTATCACATGCTTCACACCACGTATCCAAATTCATACCAAACAAATAAAACACACATACTTCTTAGGTACTGATATTGATCATTCACCAACATCTCACATGACCTACTTTTTTATTTTTAAAAATAGACAAAAGTTCATGGAGCCAAACAGATTAATGTATCTAGGTAAATTCTTATAAGCAAGTTGATGTACTATTAATATGATTATTACTACATTTTCACTCAATTTTATGAGGTACGATAACCCTTTTTAAAATTTCCTTATTTTTAAGGTGAGATGAAATGAGATAGATGTGATTTTTTTCTGGGGGTGGTAATTCAAAGGATCGACGAATATCTAACAATTTTGAGTTTTTATACGTGAAATTATAACACAATGCGAGTGTCATAGATCAACCGCATTTGGGACATTATATTTGTACACAATCAATAAGAAAAATATATTTGAATTTTCTCTAGGGTTAAGTTTATGTCATGAAAGTTTCATTTTTGTTAAATGTGGATGTTTATATATGGGAAGCGATTTATCCCAACTAATTGAATGGGAGAATTTTGGTGATTGAAGTTCACAATAAGTGATGTGAATCTATTATGTTGATCTTGTCATAAATAACTTTTTTAACAATTAAATTTCATGAATTGAAAGAAATATATTTTTTTACACTTTCAATTTAAAAATCATGACCATTTACATGTACGTAAACTTTATATAGTCTCTATATCATTACCACAACAAATTTCTACACCACTTTTATCCATGACATATATATATATATATATATATATATATATATATATATATATATATATATATATATATATATATATATATATATATATATATATATATATATTTAATTTCATATATATATATATATATATTTAATTTTAAACGAACAAAAATGGCTAATTAATATTCATAGTCACATCTACAATATGGGGTTGACATTATGGCTTGAGAAAATGTATATTATTATGTTACATTGAAATATGCATTCATAAATATTGTACATGTAGATTTTATTCGTATAAAATGATTTTTGTATCTTCAATTTCAATCATAGTGATTTTAAGAGAATGTATAGGTTGTTGTGTTTTTGTTTTTGCTAATCATACAATAGCAATATCATATTCGAATACTTTATTAGTTCCTTCACAAGATATATCGATTAATTATGCTATTAGTAGGTCTAATAATGTCAACTCATTTTTATGTGCTTGGAGATTTCAAGAAAGTTGTTATGAACCTTGTAATAACTTTTGTCATCATTATATATGTGTAATTTTTTACAACAATCAGTTCTATGATGTTAATGTTTTTTTATTTTAAGAGTAGACAATTGAAGGAGAATAAAATGTGTGTTTTTAAAATTAAATAATATTTATTTCAATATAATTTTGTAATGCAAGAACTAATTTTTTAGCAATATTTATTTATTGTACAAAATTTATCACTACATTATGGATATATGAAAATTGTAAGCCAAAAAAAAATTGAATGTCAATAAATGATACATATGAAGAAGGTTTTCAATATAAAACTATTATTATTAATATTTGAAGCACATGTATCTCCTTTACATCAATATTCTAATATTTTAAGGAATACTATAACATATTTTTACACAAGGTAACATAAATTAGCCTAAGGAAATTAGTTTACACAACTCCATTGGTAAATGAGCTACAAAAAACAATATATAGTAACTCAAAACTCTTAAATTATGACAAAGTGGTTTTTCCCCATATGTACACTTTGGCGTTTAAGTCAGTTTTAAAAAGTAACTCGAAAATTATAAAGATTGCATGTAAGCATTCTCCTTTACTACATTAATCAATTAATTAACAAGTAGAAATAACCGAGATAGATATTCGATTACAACAAATTATAGTTTTTGATAGGGTTTTTGCATATATGTTATGATTTATATCTATGCTACATATGTTCGTGCTAGTTCCTTATTCTCTAGGGATTTCAAATATATATTCTTTTCAAAAAAATTAAATTTTCCTTTGAGGTTCTTCTTAGAAAGTTACTTTTTTCTTGGATGGTGGAATCTTCCGATGAGATAAGGAAGGAGGAAATATATTTATTTGAGAACCTTTTCCAAGACTCCAATAGCTCCACAAATTTAGAGACGGAAAAATTCCTTCAACACATGCCTCATATAGTCTTTGAGGATCAATTTATTAGAAGTTGTTGGCATCTTTTGTTGAAGATGAAATTATAAAGACTGGTATCCAAGATGCATGATAGTAAACTTCGAGTTTTAATGGATTTCTAGCTTTATTATATTAAAAAAATTAGGCTCTTCTAGGAAAGGATGCAACTTTAGTGGTCAATAAATCTAGAAGAACATATAAGATCCTAAAAGACCTCAATTATACATTTATAAGCCACATCTTGAAATAGGATGAATATTATACTTCCCAAATTTTAGACTTATATCATTATGAAACACCTTATACAAAATTGTCACCAAAGATATAGCTAGAAAACTGAAAATGTTACTTCCTAATATTATCTCTAAGGTAAAAAGGGATTTTTGTGGAAGGAACATTTTTTAGATGATATTATTTTATCCCATGAAACACGCCATTCCTTATTCGATAAAACCAAAGGAATGATTATAAAAATGGACATCAGTAAAACATATGATGGAATAAGTTAGAAATTTCTCATTAAAGTATTGAGAAAATCTAGATTTAATGATTAATGGTGTGCCTAGATTCTGAGTTATATTTCATTAGCATACTTTTGTATTTTTGTGAACAGATGGCTAGTGGTTCCTTCTTCATGAATATTTAGACAGCTTTGAGCCTATTTATCCCTTCTTGTTCATTTTAATGGTGGAAGCTTTACGAAGATCCTTAAAATTGGATTTACATAATAACATATTTGAAGGTGGAAAAACTATAAGGAATGATTCTCCTCTCACACACATATTGTTTGCGAGATGACACACTATTAATTGGAAAGGGTCATTTTTTAGAAGCAAGGACCATTTTAGCAATTTCAACAACTATTCCAAAGTATCAAGTCCAAAAATCAATTTTTGAAATGTCATTTATTCTTTTTCAACACTTCAAAAAAATAGAATACCTTCACCAAATATTCTTGGAGTGAAAATTAAAAACCTTCGATGGAGATACTTGGGATTCCATTATTTAATGGTGAAAGGAGGAAACATTTACGAAATAATGTAATCATAATAATGACAAAAAAATTTACTCATAGAAAGGGAGTGGTTGAACTACTTGTGAGAATAGGAAATTATTTTTCATTCCATTCCCACATACATGTTTTCCATTTTGAAATCTCCATATATTGTGGTGGAAATAAAAATAAAAATCATGAAGAAATTTCGAGGAAAAGGAAAATTTAAACAACAAAAAATAATTATTTGAGTTTGCAAAAGGTATGTCTCCCAAAGAATATGGGCATGACTAACTTAACAGATATTACTCAACATAATTTGTCTCCTGGTGCTAAAAATTATAGATTATCTATTTTGATTGCTCACATATCCAAAGCTAAATTATTAGAGACAAATATTGGATTCTATGGGGAGAATTTTTTAACAATGAAAAATCTCCCTCATAGATCACATATTAAAAAAATTATTTTCTCATCGGGGACCTTATTTTGCGAAGTTAACATGGTAGCTAGGATCATGTATAAGTGTTAATTTTTAGATTGATTCATGTTTGGGATTCCCACCCCTTGAGATTCCAATATGGATCTTGAAGAGATTAAATAATTCTCCATCTTGAAGTGGGGCACAAAATTATCGTTATGTGAGACCGGTTGCTACTAAGATCTGCATTCATTATTAATGGAAGGATTGATCAACTCTAGAGGCCCCAAGTAAACATGTTAACATTTTTATGGTATCCTTCAATACATAAGTATCTCTATGTTTGCGAGGAATATCTTTAAAATGGATCAAAGATCCATCACAAAAATAAAGTTAGTTCAAGATATTATGTTCTTTCATTAAGAGATGACACCTTTGTCCACTGAATCATGGCCACACTAAAGAATGTTTAGAAAATAGAACATCCACAATGTGGGTGATTTCTCTTTGTTTGATGCACTCAACAAAATATCAATTTCTTAAAGCTTGACTAAAAGTGGATTCTTTGGCCTAGGGAAATGTTCCGTATGTATAACCCATGAAGAGATATTGATTTATATTATTTTTCTAGATTCCCCTTAGGAATAAGAACATGAGAGTGGGTTTCCCCCAAAAACATTCTCTTTGGAAATGCCTAGGTTAATTCTAGACATAATTGATCAATGGAATCATCCATCGATTCAATCTTAAGCCCTTTATTGATGCGGGGCATAACTTGTGAAGACCATAACTTTTGATCCGATTGTTGGATCGTCTTGAAATTTTATAGGGTGGTAGATATACATTAGTACTATACTTTGGGGTCAACTTCGAGTACAAGGTTTTGGCCATTTTGGCACATTTTCGGCCTGGATTCTTTCATCAGTGGCCTCAAATTGGTTCCAATTATTTTTTTTTCGCTTTTGACTAGGTCTTAGAACTTTAATAACTTTTGTCGTGACTTGTTAGAATAAGAAAAAAATTTCATGTGAGCCTTAATTTATAAAGGCATATTTGGCACACAAATTTTGGGGCCCATCTAAGTTATTTTTCTAGTAGGTAATTTTTGGCATTTTAGGGTTTTTGACATTTTAGGGTTTTTAGTGTAGACGTGAAATAAAAGGAGGATTGTAATGATGTAAAAGATTAGTGTGGATTCCAGAATGAGAAGAAAGCTATTTTGAAAACCCTGTTTTTATTTACAAAGATTTTATGTGTGTTTTGGAGGTATTTCAACCTCTTGCAACTGGATTCACATCAATTGGTATCAGAGCCGGATTTTGATCTTGCAGAAATAGTTAAGGTAACATATTACATTTTTCTATGTAATTTTTTCCTCTATTTTATATAATCATGGCTAGATGCGGGAGGGGAGGTTATGCCCAAATGAATAGGCATATGTAGGAGCTATAGAGATAGGTTGTTGAGCTCATAGGAGAATTCATCCACCTTAGAAGGAGACATGTAAATGGGGATGAAAACCCGATAGTGATAATGAAGAATTACCTCCATTAATTAATGAAGGAGGGGATGGAGAAGAAAATGAGAGAGATGAAGAAACGTTGAATGAGAGGCCATTTAAGGAGAGATTGATCCAGGCTTTAGATGGAAAAAATGATGGCATCAAGATTAATGTTCTTGATTATGGTGGAGGGTTAGGACCAGAAGAGTTGATTGACTGGTTGAATTGCATGGATAAATTATTTGAGTGGAAAACCCTTTGAGAGGAGAAGAAGGTTAAGTTTGCATGCACTAAGTTGGTCAGACATGCATTGATTTGGTGGGATCACCTACAAAATGAAAGACAAAGGAATGGAAAGGGAAAGATCTGAAACTGGAATAAAATGGTAAAGAAGTTGAAAGAAAAATTTCTTCCCGTAGATTATGCCTAGATACTCTTTTGAATATTCCAAAACCTAAGGCGAAGGATCTCAACATTGCAGAGATTATATGAATGAATTTTACAAGTTGTCAATTAGGGTTGAACATGGAGAGTCTGAAGAACAAAAGGCCACATGGTATATAAATGGATTGAGTTACACCATACAAGATGAGTTGAGTATGCTCTAGATCCATAGCTTTGGATGATGATTATCAACTCGTATTAAGGGTAGAAGAAAAGAACAAGAAAAATAATTTTATAAGAGGTGTGAAAAGAGGGCCATCATCATCACCAATGAGAGGCAGGGGTAGATTTGAATCTACAAAAGGTGAATCCTCTAATGCAGAAGGGCATGAAGATTCTATTCAAAGTCATGGTAACTACCAAATAGGTAGGGGGTCTCGAGGGGCAAGAGGTTATAATGGAGGACGTGGATGGATTAGCCCCCAAAGGCAATATACATGTTACGGGTGTGGTGAAGGGGGTCATAGAGCCTTTAAGTGTCTCTGCACTATCCTACACAAGATAGATGGCAAGGAGAAAAACCATGAGAAAATCTAGTTGAAGTGAAGAGGAAGAAGAGATGGAGGTTACTACGAGACTTGGGTGAAACCCTCATGATAAGGAGGACGATGATTGTCCCAAGGAAAGAGAAGGAACTGGATACTTTGCTAGTGCTGATTCGTGGTTGTGAACAAATATATTTCGAACAAGATGCACCTCTGGAGGAAAGGTATGTAAAATTATTATTGATGGTGGTAGTTGTGAAAATATGGTTTCGAGTGTGATGGTTGATAAACTCAATCTGAAATGTGAGAAGCACCCATATCCTTATCGTATATCATGGTTCAAGAAAGGGAATGAGGTAACCATAGAAAAAAGGTGCCTTATAAAGTTTTCGATTAGGAATACCTACAAGGATGAGGTATGGTGTGATGTTATCCCAATGGATGCATGTCATATATTACTGGGGAGGCCTTGGTAGTATGATAGGAAGGTTACACATGATGGAGGAAAAAATACATATACCTTTTGGAAGGATGGTGTAAAGGTTGTCTTGTTACCCTTCAAGGAAGAAGAGAAGAGTGAGGGCTTATTGGCAACAAAAGAGTTTGTTACAAAAATGGAAGAACAGAGTACTCTAGAGAATACAATTGTAAGTTTGTTGTTGTCTATTTGGATGATATTCGATATTTAGTAAGACAGGTGGAAGAACACTTGTTACATATGAAATTGGTGTTAGACTTGTTACGTAAAGAGAGTCTATATGAAAATTTAAAGAAGTGTAGATTTCTTCAAAAGATTCTAGGTTTTTTGGGGTTTGTGATATCGAGAGGATGGAGTGAGGATGGATGAGGAGAAAGTAAAGGCAAATTCTGAATGGCCTATTCCGAGGAATGTGAGAGAGGTTCATAGTTTTCATGGATTGGAAATTTTTTATAGGAAGTTCATCGGGAATTTCAATAGCATCGCTGCACCCACAACAGAGTGTACAAAAGGGAGGGCGTACGTATGGACTAAGGAAGTAGCAGATAGTTTTGAATTTTGAAGAAGAAAGTGTAAGAAGCAAAATGTTTTGGTATTGCTAGATTTTAGTAAGGTCTTCGAGGTTGATCCGTGATTCCTCACATGTTGGGATTGGAGCTGTAATGAGTCAAGAAGGACGACCTGTAGCATTCTTTAGTGAAAAGATAAATGAAGTTAGGAGGAAATATTCTACTTATGATGTGCAATTTTATGTTATTGTTCAGGCATTAAGGCACTAGAGACATTACTTGGCAACAAAGGAATTTGTATTTTCAACGACCATGAAGCATTAAGGTATGTAAACACAAAAAAGAAACTAAATAGTAGGCATGCAAAATGGGTTTTATTTTTGCAAGAATATACTTTTTCTTAAATCATAACTCGGGTAAGCATAATCAAGTTATTGACACCATGAGTCGGCTGTAGAACTTTTGACTACAATGGAAAATGAAGTAATAGGGTTTGGGGTAGTCAAGGAATCGTATGAATGTGATCCAGATTTTGGTGATGTTGTGAGAAAAATTAAGGATCCTACAGTAGGTAGTGGTTCTTCTAATTATTTGATGTAGGATGGTTATTTATTCAGGGGAAAACAATTGTGCATCCTTGCTGGTTCAATGAGAGAAAATATTATAAGAGAGTTGCATAGTGGGGGGTTGGCTGGACACTTTGGTATAAGTAAGACAATTGCTCTTGTTATAGATAAGTATTATTGGCCAAAGGTAAAGAGGGACATAAGTAGGATTGTATCAAGATGTAGAATGTGCCAAATGCCTAAGGGCCATGCACATAATACTTGGGTTGTATATGCCATTACCTATCCCTATAGGGCCATGGGTTGATTTGAGTATGGATTTTGTGTTAGGACTTCCTAACACACAATGAGGGAATGATTCTATATTTGTTGTGGTTGATAGATTCTCTAAGATGGCACATTTCATTTCTTGTAAAACAACTAATGATGCTTCTAGAGTTGCAGATTTGTTTTTTTTTCAGAAGTGGTTAGGTTGCATGGAGTTCCAAGAACGATCACTTCAGATCGGGACACGAAGTTTTTGAGTCACTTTTGGAAGACTCTGTGGAGGAAAATGGGGACACAACTATATTTCAATAGTGCATATCACCCCTATACTGATGGGAAAACAAAATTAGTGAACATAAGCTTGGGAAATCTCCTACGTTGCATAGTTTGAGAAAAGCCAAAACAATGGGACTGGCTTTACCACAAGCTGATTTTACATATAATAGCTTTAAACAGGTCAACAGGGAGGTCTCCTTTCCAGATAGTATATGGTAGAAATCCCAAGGGGGTCATAGATCTGATTTTGTTACCCAATGAAGATAAAACTAGTGATGATGCAGAAGCATTTGTAGAACACATTCTACAGCTACAAGATGAAGTGAGGGAAAAGCTAAAAGTGAGTAATGAAAAATATAAAGTAGTTGCAGATACCAAGTAGGAGAGTAAGTGTATTTGAAGAAGGAGATATGGTGATGGTTCATCTTAGAAATGAGAGGTTTCCAAAAGGGACATATAATAAACTCAAGTATAAGAAGATTGGGCCATATAGGATTCTAAAGAAAATGAGTGATAATGCCTACAAGGTGGAGCTACCTGACAACTTTGCCATCTCGCCAGTTTTTAATGTTTCTAACTTGTATAAGTTTCCAGGTCATGATCAAAATGTTTTAGATGAGGAAGAAATAAACTAGGAGCAGTAGATGCCGAAGAAGAAAAAGGAGAGGGTAATGTGTGTCTTGGACCAAAAGACAGTCACTACTAGACATGGGAGCTACAACAAATATTTGGTACAAGTGGGAAGGTTTGCAGTAGGAAGAAAATACTTGGATTCCTGAGTGGGAATTGAAGAAGATTGATAGTACAAAATTAGATGAATTTCTTCAATTGAATTCGTAGGAGCTGAATTCTTTTCAACCAGGGGAGAATGATGCGGGGCATAACTTGCAGAGACCATAACTTTTGATTCGACCATTGGATCATCTTGAAATTTTACAGGGTGGTACATATACATTAGTACTATGCTAGGGTCAATCTTTCTATAATGTTGTGGCCATTGTAGCACATTTTTGGGCTTGGATTCTTTCATCTAGTGGCCTCAAATTGGCTCCGATTGTTTTTTTCACTTTTGACTAGGTCTTAGAACTTTAATAACTTTTATTGTACATGTTAGAATAAGAAAAAAATTTGCGTGAACCTTAATTTATAAAGGAATATTTGGTACACAAATTTTGGGGGTCATCCGAGTTGTTTTTTTAGTAGGTAATTTTTGGCATTTTAGGGTTTTTAGTGTAGACATGAAATAAAAGGAGGATTGTAATGATGTAAAAGATTAGTGTGGATTCCAGAATGAGAAGAAAAATATTTTGAAAACCTTGGTTTTTATTTGTAAAGCTTTTATGTGTTTTTGAGGTATTTCAACCTCTTATAGCTGGATTCACATCAATTGGTATCAGAGCCGGATTTTGATCTTGCAGAAATGGTTAAGGTAACATATTACATTTTTTGTAATTTTTTTTTCCTCTATTTTATATAATCATGGCTAGACGAGGGAAGGGAGGTTATGCCCAAATGAATAGTCATATGCAGGAGCTACAGAGATAGGTTGCTGAGCTCAAAGGAGAAGTCACCCACCTTAGAAGGAGACATGCAAATGGGGATGAAAAACCTGATAGTGATACTGAAGAAGTACCTCCATTAATGAATGAAGGAGGAGATGGAGAATAAAATGAGAGAGATCAAGAAACATTAAATGAGAGACCATTTGAGGAGAGATTGATCTAGGCTTTAGAGGGAAAAATGATGGCATCAAGATTAATGTTTCCCGATTATGGTGGAGGGTTACGACCGAGAGGAGAGTTAATTGACTGGTTGAATCACATGGAAAAATTATTTGAGTGGAAAACCATTTCAGAGAGAAGAAGAAGGTTAAGTTTGCATGCACTAAGTTGGTCGGACATGCATTGATCTGGTGGGATCACCTACAAAATGAAAGATAAAGGAATGGAAAGGAAAGATCCAAAACTAGAATAAAATGGTAAAGAAGTTGAAAGAAAAATTTCTTCCTGTAGATTATGCTCAGACACTCTTTCAAAGGTTCCAAAACCTAAGACAAAAGGATCTCAGCATTGAGGATTATACCAATGAATTTTACAAGTTTTCAATCAGGGTTGAATAAGGAGAGTCTAAAGAACAAAAGGCTACATGATATATAAATGGATTGAGTTACACCATACAAGATGAGCTGAGTATGCTCTGGATCCATAGCCTGGATGATGCTTATCAACTTACATTAAAGGAAGAAGAAAATAGAACAAGAGGAATAATTTTATAAGAGGTGTGAAAAGAGGCCATCATCATCTCCAATGAGAGGTAGGGGTAGATTTGAATCTACAAAAGGTGAATCCTCTAATGCAGAAGGGCATGAAGATTCTTTCAAAGTCGTGGGTAACTACCAAAGAGGTAGGGGGTTTAATGGAAGAGGTTATAATGGAGGACGTGGGGAATAGCCCCCAAAGGCAATATACATGTTACAGAGTGTGGTGAAGAGGGGTCACAGAGAGCCTTTAAGTGTCCACACTATCCTACACACAGATAGATGGCAAAGGAGAAAACCATGAGTAAATCTAGTTAAAGCTAAAGAGGAAGAAGAAATGGAGGTTACTGCAGACTTGGATGAAACCCTCATGATAAGGAGGATGATGATTGTCCCAAGGAAGGAGAAATAACAAGATGTTGTTGGTGTTGATTCGTGGTTGCGAACAAATATATTTTGAACAAGATGCACCTCTGGAGGAAAGGTATGTAAAATTATTATTGATGGTGGTAGTTGTGAAAATATGGTTTCAAGTGTGATGGTTGATAAACTCAATCTGAAATGTGAGAAACACCCATATCCTTATCGTATATCATGGTTCAAGAAAGGAAATGAGGTAACCATAGACAAAAGATGCCTTATAAAGTTTTCGATTGGGAATACCTACAAGGATGAGGTATGGTGTGATGTTATCCCAATGGATGCATGCCATATATTACTGGGGAGGCCTTGGCAATACGATAGAAAGGTTACACATGATGGAGGAAAAATACATATACCTTTTGGAAGGATGGTGTAAAGGTTGTCTTGTTACCCTTCAAGGAAGAAGAGAAGAGTGAGGGCTTATTGGCTACAAAAAAGAGTTTGTTATGAAAATGGAAGAAGTTGGCTGGTGTTATGCACTGATGTCAAAGAAGGTGGAAATAGAGGACTTTAATATACCTATTGCTGCGGAAAAGGTATTAAAAGAATACAAAGATGTCATACTAGATGGGTTACCTCCAAAGCGAGATATTCAACAACATATTGATTTGATCCCAGGATCGGCCCTTCAAAACAAGGTATCCTATCGGATGATCTGACACAGAGTGAAGAGTTGAACATAAAAGTGACAGATCTAATATAAAAGGATTAGTGAGAGAAAGCATGAGTCCATGTGCAACCCCAAACACTATTGTCCCAAAAAATGATGGAGACTAGAGAATGTGTGTAGATAGTAGGGCCATAAATAAGATCACAATTAAGTATCGATTCCCAATTCCAAGATTGGATGATATGATGGATGTGCTAGCTGGAGCCCGATATTTTAGCAAGATTGACTTGTGGAGTGGGTACTACTAGATCCGGATCCGTGAAGGGGATGAATGGAAAATGACTTTCAAAACAAAAGAAGGGTTGTATGAGTGGATGGTGATGCCATTTGGGCTATCTAATGCACCCATTACATTCATGAGGTGATGAATAGAGTACTTACTCCGAAATACAATGGTAAGTTTGTTGTTTCTATTTTGATGATATTCATATTCGAAAGACAAGTGGAAGAACACTTGTTACATATGAAATTGGTGTTAGACTTGTTACGTAAAGAGAGTCTATATGAAAACTTAAAGAAGTGTAGATTTCTTCAGAAGAGTCTTTTTTTGGGGTTTGTCATATCATAGGATGGAGTGAGGATGGATGAGGAAAAGTAAAAGAAATTTTGGAATGGCCTATTCCAAGGAATGTGATAGAGGTTCGTAGTTTTCATGGATTGGAAACTTTTATAGGAAGTTCATCAGAAATTTAAGTAGCATTGCAGCACCCATAATAGAGTGTACAAAAGGGAGGGAGTATGTATGGACTAAGGAAGCAACATATAGTTTTGAGTTTTGAAGAAGAAAGTGTCGAAACCACTGTTTTGGTATTTTCATTTTAGCAAGGTCTTTGAGGTTGACTTTGTGATGCCTCACATGTCGGGATTGAGCTGTACTGAGTCAAGAAAGATGACCTATAGCATTCTTTAGTGAAAATTTAAATGAATTCAAGAGGAAATATTCTACTTATGATGTGGAATTTTATCCTATTGTTCAAGCATTAAGGCACTGGAGACATTACTTGGTAGCAAAGGAATTTAAACTCTTCACTGACCATGAAGCATTGAGGTATGTAAACACACATAAGAAACTAAATAGTAGGGATGAAAAATGGGTTTCATTTTTGCAAGAATATACTTTTTCTTAAAACATTAGTCGGGTAAGCAAAATCAAGGTGTTGATGCTTTGAGTCGGCGTGTAACACTTTTAACAACAATGGAAAATGAAGTAGTAGGGTTTGAGGTAGTTAAGGAATTGTATGAAGGTGATACTAATTTTGGTGATGTTGTGAGACAACTTAAGGATCCTATAGTAGGTAGTGGTTCTTCTAATTATTTGATGCTATGGTTATTTGTTTAGGGGGAAACAATTGTGCATCCCTGCTGGTTCAATGAGAGAAAATATTATAAGAGAATTACATAGTGGGGGGTTAGCTGACACTTTGGTATAAGTAAGACAATTGATTTTGTTGTAGAAAAGTATTATTGGCAAAGGTAAAGAGGGACATAAGTAGGATTGTAGAAAGATGTAGAGTGTGCCAAATGGCTAAGGGCCATGCACATAATACTAGGTTGTATATGCCATTACTTGTCCCTACAGGGCCATGGGTTGATTTGAGTATGGATTTCATGTTAGGAATTCCTAACACACAACAGGAATGATTCTATATTTTTGTGGTTGATAGATTCTCTAAGATGGAACATTTCATTTCTTGTAAAACAACTAATGATGCTTCTAGAGTTACATATTTGTTTTTTCGAAGTGGTTAGATTGCATGGAGTTCCAAGAACGATCACTTCAGATCGGGACACAAAGTTTTTGAGTCACTTTTGGAAGACTCTATGGAGGAAAATGGGGACACAAATATAGTTCAATAGTGCATATCACCCCCAGATGATGGGAAAACAAAATAGTGAACATAAGCTTGGGAAATCTCCTACGTTGCATAGTTGGAGAAAAGCCAAAACAATGGGACTTAGCTTTACCACAAGCTGAGTTTGCATATAATAGCTCGATAAACATGTCAATAGGAGGTCTCCTTTCCAAATAGTATATGGTAGAAATCCCAAGGGGTCCTAGATCTGATTGTGTTACCCAATGAAGATAAAACTAGTGATGATGCAGAAGCATTTGTAGAACACATTCTACAGCTACATGATGAAGTGAGGGAAAAGATAAAAGTGAGTAATGAAAAATATAAAGCAGTTACAGATATCACTAGGAGAGTAAGTGTATTCGAAGAAGGAGATATGGTGATGGTTCATCTTAGAAAGGAGAGGTTTCCAAAAGGGACATATAATAAACTCAAGTATAAGAAGATTGGGCCGTGTAGGATTATGAAGAAAATGAGTGATAATGCCTACAAGGTGGAGCTACCTGAAACTTTGTTATCTCACCAGTTTTTAATGTTTTTGAATTATATAAGTTTCCAGGTCATGATTAAAATGTTGTGGAGGAGGAAGAAATAAACAAGGAGTAGTAGATGCCGAAGAAGAAAAAGGAAAGGGTAATAATGTGTCTTAGACCAAAAGATCATCACTTCTAGACATGTGAGGTACAACATATATTTTAGTACAAAGGGGAAGGTTTGCAGCAAGAAGAAAATACTTGATTCCTAAGTGGGAATTGAAGAATATTGATAGTACAAAATTAGATGAATTTCTTCAACTGAATTCATAGGAGCTGAATTCTTTTCAACCAGGGGAGAATGATGCAAGAGCATAACTTGTGGAGACCATAACTTTTGATCCGACCGTTGGATCATCTTGAAATTTTATAGGGTGGTAGATATACATTAGTAATATGTTGGGGTCAACTTTTATTGCAAGGTTGTGGCAATTTTGGCACATTTTGAGCCCGTATTCCTTCATCTAGTAGTCTAAAATTGGCTCCGAATGCGTTTTTTCACTTTTGACTAGGTCTTAGAAATTTAATAACTTTTGTTGTACTTGTTAGAATAAGTCAAAATTTTCATGTGAGCCTTAATTTATGAAGGCATATTTGGCACAAAAATTTTGGGGCCCATCCGAGTTGTTTTGCTAGTAGGTAATTTTTGGCATTTTATGGCATTTTAGGGTTTTTAGCATTTTAGGGTTTTTAGAGTGAAATAAAAGGAGGATTGTAATGATGTAAAAGATTAGTGTGGATTCCAGAATGAGAAGAAATCTATTTTGAAAACTCTTGGTTTTTATTTGCAAAGATTTTATGTGTGTTTTGGAGGTATTTCAACCTCTTGCAGCTGATTCACATCAATTGGTATCAGAGCCGGATTTTGATCTTACGAAAATAGTTAAGGTAACATATTACATTTTTCTATGTAATTTTTTTCCTCTATTTTATATAATCATGGCTAGATGTGGGAGGGGAGGTTATGCCCAGATGAATAGGCATATGCAGGAGCTACAGAGATAGGTTGTTGAGCTCACAGGAGAAGTTACCCGCCTTAGAAGGAGACATGTAAATGGGGATGCAAACCCAAATAGTGATACTGAAAGAAGTACCTCCATTAATGAATGAAGGAGGAGATGAAGAAGAAAATGAGAGAGATGAAGAAACCTTTAATGAGAGACCATTTGAGGAGAGATTGATCCAGGCTTTAGAGGGAAAAATGATGGCATCAAGATTAATGTTCCTGATTATGGTGGAGGGTTACGACCAAAAGAGTTGATTGATTGGTTGAATCGCATGGAAAAATTATTTGAGTGGAAAACCCTTTCAGAGGAGAAGAAGGTTAAGTTTGCATGCACTAAGTTGGTGGACATGCATTGATCTGGTGGGATCACCTACAAAATGAAAGACAAAGGAATGGAAAGGGAAAAATATGAAAACTAGAATAAAATGGTAAAGAAGTTGAAAGAAAAATTTCTTCCTGTAGATTATGCTCAGACACTCTTTCAAAGGTTCCAAAACCTAAGACAGAAGGATCTCAACATTGAGGAGTATACTAATGAATTTTACAAGTTGTCAATCGGGTGAACAGGGAGAGTCTGAAGAACAAAAGGCTACACGGTATATAAATGGGTTGAGTTACACCATACAAGATGAGCTGAGTATGCTCCGGATCCATAGCTTGGATGATGCTTATCAACTCGCATTAAAGGAAGAAGAAAAGAACAAGAGGAATAATTTTAGAAGAGGTGTGAAAAGAGGGCCATCATCATCTCCAATGAGAGGCAGGGGTAGATTTGAATCTACAAAAGGTGAATCCTCTAATGCAAAAGGGCATGAAGATTCTGGTCAAAGTCGTGGTAACTACCAAAGAGGTAGGGGGTTTCAAAGGGGAAGAGGTTATAATGGAGGATGTGGCTGGAATATCCCCCAAAGGAAATATACATGTTACAAATGTGGTGAAGAGGGTCACAGAGCCTTTGAGTGTCCGCACTATCCTACACAAGATAGATGGAAAGGAGAACAACCATGAGTAAATCTGGTTGAAGCTAAAGAGGAAGAAGAAATGGAGGTTGCTGCAGACTTGGGTGAAACCCTCATGATAAGGAGGATGATGATTGTCCCAAGGAAGAGAAGAACAGATGTTGTTGGTGCTTGATTCGTGGTTGTGAACAAATATATTTCAAACAAGATGCACCTCTGGAGGAAAGGTATGTAAAATTATTATTGATGGTGGTAGTTGTGAAAATATGGTTTCAAGTGTGATGGTTGATAAACTCAATCTGAAATGTGAGAAGCACCCATATCCCTATCGTATATCATGGTTCAAGAAAGGGAATGAGGTAACCATAGATAAAAGATGCCTTATAAAGTTTTCGATTGGGAATACCTACAAGGATGAGGTGTGGTGTGATGTTATCCCAATGGATGCATGCCATATATTACTAGGGAAGCCTTGGCAAATACGATAGAAGGTTACACATGATGGAGGAAAAATACATATACCTTTTGGAAGGATGGTGTAAAGGTGGTCTTGTTACCCTTCAAGGAAGAAGAGAAGAGTGAGGGCTTATTGGCTACAAAAGAGTTTGTTACGGAAATGGAAGAAGTTGGCTGTGTTATGCACTTGATGTCAAAGAAGGTGGAAATAGAGGACTTTAATATACCTTGTTGTGTGGAAAAGGTATTAAAAGAATACAAAGATGTCATACCGATGAGCTACCATATGGGTTACCTCTGAAGCGATATATTACACCATATTGATTTGATCCCAGGATCGGCCCTTCCAAACCAGGAAGCCTATCGGATGAGTCCGACACAGAGTGAAGAGTTGAACAGAGAAAGTGATAGATCTAATACAAAAAGGATTAGTGAGAGAAAACATGAGTCCATGTGCAACCCCAATGCTATTGACTCCTAAAAAAATGGAGGAGACTGGAGAATGTGTGTAGACAGTAGGGCCATAAATAAGATCACAATTAAGTATCGGTTCCCAATTCCAAGATTGGATGATATGATGGATGTGCTAGCTGAGCCCGATATTTTAGCAAGATTGACCTCATGGAGTGGGTACTACCAGATCCGGATCCATGAAGGGGATGAATGGAAAATGGCTTTCAAAAAAAGAAGGGTTGTATGAATTATGGTGATGCCATTTGGGCTATCTAATGCACCCAGTACATTAATGAGGCTGATGAATAGAGTACTATAAGAATATAATGGTAAGTTTGTTGTTTTCTATTTTGATGATATTCTGATATTTAGTAAGATAGTGGAAGAACACTTGTTACATATGAAATTGGTGTTAGACTTGTTACGTAAAGAGAGTCTATATGCAAAACTTAAAGAAGTGTAGATTTCTTCATAAGAGTCTTGTTTTTTTGGGGTTTTATATCGGATGGAGTGAGGATGGATGAGGAAAAGTAAAGGCAATTTTGGAATGGCCTATTCCAAGGAATGTGATAGAGGTTCATAGTTTTCATGGATTGGAAAATTTTTATAGGAAGTTCATCGGAATTTTAGTAGCATTACTTGCACCCATAAAAGAGTGTACAAAAGGGAGGGAGTATGTATGGACTAAGGAAGCAACAATATAGTTTTGAATTTTTGAAGAAGAAAGTGTCAAGCACCTATTTTGGTATTTCCATATTTTAGCAAGGTCTTCGAGGTTGACTTGTGATGCCTCACATGTCGGGATTGGAGTTGTATTGAGTCAAGAAGGATGACCTATAGCATTCTTTAGTGAAAAGCTAAATGAAGTTAGGAGGAAATATTCTACTTATGATGTGGAATTTTATGCTATTGTTCAGCATTAAGGCACTTGAGACATTACTTGGTAGCAAAGGAATTTGTACTCTTCACTGACCATGAAGCATTGAGGTATGTAAACACACAAAAGAAACTAAATAATAGGCATGCAAAATGGGTTTCATTTTTGCAAGAATATACTTTTTCTTAAAGCATAAGTCGGGTAAGCAAAATCAAGTTGTTGATGCCTTGAGTCGGCGTGTAGCACTTTTGACAACAATGGAAAATGAAGTAGTAGGGTTTGAGGTAGTTAAGGAATTGTATGAAGGTGATCCATATTTTGGTGATGTTGTGAGAAAAATTAAGGATCCTATAGTAGGTAGTGGTTCTTCTGATTATTTGATGCAGATGGTTATTTGTTTAGGGGAAACAATTGTGCATCCCTGTTGGTTCAATGAGAGAAAATATTATAAGAGAATTGCATAGTGGGGGTTGGCTGGACACTTTGGTATAAGTAAGACAATTGCTCTTGTTGTAGAAAGTATTATTGGCCAAAGGTAAAGAGGGACATAAGTAGGATTGTAGCAAGATGTAGAGTGTGCCAAATGGCTAAGGGCCATGCACAGAATATTGGGTTGTATATGCCATTACCTGTCCCTACAGGGCCATGGGTTGATTTGAGTATGGATTTTGTGTTAGGACTTCCTAACACACAACGAGGGAATGATTCTATATTTGTTGTGGTTGATAGATTCTCTAAGATGGCACATTTCATTTCTTGTAAAACAACTAATGATGCTTCTAGAGTTGCAGATTTTTTTTTTCAAGAAGTGGTTAGATTGCATGGAGTTCCAAGAATGATCACTTCAGATCGGGACACAAAGTTTTGAGTCACTTTTGGAAGACTCTATGGAGGAAAATGGGGACACAACTATAGTTCAATAGTGCATATCACCCCAGACTGATGGGAAAATAAAAGTAGTGAACAAAAGCTTGGGAAATCTCCTACGTTGCATAGTTGGAGAAAAGCCAAAACAATGGGACTTAGCTTTACCACAAGCTGATTTTTCCTATAATAGCTCAGTAAACAGGTCAACAGGAGGTCTCCTTTCTAGATTGTATATGGTAGAATCCCCAAGGGGTCCTAGATCTGATTGTGCTACCCAGTGAAGATAAAACTAGTGATGATGCAGAAGCATTTGCAGAACACATTCTACAGTTGTACAGATGAAGTGAGGGAAAAGCTAAAAGTGAGTAATGAAAAATATAAAGCAATTGTAGATGATGCTAGTAGGAGAGTAAGTGTATTCAAAGAAGGAGATATGGTGATGGTTCATCTTAGAAAGGAGAGGTTTCCAAAAGGGACATATAATAAACTCAAGTATAAGAAGATTGGGTTGTGTAGGATTCTGAAAGAAAATGAGTGATAATGCCTACAAGGTGGAGCTACCTGAAAACTTTGATATCTCACCAATTTTTAATGTTTTTGACTTATATAAGTTTCCAGTCATGATGAAAATGTTGCAGAGGAAGAAATAAACTGGGAGTAGCAGATGCCGAAGAAGAAAAAGGAAAGGGTAATGTGTGTCTTGGACCAAAAGATAATCACTACTAGACATGGGAGCTACAACAAATATTTGGTATAGTGGGAAGGTTTGTAGTAGAAGAAAATACTTGGATTCCTAAGTGGGAATTGAAGAAGATTGACAATGCAAAATTAGATGAATTTCATCAACTGAATTCGTAGGAGCTGAATTCTTTTCAACCAGGGAGAATGATGTGGGAGCATAACTTGCATGAGACCATAACTTTTGATCCGACCGTTGGATCATCTTGAAATTTTATAGGTGGTAGATATACATTAGTAATATGTTAGGGTCAATTTTTTTTAGCAAGGTTTTGGCCATTTTGGCACATTTTTTGGCCCGTATTCCTTCATCTAGTGGCCTAAAATTGGCTCCATTGTTTTTTTTTCTTTTGACTAGGTCTTAGAACTTTAATAACTTTTGTTGTGCTTATTAGAATAAGTCAAAATTTCATGTGAGCCTTAATTTATGAAGGCATATTTGGCATGAAAAATTTTAGGGGCCCATCTGAGTTGTTTTTTGGTAGGTAATGTTTTGGCATTTTAGGGTATTTTTGCATTTTAGGTTTTTTGGCATTTTAGGGTTTTTAGAGTAGACATGAAATAAAAGGAGGATTGTAATGATGTAAAAGATTAGTGTGGATTCCAAAATGAGAAGAAATATATTTTGAAAACTCTTGGTTTTTATTTGTAAATTTTTATGTGTGTTTTGGAGGTATTTCAACCTCTTGCAACTGGATTCACATCAATTGGTATCATAGAGATTTTTGATCTTGCGAAAATAGTTAAGGTAACATATTACATTTTTTTGTGTAATTTTTTAACTCTATTTTATATAATCATGGCTAGATGTGGGAGGGGAGGTTATGCCCAGATGAATAGGCATATGTAGGAGCTACAGAGATAGGTTGTTGAGCTCACAGGAGAAGTTACCCACCTTAGAAGGAGACATGTAAATGGGGATGCAAACCCAGATAGTGATATTGAAGAAGTACCTCCATTAATGAATGAAGGAGGAGATGAAGAAGAAAATGAGAGAGATGAAGAAACCTTGAATGAGAGACCATTTGAGGAGAGATTGATCCAGGCTTTAGAGGGAAAGAATGATGGCATCAAGATTAATGTTCTTGATTATGGTGGAGGGTTACGACCAGAGGAGTTGATTGATTGGTTGAATCACATGGAAAAATTATTTGAGTGGAAAACCATTTCAGAGGAGAAGAAGGTTAAGTTTGAATGCACTAAGTTGGTCGGACATGCATTGATCTTGTGGGATCACCTACAAAATGAAAGACAAAGGAATGGAAAGGGAAAGATATGAAACTAGAATAAAATGGTAAAGAAGCTGAAAGAAAATTTCTTCTGTAGATTATGCTCATACACTCTTTAGAAAGTTCCAAAACCTAAGATAGAAGGATCTCATCATTGAGGAGTATACCAATGAATTTTACAAGTTGTCAATCAGGGTGGAACAGGGAGAGTCTGAAGAATAAAAGGCTACACGATATATAAATGGGTTGAGTTACACCATACAAGATGAGCTGAGTATGCTCTGGATCCATAGCTTGGATGATTCTTATCAACTCACATTAAATGAAGAAGAAAAGAAAAAGAGAGAATAATTTTAGAAGAGGTGTGAAAAGAGGGCCATCATCATCTCCAATGAGAGGCGGGGTAGATTTGAATCTACAAAAGGTGAATCCTCTAATGCAGAAGGGCATGAAGATTTTAGTCAAAGTCATGGTAACTACCAAAGAGGTAGGGGGTTTCAAGGGGAAGAGAGTTATAATGGAGGACATGGCTGGAATAGCCCCCAAAGGCAATATACATGTTACAAATGTGGTGAAGAGGGTCATATAGCCTTTGAGTGTCCGCACTATCCTACACAAGATAGATGGCAAGGAGAACAACCACGAGTAAATTTGGTTGAAGCTAAAGAGGAAGAAGAAATGGAGGTTGCTGCAGACTTGGGTGAAACCCTCATGATAAGGAGGATGATGATTGTCCCAAGGAAGGAGAAAGAACATGATGTTGCTGGTGCTGATTCGTGGTTGCGAACAAATATATTTCAACAAGATGCACCTCTAGAGGAAAGGTATGTAAAATTATTATTGATGGTGGTAGTTGTGAAAATATGGTTTCAGTGTGATGGTTGATAAACTCAATCTCAAATGTGAGAAGCACCCATATCCTATCGTATATCATGGTTCAAGAAAGGGAATGAGGTAACCATAGATAAAAGATGTGCCTTATAAAGTTTTTGATTGGGAATACCTACAAGGATGAGGTATGGTGTGATGTTATCCCAATGGATGCATGTCATATATTACTGGGGAGGCCTTGGCAATACGATAGAAAGGTTACACATGATGGAGGAAAAATACATATACCTTTTGGAAGGATGGTGTAAAGGTGGTCTTGTTACCCTTCAAGGAAGAAGAGAAGAGTGAGGGCTTATTGGCTACAAAGAGTTTGTTACGAAAATGGAAGAAGTTGGTTGGTGTTATGCATTGATGTCAAAGAAGGTGGAAATAGAGGACTTTAATATACTGTTGCTGCAAAAAGGTATTAAAAAGAATACAAAGATGTCATACCAGATGAGATACTAGATGGGTTACCTCCGAAGCGAGATATTCAACACCATATTGATTTGATCCCATGATCGGCCCTTCCAAACTAGGAAGCCTATCGGATGAGTCTAACAGTGAAGAGTTGAATCAGAACAAGTGATAGATCTAATATAGAAAGGATTAGTGAGAGAAAGCATGAGTCCATGTGCAACCCCAATCTTTATTGAATCCAAAAAAAATGGAGACTAGAGAATGTGTGTAGAAAGTAGGGCCATAAATAAGATCACAATTAAGTATGGTTCCCAATTCCAAGATTGGATGATATGATGGATGTGCTAGTGGATCCCGATATTTTAGCAAGATTGACCTGCAGAGTGGGTACTACCAGATCCGGATCCGTGAAGGGGATGAATGGAAAATGATTTCAAAACAAAAGAAGGGTTGTACGAAATGGATGGTGATGCCATTTGGGCTATCTAATGCACCCAGTACATTCATGAGGCTGATGAATAGAGTACTCCAAGAGAGTACAATGGTAAGTTTGTTGTTTTCTATTTTGATGATATTCTGATATTCAGTAAGATAGTGGAAGAACACTTGTTACATATGAAATTAGTGTTAGACTTGTTACGTAAAGAGAGTCTATATGCAAACTTAAAGAAGTGTAGATTTCTTCAGAAGAGTCTTTTTTTTTGGGGTTTGTGATATCAGAGGATGGAGTGAGGATGGATGAGGAAAAAGTAAAGGCAATTTGGAATGGCCTATTCCAAGGAATGTGATAGAGGTTCATAGTTTTCATGGATTGGAAAATTTTTATAGGAAGTTCATCAGGAATTTTAGTAGCATTGTTGCACCCATAACAAAGTGTACAAAAGGGAGGGAGTATGTATGGACTAAGGAAACAACAAATAGTTTTGAATTGTTGAAGAAGAAAGTGTTAAGCACCTGTTTTGGTATTTCCATATTTTAGCAAGGTCTTTGAGGTTGACTGTGATGCCTCACATGTCGGGATTGGAGCTGTACTTAGTCAAGAAGGATGACTTGTAGCATTCTTTAGTGAAAATCTAAATGAAGTTAGGAGGAAATATTCTACTTATGATGTGGAATTTTATGCTATTGTTCATTAAGCATTAAGGCACTTTGGAGACATTACTTGGTAGCAAAGGAATTTGTACTCTTCACTAACCATGAAGCATTGAGGTATGTAAACACACAGAAGAAACTAAATAGTAGGCATGAAAATGGGTTTCATTTTTGCAAGAATATACTTTTGTCTTAAAACATAAGTCAATTAAGAAGAATCAAGTTGTTGATGCCTTGAGTCAACGTGTAGCACTTTTGACAACAATGGAAAATGAAGTAGTAGGGTTGAGGGTAGTTAAGGAATTATATGAAGGTGATCCAATTTTGGTGATGTTGTGAGACAACTTAAGGATCCTATAGTAGGTAGTGGTTCTTCTTATTATTTGATGCAGGATGGTTATTTGTTTAGGGGAAACAATTGTGCATCCCTTGTTGGTTCAATGAAGAGAAAATATTATAAGAGAATTGCATAGTGGGGGTTGGCTTGGACACTTTGGTATAAGTAAGACAATTTCTCTTGTTGTAGAAAAGTATTATTGGCCAAAGGTAAAGAGGGACATAAGTAGGATTGTAGAAAGATGTAGAGTGTGCCAAATGGCTAAGGGCCATGCACATAATACATGGTTGTATATGCCATTACCTGTCCCTACAGGGCCATGGGTTGATTTGAGTATGGATTTTGTGTTAGGAATTCCTAACACACAATGTGAGGAATGATTCTATATTTGTTGTGGTTGATAGATTCTCTAAGATGGCACATTTCATTTCTTGTAAAAAACTAATGATGCTTCTAGAGTTGCAGATTTGTTTTTTTCGAAGTGGTTAGATTGCATGGAGTTCCAAGAATGATCACTTCAGATCGGGACACGAAGTTTTGAGTCACTTTTGGAAGACTCTATGGAGGAAAATGGGGACATAACTATAGTTCAGTAGTGCATATCACCCTCCATGATGGGAAAACAAAAGTAGTGAACAAGAAGCTTGGGAAATCTCCTACGTTGCATAGTTGGAGAAAAGTCAAAACAATGGGACTTAGCTTTACCACAAGCTGAGTTTGCCTATAATAGCTCGGTAAACATGTCAATAGGGAGGTCTCCTTTCTAGATTGTATATGGTAGGAATCCCAAGGGGTCCTAGATCTGATTGTGCTACCTAGTGAAGATAAAACTAGTGATGATGTAGAAGCATTTGCAGAACACATTTATAGCTACAGGATGAAGTGAGGGAAAAGCTAAAAGTGAGTAATGCAAAAATAAAATTCTGTAGATGTCAAGGGAGAGTAAGTGTATTTGAAGAAGGAGATATGGTGATGGTTCATCTTAGAAAGGAGAGGTTTCCAAAAGGGACATATAATAAACTCAAGTATAAGAAGATTGGGCCATGTAGGATTCTGAAGAAAATGAGTGATAATGCCTACAAGGTGGAGCTACCTAAAAACTTTGCTATCTCACCAAGTTTTTAATGTTTTTGAATTATATAAGTTTCCAGGTCATGATGAAAATGTTGTGAGGAGGAAGAAATAAACTAGGAGCAGCAGATGTCGAAGAAGAAAAAGGAAAGGGTAATGTGTGTCTTGGACCAAAAGACAGTCACTACTAGACATGGGAGCTACAACATATATTTGGTACAGTGGGAAGGTTTGCAGCAAGAAGAAAATACTTGGATTCCTAAGTGGGAATTGAAGAAGATTGATAGTGCAAAATTAGATGAATTTCATCAACTAAATTCAAGAGCTGAATTCTTTTCAACCAGGGAGAATGATGCGGGGCATAACTTGCGGAGACCATAACTTTTGATCCGACCGTTGGATCGTCTTGAAATTTTATAGGGTGGTAGATATACATTAGTACTATGCTGGGGTCAAATTTTCATGCAAGGTTGTGAAATTTTGCACATTTTCAGGCCCAGATTCCTTCATCTAGTGGCCTAAAATTGGCTCCGAAATTGTTTTTTTCACTTTTGACTAGGTCTTAGAACTTTAATAACTTTTGTTGTACTTGTTAGAATAAGTCAAAATTTTCATGAGCCTTAATTTATGAAGGCATATTTGGAACACAAATTTTGGGGCCCATCCGAGTTGTTTTTCTAGTAGGTAATTTTTTTGGCAGGGTTTTTGGAATTTTAGGGTTTTTAGAGTAGACGTGAAATAAAAGGAGGATTGTAATGATGTAAAAGATTAGTGTGGATTCTAGAATGAGAAGAAAGCTATTTTGAAAACTCTTGGTTTTTATTTGCAAAGTTTTTATGTGTTTTTTGGAGGTATTTCAACCTCTTGCAGCTGGATTCACATCAATTGGTATCAAAGCTAGATTTTGATCTTACGGAAATAGTTAAGGTAACATATTACATTTTTTTGTGTAATTTTTAACTCTATTTTATATAATCATGGCTTAGATGTGGGAGGAGGTTATGCCCAAATGAATAGGCATATGCAGGAGCTACAAAGATAGGTTGTTGAGCTCACAGAGAAGTTACCCGCCTTAGAAGGAGAAATGTAAATGGGGATGCAAACCTAGATAGTGATATTGAAGAAGTACCTCCATTAATGAATGAAGGAGGAGATGAAGAAGAAAATGAGAGAGATGAAGAAACCTTGAATGAGAGACCATTTGAGGAGAGATGATCGATCGAGGCTTTAGAGGGAAATAATGATGGCATCAAGATTAATGTTCTTGATTATGGTGGAGGGTTACGAAAAGAGGAGTTGATTGACTGGTTGAATCGCATGGAAAAATTATTTGAGTGGAAAACCCTTTTAGAGGAGAAGAAGGTTAAGTTTGCATGCACTAAGTTGGTTGGACATGCATTGATCTAGTGGGATCACCTACAAAATGAAAGACAAAGGAATGGAAAGGGAAAGATCTGAAAACTAGAATAAAATGGTAAAGAAGTTGAAAGAAAATTTTCTTCCTGTAGATTATGCTCAGACACTCTTTTGAAGGTTCCAAAACCTAAGATAGAAGGATCTCACATTGAGGAGTATACTAATAAATTTTACAAGTTGTCAATCAGGGTGGAACAGGGAGAGTCTGAAGAACAAAAGGCTACACGGTATATAAATGGGTTGAGTTACACCATACAAGATGAGCTAAGTATGCTCCGGATCCATAGCTTGGATGATGCTTATCAACTCACATTAAAGGAAGAAGAAAAGAAAGAGGAATAATTTTAGAAGAGGTGTGAAAAGAGGGTCATCATCATCTCTAATGAGAGGTAGGGTAGATTTGAATCTACAAAAGGTGAATCCTCTAATGCAGAAGGGCATGAAGATTTTGGTCAAAGTCGTGGTAACTACTAAAGAGGTAGGGGGTTTAAGAGGGGAAGAGGTTATAATGGAGGATGTGGTAGGAATAGTTCCCAAAGGAAATATACATGTTATAGATGTGGTGAAGAGGGTCAGAGAGCCTTTGAGTGTCCACACTATCCTACACAAGATAGATGGAAAGGAGAACAACCACGAGTAAATCTGGTTGAAGCTAAGAGAGAAGAAGAAATGGAGGTTACAATAGACTTGGGTGAAACCCTCATGATAAGGAGGATGATGATTGTCCCAAGGAAGGAGAAAGAATAGGATGTTGTTGTGCTGATTCGTGGTTGTGAAAAAATATATTTCAAACAAGATGCACCTCTGGAGGAAAGGTATGTAAAATTATTATTGATGGTGGTAGTTGTGAAAATATGGTTTCAAGTGTGATGGTTGATAAACTCAATCTGAAATGTGAGAAGCACCCATATCCCTATCGTATATCATGGTTCAAGAAAGGGAATGAGGTAACCATAGATAAAAGATGCCTTATAAAGTTTTCGATTAGGAATACCTACAAGGATGAGGTGTGGTGTGATGTTATCCCAATGGATGCATGCCATATATTACTGGGGAGGCCTTGGCAATACGATAGAAAGGTTACACATGATGGAGGAAAAATACATATACTTTTTGGAAGGATGGTGTAAAGGTGGTCTTGTTACCCTTTAAGGAAGAAGAGAAGAGTGAGGGCTTATTGGATACAAAAGAGTTTGTTATAGAAATGGAAGAAGTTGGCTGGTGTTATGCATTGATGTCAAAGAAGGTGGAAATAGAGGACTTTAATATACTTGTTTTGCAGAAAAGGTACTAAAAGAATACAAAGATGTCATACCAGATGAGCTACTAGATGGGTTACCTCCAAAGCGAGATATTCAACACCATATTGATTTGATCCCATGATCGGCCCTTCCAAACCAGGCATCCTATCGGATGAGTCTAACACAAAGTGAAGAGTTGATCAGATAGTGACAGATCTAATACAGAAAAGGATTAGTGAGAGAAAGCATGAGTCCATGTGCAACCCCAACCTATTGACTCCTAAAAAAAGATGGAGATTGGAGAATGTGTGTAGATAGTAGGGCCATAAATAAGATCACAATTAAGTATCGGTTCCCAATTCCAAGATTGGATGATATGATGGATGTGCTAGTGGGCCCGATATTTTAGCAAGATTAACCTATGGAGTGGGTACTACCAGATCCGATCCATGAAGGGGATGAATGGAAAACAAAAAAAAAAGGGTTGTACGAATGGATGGTGATGCCATTTGGGCTATCTAATGCACCCAGTACATTCATGAGGCTGATGAAAAAGTACTCCAAGAATACAATGGTAAGTTTTTTGTTGTCTATTTTTATGATATTCGATATTTAATAAGATAATGGGAAAAACACTTGTTATATATGAAATTGGTGTTAGACTTGTTACGTAAATAGATTCTATATGAAAACTTAAAGAAGTTTAGATTTCTTCAGAAGAGTATTATTTTTTTGGGGTTTGTCATATCAAAGGATGGAGCAAGGATGGATGAGGAAAAAATAAAGGCAATTTTGGAATGGCCTATTCCAAGGAATGTGATAGAGGTTCATATTTTTCATGGATTGGAAAATTTTTATAGGAAGTTCATCAAGAATTTTAGTAGCATTATTGCACCCATAACAAGTGTACAAAAGGAGGGAGTATGTATGGACTAAGGCAACAACAAATAGTTTTGAATTTTTGAAGAAGAAAGTGTCAGAAGCACCTATTTTGGTATTTCCATTTTAGCAAGGTCTTCGAGGTTGACTTGTGATGCCTCACATGTCAAGATTGGAGATGTACTGAGTCAAGAAGGATGACCTGTAGCATTCTTTAGTGAAAATAAATGAATTTAGGAGGAAATATTCTACTTATGATGTGGAATTTTATGCTATTGTTCAAGCATTAAGGCATTGGAGACATTACTTGGTAGTAAAGGAATTTGTACTCTTCACTAACCATGAAGCATTGAGGTATGTAAACACACAAAAGAAACTAAATAGTAGGCATGCAAAATGGGTTTCATTTTTGCAAGAATATACTTTTGTCTTAAAGCATAAGTCGGGTAAGAAGAATCAAGTTGTTGATGCCTTGAGTCAGCGTGTAGCACTTTTGACAACAATGGAAAATGAAGTAGTAGGGTTTGAGGTAGTTAAGGAATTGTATGAAGGTGATCCAGATTTTGGTGATGTTGTGAGAAAACTTAAGGATCCTACAGTAGGTAGTGGTTCTTCTGATTATTTGATGCATGATGGTTATTTGTTTAGGGGGAAACAATTGTGCATCCTGTTGGTTCAATGAGAGAAAATATTATAAGAGAATTGCATAGTGGGGGTTGGTGGACACTTTGGTATAAGTAAGACAATTGATCTTGTTGTAGAAAAGTATTATTGGCCAAAGGTAAAGAGGGACATAAGTAGGATTGTAGCAAGATGTAGAGTGTGCCAAATGGCTAAGGGCCATGCACAAAATACTAGGTTGTATATGCCATTACTTGTCCTTATAGGGCCATGGGTTGATTTGAGTATGGATTTTGTGTTAGGACTTCCTAACACACAAAGAGGAATGATTCTATCTTTGTTGTGGTTGATAGATTCTCTAAGATGGCACATTTCATTTCTTGTAAAATAACTAATGATGCTTCCTAGAGTTGCAGATTTGTTTTTTTAAGAAGTGGTTAGATTGCATGGAGTTCAAAGAAAGGATCACTTTAGATCGGGACATGAAGTTTTGAGTCACTTTTGGAAGACTCTATGGAGGAAAATGGGGACACAAATATAGTTTAGTAGTGCATATCACCCCCAGACTGATGGGAAAACAAAAGTAGTGAACAAAAGCTTGGGAAATCTCCTACGTTGCATAGTTGGAGAAAAGCCAAAATAATGGGACTTAGCTTTACCACAAGCTGAGTTTGCATATAATAGCTCTCGTAAACATGTCAATAGGAGGTCTCCTTTCTAGATATATATGGTAGGAATCCCAAGGGTCCTAGATCTGATTGTGCTACCTAGTGAAGATAAAACTAGTGATGATGCAAAGCATTTGTAGAACACATTTACACTACTGAAGGGATGAAGTGAGGGAAAAGCTAAAAGTGAATAATGAAAAATATAAAGCAATTGTAGATAGTAGGAGAGTAAGTGTATTCAAAGAAGGAGATATGGTGATGGTTCATCTTAGAAAGGAGGTTTCCAAAAGGGACATATAATAAACTCAAGTATAAGAAGATTGGGCTATGTAGGATTATGAAGAAAATGAGTGATAATGCCTACAAGGTGGAGCTACCTGAAAACTTTGCTATCTCACCAATTTTTAATGTTTCTAACTTATATAAGTTTCCAGGTCATGATGAAAATGTTGCAGAGGAGGAAGAAATAAACTGGGAGCAACAGATGCCAAAGAAGAAAAAGGAAAGGGTAATGCGTGTCTTGGACCAAAAGCAATCACTACTAGACATGGGAGCTACAACAAATATTTGGTACAGTGGGAAGGTTTGTAGCAAGAAGAAAATACTTGGATTCTTGAGTGGGAGTTGAAGAAGATTGACATGCAAAATTATATGAATTTCATCAACTTGAATTCACAGGAGCTGAATTCTTTTCAACCAGGGAGAATGATGCGGGAGCATAACTTGCAGAGACCATAACTTTTGATCCGATTGTTGGATCATCTTGAAATTTTACAGGGTGGTATATATCCATTATTAATATGTTGGGGTCAACTTTTTTGCAAGGTTTTGGCATTTTGGCACATTTTTGGGCCCAGGATTCTTTCATCTAGTGGCCTCAAATTGGCTCCGATTGTTTTTTTCACTTTTGACTAGGTCTTAGAACTTTAATAACTTTTGTTTTACTTGTTAGAATAAGTCAAAATTTCATGTGAGCCTTAATTTATAAAGGTATATTTGGCATGAAAAATTTGGGGCCCATCTGATTTGTTTTGCTAGTAGGTAATTTTTGGCATTTTAGGGTTTTTTTTAGAGTAGACGTGAAATAAAAGGAGGATTGTAATGATGTAAAAGATTAGTGTGGATTCCAGAATGAGAAGAAAGCTATTTTGAAACCCTAGTTTTTATTTGTAAATATTTTATGTTGTGTTTTGGAGGTATTTCAACCTCTTGCAACTGGATTCACATCAATTGGTATTAGAGCCTTTTGATCTTGCGGAAATAGTTAAGGTAACATATTACATTTTTGTGTAATTTTTTTTCCCTCTATTTTATATAATCATGGCTAGATAAGGGAGGGGAGGTTATGCCCAGATGAATAGGCATATGTAGGAGCTACAGAGATAGGTTGCTGAGCTCACAGGAGAAGTCACCCGCCTTAGAAGGAGACATGTAAATGGGGATGAAAACCCAAATAGTGATAATGAAGAAGTACCTCCATTAATGAATGAAGGAGGGGATGGAGAAGAAAATGAGATAGATGAAGAAATGTTGAATGAGAGACCATTTCAGGAGAGATAGATCCATGCTTTAGAGGGAAAAAATGATGGCATCAAGATTAATGTTCTTGATTATGGTGGAGGGTTACGACCAGAAGAGTTGATTGACTGGTTGAATCACATGGAAAAATTATTTGAGTGGAAAACCATTTTAGAGGAGAAGAAGGCTAAGTTTGCATGCACTAAGTTGGTCGGACATGCATTGATCTGGTGTGATCACCTATAAAATGAAAGATAAAGGAATGGAAAGGGAAAGATTCAAAACTGGAATAAAATGGTAAAGAAGTTGAAAGAAAAATTTCTTCCTGTAGATTATGCTCAAACACTCTTTCAAAGGTTCCAAAACCTAAGATAGAAGGATCTCAACATTGAGGATTATACGAATGAATTTTACAAGTTTTCAATCAGGGTTGAACAGGGAGAGTCTGAAGAATAAAAGGCTACACGATATATAAATGGATTGAGTTACACCATACAAGATGAGCTGAGAGTATGCTCTTGATCCATAGCCTAGAGATGATGCTTATCAACTTACATTAAGGGCGAGAAGAAAAAAAAAGAGGAATAATTTTATAAGAGGTGTGAAAAGAGGGCCATCATCATCTCCAATGAGAGGTAGGGGTAGATTTGAATCTACAAAGGTGAATCCTCTAATGCAGAAGGGCATGAAGATTCTTGTCAAAGTCATGGTAACTACCAAAGAGGTAGGGGGTTTCATAGGGCAAGAGGTTATAATGGAGGACGTGGCTGGAATAGCCCCCAAAGGCAATATACATGTTACAGGTGTGGTGAAGGGGGTCACGAGATCCTTTAAGTGTCTGCACTATCCTACACAAATAGATGGTAAGAAAAAAAACCACAAGTAAATCTAGTTGAAGTTGAAGAGGAAGAAGAGATGGAGGTTACATTGCAGACTTGGGTGAAACCCTCATGATAAGGAGGGACGATGATTGTCCCAATGAAAGAGAAGGAACAGGATGTTGTTGGTGCTGATTCATGTGGTTGCGAAACAAATATATTTCAAGCAAGATGCACCTCTATAGGAAAGGTATGTAAAATTATTATTGATGGTGGTAGTTGTTAAAATATGGTTTCGAGTGTGATGGTTGATAAAATCAATCTGAAATGTGAGAAGCACCCATATCCTTATCGTATATCATCGTTCAAGAAAGGGAATGAGGTAACCATAGATAAAAGATGCCTTATAAATTTTTTGATTGGGAATACCTACAAGGATGAGGTATGGTGTGATGTTATCCTAATGGATGCATGCCATATATTACCAGGGAGGCCTTGGCAGTACGATAGGAAGGTTACACATGATGGATGAAAAAATACATATACATTTTGGAAGGATGGTGTAAAGGTTGTCTTGTTACCCTTCAAGGAAGAAGAGAAGAGTGAGGGCTTATTGGCAACATAAGAGTTTGTTATGGAAATGGAATAAGTTGGCTAGTGTTATGCACTGATGTCAAAGAAGGTGGAAATAGAGGACTTTAATATACTTGTTGTTGTGGAAAAGGTATTAAAAGAATACAAATATGTCATACCAGATGAGCTACTAGATGGGTTACCTTTGAAGCGAGATATTCAACACCATATTGATTTGATCCCAAGATTGGCCCTTCCAAACCAGGCAGCCTATCGGATGATTCCAACACAGAGTGAAGAGTTGAAAAAACAAGTGACAGATCTAATATAGAAAGTATTAGTGAGAGAAAGCATGAGTCCATGTGTAACCCCAGCCCTATTGACTCCAAAAAATGGAGACTAGAGAATGTGTGTAGATAGTATGGCCATAAATAAGATCACAATTAAATACGACTCCCAATTCCAAGATAGGATGATATGATGGATGTGTCTAAGTGAAGCCCGATATTTTAGCAAGATTGACCTACGGAGTGGGTACTACCAGATCCGGATCCGTGAAGGGGATGAATGGAAAATGGATTTCAAAACAAAATAAGGTTTGTACAAGTGGATGGTGATGCCATTTGGGCTATCTAATGCACCCAGTACATTCATGAGGTTGATGAATAGAGTATTAGAGAGTAAAATGGTAAGTTTTTGTACTCTATTTTGATGATATTCGATATTCAATAAGATAATGGGAAGAACACTTGTTACATAAGAAATTGGTGTTAGACATGTTACGTAAAGAGAGTCTATATGCAAATTTAAAGAAGTGTAGAATTTCTTCAGAAGAGTTTGGTTTTTTTGGGGTTTGTGATATTAGAGGATGGAGTGAGGATGGATGAGGAGAAAGTAAAGGAAATTTTGGAATGGCCTATTCCAAGGAATGTGACAGAGGTTCATAGTTTTCATGGATTGGAAAATTTTTATAGGAAGTTCATTAGGAATTTCAGTAGCATTATTGCACCCATAATAGAGTGTACAAAAGGGAGGGAGTATGTATGGACTAAGGCAACAATAGATAGTTTTGAATTTTTGAAGAAGAAAGTGTTAGAAGCACTTGTTTTGGTATTTCCATATTTTAGTAAGGTCTTCGAGGTTGACTGTGATGCCTCACATGTCGGGATTGGAGCTGTACTAAGTCAAGAAGGATGACCTGTAGCATTCTTTAGTGAAAAGCTAAATGAAGTTAGGAGGAAATATTCTACTTATGATGTGGAATTTTATGCTATTGTTTAGGCATTAAGGCATTGGAGACATTACTTGGTAGAAAAGGAATTTGTATTGTTCATTCACTAACCATGAAGCATTGAGGTATGTAAACACACAAAAGAAACTAAATAGTAGGCATGTAAAATGGGTTTCATTTTTGCAAGAATATACTTTTGTCTTAAAGCATAAGTCGGGTAAGTAGAATCAAGTTGTTGATGCCTTGAGTCGGTGTGTAGCACTTTTGACTACAATGGAAAATGAAGTAGTAGGGTTTGGGGCAATTAAGGAATCGTATGAAGGTGATCCAGATTTTGGTGATGTTGTGAGAAAAATTAAGGATCCTACAGTAGGTATTAGTTCTTCTGATTATTTGATGCAGGATGGTTATTTGTTCAGGGGAAACAATTGTGCATCCCTGCTAGTTCAATGAGAGAAAATATTATAAGAGAGTTACATAGTGGGGGGTTGGCTGGACACTTTGGTATAAGTAAGACAATTTCTCTTGTTGTACATAAGTATTATTATTGGCCAAAGGTAAAGAGGAACATAAGTAGGATTGTAGCAAGATGTAGAATGTGACAAATGCCTAAGGGCCATGCACATAATATTGGGTTGTATATGCCATTACTTATCCCTACAGGGCCATGGGTTGATTTGAGTATGGATTTTGTGTTTGGACTTCCTCACACACAGTGAGGGAATGATTCTATATTTGTTGTGGTTGATAGATTCTCTAAGATGGCACATTTCATTTCTTGTAAAACAACTAATGATGCTTCTAGAGTTGCAGATTTGTTTTTTTCATAAGTGGTTAGGTTGCATGGAGTTCCAAGAACGATCACTTCAGATCGGGACACGAAGTTTTGAGTCACTTTTGGAAGACTCTATGGAGGAAATTGGGGAAATAGCTACAGTTCAGTAATGCATATCACCCCCAGACTGATGGGAAAACAAAATTAGTGAACAGAAGCTTGGGAAATCTCCTACGTTGCATAGTTGGAGAAAAGCCAAAATAATGGGACTTGGCTTTACCACAAGCTGAGTTTGGATATAATAGCTTTATAAACAGGTCAACAGGGAGGTCTCCTTTCCAGATAGTATATGGTAGAAATACCAAGGGGGTCCTAGATCTGATTGTGTTACCCAGTGAAGATAAAACTAGTGATGATGCAGAAGCATTTGTAGAACACATTCTACAACTACAAGATGAAGTGAGAGAAAAGCTAAAAGTGAGTAATGAAAAATATAAAGCAGCTTGGAGATACTAGTAGGAGAGTAATTGTATTCAAAGGAGGAGATATGGTGATTGTTCATCTTAGAAAGGAGAGGTTTCCAAAAGGGACATATAATAAACTCAAGTATAAGAAGATTGGGCCATGTAGGATTTTGAAGAAAATGAGTGATAATGCCTACAAGGTGGAGCTACCTGACGACTTGCCATCTTGCCGCTTTTAATATTTCGACATATATAAGTTTCTAGGTCATGATCAAAATGTTGCAGAGGAGGAATAAATAAACTGGGAGCAACAAATGCCGAAGAAGAAAAAGGAAAGGGTAATGTGTGTCTTGGACCAAAAGACAGTCACTACTAGACATGGGAGCTACAACAGATATTTTGGCAATGGGAAGGTTTACATAGGAAGAAAATACTTAGATTCCTAAGTGGTAATTGAAGAATATTGATAATACAAAACTAGATGAATTTCTTCAACTTAATTAAGTAGGAGCTGAATTCTTTTTAACCAGGGGAGAATGTTGCAGGGGCATAACTTGCGGAGACAATAACTTTTGATCCGACCATTGGATCTTCTTGAAATTTTATAGGGTGGTAGATATACATTAGTGATACGATGGGGTTAACTTTTTTGCAAGGTTGTGGTTATTTTGGTACATTTTTGGGCCCAAAATATTTCATCTAGTGGCCTCAAATTGGCTCCGATTGTTTTTTTCACTTTTGACTAGGTCTTAGAACTTTAATAACTTTTGTTGTACTTGTTATAATAAGTCAAAATTTTGCATGAGCCTTAATTTATAAATTCATATTTGGCACGCAAATTTTGGGGCCCATCCGAGTTGTTTTGCTAGTAGGTAATTTTTGGCATTTTAGGGTTTTTAGTGTAGACGTGAAATAAAAGGAGGATTGTAATGATGTAAAATATTAGTGTGGATTCCGAATGAGAAGAAAGATATTTTGAAAACCTAGTTTTTATTTGCAAAGCTTTTATGTGTGTTTTGGAGGTATTTCAACCTCTTTGCAAATGGATTTACATCATTTATGGTATATAATACCTTATTTGATAATGTGGAATATAAAGTTATAATGGAATAAGGGAGTTTTTAATATACTAATAATCCCATTGAAGGGATTCATACATATGATAGAGGTATCCATATCTAAGTGGGTCAATGCTTTTAAGATTTGGTATAGTTTCCCGCAAGAAAGGGAATCCCCTCAAAAAAGAAAAATGGAACCAAAATAATTGGAATATAGAAAAGGAAAAGTAAAACTCATTAATTTTTAATCATGGAGAAACCTAGTGCCCTTCCTAAGATAACTAGATCAAGTTAAATTTTGATGGAGCTAGAAATGTTGATCCAAGAAAATGTGGATTTGGCATAATTATTAGGGATAAGAATAGATACATTTTTGGAACAACCTTATACCTAATCTTACATGTTTATAACAAAAAAATTGAATGTTAGTTACTATTGGAAGGTTAAAAATGAATAGAGAAAGAGATGGGGTTTCTCTATTAGTTAAAAATGCACTAAAAAAGAAACTAAAACCATGAAGTAATAGTTAAATTCTCTACAAGGATATTAAAGGTGGAAAAATCTAGATATGAAATGGTATTTCACCGTGACTATTTTGAAAGTTATTTAGAGTCCTAAAAATAAAATAGGTCATCAATACATCTCAATAATTCCTCGCGATACTTAAAAATGATGAGAATTATTATTTGGGAAAAAATAGGACCTAGGTCCATGATTTTATCTCAATAGATCCCAAACATGTGATGAATTCTAGTTATACCTCTTCATATCTCGTACCATATTCCTTTACTTCTATAAACATCTATAGGGTCTTATTATACCTCATCACCATCAAGACTATTAATAATAGTATCGGGATTGAAAAATGAATGAGGTATGATTCAAGTATCTATATTTAATCTTATCTTCTATTTCTTTGAAAACATTAGTTTGTAAAACTTTTTTCCTTATTTATCTTCAATATATGTTTCTAAATAATGTTGCATTTTTTCTAATTTATTAATATTTTTATTTTCTATTTTAGGTTTTCTATTTTTATTGTTTTTTTATTATTGGCAAGTAGTTTTTGGAAGGAACTATACCCTTGTATAAAAAAGGATCAAAAGCCGATATTACCATGAAATAGTCCAAAAAGTGATTAAAATCGGGACGTTATAAGAGAGCATAACTACAGTTAAACAACTTCATAAAAAATTACAAAAACAACTACATAACTACCATCTATAGAAAAATAATAGCAACTAAACTGCCAATCTATTTTCATTATTATGTACCCTTATTTTTCTATACTCCAACCTTTACTATTCCCCTTAGAGAAGCACTCCACATGGATTCTAAGGGATGGACCTAACCATTGTTTTCACCTGAGATTGCACCTTTTTCTAAGGCCAAGCTCAACACCTTAGTGAAACATGGGACTGTCTCAAAGGTGTGGGAGCTTGGTTCCTTAGGAAAGACCTCTGGAAAGGCCAACTTCCTTCACTAACTACTCTAATGCTAACACTACTCCTAACTAAGTTACTAATTGCAAGAGAAAAGGGATGAGGGAGAAACATGAATTGAATTGAAAGGGGTGGTGATTGCACAAAAATAGAAAGTGTACCTTTCTCCCTGAGATGGAAACAAGGAGATAAGTGCAAGGCCAAGAGGGTAGAAGCAAGTTAGAATTAAACTCATGTACTTCATCAAACTTGATTCCCTACATGATTGACACAATGAATTGAAACCATGCAAATATAACTCACACACAACATGAAATGGAAAATAGATAAGTAAGGGGACAATAATAGGAGAAAAAGGGTATAATATATGCACAATAACCATAATAATATTGTCCCTGAATATACACATTCCATTTTCAGCCATTTCAAAGGCATTGATTGTATAACACAAGTCTATAATGAAATCTAAGTTGTATTATAGAGCTGAGAAAGAAAATAAGAGAAAGGATGAGAAGATCTCATGAAATTAATAAGATCACCCACTTCTTAAACACTAAATTAACAATCAACATTAATATGTGTAGACCATATATGGGTGTCATGGCTTGTCTTAGATGATACAAAATCATATAAAATCATATTGCGGTTTCTCAAAACAGCTTAATGTTGTTTTCTCGGGTGATTTGATCTACTTTGGGTGCCACTTCATTGAAAAAATGAATAAAACTTGCTCCAAAATTTTTCATTATTATATCACTAATATCTCAATTATTCTCTCTAAAACTAATCCCAGATTGTAGATTTGATCAATAACTTTCTATTGATACTACGTGTAGGTGAACAAGGTATTTGGATAAAAATATATGGGCACTTAAAACTATTCCATAACGTGTCATAAACACATACCCAAAATGGTTTTGGGCCCTTTAACTTGATTATTTGATCACAAAACATGCACAAAGGGACCCAAAACCACTCCCATCATGATATGATCTCCAAGATCTTTCCAAAAAAAAAAAAAAGCGATCTTGCGCGATTTAGTGACCCTAATCAAAAGATATGATCATTTAAAATTCCTTATGCTACTTTATGTATTTAACACCCACATGGCCATCAAATTTCACCTTTGGGTTATCTTTTCTTCCATTTCAGTCCTTCATTGATTTCCCCTGATCTCATTTTCCACTCACAACTTGTACCACATTTCCTCTTTTATTGATTCTCGAGCCTCCTTAATGTCCTTAGGGATTCCAAGATCTCGGTTCTTCACTCCAGTCTCTTTATTTTTAAGTGACCCTTGATTGAACCATGAGGGACCATCACACTCCTCTTCAATTTTGGTCCCTCACGGGCATTTTATGACTTAGATAATTGGGGTCTCTTTAATCACTTGTGTCATGGGGCCACAAGTCACCATCTTTGAAACTCGTAATCCTCTGTATCCCCAAACCTCTATGCCCTTTATCTCTATTTTAGAAGACTTAAAGTGGCCGTGATTAGTCTATGTCAACCAATCAATAATTCTTAGTTCCTATGATCCACTTGGTCCTATTTATAATCTTCAGCCCCATGGTGACCTATGATTGATCCACATAGACAAATTACATGTTTGAATTATTCTTAGGATTCCTTGGGTCACCTTGGTGTTATGTATGAAATATAGGGGTTCTCAAGATATTGATATCCTAAGACCCATGCCTCTTGGTCATTGGTCACTCAAACTGGTGCCTAGAATCAAAAAATCACTACAAACCCATAATGTGTTGAATTTTGATCTCTCACACCTTATCCGATATTATGACCAACCCAACTTGCATCTAGACTCGATGAGCACATTGATTAGCTCAAATTGTGACCCAACTCATGATCCCTATCACCCAACTCACCTCCAAGTTAAGTGTAACTTTCATAGAAGGTGAAAAGTGACCAGCAACTACCATGTGTCCCCTCTATGATCCGATTAAATTTTATGGTCTTGATCCTTTGTAAAGTGAACCCTTTGAATGTCACCAACCTGAATTAGCCCCAAAATAAGTGAAAATGATTAATTTTTAATGTTATTAACTATGAATGCCTAAAACTAATTATTGCAAGTAATTTGAAGTTTAAATATGTCTTGATGTTTAAATTGTGTGGTTTTCGTAGTCAAAAGCCTTCAAATTTTACAATTAAAAAGTTTCCCAAAAATGAAGCAGGGTGGTCATTTTGGTGACTTGCATGGGATATCCACCTGCTAAATAGATAGATCAATTGCCTAGAATATTTATTGGGCATGGAGTTAGCATATAACTTGAAAGTTGATCTTGAAAACATTGAAAACTCACCCTCAATATTTTCTAAAATGTTTCACTTGTCTTGTTCGATTTTAATTTTGAAAAATATCTATCTCAGAACCCAAATGTGAAGTCTACTATGGATCTACAATATATCCTTCCAAAATATCCATCCCCCAAAAATCCCACAAGTTTCCTCCAAGCAAAAACTATGTACAAATCAAATCATACATGTTTCAAGTGAAAACACGGAGAGCGTGAATCGTCACTCATTTTTCCAAAATCAAACCTAAAATAATCCTACTCTAAATATGTATAAAAATTTCAAACAAATCCACTAATTTGTTGGGAGAAGTAACTCCCTTTTTGATAAAATTTGACCAGCCAACCAATTTTGGAACGACCATAAATATTAATGAGAGTAGAAAAGTGGTCTAAAACTCGATCACTTTCCTTAAAAATGTCAAATGAAAAGAAAAACACCTCTAATTGATTTTTATTTGGGTTTGGGAGGTATTGGAGATGAAATTTTGAGTCTTGAAGGTTATCCTCATGCTCTAAAATAAATATAACTAGTGACAACTAATCTTGGAGATCTGGAACACTTAGATATCTGATTGGGCACACATTTTTCAAAAGTTGATCTCTTGCATTTCTTGTACAGGCTACCATCTTCCCATTTCTTCTCATGTAGATTGTTTGCAAGAAATTAAAACTTGTTTGTTTCCTATTTCCTCTTAAGAAAACATCTCTTTTTCCACACTTACATCTATTTATTCCCCTTTCTCACCTCATACATGAAATTGATGAGACTAAACTCGCCTTCCCCATCCTTGTGAAGATTTATTTGATTAATTACATTATAAGGATATGATCTTGTTGACTCAAGAATGAAATCTTTCATAAGTCCAACAATATATAAACATGCAAAATAATATGAATCATTGCATTTAACTATAAAATACCCTCTCTATTCCTCATTCTCAACTTTTTTTAATCAACACAAGTGTTTAGAAACACTTCCTCCTCCTCAAGCTCAATTTGATATCCCTATGAATCTTTCTGATCTCTTCCCATGGTGGATACCTCTTGGTACAAAAATGTGTTCTCTCACATCCGAATTAGAATCACGCCATTCTGAAATATTGATCCCATTGTCTTCTTTAGTGGAATTCTTATAAACTGGGTATGAAATGTTTATAAGGGGTTGTTCATTAATCAAAATTTTATACATAGCTAGTTGTTGATCTGCCCCCTAGAAACTTACAAAATGTGTTCCTAGCTATGTAACCCAAGGAAATTAAGAAAATATTGTCTGATTTTAAATTGCTCATGTTGATCCTCCATTATAGCTACAAGGTTTGGCATTGAAATTTTCTTAGAGTGTTGAATATCTTGAAAATTTTCCCCATCATTATAAATATTGAAAATGCCACCACCCAAAAACTTTGTAGAGTAATTAGACATGACAAATTTGGATAGAGAATGGGTATAGCCCATGAAATACCATAATTCCTCAAAGTTTCATGATAAAAATTGGGAGTGTTAGGGAGTTTTCTAAACCATAAAGAATACTCGAGATTTGATAATATTCTTGATAAGAAAAAGAGGATTAGGAACAATGGGGATTCCTAGATCTAAATCGAAACATTAGGAGGATTGAATTTAACATGAGGATTTGAAGGAAACTCACAAATCTAGGGAATAATAGGAGCAATGGGAATGGGTTTTATTTTTCTAGTCTCCATCTCAACTTGGATAACAACATTAAAATCCCAAGGAAGAGTGTTTTCCTAAGAGAATGAATCATAATAGAAGGGTTAGAATCAAAGGATCTCAAATAATACAAGAATGCCATACCTGTTAGCATCTCGAATTCTTAAGGGATTATTCTCAAAGTCCTTGTGAATTTGAGGTTGAAGAATGAAAAATTATCCATTGAGGCCCTCTTTATGGTGTTGAGATGTTCAATGAAATATATAGTATTTGTATTTTCCTTAAACCATTTTTCTAATTGTTTTCTTAGTTGATCCCACATGGAAATGGATTGTGGAGCCAAACTCAACTACCATTCTTGGGATCTCCATATGAATTAAGATATAATAAATCTAAGGAAAACATTTTCCTCTACGACATTTTCAGTATGACACAATACTTGGATATATATTGGTTGTGCTCAATAAGACTTATATCAACATTTTCTGAAAGAGGGAATATTTTCAAGGCTGATGTGGGCATTTCATCCACCACTACAAATGTAATGGGATATATTTGGAATGAAGGAATGGGTAAGTTCTTTGGAGATCCATGATAGAGTGAAAACATTAAGATTTGAAAGGAGATGGAAAAGTGGTTTGAAAATGAGAGAATGGATCAATTTGAAAAAATGAAGTCACCAAGTGTATTGAGATTTTATTCAAGGAAAACTTAAACAAATGAAATAAAACAACAATAACAATGTAATGCAAACATATCATCAATTTCTATTCTAACCTCAGATGAGATAGCTGAAGTGTGGAATGGAGTACCACAATTGTTGGATCTCTTTGAATTATTTGATTATGAATGCTCCAAACTTAGTTTAAAATGGAAGAAGGATGTGCTACGAGAAATCAATGATCAAATGGGAATCTTCACAATGTGAAAATTCTAATGGAAAATTGAAAAATTAATGTTGCAAATTTCTAAAGCTTCCAAGATATGATTTTTGAAGGAAAGAACCTCTTATTTATAGCTGAAGGAGAGTCCATGGATTATGGATCAAGATTTGAATAAGTTACAAGTGAATGAATACATATTATTGATTTAAGCAGGTTGATTTGGTATATGCATTTGGATATTTTGAATAAGAATTAAAGGGGCGATGAATTTGAATAGTTGGTTCTTAAATTCTTCAATTGCACGTGCAATTTTTCTTCCAATTTTGTAGGGTTCTAGAACTTTAGTGGAATGAGCTAGTGAGCTGGAGTTGAGTGGGAGGTGAGTGAATAAATATATTTTATTCTATTTAAATAGATAATTAAATTAGATAAGTTGTGGAAGTGTTTGGTTAATGCATGATATAATTAATTCTAATGAGATGTGGGTGAATTCTAATGGGATAAGTTATTATAATGTTCTAAGATGTATTCTAGAACTTGATTTGGCACATTATGCAAAGGGTAGGGATGATTAGGAATGACTATAAATAGGTATGTATCTTTATGGTGTCTATATTTTCCCTCTTTAAAGTGTTATTACAAAGTAATATAATTTTAAAGATAGTAGACACATATAGATCAATGAGTAGATGATAGGGAAGTATGGTGGGCTTGCTTGATTTTCCTTGGTGAAGCATTTAGATGCCCCAATGAGTATGGGTTCTTTATTTTCCTAGATGAATCATTTGGATGCCCCAATGAGTATGGATTATGCTAAGGGAGTGCCCCCTCAAGTGGATGGGTGATGCAACAAAGCGGTGAACAATCACTTGATAGGAAGAAAGAGGATGTTGATATGTTGAGAGTGATGAGAAGGATGATGCGAGTCATTTTTATCATGGCTTGAGCTTCCATTCGAGAGATTATATTTGAGAGAAACCTTATTTTTGTTGCACAATATAGTTGACACCATGATTATTAAATAAAACCATGTTGTTTAGCCCATTATGTGTGTAAACAAACACACACAAAAAAATATCAAACATAAAACAAACCCAATACACACAGTAAATGTATACATCATGGTTATAAATGAACCAAGATGATAACAAAATACTTGTAATTGGTCCAAGGAAAATTATTGATAAAAAGTAAAACAAACCCAATATACACAGTAAACGTATGCATCATGGCTATAAATGAACCAAGATGATAACGAAATATGTGTAATTGGTCAAGAAAGAATAACAACAATGTAATACAACTGTAAATAAAGACAATTAACTATACCCTAATGTGTTCCACAGTGATGATTAAGTAGATTTGGATGCCCCAAGTAAGGATACATGTAAGGGGATTGGATTAGACTAAATAGTTGGATTAAGTGACACTCTTACTGGATCCGCATTGAATATTAATATGAGATTGAAATGGGTCATTTCCCTTAAGAAAGGATTCATGCAAGGCAGAAAATGAGATCTGAAATTTCCCCAAGCAAGGATACATACGAGGGATATGATTGATTTTACTTACCCCCAAGAAATGATACATACAAGGGGTAAGATGATTTGTATTTTATAGTTGTAGGATAGTTAGAATGATCACTAGGATATGGGTCAAAATTTTGATTTTGTTGATTTTTTAGGATTCTTGAATTTTTCAAATGTTTAAGATTTATTGAGTATTTGAATGGTTTTAAATTTTGGGATGTTTTGAATGTTTTTGAATTTCTTGATTTTTAAATGTTTTTGTGATTTTTTTAGATTTTGATCTAACTATAACAACAAGTGAGATTTAATTAGGTGATCTATCCCACCCATACACAAGCATGTAAAGGATTATAAAGATAAAGGGATTCATGTGGGTGAAAATGGATGAGATGAAAGATGGTACATGTCCTAATATGAAAGGAATAAGTGAAAAAAACTAGTTTGGGAGAAATGGTAAGATGGATAGAATGCAATAAATATTTAAGTGAATTTTCTAAAATTCCCCAACACAAGAGGTATGTATATATGGCTCAAGAATAAAATCTCTTTAAATGAATCAAATTCATGAGTTCTTTAAGATATTTTACATCTTGAGTGGATAACTTGTATGCACCTAATCCAAATTTTGTAGTAATAAGGTAAGGACCCAACCAATTTGGCTCAATTTTTCCTTTCTTATCCCAATATTTGGTTGTATTATTTTGATTTTTTTTAAAACAAGGTCTTCGATCTCAAATTATCTTGGCTTGATATTTTTATTGTAATTATGAACGAAGTCAATTCTGATATAATTTGACATGATCTAAAGTGTTGAGTCACTTTTCATCTAGGAGATCAATATCAACAAGACGACCTTGTCGATAGTCATATTCATTGATCATATGTTGTATGGATACAAGTTAAGTTCAACCTGTAAACTTAACCTATGTAGGTAATAAAGTTCAAATGATGTATACAAGTACAAAATGATGTACGATAGGCCCAAAGGGTAGGATATACTTGGGTATGCCAATTGTGACCATGCTTATCAACAATTTTTCCATGATGGATTTTAATGTCTTGTTGGAAGCTTTAGATTTGGCCATTACATTAGGGATAGTAAGGAGTAGACCAGCGATGAAAAATGTTGAAATGTTTGGATAATGCTTTGACAAATTTTTAATGAATCATTGTTATCTATAACAAGAGAGGATTGAATGCCAAAGAAACAAATGAGGTGATTGAATATGAATTTAGAAATATTACTACCAATAACATAGTGAGAGGCATTACGGTCTACCCATTTGGTAAAATATTATGTGGTGATAATGAATTAGTTATGAGGTGGGGTTTATTTTCCTATAAGATTGAGCCCCATTAGGAGAAAGGCCAAGGTGTAGTGATTGGTTATAAGGATTGAGAAGGTGCGTGAATGAGATTCCCATGTGTTTGGCAAACCACACACTTCTTAAAAAATTGCATGCATCATACTCCATGGTAGGCCAATAGTAATCGATGTGTAAGATCTTCTTTTCTAAAACCATGCCATTTACATGTGACTTACAAATACCAGCATGTACCTCTTCTAGGGTTTGGAGTACTTCATCTTAGTTAAGAAATATTAATAGAGTCCCATCATAGCCTCTTTGATAAAGGGCATATGTGAGTATGGTATAGTGTAAATAAATTATGCTAAGGCTCATTTATTTTGGGCATTCATGTGTTTAAGATAAGTGTGATCACAAATGAAAATGTAAATGTCATGATACCAAGGGTTTTCATGACCAACTATCTCACAAACCATGGTTGACTTAGGAAAATCGTAGGTCGGAACCAAAATATGTTCAATGAGAAACTCGGTATGTGTTTGATGGGAGTTGAACTCAAGAAGAGATTTGATAGTTTCCATAACATCTGTTGATTTGTTTTGAAGGCAAGGAACTTGTTCAAATGTGATCAAATGAAAGTAACCTCTAAGGCTATCCACCATGAGTTTTTAAGGAATGAGTATTTTCATCTTTTACTTGGTATTCATTTGTGACTTGTTTGATGATCAAAAGTGAATCACCAAACACTGCCAACTCTTTGAGGTTCCATGAGATAGCCAATTTCAAACCAAATATGAGGGATATTTTGCAATATTATTTGTGCAGGGAAGGCCAAGTGGAAATATTTTAGAATAACATTACCATCTAGTGTGATAAGAAAAATACTAGCTCCTAATCCATGGACATTACAAGATCCATCAAAGAATAGGGTCCAAGAAGGCACTGTATCAACATATAAAAGTTCTTCATCTATAAATTTAAATGAAGTGGTTTCGATCCTAGTAGAGGTGCCACAACAAGTTGATCTGCAAGATCTTGTCCTTTGATTTTTTTTGACTAACAAAACTCGATATCAAAATCACTAAGTAGAATGACCCAACTTGACATTTTCCTATGAGAATGGGTCTAGATAGTAGATATTTTAGAGGATCTACTTTTGTAATTTTTTTTGTGATTGATCAAATACTTGTGTATTTTGAAATGTGAAAATCTACTACTAAACACTTTCTCAACGTGTGAATATTTTAGCTCATGATCAATAGGTATTCTACTAAGATAGTAGATTGTTTTCTATTGTCCTTTATTGTTATGTTGTGCTAGCATTGCTCCTATTACATATTTTATAGCAGATGTGTAGAGAAGAATTGGTTTATCTAATATTAGTGGCATGAGAACCAATGGACTTGATAGATATTATTTTAACTTAGAAAAATAATCTTGACATTATTGGTTCCACCAAAACTGTACATATTTTTTCAGTAATTGATTGAAGTGGTGACACTTATCTGACACCATTGTGAAATGAACCTTCTAATTGACCAAAACTTTCCTTGAAGACCTCGTAGTTGCCTAAGATTTTGGGGAGGAAGCATTTACATGATATCCTTGACCTTTGTGGGGTCTACTTTATGCCTCTCTCATGAAACAATAAATCCTAGTAATTTTCCTAATGTTACACCAAACACACATTTCTTCGTATTAAGTATGAATTTGTATTTGTGAAATATTTTACAAAGATATGCATCGTAATACTTGCCAAATTATCCACTCATATTTTATACTTTGGTAGATGTTTCATCTTCATAATATTCCATGATATCATGTAGCATATCATGAAATATGACTATCATTGCTCTCTATATGTAGCACCTATGTTTTTAAGGCCAAAAGGTATGACCTTGTAATAGAATGTACCATATGGTGTAGTGAACATTTTTTTGTCAATCTCTTTAGCCATCTGAATCTAATTGATAGTTAGCCAAAAATACTTCCATTAGGGAAATAATTTCATGACCTATTGTTGAATCCACGATCATATCAATGTTTGGTAAAGGAAGTCATCTTTTGGACATGCCTTATTGATGTCACAAAAATTGTAAATATTTTGATGCCCAAAGTTTTATTTTCCATAGGAATGATGTTTTAAATCCATGCAGAATAGTTTATAGGTTGAATGAATCCTACTTCCAAATTTTTTTAGAAGTTGGGATTTCACAAACAATGTAACTTTGGGATGCATTTTTGTAACTTTTTCTTAACAAGTTTTGCATCTGGATGTACCATAACGTGGTGTACTATAAGATTTGATATAATCCCAGCATATCTTTGTAGGTCCATGGAAAATATCTTGAAATTCCACAAAAGTGTTGTGAACTTTAGTTTTTCTTTATCTAACAAGACTCACTCTAAGTTGTAAAATTTTTAGTTTCTCATAGTGTGCCGATGTTAATGTCTATTATTTCTTCCACCAACATTTTAGATGTATCTCTTTCTGAAAAGGATTCCATTGGTTGATGTAAATCTTCAATTGATGATGAATGAGATTCCCCTCTCTCTAGTGCCTCAAAAAGGTTTTCACTAGGAGATACGTCCCTTTTCTTTTTATTATTTTTCATTTTTTGATTTTGTGTTTCTCCAATAGTTCCTCAATGAGGTTTTCACTATGGGAGATGTTATTTTTTCATTTTTTTTCTTATATTTTGACATTTTTACAAACTAGGGTACTCCAGTTCCTCACAAAGTAGTAGATTATCAAAGGTCAATATTGAATCCCTTCCTGTGATCGAAAGGGGATAGGATCCCAAGTCCCGAAAAACTCTTCAATGGCCTCATAATTTTGAAAGAGATCCATGGAAACATGATTTAGTTGATCCTAACTGATCAAGGTGGGGTAGAAAAAGTTGAAGTTAATGGTATTGATTGAGATTTTCAATAAAAAGGTTTGTTTCAAAAGGTTATCAAAGAGGCTATGTGTGGAACATGTCTCATCATCAGATTCAATGTCCTCACCACTAGTCAAGACATCAAGTAGTACTAGTGAATTTTAAATGTATGGAAACCAAGACCATATCGATAAATATTTTCTATGCAAGATACCAGATCAAGATGTCCTTGTTCATTTTTCCCAAGTCCTTTACCTTTCCACTACATATTTTTCATGATTTTGTGTGTTTTGGTGTATTCGGATGATTTATAGAAAGAAAAAAATCCATCATCATAAATCCAAGATCCTGAAGAACTTAGAATGTTCTCTTCATCTAGATATCAAAACATTTTCCATACATGATTACCAAGATTATAGATAGGAGGAAATTTTATATGAGGAGCATTGGATTGACCATAACTACATGGGGATAATGGTAGGTTGCCAACATGAAGATAATTTTGGAGTTCATACTCTCCAAGACCTTTTTCTATAATTTTCAATGTAGGTGGGGTGGAAGAAGTGGATGGTTGAAGCTTCATCAAAACCTCGAGGTCTATGCGGTTTCATTTGTGAATGGGATAAGGTGGGAGATATGGATTTATCCATAATAGGAAATTAATTTGCATGTGTATGTCTTCCTTTTAAGATTTTAGAATACTCAAAAGGTTTAACATCTGCACGTAATGTGAATTATTTGCTATCATATGGGAATTTGATGCACATCAATGGTATGTAGAAGGAATGGATTGCATTACATGGCATGAATCCATGGGCGGCCAAGGAGAATGTTATAAGATGTTTCTACATCCACAACATGGAAAAACATGTCCAAATTTTGGGGTCAAATTTTATCGCTAAAGAGATAGTACTACATGGATTTTCTTTCACTATTGTCATAACCAAAATGGTAATGATGTTAGTGCCTAGACATTCCTCAATGTATCCTAGACATCACAACAATTTCATGGAAAATATATTTAATGCATATCTCCATTGTCTATAAGCACATGTTTGATATTATGATGTGTGATGAATGCTTCTATGTATAAGGAATTATTATTGGTAATGTTGGGGTTCAAGAGGTCATGAGGACCAAATGAAAAATGGATTATTGGATGATAAATTTTAATGAGGGCCTGAAATTGTTGAGAGTTAATATCCTTAGGAACACGTGCCTCATGGAGTGCACGAGTAAGGATACTTTGGAGTATGGGAGATGTCTTGAGAAATTCCATGAGAGGAAATTTTTAGATTGGTCTTCTCTAATTGTTTGATTATATCATAGGAATCAGATGAAGACTTACATTTGAGGATTGTGCATTTGTAATGGACTTAGAGTTAGATGATTTTTGTGGCATTGTGGATGTAGAAGGTTTTTTTTAGCGGTGGGTACCCAAACCTATTTATGTCTCATTATTATGGCGTAAGACAAAGTGTTAAATTTATATAGGGTTACCATGTCCAGCATATGATCTAATAATGAAATGATAAATAAAAATTGACATTTCATTATGTTTGACCCTTGTCTTTTACATTATTTTGTACCATGCTTAGGGAATGGGTCCCATGGAAGACCTTTAATTTCTCATTTGGTGTCTTGTTATTATATTTTCCTTCTATTTTGATGTCTCCATTATCAATTAAGTCTTGTATAAAGTGATGTAGTCTTACACAATGATCCATAGGATGGCCATATATATGATGGTAGTCACAATATTCATTTTTTATACCATTTGGGTTTAGGTTGTCCTTATTTGAAAGGATGTGTAAATGGGTATGTCACCATTTTAACACTTTCTAATTAATGGAGGAAACTTGAAAGGATTTTCTCCAAGAGGCATAAATTGTTGTCTTTTACCTCACGTGGAGTAGTTTCTTTACTAGATATGATTAGAGGTTGTTAGATTTTTCAGATTTACTAGATTGTTGAAGAGTTGGATTTTGTATATTTTGAACATGACAAGAATCAGTGATTTTTCATTTACAAAATTTCTATTTTGATTGACAAATTTATATTTATCATGACTTTTGATTGTTGTTGTTGTGATTATTAGGTTGATCTTTGGAAGGTGTCTTGATTAGGCCCTTAGCGATAAGATCCCTCTCAATCTATTGTCCTTTTTATTACTTCTTTGAAGTTAGTCAAACAATGCATTTGCATTTGAAAAGATAGTTTTGAATTTAGATTTGGAATGAAGATGCTAACTAATTATTTTTCGGGTATAGAGCAAGGGAATCACTTGCGATTCCTCACCATGTTGAAGAAACAACGTGAAAGTTTCATTATTCCTTTGCTTTGTGTTGCAAAGGTCCATCATTGTGATTTCATAATCTAGATTGAATGAAAATGTTTGACAAACTTCTCGAAAGGTCCATGAAAACATTGTGATCGATCCCTTTGGAAGGTGTAAGAACCAATCCAAAGCTTTCCCTCCTAAAATTTTAGAAATAGGTGCAAGAGAAAGATGTCATTGTATGCCACTTCTTGGCATGCCATGAAAAATTATTTGATATGTTCTCTTGGATCATGTTTTCCCTTATATTTATCAAATTTGGGTGTTTCAAAGGATTTAGGGAAAGGTACACTTAACATGTCCCTATCGAATGGGTAAGGACATAGTTCATCAAAATTAAATTATTTTGTATGCTTTTGAAGTCCCATTAAGGTTTCTTTCATACTCCTCCATTCTTGTGTGAATGGGGAGTTTTCTTGAGGAATGTCCATGGTGACATCATTTTCATGCATTGATTTGTGTTCTTCCTTTTTTTTAGGATTTTCATTGTTTGTGAGTTGGCGTTTTAACTCTTCAATTTTGGCTATCAACTCTTCTTTTGATGAATTGGATGTAGTGGTTGATTTTATGTTTTTACTAGACTCAGTTTTTCTATTAAGTCTTTTAAGTGTTCATGCCCAAATTTGAAGGTATTTTTATTCCTATTTCTAAGAGGTGAAGAAGATATTGGTTTTTGTTTTACATCATGAGATGATCAATAGCTTCTTTTTCATCTTCTAATAGTTCAAGTTGTTCTCAAATGTCTTCATCTTCAAGAGCGTGATGACCAAAAGGTTGAATCTTTCAAAATCCTCATGGGCACTAGTGTTCTTTCTATGTGTAAACACCATTGTTTTATAGGTAAATACCTAAGTGAATAGGTGATTTTGAGATTTTGTATTTTGACAAAGTTTGAGCTAAAAATATGGATAAGAGTGATTGTTTTAGCTTTGTTTGATAGGATCAAAATGTAAGTTTAAGATTGAATTGTTTTGATCAAATTGGATTTAGATTTACTTAATATGTGAATAAAGTGATATATAATGCATAAATTTTAGATGTTGGTGTGATTTTTTAATACATGAATAAGAGTGAATATTCAACGTATAAAGATTTTAGATTTGATTGTTGATTTGATTGCTTATGAATTGCCTATAATTGAATAAAGTGAATATTCAATATATAAGGCTTCTTGATTGAGTTCATATTTTATGTTTTAATTCATGAATAAAGTGAATATTCAACGTATAAAGGGTTTGTTTGAGATCAAATGTGCTTAAACAATGGATAAATTGAATACCCAATGAAAAAGGCTTAAATCATGAGATGATTTGATTTTGCTTAAGTCTAGGATTTTTGGTGAATCCAAAGACTAAGGATAAAAGGATGATTGGATTTGAGTGTGAAAAGTTTGTTGAACAAGATGGAATCAGTTGTCCCCAGCTTTCAGGCTTCTTCGGGGTTAGGGAGATTCTTTCACCAATGTTGTCCGAACAAGTACACGCACTAAAAAACAAATTCTAGCTACTTATTATACCCCTCAATCAATTAAGGATGATGTTCACCCCGATAAATTTTGGTATTCCTCACATATAGTAATAGTCAAGTGGGTTGCGGCACAACCAATTTTATTAGTCAATTACCTCAAGGTGCCAACTACTTTGGGGTTCTTGTGGTACTCCTCATAATGAATTTTAGGGATATGCCCAAGTACTTAACATAGTTAAGAAGACATGGGTTAATCCTTATCTAAACCTTCAATGACAATTTGTTTTTAGATTATTTTAAAAATAATTAGTAATTTTCAATGTTCTTTGGCCAAGGAAACCTACATGAAAATTTTCAGTAGTTTGTTGCTTGATTTTTTTGATAAAATTTTCCAATTTCACAATGGTCCTACACACAAATGATTAGTAATTTTCCAACACGATGTAAAATAATGAAACAAACTTCACCATTTTTTAATCTTAGGCTCACCCAATAGGGCATGAGACAAGAGCATACATGGTTTATTTGATTAGATTATATAAAGGTTAAAAGTAAAACAAGCATTAGATGTTGTTTTTATGAAAACCTACAAAAAATGTTTAGAAAAAAATTCTTAAATAGTAAACAAAAGTTAGCTAACATGCTAAAAATTATAAAAATAGTAAAATAAATAAACATAACGTTAGCTCATGCAACAAAGTGCACTAACATGACAATTTAATGTTAACACATGTAACTAGGCACACTAACGTGACACTTTAATATTAGTGCATGCAACTAGGTGCGCTAGTGTGACACTTTAACTCTAGTTTGTGTAACTAGGTCTAATAGCGTGACACTTTAATGTTAGCACATGCAACTAGGTGTGTTAGTGTGATACTTTAATGCTAGCATGCACAACTATGTGCTTGTAGACACTAAAATTAGGTCACACTCCCCTTTGGTCCCTCGACAAATAAGCACCCTTCATCACATTCACCTAGCCATGACCCCTTTCACCCCACTAATATTAATTTAATTAAATTAATGCATTATCCTCACTATATTTATTATTTTAATATCTTATTTTAAATAATATCCACACATACTGATTCACTTAGACACCTCACCAAGCTAACTTAACCTAAGACATGTTCTTAGTAAGTTGCTTAGAACTAACTAAGACATACCCAAAACCTAAAAATCAATGCCTACATTCCCTCTAACCAATTCATGCATGCTCAAAAGAAGCTCCCAGTCTAATCCGCGGGTTAATGACACAAGATCCAAGGAAATCAAGAGGATCTCCCTAGTTTAGTAAACCTAGGAAATCATGCCTTGATCAATGTTGGTTACCCTAACCATCGCCGGTTAAGCCGAAACCACTGTCGGTTACCCTTTTAACCCCAAAACAACCTTATTCTCAAGGTTGGAAGTTGGAAGAAAAAGGTTGGTGAGAATTATCACATCTCAAAGAGATAACACATCTTCAGAGAGTGAATTCTAGCGAGACCACGCATGCAAGGAAGGAGATCAAACATCTTTTCTTGCACAGCCATCCCAGCCATGATCTAATCTAACCAAGTAAAGAGGAATGCACATGCAGCCCATGTAGAATCTTTCCTTCAGTTGGTGATCACTTGCAACCTTCAAACCTCTCATCAACACCTCCATCCCTCACTCATAGGCATTCAGGACTGGAATCCAAGTAAGTATAATGTCATACTTTTCTAGGTTTATTTCATTTATCATCATTTCATCATCATTTTATCATCTATTGTTTACCTAGCCACCTATTGACCTTCTCCAACATTTCCACCTCCATATACCCATTAAAGCCTCACTGAAGCCTACCCCAGTCACCCAATACCTCATCCCGACCAACCAAAGTCCTTTGTGCAATCACAAAGGAGACCTAAAGCTTGTTCGTGACATTTCCAGTTTTACAAGAATCGACACCAGGTCCACACTGACCGCTATCAATTACCCTTGACCGACATCGATCTTTGTATTTGCCTACATAGCCCAAAACAGAGATCTACCCACTTAATTTCATCTCACCCTTATCCACCTGTGATCTACCCGAGACCTCTGTCACAAACTCGCAGAATCTTGAACCAATCATTTAACCTTTGGATTCTATTCTAGCTTAATCATTAGATTAGATCTATTTCTTATTGTGTTTTAAGTGGGATACCTAAATCATTTCAAATTACAATAGGATTTAATTTGTTTACAACATTAAATTGTTTAAAATAGTGGACTGACAGCCATCTAGGAAGTATCACACTTCCTGGATCTAGCATACGCTAGGCAGTTCACTACCCATATTGTTTAATTCCTTCTGGTGGTATTTCTTTGCATTACAAGTAGTTCCTCCTAGCCAAAAGGAAGCTCTCACGATCAGCTGTGGATTCAGAATTCATACACACGCAATAATCCATCAACCAGCATTTGAACAGGCATTCCTCCTACACCCATTACCCTATCTATTTCATCAACACTTCAAAGAAACAATCTAAGAAAAAGGTGAAACATTTTGGCACACCCGGTGGGACCCATCCGGGTTCCTTGCATTTCATTCATTCCTAGGAAAATTTGTGTGTTTTTTTCCTTCTAAAAGTGTACACACTAATTTTCTTCCTTGGTAATCCACCTCTTCTTTCTATTTGCTCTAAAGGAAACTTTTCTTTTCATGTAATTAAAAAGAATCATTTCTTCATGTTTTCTGCATTGTAGTGAAAGAGCATCCCTCTTCCTATTCATTTTATTATGTCATCCAATTTGACATTTCGATTTGGGCTTAAAAATAAGTGCATTCCATTCTGATTTATTGCATTATCTCACATTAATTGAGGGAAACTTATATGCTTTAGAAGTCATGCCCGGATGATGGTTGATAAATAAATCGTAGAAAAGTAGTTCTTTCCTTTTCTCTTTCTTTGAGTCTTACCAAACCTCAAAAAAATTCAAACTACATACATTCTTAAACAACATCCTACCTGGAAGAAGTTATAGGTGATCACACGACCATGGCACAGTGGGCACCCACTCATTGCTCTCTGTCGAGTCATACTTCGAGAGAGAAGCCCACCCCCACCATAACATACCTGAAACCTCACCTTTTAGATCTCCTTCTTTGTAGGAAGCCATCCTCACCAAAAAATCTATTTCACAATTCATGTGTCAATCCCTAAATAACATAAGCTAAAAAAACATAATAGAAAAGGCACTCCTAGGATCGCATTTTCTTAGTGTTTCTGCTTGGCTTGTGTTTTGAGGTGAGATATCACGTTCTTCACTTTTTTTAATTCATCCTTGCATGCTCCTTATCACAATTGGTGTGTATTCGGCTTCACCTAAGTAAGCTCGGGCCATATCATCATCATTCTCAAATTTTTGGGTTTGATTCTACATCAGATTTTAATTCACAACCACTTTTCTTTCATCACTATTTCAATTTCATAAGTACCGCCATCGATTATTTATGACCGTCATCGGTTACACCAAACCAACGTTGGTTCTAGGTCCTTTCCTAACCTACTCAAAAGGACATTTTAATTCACTTTCTTCCACTTTTCACAGTCCCTATCACTACCATCATACCCATTGACGTTGTAAACATCATCAAATTTGGCATACCTGTTAGATTTTACCTTCTGCCTAAGTTTTCACTCACTACCCATTTTTAATAGTAATGGTGTAGCGGATTACCCCGACCGGCGTTGGTTTTCCCTAACCGGCATCAGTTAGCCTATTTCACATTCTAGCCACCATTTGGTACTTAATATACTTTTTGTCACCAGATTCACCTGTTCTGCTTGTTCTCTATGTCATTTACAGAGAAGCAACCCTACCTGATCAGTATTGGTTCACATGGTGCTAACCCGAAGAAAAGAAAGCACACTCATATTTCATACTAGTTGTCAACCACTCCCACCTAGTCCTTCACCACCTTCCATTTTATCACCAGCCATGGATCCCATCCAGCCTATTACTATCGCTACTAGAGATGAGGAGTTCGCATAACTCCTTGACCAAAACCCTATCGCCTTGCAGTTCTACCTTTCCCACTCATCCACTCGAGAATCCTAGGGTCGGTTGATATACGGCATGCCTGTATCTATCCCCCCCAAATCTCACACCCACTTCCGCATCGGCCCCATCTGGCTCCATGCTACCTGCATCTACCTTACCCCTAGTCATTTTGTAGTTAGGTCTTATACCTGTTATGACTACCATGTCTATTACCTCCGTGGTACCCGTTACATCCACCGTACCCTCGAAAACTACCCTAAAAACAATCTCATCTACCCCTAATGTCTCACACATACCCGTAGCTACATTACCACCTCCAGTGTCGGTGACCCCTACCCCATTTTAGAACGTGGTCCTTTCCATTTCAAAATCATTAGCCCCTATTGCCGTTAGGGTTACCACAACCCTTCCACCCCCATATACATACTATCAACAACCTCATGTTTCATCCATTATACATTCTGGGTATGTACCCCCTATTTCACTACCTTCTTCTCAATCACCTACATGGCAGCCCCATACACTAGAGTGAAACCCCTATTATATGCCGAAAACCAACCCTCTCATGATATAGGAGGCACCCAATCATTACGAACCCACCAATGACCTAATTAAATTGATGTTGGATAAGATGCGAGACATTAGAGGCATCGGTTTCCGACTCCTACAACACTCTCATGTATGATGAGATTTGCAACAAGCCCATTCACCCATCCACTCCTATCCGCTCATACCCCGTGTATTGGGAAATGCCTAAGTTCAATCATTTCAATGGAAAGAAGACCCGTAGCAGCATTTACGGTCATTCAAACACAGGTTTTATCTTATCACTCATGATGATGCCTTGCTCTTGAGAATGTTTCCCATGTCCCTCACTAGAATTGCATTATATTGGTATAGTGGGTTACCTAGACACTCTATATTCTCATTCAATCAGTAGCCCAAGCCTTCTTGGATCATTTCTCTATCAATATCATCAAGAAGGCTACCATGACCAATCTATATTCCACACATCAGTATGAGGATGAATCTATTGTAGATTTTGTCGCTCACGACATAGCACATCAACCAACTTACCTTCACACTGCCACAAACATAACTCATCAAGCTCTTCACACGGGCTTGTGCTAGGCATATCTCACTGACCTTTCAGGTCCAAACCTTCCAAACTTTCGATGAAGCATTCACTATGGCACACAAGTTAGAGATTCGGGCCATCAAGAGAATAATATCCAATTACGCAATAAAAATTTGACATTCAATTCAAATGATACCTCTTCTTCTTCCAAACCACAGACCAATTATTCAAAAGCTAAGGGCACCGCTAACGTAGTGGTACTTAAGGCCGGCCCAACACATCCATCAAATTAGGCTACCCCTTCATCTAATCTCTCACCTGTCTAGACTTTTCAATTCAGACGAGAGCAAGCAGAAATATACCCCAATCAGGGAGCCTTACTCTTCTATCTTAGAAAATCTTATCAAAGCCAGAGCCATCACTCTTCCACCCATAAAACCACACACTAGTTTTGACCCTGCTCGCCCCATGCCCGCATGGTATAAAGAACATGATTTCTATAATTATCATCGAGTAAAGGGTCATAGTGATGAAACTACATCACTTTCAAAAATATTGTCTAAGAAATGCTTGAGAAAGGCGAGTTAACCGTGGATAATCCTAATGCACCTGCCAACCAAAACCTACACATCTTCAAGAAACCATTTCCCAACCATGCCCCTTCGTCTGATCAAACCGATGAGACCTCAACTCATGATACCCATACCCGCGAGGTTCACGCTATCTTTAATGATGTACTGTTGCCTCCCAATTACCCCATATTCCTTCCATAGAGGAGATCCTAGCCTAAAATCCTCCTTCCACATTAGAACCAACCTCCCCTATTCCTTCACCAATAGAGGAACACCTTTCATCTCCTTCATCACCTACGGAGGAATCTTTCACTAACATTGAGACCATCTCTCCGCTGACTTCACCACTTAGAGAGCCTTTAGCTATAGTACCTCCTCCACCCATTACCTCCTCCACCCATAGAGGAGCACACATTACGTCCTCCACCCATAGAGGCACCCATCATCTCCACCACCTATCATAGACCCGGTTGAGATACGTTTTCCTCTTGCAAGCACTCTCCATCACCACCCAAAATCCTATAGACCTACTTTCGGCTCTCTTACCCACTAAGCTCAAGCTAGCCAATTCCCCTTCTCTAAGACACATTTTACAGAATTTCCATTAGGTCCTCACCAATTCCACCTACAGACATGTCATTATCACGTTTGGCTAATCACTTAGATTATGTGGATAGAGCCTTACTATGGGGGTGCCTTTTACTCCCCATCTCAACACGAGATGCAGAGAGATCCTCACGATACCTCCACTATCTACCCAAAAATATTTCAACCAATCAAACCAAACCCAACCACCTCTATTACAACCCCTTCCATGACACCTGTTATAGCTCAAACCGCACCCTTACCCATAACTCAACCTACACCTAAACCCAAACCCATACATACAACATTTGCTTTGACTAAACCCATTAGCACTTTAGGGATCAACCCGACCACCAGCCTTACTCATCCACCTATCAAGTTGGATTTAGCTACATCCTCCAAATTCAACACCATACCTACTCTAAACCCAAACAAAGCACCAAACCCATATAACTCATACCCCGTTGTGCCAATCACACTGCGCACTGTCCCATTCGTTTTAAGATCTCAACTTCCCACATGGTCAAGAAACCTCCACCCATCAATAAACCAAAAACAACATCCCATTCCTTCCTCACAAACCTCTGACCTACCCAGATGCCCAACTTGACTTACACCTACACTTGCAGCCTCTTTACCACCCATACCTTCGATACCCTCAGCTATTGCTTCACTACCCACTACACTTCAGTCACTGTCTTACGCACCTCAAGCATGACCCACGTCATCTACCTTCACAAAACCCCATTATCCCCATGGGTAACTCACCCTCTTCCTCCATCTACTTTTCCTTCTATACCTCATACACCCACATCACCTTTACCCAAGAAGGTGCAACCCAAAAACAAAACTCCACTACCCCACAATAAGGTAGTCAAAATGACCACACACCCTCCTACCCGTCCATCTACTATACCCATACCTAAACAAACACGACCGACACCTAAAACCACACCAACACCCAAACCCATGGCTCAACCCCCTCCTCTTCTAAAGACCATTCCTCAACAATCACCTACACCTACACCCAAACCCATGTTCACTTCCCATTGTGATCCACTAGCAGGGTCTTATGCCAAAATTTTAACCAACCTCCTTGAGACCTCTGTCATCACATTACCGCCACTCAGACCTTATGACCCCCTCAAACCCAAGCCAAAAGGGTTTGACAATACTAAAATTTGTGCATACCATCGTGTGCCAGGACATGATGTGGAGAACTATAAGGCCTTGAAAACTGTTCTTATCCAATTGTGTCCACCAGAAACCAAATTTAACGATGACAACCTTCTCGACGAGGATCCTACTTCATCAAAACCCATTCCCACACTACCCACTCAATGACCACAACTTTCATCCTCACCGTTCCTAAAGCCACCCCAAGATTTGAAATTAACATGGTTTACATCAGAGAACTTGCCACGCCACCACCCAAATGTCATTGTGCCTAACTGACCTCATAGGGTTTTTCTCCTCTAGTAGGTTTTTTCCGTCATGTCATTATACCACTCACCCTACACCTTCTCCATTTTCCAACTCCCCTCATATCAACATGATACACGTCACTACACATGCTTAGAAGGACAAGGGAAAGAAAAGGAAACTAACCCACCAACCAATCCTATACCCAACATACCATCTGTACCCATACCTAAAATAACTATCTGCGGCCCCACGTACCCCATTTCTAATGGCATCACACATCGCACCATGCTCAAACAATTACACCAATCACCCCTCAAAATGTCCTTATATGACCTCATCCAAACCTCAAAATCCCATTGTCAAGCTCTCATGGAGGTTCTTCAATCAATTAAGGTTTTACCTAATGACCCTACACCCATAGCCTCCATTATCACACCCCATCATGTAGCCTCTCTCACCAAATTACCACCTTCATCTTCACCCCACCTTGTTCACCAAGTGGCCTCCCTTAGCTTCTTAGAGGAAGAGATCACGCCACACCAAAATGATGACCCGACCCAACCCTCTTCATCTTTATCCACATCGACAACATATGGGTATGCCGTGTGATGATTGATGGGGTGCTAGCATTAACATAATTTCATCCCATGCATTCACTCAAATGCGCATACCTAACAATTGCATGCATAAACACCCGGTCATGTTGCGTTCATTCAATGATGCTATCACCTCTACACTAGGCACCATCATCCTCCACATTCACGTGGGCCCCCGCACTATTCCCTAATTGTTTTACATTTTAGAGGGGAATTCCAATATAACCTGTTGCTTGGTAGACCCTGGATCCGTGTCATGGGTTGCGTTCCTTCCACTTTACATCGTTGTGTAAAGTTTGAACATGAAGGACACACCTATACCATTCTAGCTGACCCATCACCTTTTAAAACATGCAACATGCTTTATCGACCCAATGATGTGCTCATACCTATCAAGCCATATACCTCTACGACTACTACCACTTCACCAACACCGCCACCTACCATTACAGCCATTGTTTCTACCACACATACCTCCTCCATTCCCACTGCTGCCATAACCTCCATGGCTGACCCATCAGCTTCCCAATCCGTTAACTCCACCTCCACATCAAAATCCGACACATTATCCATACCAGGTACCTACATACTAACCACTGATCCCTTGGAAGGTGTTTTTCAATGCCTCACTCTGGGGGAGTACCGCCTATATAGTGTCAACACATTCTTTACTCCGCAGGAGTATGGACATCTTCACCAACACCCTCATTATGATCACCGCATAGGAGAATACCTCCTTTATGGTCCTGCTCATCTTCGTACTAGTCTTGCCTATGGGGGACTTGATACTACCACTTACACACCTGAACCACCATCATAAACCCGCCCATTTTCCGCTAACTTCCAATCACTTACCAATCTGCATTTTGCCTACACCTTCCTACACCACCGTGCGTGGAAGGCTTTTTGTTTTGGATTTTACGAGCAAGGCCTCCATACCATTATTCCATGTACCACCGGAAAACATAATGACTATAGTGGTATCAGCTTCCCCGAACCACCTACCAAACAGGCCCATATTGAACTCATTAAGGACACTATCCCTTCTTCACCCACTCCACCTTCATCACCACCTTCATCGACGGAGTCGATGGATCCTGAATCTATCCCTCCTAACTTTTTTTTTTCATAAACACCATTTCCTTGGGGCCTCTGACTTATCAACGCCAGGGCGAGGACCCTTCCACTCTTCCCTTCCTGTATTTTGAGATGATTGATGATGACACACCTTCAATCAACATCGTTCAATGTTAGGATGATGAATCCATACTCACCTACCTTGGTGTAGAAGACTCATATATTCATCGGTCGTTACCCTCTAAGACGTAAACCATGTTGAATGAATTGACTATCGAGATCAACATTCATACTCAGGATGACCCACACATCCTAAAGATCAAACAATCTTTAGATGCTTGCTTTGAACAAGAAGCCATCACTTCTTTTCTTAGAGATCATAACCACGCTTTCACTTGGTCTTACGCAAACATGCCCGGTATTGACCTCACCATATTGACCCCACCATAGTGACCTCATTCCCAGTGTTGTTGTACCAGAATGTCGTTACTCGATCGGAATCGCTTGGTCTTACACACATTCCCGGTATTGACCTCACCATAATGGTCCACAATATCATAACCATTCCCGATGCTAAACCCATCAAACAAAAGGCCGAGGAAAATGCACCCTCGTATTGCTCTTCTTGTCAAGAAGAACTTCAAAGATGCCTTCTTTCCATTTCCTTCATCTTACCCATTGATTATCCTCATTATATTTCTAACATTGTACCTATTACTAAAGCAACAGGGGGACTCCGCATTTGCATGGACTTCCATGACCTCAACCTAGCCTGCTCGAAAGACAACTTTCCCTTACCCGGTATTGATCAGTTGGTTGACCTCACCACTGGTCATGAGATGCTATCACTCATGGATGGCTTCTTGGGTTATAACAAAATTTTTCTTGCCCCAGAAGATCAACACAAGACCTCATTCATCACCCCTTGGGGGACCTTCTTCTATCAAGTCATGCCTTTTGGCCTTAAAAACATTGGTGCCACATATCAGTGGGTTATGACTTACATCTTCCATGACATCATGCATCGCATATTGGAAGATTACGTGGATGATCTCTTGGCCAAATCTAAACATTGCTCCAAGCACCTTACCATCCTTAAAACCATCTTTGATCGCCTCATTAAATATTACGTCCGCCTTCAGCCTAAGAAGTGCGTCTTCGCGGTTCCTTCAGGAAAGCTCATGGGATTTATCGTTTCCCTCCATGGTATAGAATTTGACCTTGCTAAAGTCAAGGCCATTCTCGAAATGCCTCCGCCCACTAACCTTAAACAACTCCATAGCCTGCAAGGTAAGTTGCAGTCTATTCACCATTTCATTTCACAATTATCTGATCGGTGTCAACCATTTCATCATCTGCTCAAGAAGGATGTCTCCTTTAAATGGGATGATGACTATCATAAAGATTTTGAGGCCTTAAAACAATACCTTCTCCAACCACCCATACTCATCCCACCTAAAGACGATCAACCTTTTTACCTATATATATCCGCTACTGATCATTCCTTGGGAGCCATGCTCACTCATCGTGATGAACAACACAGGGAGCAGTAGTTTATTACATAAGCTGTACTCTTTTGGACTATGAAACCCAATACAACCATCCCGAAAACTCTTCTTAGCCTTAGTTTTCATTGCCACAAAACTCCTCCATTACCTACTCAACCACAAAACCTATGTTGTGACCAATACCGACCCCTTACACTTCATGTACGCCAAACCTTATCAAAATCAGCGTGCCGCATGATGGCTTATGCTTTTATCTGATCTTGACCTTGAATTCATTCATCAAAATTCCATCAAGGGCCAAGCTATCACTGACTAATTGGTTGACACACCTATTTCCGGGGATCAACCTTCTAATTTTTACTTTCCAGATGAGTCAATTGCTACCCTTTCCCTAGACGAACCCCCTTACCAAATGACACTCTTCTTTAACGGTTCCAAGTGTCAAAGTGGGGGCGGGGCTGGTATTATCCTCATTCCTCTTGATGGAGAACCCATGCCTTTGTCTTTCAAACTAGATTTTGAATGTACCAACAATATTGCCGAATACAAAGCACTCGTACTAGGTCTCCAAGACGCCTATGCCCTAGATGTCAAATTTGGTGATTCTCAATTGGTCATAAACCAAGTCAATGGTATGTACCAATGTCGTAATGAGATACTTCAAAAGTATAAACATCATGTAGACATACTTTTGACCACCTTTGATCGTTACACCCTTCAAACCATCCCACGTTCCACCAACAAATTTGCAGATACCATGGCCTACGTAGCTTCTCAAATACTCGCTTCACCCGCCGATTCCAAAATCTTTGTCACTGTACAACACCTCCATTCGCCTTCTTATTTACCTCATGATGTTTACTCGATCGGAACCAATACCCCTGACTTGAGTGACCTTTGGTATAAACAATACTCGACTACCTTTCTCTCTCTATCTTACCTCCTGATCTCACCCGTAACGGACAACACGCCTTCTTTAAAAAGGTATCTCGTTACGTTATCCTAGGAGGACTCCTCTATAAGCATGGATTTGATGGTATTCTCTTACGATGCCTCAAAAATTCTGAAATTCCTTATACCATTAAGGAGGTTCATTATGGCATATGTGGAGTCACTTTAGTGGCCTTCTTATTGCTAAGTGTATTCTTTTCTAGGCTATTACCGGGTGACCCTTAACCATGATTGTTGCGACTATGTCAAACATTGTGTAAAATTCCAACTACATTCGAACCTTCATCATACTCCCAGTCATGCCTTACAGTTCACTCGTGACCTTTAACCCTTCTATCAATGGGTTTGGATCTTGTCGAGAAATCAATCCTCATTCTTCCCAATGCCATGAATGGATCATCACTGCTGCCAAATACTACATAAAATGGGTAGAAGCCATCCCATTAATTTCCAAAAAAGCTGAGAAAATATGTGAGTTCATTAACCACCACATCATTTGTCGCTTTGGTGTTCCTCATCGCCTCATCACTGACAATGGAAAACAATTCAAAAACAAAACATTACAAAAACTTTGTGATGCCTTCGGCATTTAGCTTAATTTCTCATCACCCTACTACCCACAAACCAATGGCCAAGCTAAATCCACTAACAAAACCCTCAACAAAATTCTCATAAAATTGGTTGATGATACTAGGAAGGATTGGCATACGCACATTCCTCTTGCCTTGTGGGCATACCACACTAGTATTCACACTTGCACCGCGGCCATACCACACTAGTATTTGCACTTCCACGTGGCCATGCCCTTTTCTCTGGTCTACGGTATAGAGGTTGTTCTACCTATCAAAGTCCATATCCCCTCACTCCATATTTCTCTCCATGACATGCTCACTAATGATGAATTTCATCAAGACTATTTAGCACAATGAGATTTATTAGACGAACGTCATCTTAACGCTCTGGATCACCTTCAAGTTTACCAACAACGTATCAAACGTGCCTATGACAAACGTGTTCATGAGTGGACCTTCCAAGTTGGTGACCTTTTCCTGAAAGCAAATAAACACGTAACCAAAGTAGAAAAAATTAAACGGGGAAAATTTTATCCTAATTGTCTTGGACCATACATCGTGACTCATACCTATGGATCAGGTGCTTATCGTTTATCTTCTCTCGATGGTAAACCTGATCTTGAGCCCTAAACACCTTACATATTCAACCATTCTATTGTTGACTCATTGTCCTACCTCACCCTTTGTCTCTCTCCGGCTCATCCCTTGAGTGCTACCCACTCCATACACCTCCCTAACGATTAAACCAGAATCATGTGAGTACCCATCACTTATTATCTTCCCTTGAATATGTGTACCATGGCGCTGCACATAGCATGATTCTCATGGATACTTTTCATCTACCTTTAGATGAGATCCCATGGTCATTTCACCTTGCCTTTTGAACAAGATTCCTATCCTCCACCTTGGTCTTGTCCATGACTTCAAAGACCTCACATGGGACCAAACTCCTTGAGTCAAACTTCTCATAAAAATATGACTCCCTCAAAAGGACATCTTCCTCTCGAAAATTTCTGCTATAAATAGACTGCTCCCTCGAAGGATAGCTATGTGAAGCTCTAAATAATAAAAATAAAAATAAAAATGAGAGCAACCAAGCTTCCCGCATCGATCAGCTTCACGAAGACCTCAAGGAGTTCCATATTATTTATCTCATATAGACTTCCCGCATCGATCAGTCTATCAAAACACTCAACCTTTTTGTCATGGACTTTCCCATTGTGACCTAGGTTCTCTTGCCCAAAGCACATACTACCTATACCATATAAAAATTTAACTACCTTTCACCCTTCTCACCCATTCCCACTCCCATTTCCTACTACCTCAAGGGACTTCTTGGAACTTAGACATTTGGTGATCATGTGACTACTTTTCATCGTAGAACATGTCAATTGTGCAATGTCTTTAGGGTCTTATGTTCATCACCTCCTCCAAGGTATGATCTACTTGGTATGATCCTACCCAATCAGTGGCTTTATTTCCCCCTCTTATCTTTTAACCATCTTTGTTTACATTTTGATTACCTTATACAGGACTTGGTCCTCGACGCTTACCTTTGGGGTAATCCTCCTCTTTCGCCATAATCACTTTCACCTACATCATTTTACCTACAATCTACCCACACCTATCAAACCTAAACCCACAACATGCCCAAACACCTACTGTCTCATTGTCATATTCTTCCCTAGCTCATGGGAGAACTACATCATCTTGAGGTCCCTTTTCACCAAGACTATGTAGGCAAGCACTCCGAGGGCATGGGGCCCTTGGAGGTTAGCTCGGCCATTCTCTACCCTAAACAATTCATCAACCATGCCTAACTCACCATTTACATCACATTTCACTTAGTTCCCCTTTTATGTACAAAATTGGAAATTAAGCCACATACATAACAATTTGCTACATATTTTATACATTTATTATGCTTACCAATTCTCTATCATCACTATGCATGGATTATACCACATCTCACATATGACCCATAGTATCATTCATTGTAAAACAATAATGAATCACAACTTCACCTACTTTCAATACAACCATGCCTAACCAAACCTAACTCAACCATGCCTAACCAACCTAACTCATCCATGCCTATAACCTGACTCAACCATGCCTAACCAAACCTGACTCAACCATGCCTAACCAAACCTGACTCAACCATGCCTAACCAAACCTGACTCAACCATGCCTAACCAAACCTGACTCAACCATGCCTAACCAACCTAACTCATCCATGCCTATAACCTAACTCAACCATGCCTATAACTTGACTCAATCCATGCCTATAACCTGACTCGATCCATGCCTAAACCGACTTGACTCCATCATGCCTAACTCACCTAATTTCCATCCACATCAAAGTAACAAATCCATATCTCATCTAACACAAGCCATAAACCAATATCTCATAAATACATCAACAAATCACAAAATACCATGTATCTCATCATATAAATCAATCAATATGTATCTCAACATACATGCCCATCTCATCATGTCCATCATCTCAAAAATGTCATCATAGACGTTGATATACAATACAAAATGTCATCGGCATGTAGGCCGGTCTCATATATACAAAAAGAATGAATCAATACAAAATCTCTTCAACACGCAGGCTGGTATATGCTCAAAATATACAAATCACTCATACATCCTCACTATCTTCAAAGACACAAAGCAGCATAAAATATATATATATATATATATATATATAAAACTAATATACATCAAAAATTAGGTGACCGCATATCAGGAATCTCGTCGGATGTCCTCCATATCTGTGTCACTTATACCCTCAACCTCCTATGTCCCTACTGGCACCTCACCTAGCGTTGGTCACTATGCATTGGTGGCCTCTCCCTGATTAGGCCTCGAGCTCGCTGACCTCTTGTGCTCTCCACACTATGAGTGCGGGATCTCATCCTCTCACTGGATGCCTGTTGTGCCCTGTACTCAACATAGGATATGAAATCTATCCTAGCTACCATAAGCTGGTCCTGATAATATCTTGCCTCACCTAGGGCATCCCATAACCTGGATACATGCATGGTCTGTGGTGGTCCCATAGGTCTCGGCCCCTATACCTACCTGCGGTGCAGAGCAGCTCGCCTATGCCTCGCCTTTGAACAACGACCTACTCCCAGTGCCTATGGTGGTGCCCCCTACCCTTGTGCTTGTATCTAGGCTTGTAAGGCCCCAATCTATGCTTGGGTTATGGCCAACTAGCCTTGTAAACCTACCACCTAATCCTGTAAGGCTGCCACCTGACCATTCCCCCCCTGACCATCTCCATCTCCTCCCTCCACCATTTGGGCTGCGCAGTGCGCCACCTGTATGTGTAGCTCTACTACCTCTGCCTCCAAACCCTCCAACTATGTCTGTAGTATACCCAACTGGGTAATCAACATAGCTACCTACCCCTATAGGGAATTTCTCTACATTATAATGGTAGCTAGGTCTGGTTGCCCCTGTCCTCGGGTGGTATTGCTCATAATCGAGCCGCCCACCACTTCATGTATCTGTATGTACATCCAGGGGTCATCTATCCACTAATCCACTGCTACTTTTCCTCCCCGCAGCGGCACTTTGTAGGCTGTGGTAAAGGTAAGGGCCTCTCCACGTCATCTCTCCGATACTATGAGAAGGGCGGAGGAATGTCTGTCTGTAAGAGCCCAAACTACCATTAGACTCTATCTACTGGGATCATCTCATCCTCCCTAGCACGATGACCCCGTATCCACCTCTCTCTAGCCGGAGCTCGATAGCTCCTCATGGATATGCCTATATGAGGAGAATCCCACATATGGCCTCTCGGATAATGTCCACTCCAAATAACCCCTCTAATAACGCCAATAATGGGCCACATCATGTGTTAGCCTATCCGATCTCCGCTCTCCTATCACCGGAACCCATCTCATGTATCCCACCCGCATAAATCTAGGTGGGAATGCATCTACTCGAGGCATCCCTATAAGTCACATGCACACTATGTGCTCGTATGCCCAAGCAGTGTAGTATAAATGTACAACACAAGATAAACACATGCAACCGCCCATATGCCCACATCTCTCTATATAGCTACACCAAGAATGTTGGTGCCTAGGCAAAGCGTGTATCATGAACCATAATATCATGGATTACCCCCATCAGTGATCGTGGAAAGCTTCCACCCTCTGCATCTGGCAGTGCATAGCAGCACACCGCTCCATCCATCAAAAACCACTAGCCTCGTCTCATCCAAACGGGCTAGGTACATCTCTCCATAGCTCAAACTGGCGCTATGGAATCTCATATCATCGATTGATCCCTCACCAAAAACTGTCCCAATCAAATCCTCTGAGGCCTCAGAGGAGATAGAATACACCTGGGAACCCAATATGGGTAGCCACAAAATTGGAACACGTCCTCTAGGGTGATAGTCATCTCACTCGTCCAAAAGTGGAACGTGTTGGTCGCGAGATCGCATCTCTCGATGAGTGTGACCATCAAGCTGGGTTTCCAAACAACATATCGATAGCGATGAATCCCAATCAAGCCCACTACCTCCACATGTTGGAGCTCCAAAGGGGTCACTATGCCATGCAATGTGACTAGTAGAGGGAGAACCCATCCCATATATAATCGTGCTCTCCCCTACATTCAATCCAAGAACAACATTAATCTACATTTACCATGACCATATTCACCAATTATCATTAACCTCCACCCTATTTTCACCCTACCCATCTCAATTACCTAGCCCACATCACTTTTGGACCCTTGTGCCTCAAATCCCAATAGGTGCCAGTTCATCCTAACCGACTCCGGTCACCCTTAAACGGCATCAGTCACCTATTTGGTGATCGATACTGGTTCACCTTTACCAACCACATTTACCATGTAACTGGAATCGGTCTCCTGTTTGGTGACCGATACTGGTTCTACCCAACCGATGCCGGTCATCACATGCAGAAAATCCCACGACTTCCCAAAACCCCCATTTTCTAAAAATCACTCCCCTTCCCCTTTTACCCCACCTATAATGACCTGAACTACCCTTGGACCTCTACCCACCCCACCTATACCATTTACTACCCTTCCCTTCCCTCTTTTTACCCGTTATTCCCCCCATACCCAAATTTTATTTTTACCCACCCACAAAACACAAAAATCTAAAATAACAATTATCCAAACCTCTAATCTATCGCTTACCTCATCATCATGCTACCACCATCTCGGTGGCACATCTAGCTGCATGCTTTATGCGGTGGCTGCCGAGATCCCTCTCCGACCTCTGCCATACCCGAATAACTACTCACAACCTCTGCCCAATCAAATCTCTCGCCCTGATCCCGTGGACCCACTGCTCACCAACCCAACCCTCATCTAATCACACTGCCAACTCACATCCTGTTTCCTTTAGACACTTTTCTCTCTTTTCTCTCCTTTTTGTCATTTTCTCACTTCGCAAATAACAAATGAATAATAAAAACATAGATTTTTTATTTTTATAACCAACTCGACCTAACGACGTCGGTTACCCTTGACCGACATCGGTCGCGTGCCCTACCTCACCATCGTCTCGGTTTTCCTATACCGACATCGGCTATCCATGACCAGCATCACCATAATCACCTGTAAAAATCCCTCAATTTTTTCCTTTTACCTCACAATTTACCTTGATCCTTTACCCCACCCTTCACCCTGATCCTTTCCCCAACCACACCTTTACCCAACCCATTTACCTTCCCTTTCCTGACCTCCTCACTTACTACCTCCATTTTTCCTCCTTTGGGGACTCATTATTTTACCCCTACCTTGGCCTTTACCCGTACTGTGACCTAGATATTTGGACCTGACCATCACTAGTGACCTTTGACCTCATGTGTTTGCTATACCTTACGGCACTGTTACCTATGTTGATTGACCTGATGACCTTACCTAGCCTATTGTCATGACTGTTTATCCCAACCCTACCTTTGGTGTACTGGAACATACCTAAACGTTCCTGCACCTAACCTACATTGTGTTTCCTGACCATATCCTATACCTTGGATACCAGACTCACTTCAACCTTATTTGGGATAAACATATCGACCTTAAACGATGTGGAGTTTTCCTTCTCTTCAACCCAGTAGTGTCCTGCAGTTTATTCATGTGCATGCATTTGATTGTTGCTACCTTTGACCCAAACCCATTACCTAGATTTCCCACAAAGACCTTTAACCCTTTCTCCCTCGTGCCCACCTGCCTCTTCCTCCCATTTACCTTTTATCAAACCACTCACTGATTCCCCCTTCTGCCTCATCAGTTCCTAGTTTGAGGGGGATCACCTTCACCCGCACATGGGGCAACCACATCTTATTTTTGTTAGTGTTGCTTACCAATACAAGCTATGTAACAAAAAGGGGTAAAATGTAGACACTAAAATTAGGTCACACTCCCCTTTGGTCCCTCGACAAATAAGCACCCTTCATCACATTCACCTAGCCATGGCCCCTTTCACCCCACTAATATTAATTTAATTAAATTAATGCATTATCCTCACTATATTTATTATTTAAATATCTTATTTTAAATAATATCCACACATATAGTTCACTTAGACACCTCACCAAGCCAACTCAACCTAAGACCTATTCTTAGTAAGTTGTCATAACTAACCAAGACATACCCAAAACCTAAAAATCAATGACTACATTCCCTCTAACCACATTCCCACATGCTCACAAGAAGCTCCCAGTCTAATCCATGGGTTAATGACATGAGATCCAAGGAAATCAAGAGGATCTCCATAGTTTAGTAAACCTAGGAAATCCCACCTTGACTATGTCGTTTACCTCTAACCATCGCCGCTTAAGCGTAACCGCCGCGTCGGTTACCCTTTTAACCCCAAAAAAACCTTATGCTCAAGGTTGGAAGTTGGAAGAAAAAATTTTGGTGAGAATTATCACATCTCAGAGAGATAAAACATCTTCAGAGAGTGAATTCCAGTGAGACCACACATGCAAGGAAGGAGATCAAACATCTTTTCCTGCACAACCATCCTAGCCATGATCTGATCTAACCAAGCAAAGAGGAGTGCACATGTAGCCCATGAAGAAGCTTTCCTTCAGTTGGTGATCACTTTCAACCTTCAAACCTCTCATCAGCACCTCCATCCCTCACTCACAGGCATTTAGGACCGGAATCCAAATAAGTATAATGTCATACTTTTCTGGTTTATTTCATTTCATCATCATTTTATCATCTATTGTTTACCTAGCCACCTATTGACCTTCTCCAACATTTCCACCTCCATATACCCATTAAAGCCTCACCAAAGCCTACCCCAGTCACCCAATACCTCATCTCTACTAACCAATGTCCTTTGTGCAATCACAAAGGAGACCTAAAGCTTATTCTATGACATTTCTAGATTTCACAAGAACTCGGACCTGGTCACACTCGACCACCGCTCGGTTACCCCGATCGACATTGATCTCTGTATTTTCCCACACAGCCCAGAATAGAGACCTACCAACTTAATTTCATCTCACCCTCATCCACCTATGATCTACCCAAGACCTCTTTCAAACCTATAGAACCCAGAACCAATCATTTGACCTTTAGATTCTATTCTAGCTTAGCCTATTAGATTAGATCTATTTTGTATTGTGTTTTAAGTGGGATACCTAAATCATTTAAAATTACAATAGGATTTACTTTGTTTACAGCATAAAATTGTTTAAAACAGTGGACTGACAGCCATCTAGGAAGTATAACACTTCGTAGGATCTAGCATACGCTAGGCAGTTCACTACCCATATTGTTTAATTCCTTCTGGTGGTCTTGCTTTACATCACAGGTAGTTCCTCCTAGCAGAAAGGAAGCTCTCATGATCAGATGTGGATTTAGAAGTCATACGCACACAATAACCCATCAACTATAATTTGAAAAGGTATTCCTCCTACACCCTTACCCTATCTGTTTCATCAACACTTCAAAAAAAATCTAAGAAAAAGGTGAAACAAAGGTTCTAGCATGAAACTTTAACACTATCACATGAAACTAGGTGTGCTAGTGTGCTTTTAATGCTAGAATGGGTAATTAGGTGTGATAGCATGACAAAATATTTTTCCCAATTAGAACTGTTTAGGGTAGCACAAGTCAAGTTACGGTAGTGTAGAGAACTCGTAGATGTACAAAATTGAAGGAAAAATGATAGAATGATTCTTGTTTTGAATTTCTCACATTTTACCCCACCAAATTTCTTGAAAATTTTTAGTAGGCTTCAAGCAAGTATAAAAGATAAAAAAGTTAGATTGAAAAAAATGAGTTAGAAATGATAACAAAAATGTGTGGGAGTTACACCGGTGTGCTAGAATGTAAACAAGGAAAACTAAAACAAATGAAAGAAATCAATAATAACAATGCAATACAAACATTTCTTCAAGTTATCTTGTAAGCTCGATGAGATAGTTGAAGTGTGGAATGGATTACCATGCTTACTGGATCTATTTTAATGATTTTAATGTGGATTCTCAAAACTTTTCTCGAAATGGAAGAAGGATTTCCTACGAGTAATGTATAATTAAATGGCTAGCATCACGATGTACAAATTCTAATGGAAAATTAATAGAGTAATGCTGAAAATTCCTAAAGCTTCCGAGAGATGATTTGTGATGGAAAGATCTTCTTATTTATAGCTGAAGGAGAGGCCATGGATTATGGATCAAGATTTGAATAAGTTGCAGAGTTGAATGAGTGAATTTTCTTGATTTAGAAAGTTGAATTGTTACGAGCACGGTTTTGTAAAGATGCTTGCTGCGATTGTCTACTTATATGGTTTTATGCACATGGTAGATATAATGTAACATTGCGGATGTTTTTTGAATCTAGGTATGAATTCTGTAGAGTTTGTTGAGTATATATCGTAACAGATCTGGGTATTGTATTGAGAGAGTGGTGTCTTGTAATAAAATCTAAGCAAGTGATTCTTGGTGGACGTAGCTCAATTAGGTGAACCATGTTAAATATTGTCTCTTTGTGTTATGTTATTTTATTCTACACTTTTATTTGAGATCTGTAATATTTTACTCGCATATTAGTTTCTCTTTGTTGTGATTCTGTGAGGGAATATTCGCATATTTTATCCCTTATTTCCTAACTATTAGTATCAAATCCTGGTTTGGTTTCTTTGAAGTGTTGAATTGTATGGAAAGTTTTATCTTTAGTGGGAGCTATGGCAGATGGTGGAAGATCAAGGGTTGATAAATTCAATGGGTAGAATTTCAATTTTGGAAGGCGCGATGGAAGATTACCTTTATCGGTAGGATCTTTATATTCGATGTCTAAGAAGGTGAACAAACCCTCAATCATGACGGATGCAAAATGGAATTTTTGGATAGGAAGGCACTTGGGACAATCCGGTTGTGTCTTGCATCTTCGATATTATTTAATGTTTCAAAGGAAAAGACTACAAAAGAACTAGATGGATGCATTAGGAAGTTGTAAGAAAAACCCTCTACCTCTAATAAGATATTTTTAATGAATAAATTGTTTAATATGAAGATGTCTCGAGAATGGTTCAAAGAGTTGAGATCATTTAAATGATTTTAATATGGTTGTAAATATACTAGCTTCAGTTATAATAGAATTTGATGAAGAAGTTAGGGCTTTATTAGTTCTATGCTCTTTACCTGAGAGTTGGAATAGCTTGGTAATGGCGGTAAGCAACTCGGTTCCAGCTAACTCAAAGTTGAAGTTTGAGGATGTTGTAGGGGTGATTCTAAGTGAGGAAATGCAAAGAAAAATCTCCACGAAATCTTCTAATTCAGGGAATGCTTTAACAGTGGAAACTAGAGGGAAATAGAAGAATAGAGGAAGCCGTGGAAAATCAAAGGATTGGGCAAGGTCAAAATCCAAAATCAAGATAGTATGCTAGCACAGTGGAAATTCTAGGCATGCAAAGAAGGATTGTTGGGAGATTTGGGAAAAGAAGAAACAACGGGAAGAAAACAAGGAGGAAAATTTTGCAACAAGTAATGTATGTTAGGATGCTTTGACTCTTTCTTTGCACAATATTACTTTGAATCTTAGATTTTAGATTCAAGGGCTTCTTTCCATGCTACTCCACATAGGCATTATTTTTTTATTATGTTCAAGGAGATTTTGGGCATGTTTTTCTTGGTGATGATGAGCCTTGCATCATAGTTGGAAAATGTTCTATTCAGGTTAAGATGCAAAATGGGAATACTTGGCTATTAAAGGATGTCAGACATGTGCCTACATTAAGATGCAATTTGATATCGGCGGGGTGATTGGGAAGTGATGGTTATCTTGTGATATTTACATAAGACTCTTGGAAGGTTACCAAGGGTGTTATTGTGGTGGCAATACGTAAGAAGGTTGGAACCTTGTATTTAACCACTTATAGCACTAATTTTTGTAATCTTGTTGCTTCAAAAGTAGATACAACATTGTGGCACTATAGGCTTTGTCATATGAGCCATAAGGGCGTGGAGATCATAAAGAAGGATTTTCCCGGATATAAAAAAATAGGTTTGGAGTTCTATGAGGACTGCATATATGGGAAACAAAAGCGAGTAAGGTTTCTCAAGGTTGGACCTACAAAGAAAGAGAGTAAGTTAGAGCTGGTGCATTCTAATGTGTGGGGGCCAGCTCAGGTATCATCTCTTGGGGGTTCAAGTTATTATGTTACTTTTATTGATGATGCAACAAGGAAAGTTTGGGTTTATTGTTTTAGAAACAAATCAAATGTATTTGACACTTTTGTTAAATGGAAAGCCTTAGTAGAGAATGAAATAGGTCTTAAGCTAAAATGTCTCAGGTCAGATAATGGAGGGGAGTATTACAGCAATGAATTTGATGATTATTGTTCTAAGAATGGAATCTATAGGAAAAAGACGGTTCTATGAACTCCACAACAAAATGGGGTGTCAAAAAGGATGAATAGAACAATAATGGAACGTGTTAGAGCATGATGTTACATGCAAGACTACCTCTTTCTTTTTGGGCGAGAAGCAGTGAGCACAACTGGTGTACTTGATAAACAAAGGACCTTGAAGTACCTTGGATGGAGGCATACTTGAGGAGGCTTTGTATGGTAAGAAAGTTGATTGTTCATTTCTTAGAGTCTTTGGATGTGAGATGGTTGTCCATATAGAAAATGATGATAGGACTAAGCTAGAGGCTAAATCAAAAAAATGTACTTTCATTAGTTATGGTGGTGATGCCTTTGGATATAAATGTTGGAGTATTAAGGACGAGAAAATCATTCGATCTAGGGATGTGGTCTTTAATGAGAAAGTCATGTATAAGCAGCAATTGTAGGAAAATAGGGAAGAATCTAAGAAAGAATATGCAATGGTAGAGGATATTTCGGATGGGAAAGTGACACATGAATCAGTTTAGGAACCTCCTCAATAGGAACCCTAAACTCCTATATTGAGGAGGTATTCTAGGGTAAGAAGAGAACCTAAACGTTTTTCTCCTTCTCTTTATTATTTATTACTCACTGATAGTGGAGAGCCAGAGAGCTTTGATGAAGCAATGTAGGTAGATTCCAGGAAGAAGTGGGAGCAAGCCATGGATGAGGAGCATCAGGATCTAATGGAGAACCGAGAAAGGGATTTGGTGAAGCTACTGTAAGGAAAAAGAACATTACGTAACAAGTGGGTGTTCGAGTCAAAGAGGAAGAATGGGGCAAGAAAAGATACAAGGCCCAATTTGGTGGTCAAGGGTTTTCATAGAAAAAAGGTATAGATTTTGATGAGATTTTTTTCCCGTAGTAAAAATGACTTCTATTAAAACTGTTCTTGGAATAGTTACACGAGAATACTTGCACTTAGAGTAAGCTTGCTGTAAAGACTTCATTTCTCCATGGTGATTTGGAGGAGGATCTATATATGTAGCATCCAGAGGGATATGAGGTCAAAGGTAAAGAGGAGATGGTGTGCAAACTAAAGAAGAGCTTGTATGGCTTGAAACAAGCTCCATGTCAATGGTATAAGAAATTTGATAGCTTCATGATGGAGAAAGGTTATATTATATTTCATTCTAACCATTACATGTATACAAAGAAATTTGAGGATGGCAGTTATATTATCCTGTGTCTGTATGTGGATGACATGTTGGTTGTAGGTAAAAACATGTAGGAAATAAAAGTACTCAAGAAGTAGCTAAGTGAATCCTTTTCTATGAAGGATTTGGGGGAAGAAAACAAATCCTTGGTATGAGGATATCTCGGGATAGGAAGGAATGGAAGCTGACTTTATCTCAAGAAGAGTACATTAATAAAGTCTTGGAGAGGTTTAATATGTAGGATGTTAAACCGGTTGGGACTCCTTTGGCGGAGCCATTTCAAGTTATCAAAGGAGCAGTGTCCCAAGACAGAGTAGGAGAGAAACCAAATGTCCAAGGTACCTTACTCATCAAAGAATGGACAATTTGATGTATGCCATGGTGTGCACTAGGTATGATATTGCCCATACAATGGGGAGCGGTGAGTAGATTTATGAGTGATCTAGGTAGAGATCACTGGCAGTAGTAAAGTGGATCCTTCGGTATTTGAGAGGGACCATGGGGACAATTTTGTGCTATAGTGGATCAGACACCACTTTGTGTGGTTATGTAGATTTAGATATGGCTGGAGATGTGAACAACATGAGGAGAACAAAAGTTATGTTTACACTGCGTAGGTGGGATAGAAGTGAGCGGGGATTTCATGACTACAGAAGCTGGTGGCTTTGTCAACCACAGAGGTTGAGTATGTTGCTGCCACAGAGGAAAGAAAATAAATTATTTGGTTACAACAATTTCTTGAGGAGTTAGGGCATAAGAAGGAGGAAGGAAAGCTACATAGTGATAGTTAAAGTGCTATACACCTAGCTAATAACTTTGCTTTCCACTCTAGGATGAAGCATATACAGTTAAGGTACCATTTCATCAGGACAACTTTGGAGGAAGAGAAGTTGAAGCTGGAGAAGATTCATACCATTCTAATCCTACAGACATGATGACCAAGGTGGTCACAAGGGAAAAACTGAAGTTGTGTTCAACTTTGGTTGGTCTTCACGGAAACTAGTGAAGGGTTGAGAAGCTTGCTCAAAGGAAAACTAGTCTCCAAGTGGGAGATTGTTAGGTTATGGATCTTGTTTTCATGTGAGAAAGTGTTGAATATTGTACACTAAGAGTATTGTACACTTTCCATAGTTGTCTCACCGGGGAAAAAAATTTGGCCTTAAAACATCTATGATATATCGGGAAACTTGATTTTCTCATATGGGCTAGATTTTTGACCCATAGGTTTATGGGATGGTTTGGCCCATGGTTTTAATACCCATGGTTTTGTAAAAATTCTTAAGTAGTTTTATACTTATATGGTTTTATGTATATGGTAGATATAATGTAAGATTGCAGATGTGTTTTGAATTCGGTGTGAATTTTGTAGAGTTTGTTGAGCATAGCTCCAAACAGATGTGAGTATTGTATTGAGAGAGCGATGGCTTGTAATAAAATTTGAGCAAGTGATTCTTAGTGGACATAGCCCAAATTGGGTGAACCACATTAAATACTCTCTCTTTGTGTTGTGTTATTTTATTCTAGCACTTTTATTTGAGATCTTTAATATTTTCTGCATATTAGTTTCTACTATTGCAATTCTATGAGGGATTATTCCACATATTTTATCCCTTATTTCCTAACAAGAATCTACGTCAAGACCCTCATATTGATAGGTAGAAAAGTAGCAGGATAGACATGAATAAAATTTGAAAAGGGGTTGACGAATCGGAGGTTGTGAAGTGGGGATCCCTACACTAATATCTGCAGATGATGGAGGGGTAGATGTTGTAGGGGCGATGGATGTAACAACTACGATAGTTGTCATAGGTGCAAAAGATATTGATGATTTAGGGTTGATCTCGAGAAATGACATGTGATGAGGATGGAGTGGGTAATGTTACACAGTACTAGCTGATACAAAATTGGGGAAAAATTCGGGAGACATGGAGGTAGGCATCCCAAATAAAGGTTGACCTGACAAGTCACGGGTGGAAGAATGGGCTAAGTAATATTGTAGGGTGGCGGTATTATGATCGATGAATTTATTGAATTCCTTGTCACTTGTAGGTACAATGGGGTGTACATTGGGATCCATATGCAAGGAGATAGAAGGTGGTGATGGGCTAGGGGACAACGATCAAAACTAGTGTGAAATACTAGGGCGTTGACTTGTCTATGAGTCAAAACCATGTGAATAGTGGTAAGACAGGTGATCTGAGCTTTGTTGATGGTGTAGAAACATAGAAATAAATGATGAAAGAAATTTGGAAAATGATAATTGGTTGTTGTTTTGATAGAAAAATCAAAACATAGAGACCGATGTTGGTAGGATGATGTAACCAATTCCGGTCCACCGGGCCGATGTCAATTCTCGGATAAATGGAAAATTTGAAAAAATGGAGATGAAGGGTGAAAATCAGGTGGAGCTAGACTCTGCTGATGGTAACAAAGATTTGGAACTATCATAAATGACATAAATAAGTCATAGAAGATATCTAGGTGTGAACGGAATAATGTTTTGGGAAAAACAACCAAAACAGATGGGAACCAATTTCACCAATTAACCGATGTCGATTTAAATAGGTAACCGATTGTGGTCAATGGACCGATATCAAGTTACTATGAAATTTGAGAAGATAATGAAATTTTGAATTTAAAAGTGATTACTTCCAAATAAACACCAACCCAGAAACTGAGTATGGCAATGATAAGTCCTAACACACTCAAAAAGAGTCGAAATACACCAATTGTGATTATGGAGTATGTAGGGAAATAAAAAGAGGGGAAATGATCTCACAACTCAAAACACAAATCAAAAAAAGCTAGCAAACACACCAAATCCTAGGTAATAGATTTTTATGTTGTGTGGCTTATGCCATTTAGAATTGACTGTAAGTAGAATAGAGTTTTTGTCAATGAGGGTGCCCTATAGGCATCCTATGGCTGGTTTCAAGTTTTTTTATTAAGGGACCCGATATACCTTTCGGTACATGTGGTACAACTCTGATATGATGACTGGCTAGAACACTAGCTGGATCCACCGCTAATCTGATTATTAGTCGTTAATGGTAATTTTTGGGAAGGAAGATGTTTAAGCAATGAGTAATTTGTTTCAGTGATTTGGTTTGGGGTGTGTGTGCAAGAAGTGAGCTATACTTAATTCTTGCCAACCATCAACTGGTCATGACCTCCAATATATAGGTTGCAAATAAATTTAGGTGAGATAAATGCAACATACACAGGATGAAATGTAGATATTTTTAAGCCCAAATCAAAAGTGAAATTGGATGTAGCAAATAGAGAATAGGTCAAGAGGATGATCTTTCACTAAATGCAAGACAAAATAAAAGAATTTTTCTTTTTAACTCAAAATACAAATTTCACTTAGAGAAATAGAAGAAGAAGAAGAATGTTCCTAGAGAGAAAGTTTAATGTGAACTCTTTTGAAAGGAAATATACACACAAAGATTCCCTAAGAATGAATAATGAAAAAGAACCCAAATGATAGGGTCCCACCAGTGTGCCAAATTTTTCACCTCAAATTAATGTGATAAAACAAATAAAAAGGTAATGGGCATAGGATGAATACCTGTGTTATATAGATGGAAGAAGGCATTGCAAGCACATTGTAGACTCTCGATCAAACTGATTGCGAGAGCTTCCTTTTGGCTAGGAGGAACTACCTGTAAATCAAAACAAGACCATAAGATAATATTAAATAATATATGGTAGTGGACTACCTAGAAAATGCTAGTTCTAGGAAGTATGTTACTTCCTAGATGGTTGTCAATCCACTATTTAATACAACTTAATGCAAGAAGAAATGACAAAGAAATGATTCCTACTATAATTAAAAAGATTTAGGTGTCTCTTATTAAAAACAATAAACAAATTTAACTTAAAAGGAAAGGTTAGGCTTGGTCGGAGGGTTGATGGGCTGGTTTGGATCTACAAGTGTGGTAGGGACTGTAGGTGAAGTCTGGGTGAAGTTAGGAAAGGTTTTGGGTTGTTTTGGGAAAGTTGTGAGCTTGTTGGTTTAGGGAAGAATTTCGACTCGAGACCGACGTTGGTTAGGTGACCGATTAAGGTATTGGGTAGTGATCGATGTCGCTTAGGTGAACAATGTCGGTATTTGGTAGTGTTCGATGTTGGTTGGGTGACCAAAGGTCGTAGGGGTAATTTATTAGTGACGTTAAAATTGAGTAACGCCAAATTACATAGAGTGATGGGGCTTTGGATAGGTTTGTGGGATTTTTGTAGAAAATTAGAGATTCTGGTATGAGGGTTTAGGTAAGGTGTAGGAGGTTAAATGGAAATAATATTGGTCAAATGCATTGGATATTAGATCCGAGTAAGGAAAGAATAAAAGGAATGGTAAATAACTTTAAAATTTTTAAGAAAGTAAAAATGACAAAGGCAAGACAACACTTACTTGTTGAATGTAACCTGGAGGTCATTAGTGGTGGTGGTTGCAAAAGGTGGTGATCTAGAGTGAATATAGCAACAAATCAGTATGGTGCCTTCGTTGTGTGTGTTATAACTCTCGAGGAACATGTGGATAAATAGATGATGTTAGAATGTTGTGATAGGCTCTGGAAGGTTGCAAGGTCGCATGATTGCTTGAATGTATTAATGCAAGAAGGGTAAGAAAAATAATTCAGATTTGGAACTGAACAAAGAGTTATAAAATATTATTTAACCTAACCAATGGTGGTTAGGGAACTAATGCTAACTAAGGGAAAATCAGCATCGGTTAAGGAGAATTGGTCCAAGTTTCCAAAAACAACATGATATTTGCTAAGTTTGGTGTGATATTGATTTTGTCTGGGTCTAGAGTGTTGAATGGCATTAATAGGAGTGTTGAATTGGTTAGAGGATTAATAGGTCATGAATGGTTAGGGTTAGAAAGAGTCTTAGACATTTAGGATAAGTAGAGACTTAGTCTAGGTTCATTAATAGGATAAGAATAGGTCTTAAGATGAGGTGGAGGGCTGTTGTGGCAAGATGAGGTGGATATTAGTTTAATTAAGGTAATTAAATTAATAATAGTGTGAGGATGATGATTAATTTAATTATGAGCAATTAAATTAATGTTAATTTATATAAATAGGGCATGACTAGGTGTGGTGTAGAATTATTGAATCAAAAGGGGTTAAAGGGATGTGTCTCAAATTTGGGTGTCTACACCTTGGTCCCTATCTTAGGGACACCACCGGTCCTGTTACATTGATGAAGTCATTATTTTTGATCCATTGCAATTGTAGCAATACAAATTCTGATACCGCTAGGAATCTAAATTATCTTTATTAAAGGAAAGAGAGTCGCCACCTCATTCTTGACCATATCCTAGAATGTAATGATAATTTTTGTTGATGATGAGTCATCAATGACATGAGAGAACTCAAATATTTAAACACAATGGTAGACCTCGAGTTAAGATTTCAAAAAACCTATCATCCGCAGCAGTCCAATTCGAATATGGCATTTTTATCATTGCATATTGTGCATCCATGATGCGGATCTAAATTTGATACAAGTCCTTAAGAATCGATTCAAACACTTCCTTCTTCACGATGGTGTGAGAATATAAGGAACTCATTTCGATACACCAAAGTGGGAGTATCTCATCCAAATGATTGACCTCCTTTACAAACTCCTCCTTCATCTTGTTTACTTCAGATAATGTTTCACAAGCATACTTGATGAGAGAAATGATGTCTGGACACAATTCCTTGCCTTGCTCAATGATTTCCTCAATCCACTTCTCATTTGTTTTCCCCACATCATGTATTCTTGTTCTTTCTTGATTTCCTTGGGGTCAATATTGCTAATTAGAGGGATATCTTTGATCAAAAGGGAAGATGTTGATTCAAGCCCTGAGAAGGGTTGAATGTATGCACTGAGAGCTCTTACATGTTCCTCCAATTGCACAATGGTTCACATGTATTCTTCGACTCAAGAAAGAATATGGGAAGAGGATTCATTGAAAAAATGAGAGTCACACTCATGAGAGGCTTGACCCAATGAAATACAAGTCAACTCATGGTCACGTGGAATCATTTCCTCCATGGGCTTATCAGACTTAGGCCTAGAAACTTCAACATACCTAAGTTACACGAGGTGCCACCAAGAAGCGAGAAGTTGTTTGATACTTATTTCTTTGATTGGATTTCAATGTTCTAAATATTTCCATGGGACTGGGAATGGCAATGAGCTAGGTTGTTCTTGGCCCACTTTCAATCATTTCTTGAATCCATGGAAATGGCTCTTCGGGAGTTACCACAATGTCGGTCACTGGAGTACTTGCAAAATATTGCCAACTCTTAATCATTATGGGGAAGCTCTAACCTTTGAGAATACATACCTAGATGCTTATGTATAGAAATTTTTTTTTATGAATCACCTCTTATTTTTTAACACTTATCAAATTGTACAATGTCCCTATGTTTTACTTATTTCGCTCCGTTATGTTCTCGTCTTGATCATGTACAAAACTTTGATCCCTTAAGACCTTTGTGAAGGATGAAATGACTTGTTTTAGAAATGAAACCACTTTGAGACCCTAATAAGATTAAAAAAATATGTGAGATCAATGAAAACAAGGCCTTCTAAAACTTTTTGTACTCAACACTAGAACTTTCAATTTTTTGGCCACCAGGATCGAGGAACCGCTATTTTCGGAAAGATTACTTTTTTATCTCAAAATTAGTTTTGTGGGGTCATTACCATGCTCTAGACATTCTCACAAATGTTTCAAGACCATTTTCAATCACTTTATAATTGTATAATGTTTCTTTTTTGCTTTTTGATTTTTTACTTTTTCTAGTGAATTCCCTAATTTTCTATTTTAGTGATATTCTCAGTCTGTTGCCTTGGAGGATTTTTCCATTTTGGGAAATTTTCCATTTTTAGTAAGTGTGGACCAGAGGAACTTACTATTTCTATAATTTTTCATCCACATCTTGGTTTGACAAAAAAATGACATTTCGATTTGTATTTTTCTTCCTAGTTTTGTGGTCAAATTTTTTGGCTCAACCCACTATCTCGAATCACTCTGAAACCGAAGAAGAATTTTTTTGGAAAATTATTATATTTTGCTATTGAAAAATAATGGGGGAACTTATGAACCTTATATTTATTACATCTTGAAGGCATTTTGGAGGAATATATGTGGCCAAAATTTTAGCAACACCCAGTTGCTAGTTTGTGAGATATGAAGAATTCAAGGGTTTTTCTCATGGAAGCTTCTGGCAAAAATTTGACATGGTAAAGAACTAAGAAAGTGAGGGTTTGGATGCTATTGAAGTAGTGGATGAATTGTAATGGATTATAAATTAAATAGAGAGATGGTGGAAGTAGCAGCAATGTTGGAGAAAGAAGATTTCCGATAATGAGGGTTTATGTAGGCACACGCGCATCGATAAGAAGTAGAAACTGAACATTAAAAATGAAAAATTTAGTTTTTCTTCATCTATGTCTTTGGCACAATTTTTGTCCCAATTGTCTCAAATTTTGAGATGGTTTGTACACAAATTTTTCCTCACCCTCATTAAGACAAGTGGCACTCCGTGATCAACCCGTGAAATAAATGAAAAAAGCACTTAAAACACCTGGGGCCAACACTGGATCATATGGGTGACCAAGGACGGGGATAAACTTGGGTGGGAAAAAAGTGTCCCAACCATCCAAAAATTTTGGGATAGTTGGTGCAGTAAAATTCACCCTCGCCCGGCTTGATAAGTGGCAAAGCGGGATTCGATGATGGCGAGGGCTAGAAATGAGAGCATGGGGGCTAAACTAGCTTGTTTAGGCTCAACAGAGGTCATATGAGGGTCCAAGGGTCTAAAATGAGGTTGGGCGTGATTATTTTTCCTATGTGCAATAAAATTTTGGGATATGTTGTGCAATAAATTACGCTTTGAGGGTGGGAGTTACATGTGTCCACCCAGAAAATTGACTAACTCCCAAATGCATACCTTGGAGAGAAGCTTGTTGGAGGCATAACTTGAGCATCCAGACATATTTTCATGCACTTCCTTATATGATTTTGACTATAAAATTTATTTTGAGAAGGATGGAATGGGGATAAGCCTCTGATTCTACATAAAAACCCCTAAAATAGGATTGTTTCTCGGGATTTCCTATTGTGCATATAGAAAAAAGTCTTTGGAAGGAAATGATGATGCCTTGGGAAAATTGTGAAACCATCATCATTTATATATCTAAAATATCTTATATATATTCAACTTATCTATTATTTTTGTCACCCAAGGCTCACAGGAATAGACATACTTGATTCACAACACCTTCTGACAAGGAGATGAGGTCCATACTTTGTGGGAATGGCACTCCTTCGAGCTCAAAATCCATTTCATCATCCTCTTGATGAGAAGCATAGAACCATGTTGGGGGAAATATGGGAATAGTCTTTTACTCTATCTTGATCATCCATTATTGAATCTTCTTACCCATATGGATAATGAAATATTTCATACTCACCGTGATGATCAATATAATGCTCTTTTGGTGAGAATGATGGATTTGACTCCTCAAGAGGTTATGCTCAAATTTATCATTTTCCTCGTCTTTAAAAATGAAATTAGCATCTTCCATTTGGTCATCCATGATTTAATTGGGGAGGTAACTTGATTCTTCACATATCTCCATTCCGTCATTAATCATCTCCTCATTACTTGAAAATTCAAAATTAGAAAGAAAATTATGTATGAATACCTTGCATTCCTCATATTGGTTCTAAGGTGAAGGATGGATTTTTCATAATTTTTCATTGTTAGTTGAGTCCTTAGAAATCATTAGATCTTCTCATTTACAAAAATAATCTTCCTTGTTTGATTTCATAGTTTCATCAATGGGTTGTGCCTCAAGCCAAAATGAATTTATGAATAGAGGATCAATTGTCATGTTTTCTTCTTTGTTCTCCTCCAAGGTATTGATTTGATTTTCAAAAAAATGATAAAGGATAAGATATTCTTTAGTAGCATCTAAGAACCTTCAAGGTAAAAACAATCTATAATATGAATGATCCTCGAGATCCTCCTCCATAGGAAAAATCTCCTCTTCTTCTTCCTTTTTATGGAGTGCTTCAAGTTGTTCATACATTTCTTGCAAGGCTTCAACATATTTCAAAATTTCAAGGTAGATTTGAGGATTAAAATTTCCTTGTATGGTGCTTGCAATTATTTACACATACTCAATCTTCAAGGCTTTCATTTCATCATTTCTATATGCAAGGAAATCATCCCAAGGGAGGGTGATGAAAGACATGGCTCTGAGCTTTTCATTCATTTGTGCATGATTGAGAGTATTACCTTCAGATTCTTATTCTTCTTGGGCTTCACATAACATCTTGTATCTTCTTTGTGCCCTTTTCAACCATTCCTTACCTTCTTCTTCATTAGAAAGTTTTTTTATATTTTTCTGATTGCATATTATTACTTGTAGTTGGAGACTCTTTTACCATTCTCAAATTCTCCTCTTTGTGAGAATAGGTATGAAACTATGGCAGATCAACAATCTTCATTTCTTGGAAACTATATTCTTCTTCTTCTTCACCTGTCACTCATTGTTACTTCACTCCAATCTAGAAATTTCTTCATTATGTGTGGGAAACGAATGTGATAGGGATTTGTTCCTTGATGGAGTCACCTTCAAAAATGATTCTTCTTTGAAATATGATGTTTTGTTCATTATTTGAATATATATATATATATATATATATATATATATATTATTATTTTTGGAAAAGATCCTTTTTGGGTGCACTTAGGTGAATCTCTCCCAAAGATAGTTGCCAAAACTGTTGGTGAAAAGAAAATTCAGTTGGGAAAATTAGGTGTTTCCACCAACATTTATAGGGATACACCCCTCTACATTGAATGATGCAGCTCCCATTATTGAATGTAACTAATCTATTCCTAATCTAAATGTTGTGGGTTGGCCAATTAGGTTGGGGATCACACGGGGACACTCCACTGAACCTGTGGAAAAGTTATTGTATGAGGTATAAGGGAGTAAATCACAACAATGAGGGGAAAGGAGAGAAATTAGGAAAGGAAGATTACTACCATGAGTAGGCCAATTGCAGAGTTCACACCTAGTAACCGGAGTAGTTCAACATTCAATATAGAAGAAAGAAACAATGAAGCTAGCGGGACCAATGAATTAAAACATAATTTTTTTATTCATCTATAGAGGAAGAAAAGTTCATCTCCAACACCATACAAGATCAACTATGCTTGTAAAGTGCATAAAAGAGAGAAATAGATGAAACACAAGAAAAAAAGTATAGAATAAATGGAGCTTTATTTTATGTACATTGATGACACAAAGTCCAACAAACACAATCCACATTTGCTAAAACATATATGCTAGCAAAATCTAACATTTCAGGATCCTCTGGAATGCAAAAGCCATCCCTAATTTATATAAATGTGAATTGATTCTTTTCCTACCCCCCACATAACTCTTCATTGTCTCATTAAAATCATGATTTTTCACCTTCCTAGGAAATGAGATATAATTTCCCATTTTAAAAAATTAAAGGGAATTTTGCAATATTACTTTATGAAATCACTTAATTGAATGAGAAAAAATACAATGATTATACCAAACGAAGAATTAGAAAGGGGAGAGAAAGAAGAGGGAGAAAGAGAGAAGGAAGGAAGGGGTTGTCACATCCAATGAAGAGGCTCCCTGTAATGAATAACTTTACTTGAATCATGCCTCCCGATGGTGGATCTCCTGGATTGGGTTCCTTTTTCTTAATTTTTTTGTTGAATTGAATTATTACAGCTATTAACTTATCTTCCCCTAGAATGCAAATGCAGCCCAACACCTTGGTCCATGTCTCAGGGACACCACTGGTCTTGTTACATTAATGAATTCATTCTTCACGATCCATTATAATTGTGGCAACACAACTTTTGATACCAGATAGGGACTCTAAATTATATTTATTAAAGGAAAGAGAGTCACCTGCCTCCTTCTTGATGATCTCCTAGAATTAAATGATGATTTCTTATGATGACGAGTCCTCGGTGGACAAGGATGGAACTCAAATATTTAAACACAATGGTAGACCTCATTAAATATTTTGAAAAAAATTCTTCCGTAGGAATCCAATTTTAATATGGAATTCTTTATCATTGCATACCATGCATCCATGATGTAGATCCAAACTTGAGACAAGTCCTTCAAAATTGATGCAAACACTTCCTTCCTCATGAGGGTGTGAGAGTCTAAGGAACTCATTTTGGACACCAAAGGGGAGTATCTCATCTAAATTATTGACCTCATTTACAAACTCCTCCATTTTATTTACTTCGAGATAACGTTTCATGAGCATACTTGATGTGAGAAATGATGTCTAGACATTATGCCTTTCCTTACTCAATGATTTCCTCAATCCACTTCTCATTGTATTCCCCCACATCATGTATCCTTGTGATTTCTTTATTTCCTAGTCAATATTTCTGATTTGAGGGATATATTTGTTCAAAAGGAAGATGTTGATTCAGTCCCTGATAAGGGTTGAATGTATGCATTGAGAGCTCTTATATGTTCCTCTAATTGCACAATGGTTCACTTGTATTCTTCTACTCGATAAAGAAGAAGGGAAGAGGGTTATTTGAACATATGAGAGTCATCCTCATGAGAGGCTTGACCCAATGAGATGTGAGTCAACTCATAGTTAGATAGAGTCATTTCCTATATGGGCTTATCTCGTCTTAGGCCTAGAAACTTTAACATACTTGGTTACTGAAGTGTCATCAAGAAGTAGGAAATTTTCTGAGCCTTATTTCTTTGCTTCGACTTCAAAATTCCAAATATTTCTATGGGACTCAGAATGGAAATGAGATGAATTTTCTTGGCCCACTTTCAACCATTTTTAAATCCATGGAAATGGCTCTTCGGGAGTTGTCATGATGTCGGTCACTAGAGTACTTGTAGAATCTTTCCAAGGGTCAACTCTTGATCATTGTGGGGAAGCTCTAACCTTTGAGAAGACATACCTTGATGCTTATGAAGAGAAATATGTTTTTTGAATCATCTCTTCTTTTCAAACACTTATCATACTATACAATGTCCTTGGATTTTACTTATTGTGCCATGCGGTGTTTTGTTTTTCTCCCGAACACAAAGTTGATGCCTTAATACCCTTTTGAAGGGTGAAATGACTTATTTGAGCTATGAAACCACTTTAATACCCCGAGAAGATGATAAAAAGTAGTGATATCATTGAAAAAGGGCCTACTACAAATGTTTTCACTCAACACTAGAACTTTCTATTTTTAGCCACGAGAATCCGGAGAGTGTTATTTTGGGAAAGGTTGATTTTTGTCTTGGAATTAGTTTTATGGGGTCCTTACAATGCTCAGGGGAATTCTCATAAAATTTTCATGACCATTTTCAAGTACTTTATATTTTAGAATGTTGCTTTTTTCTTTTTGCTTTTTTGAGTTGAATTCCCTAGTTTTCCATTTTAGTGATTTTTTGAGTCCACAGAATTGGAGGATTTTGCCATTTTGGGAAGTTTTCTATTTTTAGTAAGTGTGGACCAAAGTAACTTAATATTTTTATAAGTTGTTCATACACATCTCTATTTGACGAAAAAATAACATTTTTGATCTCGGGTTATTTTTCTTGGTTACGTGGTAAAATTTATGGCTTAACTCGCTCTCTCAATCACTAGGAACCGAAAAAAGTTTTTGGAAATTTATTTGATTTTTCTACTATATAATAATGAGGTAACCTCTTAACCTTATATTTTTACAGCTTGAATATGTTTTGGAGGAAGATATGTGTCCTAAATATTAGAAACACCCAGGTTGTTAGTTTGTGAGATATGAAGAATTCAAGCATTTTGCTCATGAAAGCTTCTAGAAAAACAACTGACATGGTAAAGAATCTGCAAAAGAGAGGGTTTGGAGGATATTAAAGTAGTGGAGTAATTGTAATGGATGAGAAATTAAATATATAGGTGGTGGAAGCAACAAAAATGGAGGAGAAAGAATATTTTCGAGGCGGTGAGGGTTTGTGCACACACTCACGAGAAGAAGTAGAAGCATCATTAAAAATGAAAAAGTAAGTTTTTTCTTCATCCATGCTTTGGAACCAATTTTTTTCCTAATTTTCCCAAAGGTTTTGGATGGTTAGTGCACAAAAAATCACCTCACCCTCATTAATAAAAGTGGCACTTCGTGATTGGCGGTGAAACAATGCGATAAAAGGACTTAAAACACCCATAGGCCAAAACTAGATCATATGGGTGATCAGGGAAGGGGCTAGGCTTGGGTGTAAAATTGTCCCAACCATCCCAAAAATTTGGGATAGTTGGTGAAAGAAAATTTTACCTCGCCAGCGGCTTCGACATGTGGTGGAGTAGGATTCGATGAGGGTGAGGGCTAAAAATGAGAGCATGGGGGCTAAGCTAGCTTGCTTAGGCTCAATATAGGTCATATGAGGGTCCATGGGTCTAAAATGAGGTTGGGAAAAAAATTTCCCGTGTGTACAATTTTTGTGACATTTGGTTTAATAAATTGTTCCTTGAGCTTGGGAGTGATACTTGTCCACCCAAAAAATTGACTAACTCCCATATGCATACCTTGGAGAGAAGCTTGTCGAGGCGTAACTTGAGCATCCTGAGGTATTTTCATGCACTTCCTTATATGATTTTTAGTGTAAAAATTATTTTTATAAGAATGTACTTGATCTCAACCTCTTATTCTACTTGAAACCTCATTAAAATAGGATTTTTTCTTAAGATTTCCTATTGTGCATGTAGAAAATAGTCTATGAAAGGAAATAATGATGCTTTGGGGAAAATTTGAAACCACCATCATTTATAGATATGAAATACCATTCCAAAAATGTATTTTTGGCCTCCAACTCTTTATAGAGCTCCTAGAATCACTTCCTGAAGCTTAGGTGTGGTTTTGGGTGGCAAGCTCCTTCACCCTCCAAGACCAACTTTTGTTGAACTTGTCCCGAAACTTCTGAATATTTCAAAAACCTTTAAAAACTAGTTGCACAATTTTTTGAGCTCCATAACAATGCTCCTTAATGTATTTGGACATGTAACTCTGCTTTAGGTAATGTGAACCATATCTTAAAAAGGCTAGGAATGGCCATTCCTAAGCTTCTTGAAAAGCTTGTCTTACCAAGTATCATCTCCAAAGTCCTTGAATGAACTTGATAGCCCTAAATAATTTATGGAATAGGTTGACACAACACATATGACCACTTAGAATGGTAGGATAGTCCCATTACGGGAATGGGTTGACATAGGAGAGTGTCTAGAAAGGTTTACAATTAAAATTTTTAACACAAGGGTTTATTTTCATGCTTAAAAATTGGGAATTTTCATGTTGCAAAGTTTCATGAAAACATAAGAAAATATATGTTTCTTGAGGTGCGTTCATATTGCACGGTTTTGGTAATATTGAATGCTACATAAAGCAAACTTTTTTGTTTGAGCCAAGATCTTGATCTTAGTTCTTTATAAGGTGTTATCAAAGTAGGTTTTCTCTTTGAAGAAGAGATAATATATCAAATGTGGCAGGAATCCCTAAAAATAAGAGGAAAGAAGAAAAGATAAGGCATAAATTTGAAATATTAGGTCTGAAAAGAACCTAAGTGAGACTTAAAACAAGGTGAAAAGACTTGTTGGGAAGAGATAACATGGAAGGATAAGAAATAGAGATCATGAAGGGATTGACAAAGCTATTATACCACAAGAATAAAGAGAAAGATGAAAAATATAGGAAGAGAAAATAAGAAAATATGAAAGATTTAACAAGAAAAAGAGAGTTATGGATACAAGAAGAGATACAAGAATTGAGAAGGGATGTGGAGAAACTGGTAGAAATGATGGGAAGAATGAGATAAGAATAAAAATAAGTGTGAATAGATGTTAAGAATAAATCTATGTGGCCTATAAGGTTACTTTTGGAGAGAAGGAAAAGAATGAAGTTGAAAGAAAGGATAATAAAGGAAGAAAAGAGGGTAAAGAAAATGAGAAAGAGGATAAACAAATAAGAACAAGAGGTAACCAAAGAGATAGTATGGATAGACAGTCAACAATATTATGAAGAAGAGATTATAGAAAACTTTTTGGCTTCTCTTAGAGAGTATGAAGGTGAAGAGTGCTTGAGTAGTGAAGAAACATCTTGTGATACCAAAGAAGATTTAGAAGGACAACAAAGAAAAGATGAAGAAGATATATTTCATGGAGCTTCTCATGAGGCTATATGGCCTCCATATTTTCATTCTAATATTTCATTTTCATGTGTGAATATAGGTGATCAAAATGAAGGCATAAAAACAAAGAAAAATTCCATAGAAATCAAGAAGTTTGAAGATGAATAAGACTATAGACAAGTAGAAATAGAGCTCATGAAGATCTTGTATGATGTTGAAGAAGTTAAAGAACATGAAGGCAAAATGAAATCAAATTGGAAGAGGCCATGGGAAGATGAATATGTACATGAACATGACTTTATAGATAAGTTTAGAGTTGAAGAAGAAAAGACAGGAATGAATGAAGCTAAAAACAAAGAAAATAAAAAAAAAGCAAAAAAAGCAAGAAAACATGAAGAAAATAAGAAAAAACAAAATAATGAAAGAATGAAGAAGGATGTAGCTCAACTTCATAAGAAGAAAATAAATTCAAGGAAGCAAAGAAATTGGAAAGAAAGAAAGAAAACAAAAAGGATCTCAATTTATTCCCATGTGAGGAGTATGATACGGGAGCATCGCCTTATGTACATATTCAAATTTTGGATTTTATAATTATCATGCGTTATGAGGGTCCATTTAGGTAATTTTGCATGTTTCTAGTCCATTTGGAATATTTTTGCAATGTAATAAGTGGTATTTAGATTTTCCCTCCAAAACCACATTTTAAAAATTGGAATTAGTCTTTAAGTGTGTTAGAGGTCTAAGAGATAGCATAGGTCTAATAAATAATGTAAAAAAGGGTCATGAAACATAACTTTACCTAAGACATGGTCTACTTGACCCTAACATGGATTTGGCTCACTTTAGTTTGTCGAATCATATGTGAGTTAGGTGATGTAGAACCCTAACTACCTTGTTCTCTTTGTATTGTAAGAAACTTGAATGGAATAATAGGAGAGGAAATGACAAAGGTTTGGAGAAGGAGGAAGGATTGTGTTTATAACAGATCCAAGGCTCAAGAAGCTATGTGAATTCCATAGTTTTACTAGTAAAAGGCTTCTTGAAGTAAAATTTTGCATGAATGTTTAAGAACTTATGAATGAATCTTATTTGAATATAGTGTGTTAATGATAATACATGTGAATGATATCTGAGTAGGATTATGAAGGAAATGAAAGATGTGTAAAGTGTTAAAACCTCCAAGAAGACACACATGTGCAAGAAGTATTATCCAGGGTATAAAGGTAAGAAAGTATATTGTTCATGTTTTGAATGCTACTGAAAGGATACTAGAGGATTGGGATTAAGAATATGAAAATTGGTACGTTGGATCAAGGATAGTAGGATTGATAATAATCATTCAAGTGAATATAGAAAGGATTTCATGACTATAACCCTATTTTCACACACCTTCAATGACCATCGACCAAGAATAGATTGATAACCCATGTTATAGAATTTTGTCATCATAAAAGGAAATTTTTAGATTTGAAAAGATTCCTATAGAGGATTTAGAATTCTTAACAGAGTCCTAAACTAAGAAAACAAAAGTTATGCAAAACCATGTCCTCTCAAATTGTGTATAGTAACCAAGGGTTGTTTCAAGAAGAAAAATGGTATTTCGCCAAAACTATTTGATGAAAATGTTAAAACTTAATGATCAAGGTCTGAAAGGGTTGAGAAAGGTGTGAGAATATTTTTATGAGAATTAGATTTGATTTTAGAGTTGGGAGATGAAAAATACAGTCTATGATGTCTTATTCACTTTTTTAGGGTTTAGAAAATGTTATCCAAATAACTCTCCTAGTTATTTGGGTAACTTGTATACACTTTCTGGCTCTAAGCTCTTCATTGCAAGGTTGTGCACACTCAAGTTCACTTGGCACATTCCCTTGGTTGCATTTCCTCATGCACCTCCCTTATTTTCCTCATGTGCCCTTGCGCATTTCCCCTTCTTCCCTTCCTTTTCCTTTTCCTCTTTGTTCCATCTTCCCCTTGTGTGCATTCCCTGCGCTTCCACTTTTCTCTCAAACATTGCATCAAGTGCACGTGCTTAGCACTTGCTCCAAAAATGGTTGTCCTTGGTATCCTCGCGTGCCTCTTCCTCATGCCACTACACATTACCTTGTAATAATTATGCCTTGAATATGCATTCTCTACTCACCAATTTGCCTCATTTCCTCGCACGCATTCCACACACCTTCCTTCTATCTCCTTCCCATGCCTCATTATTTTATGCACAGATTTTTGTGCCCTCCTTTGCACCTTTCCATGCCATGTCATTTTTTCATACTTTAGTGTGCAACACACAACCTTGCCAAAGCGCGCCAACAGGGCACCAAATCCTGACAACTAGTAATGAATGACACGTGGCAGAAACAATCAATCAGATGAATAGTTGGCCAATTTATTTAGTCAATCCATGTGCACCACATGTCTTGTACACCCAGATGGCTCTAAAATATTCTAACAACCATATCTTTTGCTATAGAGCTCTAACTAGCGTGTCTTAGTCTCGACCGATAGACTAGCGACATAGGCTACAAAACTAGACATTAAAATTCAAATTCTTGGTGGATCTGGTAGGTGAGAAATGGGAAAACATCTTTCTGGGCATTAATTAGTAGACCTGATTACTCTAACCACTTGATTTGATATGATTCGCCCTCTTTCCATGTCCATCACGCCAAGAAGACTTGGGAAATGTATTTGACATATTTATAGGTGGATGTACAGGCATTGAATGCTTCTTGTTGGTGGTTATATTTAAAATTCGGGTTTCCCTCCTTCTTTACTTCTTCTTCCATGGATTCATCTATAAATGTAAGAGCTAGGCTCATTTTTAACGTTGGAAATTTTTTATCCTTACGCATTTTCTCGGACTTCATATTTTCTGTATTTTGAGTTGTAGACCTCTAGATCTAGCTTGTGCATGTGGATACTTGACCTCTTTCATCATTGTAATAGATATGTGTATTTCTAGAAGTAATGGAAGCATCATTTTGTGACTATTCTCTATCTTGAGTGTGTTTATATTATTTCTTCTTGCCTTTATTTTACATAGTGTGCTCGTTGTGCCACTCTACATCCCTTGCAACTCCTTATTTAGTTATGTTCCATGAAATAAATCTGGTAAATATGTTTCAATTATGCTACACATGCCTAGCCTTATTTCACACATTTTCTTTTATTTTTCTCAAAACAAATAGTGTTCATCCCTCTTTTCTAGTGTGCTATCAACTTCTAGTTTAGTTTCCCTTCATGTTATCCTTTTATCCTTGGTCCCTTGGCATTATTAGCTTAGTTTTCCCTCTCGGAACTAGGATTAGCAGTAGCAGTAGAATTACATAGAGGAACCGGCCTTCTTTAGAGATTCGTCTCAAGCATGCAAGGTCCCGCAACTTGGAGAGTTCCATTGTGGTGTCAAATAGCTCAGCTCTTTTGGATCTAAGACGTGGGTGCACATTTGACAACCAATAGTAAACATGAATATTATCACAAATTGTATGAAAACCATTGAATCCTAAGAAATATTGGTCAAGTAGGGAACACAATAGGTGATGAATGTGTGTTTGAAGTTTCATAGTGAGGGATAAATTCTCATAATCTAAACTTGCAAACCTCGGTCTAAATTGAGCTTAGATATCAGTTTTGAGGGTTTTTCCTTAAAGAAGTGGGTTGAAAATTCATCAATTCTTGATGAAAAGTGTTTAATCTATCACTATATTTATATGGGAATTTTTGGAGCTATGACAGTGGTCTTGAAGGAAGTAAAAGTGCTCAAATGGTGGAAAGTTCCAAAACACACGGTCCAAAACCTCGTCTTTTGCAGATGAATACCAAATTGAGTAATGCAAGTCTCAAAAGGAGTATAAGGTGTCCATACTAAACAATTAAACTAGTTAGAACAAGTTTACATAGGTTGATATAGGTGGAAGTAATCTTGAGGATTTGGTAAAAACAAGAATCTATTTTGTTAGAGTGAATTTCAGAAAGACAGTCATGTTTTAGTTGAAGAAAAGATTGTCACTTTCTTACAAAGCACATGATACTAAAGATGAAAGTGAATACATTGTGGAGGATAGATGTATGAGGCATATGAGAAATAATTATATCAAGGTTAGGAAAGTGATACATGGTGTGAAACCTAAAAGAAAGGTAAGTACATGGTTTAGAAGAAAACAAGTTTGCTAAAAAAAAGAAAGAAAGTCCTAGAGACTAAATTTGTGAATATATCATGATTCATAGTATATAATATGAATGAACATTGAAAAGTTCTTGAGAAATGTGTATAGGTGTGGTGTAAGTTGAATCAAAGCTTGAAAATAATCGGTAAAGGATAGAACCCTAAGAACCTAGTTAAAACCCTTAAGAAGACCTAATAGAAAAGACAAAATTGGTGTTGGGAGAGTTGCGTTGTGAGTTGGAGAATGAGCTCAACCATGAAACAACAATTCCATATTGGGTATCACGAAAGCTAAAGTATTCTTCATTAAAGTTGAAATTTTGTTCTCATATATGAGCTTTATGCATTTGGAGGGCTACTAGATAAACCAAATTGAAAACGCTATAAAGAGAATAACTTTTGATTGGGTTGGAGATAGATGCTAAAAAATTGGTATAAGCTTAAATGTCTAAAATGGTATTTAAAAAGTTTGGAAGTGAGAGATAAGACCTTGTGGATTGTTCTAGGGACAAAAAAATTTCATTTGGAAGGGATACAAGCTCATATGAAGGTTTAAATGGTAAAAGGAGTAAAAATTATGGTTTGAAACTTCTTGAGGTGACTAATCATGGTTGTTAGGTGAATTTGAGTAGTTAGAATTTATATTTATCCCTTTTTTAGAGTTGAAGACATTTTGGTGTTTGTAAGAAAATCTAGGCTTCTTGAGGTGTGTTCATATTGCATGGTTTTGGTAAATCTTGAATGCTTCAAAGCTAACTTTGTTGTTTGAACCAAGATCTTGATCTTTGTTGTTATCAGTGTTCCCCAATAGAGTCGTGAAAAATTGTTGGTTGCATAGTTTTATAGAAACAAAATATGAGGTTCAACCATGGTATGTGGTACAAAGTCCCTCCTAAAATAAAGGGGAGGTGCTCTTTTTATTACTATTCTAATAGCACCAAAGAATATCCACAATATTTACACTAATCTAGATTTTACTGGTGGGATCTCATCCTGGTAGATTTATTTATTTTGGAATGAAATATAGATTGAGAATGAGGGAATTTTTAGAAGTGAAAGTAGAAAGGAGGAGCGAAAAGAAAGAAAAGTGGAAACATGTTTCTCCTTGATAAATGCATATTTGAAGATACTAACACGATAAAATAGTAATAAACTTGATTGAGATATTATGAACAATGAAATGGAATTTAAAGAATAATATAACACATTGAACTTAAGAACAATACTTTAAACAAAGAGATTACATACAACACCCATTTTTAAAGTGCCTCTTTTTATTCCTTATATCAAAATATGGAAAACAAAAAGTCTTTCTTCTCTTTACAATTCCAGCCTTCTTTCTCTGTCCAAAAATATCTCTTGATAATGCCTCAACATTTTACATTTATAGAGAGAGAGAGAGAGATAAAAGGGAAGTTTTTGGATTACAATCTAAAAATAGAAAATACACATTAAATCCCTCTTGACTGGTTCTTACACAAAATTACCAAGTCAACATGTCAATCCAAATGATGTCTTAACATCTCAAAATTTACATGTTTAAATGTGAAAAGGGAAAAACATGATGAATCATCAATCAAATTTTTCCTTATTGGTTTCTTGCTCAACTTCCTTATTACAATACGCATGGAACTTCGTAATCATATCTTGTATTTCCTTGTCACTGTGTCTGCATAAGTATTGATTTAAGAAATTGCATGTGTCAAAAACATTGATCAATCTTCAGGAAGCTTATAGATTCGTCTAATGATTTTGGCCAAATTGCTCAAAACATTTTGGTACAAAATTAGTTTGTCAATCAATTTTAAATCAAAATCACTCCTCGCAGAGTAATTATTTTCAATTATATCCTTGAATTCTTTAAATATTTCATTTGTAGGAATCATGTTCAAGCCATCATATAATACATGGAAGTGTACTCTAAAAAACTCATCACCAATATCATTGGTGGCATTAATCCCTTCTTCTCTAGCTTTCTCGTTGTTTCTGGGCATCCTGCAAAATCTTGACCCAAAATTCAATGGCCTTGTAAACTCAAAATGTTTTTCCCTTTCAACAATTATCCCTTCTTGAACAAGGGTATCAACATCAATTTTCTTGAGCTTACTCAAGGCTTCCAGAGTTAAATCCCAATTGTTACATTCCTCTTTGAGCTCATTATTCATTCTTTCAATGACTGATTTTTATCTCTAAATATCATTATGGAGTTCAACAACATCCTTGATCAACATCCTTCCTTGATTCAGGATCCTTTGGATCCAACTATCCACTTCCCAGACCCTTTTTACACTATTCTATACCTCCTATATGGATGATGTATCAAAACTGAATGGAGATAGAGAGGAGATCGGATTTGGTTTAGAAATCTTGAGAAGGATGGATATCAACTGCTCCACCTTTTCTTTTAGTTCATCCTTGGTGGCTTTTGTTTATTTTATTTTCTTGAACAAATTTCCCATGGTAACCTACACATCCTAATGTTCTCCTTCAATCATGAATTTCCCCATTGTCTCTTTAGTTATTTAGTAGTCAAAAGAATTAATGTCTTCCTTTCTTTTATCCACATTGGGCACATCAATCTTGGAAAACCTTTCACTTGATGAATCGATGATGGTGTGAGAAATTTTCTTGGGCCTCTTGAATGCTTTAGAGGGGCCAATATTTAGCATACTAAAATCAAAGGCTTCAAGGGGGAATCATTCTTTCTCTTCTTTGGGGTTTGGTTTACTAGCCAAAATGGGACAAAAGAATAAGTTGCTTCTTTATGAAGGAGTAGTGATCATGAGTGCAGACTTAGGAAGAGTAGATAATGTGGAAACTAAGGGGGAAGGAGTAGAGAAGATAGAAATGGTGATATTTTAAGATGTGGGAGGATAAGAAATCATAGAGGAAAAGGCAACAGATGGACAACGAAAATGGGTTGTGTAAGGAGAACCTAAGATCATAATTATTCGAATTGAGAGAGGAGAAAGGGATAAAAATTCCTATGGTGTGATTGGCACATGAGGAGATAAGGGTGGTGAAGAAGAAATGATAGTGGTGGACAAGGTGACTGATGATATTTTAAAAAATGAGGAAGGTGGAGGGGATGGAACATTAGGAGGAGAAGAAGGAGGAGGAGAAGGAACATGTAGAGGAGAAGCGGTAGGAGGTGACACATGTGAGGCCCAAGGTTTTTGGCCATTGTGTGTTTTTGTTTTCATTGATTTAAACTCCATTGATGGAAAAGTGTGTCATGAGGTCATATGAGTTTCCATGAGGTTTTAGTCGATGTCAAGCATGAAGGTTGATTGGTAGTGTCAATTTTGGTGAAGTCTTATGAGAACCTAGAGCTTGGTTTTCTAGGAAGAGCCATGGTTTGAGGTCTCCCAAGTGAGTTGAAGATTTTCATGATGTCATTTATTGTCCATGAGTTATGTTTCAAGTTTCTCTTAGTATGTAAGAGGTCATAATGGTTATGTCATGAAGTTTCAATGTTGAGTTGGGTCATTCCAAACTTGTTTCTTACCCTAGATCATGTAGAATTAGGTATATGAGACCAAATCAGTATTGTTAAATCATGGTAGTAGTATGGTAGAAGTTTACCCGGGGTGTATGGTGAGTTTCGAGTTAGTATTCAATGGTATGGTGCATTTACAAGGTCCTTGGGAAGCAAATAGGTGAGAAATAGGTTGTTTGCCATAGGTAAGTCATTGTGGATAGAAAATTTCAAGTATTTTTGGATCATATTGTGAGAATGGATAGGTAGAGGATGCTTTTATGATGCTTCATGACAATTTCTAGGTAATTCGACATGGAATTGCACGATATGCAAGTTTTTGTAAAACTGGTAAGTTTTAGTGTGTTTTTAAGACAAACTTGGACATTATAATGTTTTTGTGGGATTTACACTTTGCATGGGGACATTATATCTTTTTGCATAGCTTATTAGGTTAGTTATGAATATTTCAAAAATATAATTAGGTCATTTGATCGTCACATTTTTATGAACGGTCGTTAACAAGGTAAAGTGATTTGAAACCCTAGATAGAAGCAACTTGCAAAAATGTGAGTATACAGATCTTGTTTTTATCAGTAGTTAAAATTGTATGATTGGATGATGTAGAGGACTCCTCTATATTTCTATAAAGTTATGTTAAATTATGTGGTGATATGTGGACCCCACCTCAAATGGATTGTTTACAAGAGTTGCATTTTGTGGAAACGTTCTCCAAAGATTGTATGAAATAAATTGACATATTTTTTATGCATTGAGTATTTATAGATGTATAGGAAGGTTTAAGCTCATATTTGGGGTGAAAAATGGAAAATTGTTCCCTATTAATGAAGACTCACTTTTCGGGCAGTTTGGGTAAACTTGTAGTAAAATTGAGATCAGCATGAGCTACATCAGGATTTAGGAATCCATTCAAGTTTTTATGAAGATGGTTCAAAGATATTCCAAATTTTATATCAAACTTGATGATTGCATAAGGTATGAAAAATTTATGATTTGTTCTTTGAGGCTCAAGTTCGAAGGATGTTTGTTCTAGCAAGGTGACAGGTGACTTGATAAGGTAAAGTGATTATTATGAGTTTTTATTGATTTGAGAATTTTTCTAAGTTCTTAGGAATAATTTATAAGTGTTTTCCATGATTTTTAAAGATTTGAAGTGGTATTTTTAGGTGATGGAGCATGTTATTCTAATGGTTAGTTTTTGAGTCCAAGAAGGCTTAAAAAGTAGTTTACAAAGATTGGTTTGGTAGAAGGCCTTCCACTTGGATTTGGAAGGATTTATAATATATTATGGAACAAGGATTAAAATAGATTTCCAATTATTTATGGATTTATTTTTGGTGAGTTTATTTTATATCTATTTGAGGTCAATTTGTGAGAAAGAAGGTAATTACATTTTAGGACAGTTTTGTTTATGCTGAAATATTGAGTTGATTGGAGCATGAAATGAATGATTTGATGCTTTCTACCACCTATAACGTGAAGAGGGGTGAATTTTTCATCTATTTAATTCATTTATAATTATTTTTTATCTTATGGTTTGTGCATGTGGATGTTCCATAAGTTATAGCTTGTATATAAATGATGTACAGTGTCCCGAGAATTCTATATAGTGTTCACATACCATATTTGAGTTCATCTTGAGGGTTCTTGAGGCTCAAAGGTAAAAAAGTGTGTTGGAAACAATTGTTTTGTGAAGGAAATGGGCCAGTGGGCCCATTTAATGAAATAATTTGATTGGTTCAAGTAAATGTGAGACCATGGTTGATGTTTAATTGTTATATTAAAAATTTATGGTGAATTTGGGAGTTTTAATAATCATGTTTTGGCTTGAGTAGCTTTTTCTCATCCTAGTGATAGGGTTTTGAGGATTTTGGTGCATGAATGAAGTTTTTGGCATGACCAACCTATATGGGTCATTTGTGATCATTATAATGGATGTAATGGAATTTTTAAATTTTTATGGGTCTCATTAGTGATGGAATTAACTCTCTTTGCTGATAAGGAATAGAAGGCTTTAAAATTGATGTATGAGCTCATTTTGTGAGCTATTCTTGCATGGGTGAAAAGTGTGACCTAGAGGAGAGTGTTTTGTAGGTATGAAGGCATGATTTGAAGGTTGATCAGATGTGTTTCAAGTTGAGGAAGGTTTAATGGAATGTGAGAAATTTTTTACAGGTAAGACAAGTTTAGAAGGAATAATACTGTAAGGTTGAAGACCTAGGGTTTGAGTAAGGGTTTGTGAGTTAAATTAGAGGTCTCTATTAGTTGTGGCAGAAAAAAATTCAAATATCATCATTATCATATGGATGAGTTTGTTCTTGGTCATCTTGGGGGTTTTATCCTCCTTTTGGAGTGGGTTCTTCACTAAATTAGGGGTTAGTGCTCCTTGTAGGGTTGGTGCTCTACTAAACTATGGGTTGGTGCTCCTTGTGAAGTTGGTGATTTACTAAATCTCTTTGCTTTGTGTAAAATAAGATGATTTTCAGTTGGTTTTCTTCTATTTAAGGGTTTCCTACTTATATCTTCTTCATGTGTATGCTTTATTGGTTGTGTTTATGTGGTTAATTTTTTCATGTTGTTAATCACACATTAATGGATGGATAAATTTTAATGGTGCATATATAATAATATAATTTTATGTTAATGGTTTAAATAATTGATTCATCATGCCCCTCAAATCATTGTGCTTCCAATAATTGGTATCAAAACAGGTCCTTGAGAAGCAAGTCTAACAACTTGAAGGAGAGCTTAGAATCACAAGTAATGGGTAAGTATTCATATACTAAGGATATATTAAGGAGGAATAAAATTTCCCAGATAGCGATTAATTCCTACCAAGATAAAATCATGGAAATGGATATAGATTAATATCAAGCCATCAAGGATTTGAAATCTCGAGTGGAAAATTTGTCTAATGCCCTAAAGGAGAAAGAGGATACTTGTTCCAGGTATGAAGAGAGGTTGAAAGATTTGGAATATGATTTAGAGGATGATTCTAATAGGTTGAAAATGTATGGCAAGTTAGAGAAGATCTCTAAAGCTCTTGATGGTATTTTAGAAGGCCAAAGGGTGGCTAGTGACAAAACAAGCCTAGGGTTTGAAGGAAAGCATGTGAAGAATGATGATGAAGCTGGTCCAAGTTCCAAATCAAATGTGATGGTGACCAAGAATACTGATTTTAGATGGTATAACTCAATTATACAACCTAATTCTATAAGGTATGGTACTTCCTTCAATGGATATTGCTTTTTTTGTCATGATTTTGGTCATAGATCCGGAGATTAAAAAGAGGTCTCCTAGGAATGGTGAATCTCTCTTTAAAGGTGAATTTTTTTCATGTTGTGAGTATGGTCATAGGGCTAAGGATTGTGGATATAATCTTACTTTGTTTGAACCAAGAAGAAATAGAAGTTTTGTTTGCTTTAATTGTCAACAATCATGTCATATAGCAAAATTTTCCAAAGCAAGAAGAAGTTCATTGCAAGGTTTTCTCTTACGGTCAAAAAGAGGTTCTTCAATTCAATGAGGTCAAGAGATCTGATTATCAGTATACTATGCAAAGTATGAAGTCTATCAAAAGGATTCTAGTAGTATCAAGGTTGGAAACATTGTCAACAAGCACAAATCAAGTCAAGGAAGCATGCTTGCACTTGTTGAAGAAGACCATTTTTTCTTATGTTATTCATTCCCTATTCATGACAAGTTGAAGGAGCTAGGTTTTAGAACACATAAAGTATAATAAGTTATGACATGTGATCATCCATCCATGATATTTTGAGTCTCTAATACTTGTAGGTGTTTATATGTGTGTCATGTTATCATCAAAGCTCATTATTAGAGGTTTGAGTCTGTGATGCACATGTTTCTTGTTTCCATATACTATTAGGTATATTTTCATCATATTTTTGAGGTCATGTCCTTGTGTAATATTTTCAATAGTCAGTGTGTGCACTTAAGGAGAAGCTAATTCGGTCAAGTCTGTGTGTTTTGGTATTCCGTGTTCAGTAAACATCATAAAGTTGTGGTCTTAAGTGTAACCTTTGATTTTTGGATTCAATCTTCATTGTGATGGTCTCATTGTTGGGATATCTTTGAGCTAAATCTATTTTTGAAAAGTATCAAGGAAGTCCGAATAAGTATGAGCATGTTTTCTTAAAAGAGATTACTTCTTGGGAACATGTGTTTATTTCATGTGTCTCAATCACTCTATTTCAAATCATTAAAGGAAAAGGAGAGTAATATGAAAATATAAAATTGTGAAAATATGTGTGCGGTATGATTATTTGATCATACAAAGTATTTTTTTCCGTATGTTTAGTCTAGTACTCAAAACAATGGTATTCTCATGATGTTTTGTTTCAAGGTTAAACTAAAGTAAGTTTTTTTGGTTTTCTATTATAGAATTGTGAATCATGTCTTGTTTTCCTCATCTTTGTGAGGATAATATTTTGAAGTCCTAAAAGTGCAATTATGTGGTCTAAGTATGTTATCTAACTAAGATTTAAGGTATAATTGACATATTAAGTACTTTATTTAGGTTGTTTAAGTCTTCGAGTTTTATAACTTTTTCAAGGATTGAAAGAAAAAGGAATGTCTTAAAATATTAAAAAGTGTCTTGAATCTTGTTGTTAGTCTAAGTTGCATCATCAAATGGTCCATATATGAAAAATACAGTGAGTTACAGGTGACAGAGTTTTCATATGAAAATTCAAAGCATGAAGTTTATATATTATGATAAAGACATAAGAATTTAGTGCAACATTGTCAAAGGGGAAGTGTGAAGAGCTTGACAAGGTCTAGAAAATTTGCTACAGAAGGTGAAGTCTTGATTGTGTGTTTATACAATCTATGTATGTATTTTCAAAATTCATTGGGTATGTTAATGCCATGATAAGTTCAACGAATTTCTTAAGTCTTCATGTAAGATTATGAGATGTTTCAAGTGTATACATATGCTCATTTGTGTTTGTTGTCCCCTCAAAATTCCCCTCTTTTGAAATTTGATAAATTTGAAAATTTTGAGTTGGAACCCTTTAGAAGTGTTTTGGTAAGGTTGGAGATTCAAAGAGATGGTGAAAATTTCCTTTGTTTGGGGTCATTTTAGTAACTTGTGGGTCTGTCGGAAATTTTTGTCCCTCATGTCCCAAGTTCCCCCGGGCTTCCTGTTCACCGATTCCCTACATCACCCACATCACCGAATCGGCTCTTCACGTCCCATCTCGTCCCAAGTACCGGAGGTCATCTTGTTTCTGATTCACCGATTTGCTTGCAAGTCCTTTTCCGTCAACTTTTTTAGACTTTTTCAGCCCATCTATCATAAGTACGCCCTGCCTCTTGTTCGCCGATTCCCGCATCACCCGCATCGACCGAATCGGCTCTTCGTGTCCTTCTAGTTTATGTGTTCTTGACTTCCTGTGCTCTTTTGGCCCACATTCCCCACATCACCCACATCAGCTGAATCGGCTCTTCGTGTCCCTCATGTCCCAATGTCCCATGGACCGTTTGGAGTAGTTTTTCCGATTTTCTCACATTTATCCTTTTTGAGTGAGTGCAGTGTATTTAATGCACATTTATTATCTTCTCTCTCCTAAATGGCTATTTAAAGGGGATTTTTCTATGCACTTGTCACATTGCTTTCTCATTGTCTCTTTCCCTCACATTGCAAAAAGTAAGTAATTTGTTTCCACTCTTGTATCTTTTGCAATTTTTATCATGAATCTTTCTTTGGAGCCTATTTTTCTATACATTGTAAAGATGAAGATCAAGTTTCAAGGACACGAGCATCTGTCCCCTTTGGAGACCGTTGTACCCAAAATTAGAGATAGTGAGTTTCAACATTTGGACTTCGATGATTTTTGGGGCAGATTAGCATGTGACAATCCTGCTCCTATGGCCCAAATGATAAATGACAGTGGAATCACATACGCTGTTGGTTTTCCTATCTTTATGCAGGTGTTGACACCGTGCTTTCCTATGGGGATCATTTCAATCCAGATACCAAGGAGGTTGTTAATGTGCATGGAGAATTGATTGCAAAATTGGATGGTACCACCATTGCTAGTGCCCTACGCATTCCTGAAACAAAAGACTCCATTGTTCTCACTCTCACTCAAGCTCAGGATCTGTTTGATAAGAACAGCGATAAATATAAGGCTCAGGTAGCTAAGTCATGGCTAAAGTTCCCTAAGAAGGGAGCATCCCGACTCTCTAAGGCATTGTTCAAGGGAACTATTAGATTTCATCACTCTGCTCACCCAGATTATGGGAATTCCCTCTACCAACGACTTCCATTTTTGGATGTGTCCTTTCATAAGCATCATCTGTGAGGGTAAGCAAAACATAAATTGGGCTGAGATTATCTGTGGGAACTTGACTAAACAATTGTCAAATGTTCAATAGACCAAAAATTCTACATGACCTCCTACCTCATGTACACCTTGGCAACATCTCATGAGTGGTTTGGCTTCACTTTCATTGAAGGCAAGAAGAATGAACCCATCTATGCATATTTCCCTCAATTTACCCTCAAGGATAGTAATCATAATTTCATAAGGGTAAATGATGCCTTCACCATGTACATTGTGAGACCCTTGGAAGGTGACGTTGCTAGAAGAGTCTTTGATGAGGCTAAGGCCTTGATAACCAAGTATGGGGATTTCTTCATTCAGTTCAAAGGTTCTCATACATCAGGCTGGCTTGTTTTGAAATCACACCTCTCAAGCTTCCCATGTTCTACAATGAAAAAATGGATCTAGTTGAGGTGTGTAGACAACTAGATAAAATCCATAGAACCTACAGAGAAAATAATATTATAGGTCTTCATTTCCCTATCACCTTGGGGAATTATACATGCAAGACAGCTCTAGATGCCCAAAATATAGAAAGGGATATTAATCCTCTTACAGTTCATTTTTTCAAGCCCAAGACTTGCTTTGATCTAAATAAATTTATTGATCAAAATCTTATAATAACTTATCATCATCGTCCTGACACTGAGGATTACTTGGGTTGATTGTGTTGATGATTTTGAAGCCAGGAGGAGGCATTTTGGTAGATTGTCTCTACAACAAATCATAGACCTCAACCTCTACTAGGTGCCTAAAGGTCTTAAAGATGATGATGAAGATTTGCAATCTTTTGAGTATGAGATATCCATCAAACACACTCCTCGGAGATATTGATTGGTATGTTAAGGAAATAGATGATTTGAGTGATATAATCACCCCTGTCATCATCAAAAGCAAGATTTGGTTTGACAAAAAGGTACATAAGCTCAAGATGATAAAAGTTAGATCCTCTTCGAGAGAGACTTCCACACCTAGGAAGGAAGTGCATACGCCTAGCACCGAGTTACTTGAGCAAACTCCTTCTTCTTGTGATGAAATATCATGAGTTGTCTACTCCTTCCTCTTCCACCAAATTATATCAGAATAAGCTCAAGGATGTCAACAAAGAACCAATCGAGGAAGAGACTCCTCTAGAGGACTCAATATTTCCTATTAGGCCAAATAAAATTATTGTTCTAAGTGAGAATGATGATGATGATGATGAGATAAAAGAACTAGAAGAAATCCTCGAAACCACTTTGTTGAGGTAGAGAAGGAAGAATCAAGAACTGAACCTCCAAGTTTAACAGATTCTCTCGCAAAGGAAATTCTTGAGGTTCCATTCATTTCTCCACTAGAGACAATAGTGGTTCATACTTTGAGTGCCATGAGTTCACTTGAACTCGTATCCCTTAGGTTCTTCCTTTTCCTAGGCACTCCCTAGTAGACGTAAGGAAAGAAAGTCTTCTTCCCAATTAATAGGGCCTAATTTTGATGTTGTGGCAGCTCTGCTTAGTGTTACTCCTCCTCCTCTAGCAAAGAAAGAAAATACTACTTCAAGGTTGGTATCTGATGCTCAAGGTCAATAGTTTCTAGAGGTTTCTAGACCCAGGGCGGATAAAGAGGAGAAGGATCTTTTGATCTCTGACTTGGAGCTTTCCATAATTCCACTGGGAGAATCTACACTTAAGAGTGAGGTTCATAACCTTCAAGAAACTATCACTAAGGTTATTGAATGGGTTGAGAAAGGAAAGAAAACCATGGAGCAGTTGGAAGAACAGAACCAAGTTCTTTCCAACTTTATCAGATCATTATTGACAAAAGATAAAGTTTTGGATCCAGCTCCATTGGCTACTCTCCCACCTCCCATGGTTCTCAGTCAAGATGAGGTTCAAAGAATCAAAGACATACATAAGTATTCTACTTATGGGAAGGCTGTTGAGGCCATGGTAGATGATATGACTATAGCAGGTTTAAATTTCATTGAGGAATCCTTCAAAACCAATGAGAAGGTGATCAAGCTATAGCAGAAACTCACTTCCTCAATCAAAGCTATGGATAAGGAACTAAAAGTCTAGAGTGGGTGTATTGCAGATCTCCATCTAATGGGTCAAACCGATGAAAGGATCCTATTGGCCAACAATTTGTTTGATGATGTCAAGAATAACTTGTCAAGGACGTGGATCTTTAGCATTGAATGGAAAATAAAGGTTCTGAAGAAGCACTGGGAGAATTGAGGAATGTATGGCAAAAAGGGGAGTCTTTTAAAACTTGTGTTTTATCTACCTTCAAGGATATCCACTACCATCTTCAGGATGAAGTCACAGGTGTGCCCTTCTCTCTCTAAGAAATCAAGGCTCAGTTTAAAACCTTTGTCAAGGATGATTTGTTCAAAGAAGATTCAATCACTAAAGAGAAAATGAAGGACATTTGTTCTCTTCATTCAGCTATAGCCGAGGCTAATAAGGAGTATCTAGAGCATACCAAGTTTGAAAAGATATGGAGAAATCCTCTACATGTGGAATCATGCCAATGCTAACACAAAAATTCCAAGAGGCATGGAGATAGTGGAAGCATTGAAGAGATTCGGCACTAGATTCTCAAAACAGTGGGCCCTTTTCAGCCACAACCGGATGCCCCTACTGCCTCTTGACTTTTCTTTGTATTTTTAGTTCGGTCTCCTTGTAAATTAATTAAGGACTTTATATTGTGTAAATTCCTTAATTAATATTTTGGTTAAAAGAAACAATTACCAAATGTAACCACTTTGTAAGCTATATATTGGACTCTCCATGCCATTCCAAAGGGCTGGAACTCTGATAATTTTTGAAAGTGTAAAAGAACTTAAAGCTATCAATACAAAAGATTTCCCTTCCTATTTCCATCTGCATCGTTTTATTCTCCCTTGTATGTCTGAAAGTTTGTGAATCATTATCTATTGCATTAAGAAGATTTGTATTCTTATGGATGTTATTTCTGGAACTTTGTGTCTATGAAATTATATCTGATTGTTTAAATATGAATGATTATGTTCTATATATCACATTTTCTCAACATTTATAAGGAATTATTTTGCTATCTATATTTCTTGGGAATGTTGTTATGTTCTACCTTTTCCCTCGCTTAGTTCTTCTATTCTTTTGTATTGATCATCAATCTCTACATCAAAACACTTTCATGATATCAGAGTTCCTCATCAGAGTAGATAGTTGTACATTTGTAAATAGTTTTGTTGCTTGCTTTTAATAAGGGCACCTCACCCATTAAAGAGGAGGGACTTTCTATCCCCTAACGATTTCTTTCATTAAAGTCCTAATTTGACAACCAATAATGTTAAATCCTTGCACTTTGAAATATGTAAGATATTTCATTGTGTGGATGTGTAATCAATAATTCCATGTATGTTGTATTCCTCAAGTTCTATGATCAGCTCATGTCATCAAATATTATGTTTTTCTCAAATCCTCATACAAATATGAGTTATTACTTACTTGAAATAGAGCTTCAAGGTTAATTATGTGTGTGTGGCTTAAAATAAGTGTGTGAAACTCTTAAGAGGGAGAGAGATAAAATTCATGTATGGTAACAAGGGTGAGATATCTCTAAGATCTCAGTAACTATATATGTGTGAATCTTGTATCTCAAGGTTTAGTGGTTACGAGATAATAATTCAAAGTTTTGACATTACATCGTGAGAGTTAAAGGAGTGACAAGATTCTAAAAATAATTTAGAAAGAAATTATCTCAAAAGTTCTTGTCATTTATATACAGTGTATGTTGTCTAGAATTGAGTGATCGGGATCGATATGGTTTCTTTGTTGAGTGTAAGGATTTTATTATGTGTATCAAATGTGGTGTTACAGTATGAGGTCATGTCAAGGGCTTTGAATTCATCATGGAAAGGTATTTATAGTATGACCCGAGTTAAGAAAGCTTCATAATCCTAAAGTGATACTCTTCAAGTATATAGAGTCCTCTAGATGGTTGGCAAGTGTATTCAAAATTTGAAAAGCCTATTCATTTTAACATTGGGTCTATAGTATGTTTCATAAATGTGCATGGTATGTCAAGTGTATGTATGATATCTAAGGGGATTGAATTTTTTGAAGGGTTGTTTTTTCAAGAGTAAATGATCTCTATATGTATCAAATTTTGCAGGCGCAAGGTTCGATGATTGATGTGATCTTAAATTGAATACGAATCTTGATGAGGAATGTGAGTGATCTAAGAAAGTTATAATGGTTGTATTGAAGCTACAATAGAGGACTATGATAGGGCATCAGGTGTAAAAGTGTGTCATGACTAACATATCTATTGTTATCATGCTTAGGAGATTGTGAGGAGTTAAGGTTCTATTTAAAGTTACCACGAAATCTCTTAGATGAAGTCAATATACAAAAATCCATTATACATGTTTCATAGTAGGTGGAAAAATGTTCATAGAGAGTGTCAAAGGATGTTTTGTACTAGGAAAGGTGTGAATAGCCATCAATCATGAATAAATAGTGACCTATAGGTCGAATAGGTTTGAGACTATAGTGTGATCATTATTTTGGCTACCTTAGCATGTTTCAGATTATGAAGGTCTAGTTATGTTCCTCAAAGACTATAAATTGTAAGGCTACATGTTTTTGTGATGTGTAGATCAAGTTGGGTCTTGAAGATTATGACAGAGAAAACTAGTTAATCATCTAGGATATGTATGTTTTTGTAGATATCGAGTGATCGGTGTTTGATAGTGGTATGAATGGAGGATCTTGAGTCAACTTTGTGCATCATGGAAAGGTATGAACTATTATCATAAGGTCTATATAATTATTAAGCTTCATGAGGTGTAAAAAATATGTTATAAAAATGTTGTGAGAATGTTTGGCTATCTAGGAAGACTCGTGATGTCAAGAAGGTAACTAAAATAGTAAATTTTATGATTTGCATGTCTCAAGGATTAAGTGGCCTTTGAATCAAAGTGGTGTAATCACATGTAAATAAGGTTGAAACTATTGAGAAAGAGATTAAAGGTAGGGGAATAGTGATTTTTACTCCATGAGACATGAAACCAAGATAAGAAGTCTAAATTATGTGTTTTCCATTAAAGTAGGATGGTACAAAGCTTGGGGGAGTCATAAGGAGTTATGTCATTATTATTATGAGCTTTTAGGGCTTTCCAAATTTTTCAAAAAGGCATTGAAGTTGAAGTTTAGGGAACATAGTGTAAAAGGTGATTTTACTAGCTATGATGGAAAATTTTTGTGATTTCTTGCATGATTTTGACCTAGAGATGGATAAGAAGAATGAATGAAGGAGAATATGGATATTACATGTTCAGGGGGATATTTGAGAGTGATTTTATCAAGTCCATGGATCTTTTTTTTTTTTTATTAAAGGATTAAAAGGGGAATGGTGCAAATTCCCTGTGGGAGATTATTGAGCATGTAAGTTAGTTTTTGCATTGTTTCCATTATGTGTTGTCATTTTCCATATTGTTGTGTCACATTATCCTTTATCATAGATTTAAAAAGGGGAGAGAAGCATCAGAAACATGGGGACAATGTCATGTGTATGTTTTTCATGTTGGTTGCCATCAATGTTTTTTGAAGACGGTTTCCATCAATGATAAAGGGGGGTATTTTTGGCCATTGTATGTTTGTGTTAGCATTTATGTCAAATAAATTGATGGAAAATGGTGCAATTAGGTCATATGAGTCTCTATGAGGTGTTAGTCTCATTTCAAACATGAATGTTGATTAGTAGTGTCAAGTTTGGTGAAGTATTATGAGGTCTTAAAGCTTGGTTTGTTAGGCAGAGTCATGGTCCGAGGTCTCCAAAGTGATTTGGAGGTTTTCATGATGTCATTCATGGTACACGATCTATTTTTTAGGTGTCTATTGGTCTTTAAGAGGTCGAATGGTCAGGTCATGAAGTTTCATTGTTGAGTCAGGCCATTCTAGGCTTGTTTCTTACCATGGAGCATGCAGAATGAGGTGGAGGTATGAGATTTGGACCAAATAAGTCTTTTTATACCATGGAAAAATTATGGTGGTAGTGTACCTAAGTTTAATGGTGATTTTTAGGTCAATATTCAAGTTATGATGCATTTACAGGGTCCTTGGGAAGCAAGTAGGTGAGAAACAAGTTGTTTAGCATAGGTAAGTCACTATGGATAGAAATTTCCAAGAATTTTGGATCCAATGGTTAGTATGTAAATAAATAGGATGTTCTAATAATGTTCTATGAAAAATTTCAGGTAATTCTAACATGGGAATTACAAGATATGTAAGTTTTGGTGAAACTGGGTAAGTTTTAGTGTGTTTTTAAGACAAAGTTGGACCTTCTAATGCTCGTTGTGAGTTGTATTATTTTCATGGGGACATGATATATTTGGCATATATTCTTAGGTAAGTTATTAAGGTTTAAAAAAATAATGAGGTGGTTTTATCATCACATTTTTATGAACAATCGTTAACAAGGTAAAGTGGTTTGAAACCCTAGCTAAACCCTAGCTAGGAGCAACTTGCAAAAAGTGAGTATACAAAGCCTATTTTGATTGATAGTGAAAATGTGATTATTTGCTGATGTAGATGACTCATCCATATTTCCATAAATGTATTTTAGATCATGTGGTGACATGTGGACCCTACCTAAAATGGCTTGTTTTTGAAGAGTTGCAGTTTAAGGAAATTTTCTCCAAAGAAGTTATAAACTAAATTGACATTGTTTTTACTCGAGTTTTTATAGATGTATATGAAGTTTTAATATCATTTTTGTGATGAAAATGGAATTTTTCCCCTATTTATGAAGACTAGTTTTTGGGGCAGTTTGGAGAAGCTTGTAGTAAAATTGAGATTGCAGGAGCTACATAGGGGAGTTAGGACTCCATTCAATTTTTTTGAATCTAGTTCAGATATATTTCTAATGGTATATCAAAATTTATTATTGGATAAGGTATGAAAAATTTATGATATGTTATTTTAGGGTCAAGTTTGAAGGATGCTTGTTCTAGTAGGGTGCCAAGTGACTTGATAAGGTAAAGTGATGATTATGAGTTGTTCTTGATCACTTGAAGATTTTGAGTTCTTATGCATCATGTATAAGTATAGTGAATGATGTTTTTAACTTGTAAGTTATTTTTAGGTGATGGAGAATGTTGGGATAATAGTCAGTTCTTGAGTCCAAGAAGGCTTAAAAAGAATTTTACAAAAATTGGCTTGGTTAAAGGCCTTCCACTTATATTTGGAAGGATTTCTAATATTTTCTTGAAATAGGATTCATATTTCTTTCCATTGATGTATTTATTGAGTCTTCGTGAGTTTATTTGATGGCTCTTTCAAGATAGTGTGAGAAAGAAGGTAACTACATTTTTAGGACATGTTTGTTCATGCCAAAAGATTGATTTTATTGGAGAATGAAATGAATAATTTGATGTTTACCACAACATTTAAATTTAATAGGGGTGAATTGTGAATCTATTAAATGAATTTATAAGTCTTGAACATATCAGCAAGGGATCAAACTAGATGATTTTGCAAAACTATTTTTGGGCTACTTGTTTTTTTGAAGAGTAAGGTTGTTGTGCTTTGAGCATGTGGATGCCCTATGAGTTCTATATTGCATATAAGTGATGTAAAGGTCCTAGGAATTTAATATATTTTCACATGCCATATTTGAGTTCATCTTGAGGGGTCTTAAGACCCAACGATAAAAATAAGGTGTCTTTAAACAATTGTTTTATGAACGAAATGAGCTAGTGGGCCCATTTAATGAAATAATTTGATTGGTTCAAGTAAATGTGTGACCATTGTTTATTTTTAAATGTTATATTACACATTAATGATGAATTTTGGAGTTTTAGTAATCAATTTTTTGGCATTAGTGGATTTTTCTCATCCTAGTGATGCGGTTTTGAGGATTTTTGGTGCATGAATGAAGGTTTTTGGCATGGTAATTTGTGACCATTGAATTGAAAGTTTTAAATTTTTATGGGTTTAATGAGAGATGAAGGAATAACCTATCTTGGGTTAGAAGGAAGAGAAGGATATAAAAGTGAAATTTGAGCTCACTTTTGAGCTAGTCTTGCATGGGTGAAAAGTGCAACCTAGAGGAGAGTGTTTTGTAGGTATAAAGGCATGATTTTAAGGCTGATAAAATGTGTTTAAGTTTGACGGAGGTTGTAAAAATGTGAGAAGTTTTTTATAGGCAAGAAAATTTGAGAAGGAATAATATTGTGCAAGATTGAAGACCTAGGGTTTGATTAAGGGTTTGTGAGCTGAATTAGAAATCTCCATCAATTCTAGAAAAACATCGATATCATCATCATCAGGTGGCTGAGTTGGTGCTTGGTCATTTTGGGGGGTTTTAACCTACTTTTGGAGTGGGTGCTTCACTAAATTAGGGGTTGGTGCTCCTTGTAGGGTTGGTGCTCTACTAAACTAGGGGTTGGTGCTCCTTGTGAAGTTGGTGCTTCACTAAATCTCTTTGCTTTATGTAATATAAGCATAATTTCAATGGGTTTTCTTCCCGAGGGTTTCCCACTTATATCTTGTGTTCATGTCTATGCTCTCTTGGTTGTTCTTATGTGGTTGATTATTTTTATGTTATTAATCACACATCGATGGATGGATAAATGTTAATGGTGCATGTATGATAATCTAAAATTATTTTTAAGGCTTTAAAGAACTGATTCACCCTCCCCTTCTCGGTTCATTGTTCTTCCAAAAAGGTCACAATAGGGACCGCATGGATGATGAGAAGGGAAGAAACTATAAGGGGTTGGGCGGTCATAGTACTAGTTGATGTCCCTTGCACTCACTAAAGGGAAGTGGAATCAACATCGATAATGGTAGTGGAGGGAATAGAAGGAGGAGGAGAATATTTTCCTCAAGTATTATAAAATATGAACTTCAACGCCTTCTCGAGTACTTCACCTTTATCCTTAGGTTCCTGGGAGGGACCCACTTTAAACGTAGTGGTTTCTTTAACTTTTGGGAAGTTTGGATCTTTTTGGTTTAATATTCATTGAATAGAGCCACTAATTGGTTTGGACTATAATTTGAGAAGTAAGGTCCTTGATAAATTTTTCCTCCTTGATTAAACAATCAATTAGGTGAAAACCCAAACTTTTACATTCATCCGATAATATGTTAGGTCTAATGTATTCCCATCATAGATAAAGCATCTTGAAGAATATATGCGACATTGTACTTCACTTCTTCATATAGAGTTAGATGACTATAATACTTTGTTCTTATTGCTATTTCAACCCTAAAATCAATCCATGTATCTTAAACCTCGTGACATGAAACTTTAATGTTTCAAGGCTCTTCAAGATTTCTCAATAATCAAAGCTAAGAATTAGATGGAAAGGATTGATGATCACTTCCTACATTTCAATAAAAATATTATTTTCTTTGATTACTAATGTGTAAGTGTGTCATGCAATTGATCTTGGTAAATTAATTCCCACCTTATGCTTAGTTTATTAGAACTTGTAAAGATCTGAAAATTTTCCTTACCAATTCCATTGAACCCATTTGTTGCTCGTAAATGCGGGTAATAGATATGAAGAACCTTGAAATGATCGTACCTAGATGTAGGTGAACAATGGGAATTGGAGGAAGATACACTCACAATGGGATAAAGCATTCCAATCCGTATCATTACACTTTGAAACTTAGAAAGATATTTATCTAACTTACAGATGATGCTATAGAAAAAGGCATCATGTACTCTCTAGAAATGCCTCAATATTTGCTTCAAAGAAAACTCGGGATATAAGTTGTAGTTAAAACCTAAAATTCTAGTTCCTTGGGTGTTCATCTTAGGATAAACACTCATGTATTCTACTATGTAGGTGACATATGATGTCATATAGAATTTTGTTGTTGTGTGTACCTATTTCAACCGACTATCCATGTATCGTGATAAATTCACCCCATCTAAAGAATTGTTCATTATTCCTCATGATGGTGATGAATTTATACATCCATCCCTCAAACTCTTTTTCCCTAGGAAAGAAAAACACTTTAATTATTAGTCCGATAATGTCATTGATCTTGGTGTATAAACTAAATCATGCACTTTTGGTATATTTCTAAGTCCTAATCACATACCATTATTCATATCATTCCTAACTGAGAAAAGTACTAATCCACCTCGTTCTTTACCCTCTTAGCTTTCTTTTTGGTTTCCTTCTTGGCCTTACACACCCTATTTCCCAGTCTGACTTTTGAAACTTCAAATTTTATGAGTTTGGACACCAAAGTGCCCAAGTGCCCCCGTCCCCTCTAGGAACCCCCAACCTCTTTGTATCTTCTCACATCTTTTGGGTCCTTTCTAGCCTTTTGGAATCTTGTTTTCTTATAGGTCATCATATTAGTGGTTAATTAAAAAATTCAAACAAGGGAATCATATAAATACAAATCTATGTGACCATAATAAAGGACCAAGCTCTAAGCATCTAATTTTATCGTAAGGTTACATCCAAATTCATTTCAAGAGCATCAAAGCATACATTTAGCTATTATTCAAGGGAAAAGGGATTGATTTCTTCCACATACACTTCATCCGAGGGAAGTTCATTTTTCCATGCACACATCTACTTGCATCGACACCTAGATATTTCTCGCTATCAAGTGTGTCTTACACAAGAGCCACTTATGACATGATTCTACACACACACACACACATGCATAACTACATGGAGTCTGAAATATAGTGTAACACTTGGATCATAAGTTCACTCAAACAGGTGACCTTTGGGGTTAGTCTGAATCCCCATTTACATATTTTTTATTTTTATGATTTGATATTTTTTGGGGTTTTGTAGGTGCTCTTTCTCTTTACATGTTACAAGAAAATTATGCAGGCATAGTGTGACACACAGGCGCATAAAAACATCCAATGGTAACAACATAGAAATGACATATAAGAAATCAATTTCCAACCATTTTTATAGTCACAGACACCCATAAGCAGCGATCTACAACATTCAAACGCCCTTGACCTAATCCAAGTGCCCCGGGCCTAGGAAGATCTGATAGTCGCACAATTTTCTAGGTTCAGAATGATAATTTTCTCCTCATGTTTCTTAGTTTCTCCGTTCTACACATTCCTAAGATCGGGCATAAATCATCTAAGTACTTTATCCCTTCTCGGCACTTAGGGTTTTAAATTTAATTCCTTATTACTTAGGTCATATCTTTACTTCATTGTTTTATCATTTCATTATGACTCTTTAATTAAGGTTTAGCATAATTTCTATTTTTGTTAAATCATTTGGTGAGCTCGTTGCTTGATTCCAACCTTATTCCTAGTGTTTTCTTCTTATGACCCTCACATGTAGTGGTCATTTGAGTCTTTTTAGCATCTTGAGATTCCTCCATCTTCTTGTAGGGTTTCTAAATCAATGGCTAAAATTGATAATCCATTTACTAACTCTCAACAAGTTCCTCTCAAAACATTGAAGCATATGATAGTGAGCACTCATATGATGAAGATACAAATGTTGATCAAGAACAATTAGACAAGCTCAAAAATTTTTTCAAGCTTTGCGTGATAATCCTACCCATCTTCCACATATTCTTCATGCTTTGATTGTTCTAAAAAAATCTCGTGATGTTGTTGTAGACACCAAAATTGGGTCATACTCCCCTTAAACCTCGTTAATTAAATTAACCATATCCTAGTTATTCATATCCCCTAGTGCACATGTTAATTAAATTAATTAATATCCTCACTTAACCACCTCACCTAGCCACCTCACTCAATGACCTACTCAAACCTCATTAATGACCTAGGACCGAGTCTAAACCTATCCTAACTAACTAGAAATTAGTCTAAACCTAGACTTAACTCCTATTAAAACACCTAAAAGGACTCCTTATCTGGTCATTATATATCACTCAAGACTCGGTAGAAGGTTGGAGATCACAAAGAAAAGAGCAAAGAATCTGGAATTTTTGGCCAACCTAGATATTCCCACCTTGACCGATGCTGGTTATATCTCAATCGACACCAGTCACCTAACTATTGTTGGTTAGGTTAAATACATTTCCAAAATCCTTTTCCCAGGTTGGTCAATCCATTCAGGATCTCATTTCTTCCAGAGACTTGGAGCACTCGAATTTCTTTAGCACTTAGGAAAAAGAAGACACACAAGAGCACTACCAACATCGGTCACCATTCATCATCCTCTTCATGATCACATATTCACAACAGAGAGGCATGGAGGTCTGAACTGCTATGGCACGAATACAATGGCTCTTCTCTCTAGATCTTTAATGTCATTGTCTTCATCACCTATGTTCTCCAATCTACCTCTCAATAAGTATTTAACATTTCTACACTAAATCTCTAGTTTCCTTATGTAGATTTATTTATTCACCTATGTAGTCTATTTCTCTCCACACCCATATACTTCCTTCCTTCCATCAACCCATCACCTAATCATACCCAGAATTTTCACCCATTTTCACCCTCTCCTAATCATCTTTGAGTCTTTAGAACCATTTTACAACCCCACCCTCACCATTTCCAACCTCTGTGTAATCACAGGGAGTCTAGAAAACCAATTCTAAGAACTTTCTACTAATTTCCCCTACTACGCTTCTTAGCCAACCAACGTCAATCACTCTACCTAATCGGCATCGATCACCAACCGACACCTACCGATTCGTGTGCATCTAATATAGCTCGTAACATAGAGCTAATACCCACTTCCCAATAGCCCAAAACCATTCCTAATCCTTACCAGACCTTACCTAAAGCATGTACCATACCTACAACTCAACACTAGCCCAATCAACCCTCCCATTTTGACCTTAAACAACCTTTTTCATGACCTTTCTTATTGTTTTGTACAAGATACCTAAATTGTTTCAATTCCAATAGGATATTTACTTCATGTATGATTTAACTAAAATTAATATTGTTATATAGAAGTGGATTGACACCCTGTTTAGGAAGTATCATGCTTCCCGATCTAGCTTCTGCTAGGAAATCCACTCATTGTTTTGTTTAACTCTATTTGGTGATATTGTTTTGTATCTACAGGTAGTTCTTCCTATCCAAAAGGGATCTCTCACATCCGTTTTGATCCGAAGTCATATATGCTCACATTCGACCCTCAACAAATAGTACAATAGGTATTCCTCCTTGGCCTTATACCCTTATCTATTTCATTAATTTTCTAGGAATATGGTGAAATAGTTTTTGCGGCACCCCTTGTTGGTTCTTCCTCGATTGTCATGTCCTCCACCCAACCCCTTCACATTCATGATTCCATTCCCACTACTACTACTCCTGGGCATCAATCAACCTAATGCTTCTAATGCATGCCCCGTCACTTCTTCAAATATGTCTCGATTTAACTTCTTTATATCAAGATTTCTAAACTCAATTTTTTTAGCTTCAATTGACCACTTATTGGGATCCCCATCTCTTGATTCAAGTTTACTTCTTCACACTCCTTTTGCACCTGCCATCTCTACCTACCAACTTGCTCATGTTTTTCACTCCTAAGCTACCCATTTTCAAAGGCCATGGTGACCCTAGAGAGAATCTCTGATCATTTCATGTAGTATGTCTATATTACGTGGATGATCACACTTTAATTACAAATATCATTCCTAGAAGTCTTCAAGATTATATAATGTGTTGGTTATATGATCTACATGTCAACTCGGTAACATATTTTACACATTTATCCGATGCTTTTATCACTCATTTTTCTATCAATATCGGCTCTAAGATATCATATGCTCAACTAGCGCAAATTAAACAGGGATTTAATGAGCATCTAGTAGATTATGTCTTGTGATATAAGAACAACTTAGCTAAGATGTATAATGTGCTTGTAGACTCTGAACTTCAAGATCTATTCATCCAAATTCTATTACCACCTCTCTAGGAGAGTGTTATCTTCAAGACATCTCCATCATTCGATCATTTATGTCATACTCTTAAGTTATTCAAAGTAAACTATTATCTATGGGAAAGCTTAAGTATCATGAGTAGGATTCATCTTCTACATGCTTTCAAAGTAAATCAAATTTTAAGCCATCTACTAAAACTACTAAATCTAAAACTACTTTCAACGTTATATCTAATCTTGAAAATCTTTAATGGAAGTATCCAAAGCGTACATTTACAAATTTCCCTATGATCTCGCATATTCTATTGCCACAACTCATTGAGAGAAATATTATTACACTTACTCCTCTTCTAAATATGGACCCATCACATCTAAAAGGTCAAAATTATAATGAAACTTAGAAATGTGACTATCATCAATGCATTGGAAACTATACATATCAATGTTTCAAACTCAGACATATTATTCAAGATCTCATCGACAATAATGTAATTGAGCTTCCTAAGCCTATGACATTGACGCGTTGGATGAAAATCATAATCTTAATATATTTTATAATTTTCTTCCTAAACGTGACAAGCGAGAAGATGACTCTTCATCCAATCATACATATCACACAATGCCTCCTCCTGCATCGGGGGCTCTTTATTTTCTAGTTTCTCATGTGGATGCATCTATTCCATTAATTACATTATCTGGATATGAATATCATGCTATAATCTCTTCCGACACACTACATATCTTCTATTGGTCCTCATGTTATTAATAATACAAAAATTGATCCATTGATTTGTATGTGTGTGTTCTCTATTACACTTCTTGTTGATATAAAATTTCCGTTATCACATATTTCATATCCAATTCCTAAATCATATGGTTATGTAAATATTCCAGTCACATTTGGTCCTCTTACCATGTTTGTGCCATTTCTTGTGGCACCTTCAATCAAAGGGTGTGACATGCTCTTAGGTCTTCCTAGCTCCATGCAACTTAGGCTATCATTTCCATGAATCAATTGTGTCTAAAGTTCATTCACAACAAGCAAGTCATTACTATTAATGGTGTTCCGCCATGCACACCATGGCTATAACCTCCTCTTGAGGTTTTCATTGCACTCGCTAGAGAATCTAGGTCCCCGTGACCTCTCAAATCTAAATCACAATATGCTCCTAGCTTGATGTTCATGCATGGCCTACTCGGTCTCATAGGTCTACTAGTCCATCTCATCAGTCTAGGTCCACCACTCGAGCAGCTCCTTCACATAGGTATACATCACCTCCTCGTTTTCCTTCACATAGGTGTTCATTGCCTCCACACTCTACTTCACATAGGTTTTCATCACCTCCATGCTCTCCTTCACACATGTGCACATCACCTCCATGGCCTCCTTTGCATAGGTTCCTTTCACCTTATAGGTCTCATACACATAGGTCTCATTCATTGATACATCATCTATCTCATACATCACCGATCTCAGAGCATGGTCACATGCCTTTATCTCTGCAAGCATCGGTGGAGGACCCTTACACTTCACTTTTTTTTCATATTTTACATTCATCGACATACATTAAGGTGACATCATGCTTACTATTCCCCCTTCTAGCATTATCACGTGTCTTGTATTTCTACTTACACTTTACATATAGTCTTTCACACGCATCTAACACATCTTGATGCACTTGTATCATGATTACCCTATGATGCACTCTTATGCTACGATTCACACTTGAGTGTTGAGAGATCACTATATTCATGAATCTCACATCATACACACTACACATTTCACACTCGGTGCATTCATGACACATCTTTCTCGCGCACATTCATCACAATACACTTCCCAATGATGAAATCTATTTCCACAGTTCATACTCGAGTGCTGAGGGTATAAATATGAAATTAACCTCACCACACTCGCTCACTCTCTAGGCTATATGCTTTATCAATCATATATTTCTAGTGCACAATTCAAACCATTTCCCAATGATACACTCTTGTTTTATGGTTCATTCTTGACTGATGAGGGAAAATTATAAATGAACCTCATCTCATGCATATCCATACACATTTTCTAGGGGGCATGCTGCTCCTATCACACACTCACACAACATTCCATTCCATTCACACTCACAACATATTGCATATATTGGTTGCACATTGTTCTTGCTTACTTATACTTGCATGTTACACTTTTCTTACTATGTTAGACAAATATATTGTATGTCATTATCTTTTCTATATACACATGCACATTCACTTTCCTTCTAGTTTTGAATGTATACTCTACATAGATCATTACATGTAGCATCGATTCTTCACATTGTACCTCTGGGGGCATCTATTTTCATACACATCACATGTGTTATTGTTTCATTATATATTACTTCCTATTCTTACTAGCACACTATTCTATATTGGATCATACATGCTTTGACATACTTTTTATCTTTCTAACATACTAATAGGTGCTTCATGTGTAGTGTTTTCTTTACAGGAACTATTTAATACCATGGTTCTTTATTACTCTTTGTTTTTAATTTTTTCCCATTGTATGCCATTGTTTGCGGGCTATGCCCTTTTTCTTGTGTGTACATTGTATGATTTTGGTCACTTCGGCCTTGATTTTCTTGTGACATTGTGAGTGATTTCCCATATTTCAAGCCCACTTTTCATGGTCTACATTGTCTTATTTCTTGTTAGCTTACATTTTATCTTCTATATGGGTATTTTTCTTTGTTTGAACTAACACATGTTTCCTAGCCACATTGTTTACGTGTGCCTTGGTTTTTACGAAGCACGTTCTCTCCCCCTACAGGCATCAATTTTATAGTAACATCTAGTCCTCTCCTTTGGGCCACATACTCCTAGTGACGTTGCATGCACCCCAAATGAGGTGGTCATACATTAGGTGAATCATTCACTCCATTCATCAGATTCACAATTACAGTTCAACACAAAAATAGAGCAACATAAAATTATCAAAAAAGCTCATAATATGAATTGGGTCTTTGGCACAACACAAATGTACAATGCCCAAATATAGACATGTGTGCTTGGTTTCTCCTAAACCTTTAGGTGCCTATGATCGGGGAAATTACAATTTTTCATATTAGCATATTTTTCAAAGATTCTACATAGTAGTTTTCTCGATACATGCACAGTCCTCCGTAATCAAAGCATGCATGTTATCTCCATTTTTATTCACATTAGATCAAACTAGATCAAAATTGATTAGAATTGGAAAATAAGGATCAAACCATCTACAATGGTATATAAAGCATCAAGAAAGCAGTCGAAAAGGATAGATAATAACACTAGACCTTTCTCCCTACACTCTTACTGCCATGGCGTGAGATCACCCAAAAATTGCACTTGGCATGATATCACCCAAAAATAATTCTTCTATAGCATTTTTAGGATCCTTTCTATCCTTTTCACTCATCATGTGTCAGGTGCTCATGTTCCTTTTACATTTCTACATACTTTTTACATGTTTGATCAAAATTTTATATACACGACTTTGACTACTTTTTTCTCTTCTCTTACGTAGGTTATTCCTTATAGGAAGTAGCACTCACATCATCAAACATAAAGTGACATCAATAATAGGTACAATGTGACATATACACATACACTTTCTACCCATATGGCACTTCCTCTTCTCTCACTTACATGCTTCATTTTTATCACTACACACTTTTTCTTGTCTCCTCGGCACACTTTCGTCATCGATTTACATGGTTATCAAGTACGCATCTCTTATCTACTCTATGTTATCGAGAATTCACTCAATAACATAAAGTGGGGAAAATGTAGACTCTTAATTACTCACTTTGGGTATATTTCTAGGTCCTGATCACATACCACTATTCATATGATTCCTAAGTGAGAAAAGTACTAATTTACCACTATCTTTAGACTCTTTGCTTTTTTTTGGTTTCCTTCTTGTTCTTACACACCCTATTTCCCAGTCTAACTTTCAGTACTTCATATTTTTGAGTCTAGACACCAATACCCTTCCGTGTGCCGGTGCTCGGTGCCCTCTTCCCCTCTCGGAACCCTCGATCTCTTTGTATCTTGTTTGCATATTTTGGGTCCTTTTTAGCCATTGGACATCTTTTTTTTTCTTATGGGTTGGCCTTTTAGTGGTTAATTACAAAATTCAAACAAGGGAATCATATAAATACAAATCTATGTGACCATACTAAAGGCCCGATCTCTAAGCATCTACTACTATCACCTAAGGTTGCATCCAAAGGAATCTCAAGAGCATCAAAGCATCCATCTAGCTATCATTCAAGGGACAAGGGAATGCATTCTTCTGAATACACTTCTTAAGAGGGAAGTTCATTTTTCCATGGATAAATCTACTTACATCAAAACATATAACTATTGCTCGTTATCAAGTGCATCTTACACAAGAGCCACCTAGGGGAAAGAGTCTACACACACATGCACAAGTATATGGAGTCTAAAATGTAGTGTAGCACCTGGATCGTAAGTTCACTTAGTCTGGTGACCATCGGGGTCAATCGACTCCCCATTTGAGTATTTTTATTTTTAGGATTTGATTTGTTTTGGATTTTCGTAGGTTCTCTTTCTCTTTGCAGGTTACGAGTAAATTTTTTGGGCACGAGTGTGACACATAGGAAACAAATAATGAAGGGAAGCAACACAAAATAAATCACTTTCAGGACCATTTTTACAATCATGGGTGTCCAAAAGTATTCTACATTGCCTAGGTGCCACTAACCTAATCTATGCACCCCATTCCAAGAATATATGATAGTTGCACAATTTTCTAGGCGAGGTAATGACATTTTCTCCTCTTGTTTCTAATTTTTCTAGCTTACGCATTCTCGGCATCGTGCATAAATCAACTAAGTACTTTATCCCTTCTCTCCCACTTAGGGTTTCAAATTTAATTGTTTTTTTCTTAGGTCGAAATGCACTTCATTGATTTATCATTTCGTTGTAACTTTGTAATTAGGGTTTAGCATAATTTTTTATTTTTGTTAAATCACTCAAGAATAAAATCATTCTTATGAAACATTTTTAGGAATCTACTTCCTACAAGGTTGGGTTTCAAGAGATATTTTTGTTGATGTGTTTGATGCAATATGTTAAATTTTCATCCCAATCTCATTAAGCCTTTTTGAGATTGGTATCAACATACATAATAAGGTCAGGTAACTTAAGGAGTTCCTCAAAATATTTCATATCTAAGAGGATTACTAATTCCCCATTTGGGCTCTTCACATCCCTAAATTCAGCATTATCTTGACTAGTTCTTTGTAAGAATGATCTTTGGACACTTTGAGCATATATAGGGAAGACCGTAGCAAGAGGTAATCAAAAATCACATATGTATTGCATATGTGTTGTCTTTGAATTATTCTTGATCCTATTCTAGAATTCTTCCATGTCTACATACCCCAATTTTGTGTCTATAATATCAACATTAGAGTCAATGTTGGAAGGGGGAATGACCCCTTAATACTTATATTTCATTTCTTTCTCACTCTTGGATGATTCTTCTTTGTCATTTTTGTTACCTAATCTAGACATGGATGATGCTCCGAAGAAATTTCATCTAAGAACTCCTCTGGATGTTTGGGAATAGTAATAATAACTTTCACCTTGAGTTATGCACTTGGAAAGTCTAGAAAACCTCTGTCATACTTTCCAGGTTTACTTAGAAATTTCCAAAATGTGATACACTTTGAGAGGAACTTACTTGATGTTTAGCACCTTGGGAAACTCCGATGGTCATCGTGAAAATTTGAACCTCATTTCCACCTTCAAATCTCTAATAATTTGGGTAGAAATTTGAGCCTATTTTACACGTTGGAATTCTAAACACACTAAACGTGACTTTCCTTTTTTAATACGCCACGGATCCCAACACACTTTGAGTGGAACTTTGGACATTTCAAACACCTCTGAAAGACCCGATATGAGAAATTTAGAGTTATAATATTTTTTAATTATGTCTTGATGCATTAATTTAGAGTTTGTTAGGAAATAAGGGATAAAATATGTGGAATAATCCCTCACGTAATCATTGCAACGGTAAAAAATAATATGCAGAAAATATTACAGATCTCAAATAAAAGTGCAAAATAAAATAACACAACAAAAGATACAATATTTAACATGGTTCACCTAATTTGGGCTATGTCCACCAAGAATCACTTGCTTAGATTTTATTACAAGCCACCACTCTCTCAATACAATACCCAAATCTATTTGGAGCTATGCTCAACAAAATCTACAAAATTAACACCCAAATTAAAAACACATTTGCAATGTTAGATTATACCTACCATATGCATAAAACCATATAAGGCAGACAACTTCTTAAGTAGTTTTACAAAACCATGGGCCAAAACCTGTCCCACTAACCTATGGGTCAAAATTCCTGCCCATATGAGAAGAAAACATTTTCCAATATATCGCACATTTTAAGGCCAAATTTTTTTCTCTGGGCTGCACCCCACTGAACCCAATGAGAAGACAACTACGCAAAGTGTATAGTACTCTTAGTGTATAATATTCAACACTTTCTCACATGAAAATAGGCTCCACAACCTAACAATATCCCACTTCGAGACTATTTTTCCTCTGAGAAAGCTTCTCAACCCTTCACTAGTTTCCATGAAGACCAACCAAAGTTGAACACAGCTTCAATTTTTCCCTTGTGAACCCCACGGTAATCATGTCTACAGGTTCTGATTGGTATGAATCTTCTCCAGCTTCAACTTCTCTTCCTTTAAATTTTTCCTGATGAAATGGTACTTTAACTATATATGCTTCATCCTAGAGTGGAAATCAAAGTTTTTAGCTAGGTGTATAACACTCCTTACTCTATCACTATGCAACTTTATTTCCTCCTAATTATGTCCCAACTCCTCAAGTAATTGTTGTAACCAAATCATTTCTTTTCTTACCTCTATGGCAGAAACATACTCAGCCTCTGTGGTTGACAAAGCCACCAGCTTATGTAGTCATGAAATCCAACTCACTGTTGTCCCACCTATAGTGTAAACATAACTCACAGTTGTGTTCCTCATGCTACCTACATCTCAAACCATATCTAAATCTACATAACCACACAAAGTGGTGTTTGATCCACCAGTAGCACAAAACTATCCCCATGGTCCCTCTCAAATACTAAAGGATCCTCTTTACTACACGCAGGTGATCTCTACCGGATCACTCATAAATCTACTCACTTCCCCACTTTATGGGCAATATCAAGCCTAGTGCACACCATGGCATAAATCAAATTGCCAACCACTGATGAGTAAGGTACCTTGGACATATGGTTTCTCTCATGCTTTGTCTTAGGACACTACTCCTTTGATAACTTGAAATGGCTCGCCAAAGTAGTCCCAACCGGGTTAGCATCCTGCATATTAAACCTCTCCAAGACCTTCTTACTGTACTCTTCCCGAGATAAATTTATCTTCCATTCCTTCCTATCTCAAGATATCCTCATACCAAGGATTTGTTTAGATGCCCCCAAATCATTCATCGCAAAGGATTCACTTAGTTGCTTCCAGTACTTATATTTCCTACATGTTTTTATTTGCAGCCAACATGTCATCCACATACAAATAAAGGATAATATAACTGCCATCCTCAAATTTCTTTGTATACACACAATGGTCGAATGACATCTAATATAACCTTGATCTATCATCAAGCTATCAAATTTCTTTTACCATTGATGTAGAGCTTGTTTCAAGCCATACATCTCTTCATTAGTTTACACACCATCTCCTCTTTACCTTTGACCTCATAGCCCTCTGGTTGTTGCATATATAGTTCCTCCTCCAAATCACCATGGAGAAATGTAGTCTTTACATCAAGCTATTCTAAGTGCAAGTCTTCTTACTACAATTATTCCTAGAACAGTATAATGGAAGACATTATTAATAAAGGAGAAAAAATATCATCAAAATATATACCTTTTTTCCTCTGCAAACCCCTTGACCACCAATCGGGCCTTGTATCCTTTCTTGCCTCCTTCTCTCTCTTTGAATCTAAACACCCACTTATTTTGTAATGCTCTTTTTCCTTCAGGTAGCTTCACCAAATCCCATGTCTAGTTCTCCATGAGATCCCGATGCTCCACATTCATGGCTTGCTCCTACTTCTTCCCCGGCATCTACTTGCATTGCTTCATCAAAGATCTCTAGCTCTCCACTATCAGTGAGTAATAAATAATAAAGAGAAGGAGAAAAACATTCAGTTTCTCTTCTTACCCTAGAAGACCTCCTCAATATAGGAGTTTGGGGTTACTGTTCAGGACGTTACTGAACTGATTCATGTGTCACTTTGCCATCTAGAAGATCCTCTATTGATGCATATTATTTCTTGGATTCTTCCTTGTTTTCCTACAACTGCTGCTTATACATGACTTTCTCATTAAAGACCACATCCCTAGATCAAATTATTTTCTTTTCCTTAATACTCCAACATTTATATCCAAAGTCATCACCACCATAACCAATAAAATTACATTTTTCTAATTTAGCCTCTAGTTTGGTCCTATCATCTTTTCTATATGGACAAACACCTCACATCCAAAGACTCTAAGAAATGAATAATCAAATTTCTTACCATACCAAGCCTCCTTAGGTATGCCTCCATCCAAGGCACTTAAGGGTCCTTTATTTATCAAGTACACGGTGTGCTCACAACTTCGCCCAAAAAAAAAGAGGTAGTCTTGCATGAAACCTCGCGCTCCTAGCACTTTCTATTATTGTTTTGTTCATCCTTTTTGACACCCCATTCTGCTGTGGAGTTTTGGAACCATATTTTTCTTCTGATTCCATTCTTAGAACAAGAATTTATGTAGCCTAGAATTTACCAAATAACATCTTAGTCGTGATGGAACATCACTCACCCTAGATTGAACGCTCACCCAAAGTATGCAAAGGTACCAGCTCCTCTTTAGGGTTGTTGTAATAGGATGCTAACATGATGAAGTAACATATAGATTCATAACTAATCCATCATTCCACAATGCATGCTACACTCAGATCTAAGAAAGAACAAGCTTTAAACAATAATCATGATTTAACCATTAACATGCACTACTCAACTACACCCGTGGATGATACTTAGATTTAGCTAATATCTTCCATCTATTAATAAATACGGAAGCTCCTTACAAAGATTGTCAATCTATACCAACGTGCATATGGAACTCGATAGAGTTGTTCAATCATATGCATATATTCTTATTAAACACCTACATACATGCATTTCTCAAGTTAATGCCTACATATTTCCAGCTTCTGTAAATATATATATAATATATATATATATATATATATATATATATATATATATATATCTACTATGCACCTAACATCATATATATAGGGTGGGGACTTGCCCTTCACCGCTTGTCTATTCCAAAAATAGGCTGCATGCTATTGATAGCCACACGCCATTTTACAATCATAGCCACACATGCAAGTGCGCTATCTATAGTCCTCTTACAGTGAACTGAAGTGTTAATTCTATTCTTAGCTTATCTTCATGCATGAACGCTTCAAACCACTTCTCCAAAGATAGACAATGCATGGCATGCACGTCTTTGCATCGTTGATGTGTTCCACATGCTATCTCCTAAAAATAGGTCTTCATGCTCAAAGATCGGCTAAGTCCTAAAATTTGAACTTTCCTTCCACGCGCGGTCCTCCCCCTGTCCTTCCACGCCCTTGGTTTCGGGCCTTCTATCCATGCAGACTCCTTGTGTGATCTTCGACAAGTATTCTTTGACCAACATTACCCCACACTAATCTCATTGTCATCCCGACAATGTGTATGTCCAAAAATTTAAGGAAAGAATAAAATAATGTGGATAAATAAAGAATTTTTATAAGGTTATTAGGAAACCTCTTCTATATTAGTTTGTAGTATCAACTCTGGATACTCTTCCTTTATTTCGGCCTCTAATATCATTAGTAAGTGAGTGCTTTCTCTGCTTTTTCTAGGATGTCCACAGCAATGGATTCCAACTCATCCCTTGCAATTTCTCCCTTCTCATTTCGTAGAACCAACAAAACACTGGACATTGGTGTCATTCTTCCTTCTAAAATGTCCATCTTCTGTGTAATCAGCTTTCCAAGCTATTCCAACCGAGTCTTGTCCAACTTTTGTGTTCTTTACTGGGGCCTCACACTTCTATTTAACCATTGAAAATATTTCCACTCGCCCAATGTCTCATCTTTCATCACTTTCTGGACCTCGTTATTCTCTTCGAGGGTCTTGATGTTGATAAGCACCTTTGGAGCTATGCATATATTTAAATCCTGGTCCACTTTCTTCAATGCTTCATGTAATGCTTGCAACAACCCTTCATAAGATGTAATTTTTCTCATCACAGATGCTTTCTCTCATTTGGCATCTTGTTCAGAGCATTCTGGCACTTGCATACACAGAGTTCCATCTTCAAGTACTAATTCCACCAACTTTCCCACATAGTGTATCGCTGAAGGAAATGTATGTGGTACCTTGGCCTCTAAGTGTGGCCTTGCTTTGATTACATTGTCCCCAATCTCCTCTGTGATGCTTATGAACACTTCGTTCTTTTTCTGCGTGAATTCCCTCTCCTATGTTATGCATGCTATCTCTACATCCTTTGTCTTCAACTCCTTGTGCAGCAACGCTCTGATCGTGGTAGCTTTGTCCATGTTTCTTCTAGCCACCTCAGTAGAAACTTTCACCAATGCATTGCTGACTTGCTCATCTGACATGACAGTAGGCTTTATTGTCATGTGTCTGGCTTGAGGTGCCTTCTTCAGTCTTCTCAAAATGCATGACTCTTTGCACACATCAAATTCAAGCTCATCCATGTGGGTGTGCATCGACCATGATAGTTTCTTTTGAGTGTGCATCATTGCCATATCTTCATCCATTAACTCCCATATGAATAAATCCTTCTACTGTTGTTGTGCTCTGGAAGTGGGTGCGGAAAATTTTTCCTACATCCTCTGTATACCCCATGGCCAATGGAATGTGCTCTCCACTTGTTCTTCTAGACCTTTGTTTGCTTAGGAACTTTAGCCTCCAAATTTGGGACTTGCATCTCCATATCCTAAACACCTTCTACAGCTGTCTCCTCTGGCTTTTTCTCTTCCTCTTCCTTTTCCTTCAATGCCTCACCCTATTCATCTATGTCCTCTAGAAGTATAGGAGAATTAGGCGCGCTCTCTTTTGACTCTTCCACCTCCTCACTCAACTTTAGCTTCCTCCTTCTTTGTGTGGTCACCTCCTTCTGTGGAGAGATTTTGGGTGATTTATGCACAGTGGGTGGAGTAGCACCTTGGGTCCTTGTTCTCCTAAATACCCTTTTAAACTTGTGCTCCCCTTGGACTACATTCACATCCTCTTCATCCCCCTCTTGTGGCTGAGGTGGGGTAACAACACGCTCAGCTTCACCTTTATTTGTAGGATGTCTCCTACCCCTATGCTCCAAACCACCACTATCTTCGCGCTCTTCCTCCTCATCTTGCACTTCAACTTGTTCTGTGGGCTTAGGTGTTGGGATGTTCTCCATTGTATGCTTTCCCTTTGGTGGTGCTGGAAGTGCAAATTCACCTTCCACATATTTTTATTCTCCATTTTTGGCTTCAGCTTAGAGATACACCAATGCTTCCCCCACATCTACTATAGCCAAACTTATTGGTTTGATATTCAGAACCTCTAAAATGATTCTCTATGTATAAGCACTTCTGCCAGGATATACATACTTCTTCCTCAATGTATGGTAGTCACATTCTACCTTATCTGCATTGAAGATCAGTCAAGTGCGTGTCTCTGTAAATATATGAAAAATTCTTGAAAATACCTTTAGTGAATGCGTAAGGTAGCTTGCACAAAGGGCTCCAGACTCCATATTTCATTGGGAAGTGCACAATGCAGAAATGTTGATATACAACAAATAGAACTTGTTTCGTTACCACTACTGGTAGGTCCTTTGGGATGCACCACTCTTCCCCAAATGTCACACGGAGCCTGTCATACCACTTCTCTGCGCTTTGCTTCACATCATCTGTCATAGCCTCCTTGCATATGTACTTGTTGAATCTTTCAGCTGGGGACTTGTTCTCCATGGGGTATTCCAATACGTTGTCCTTCGGTCCATCTAGTACTCTGATTTCCATAAATACCATTGATGATAAAATAGCCCCAAAGCTGATCTTCCGTCCTGTGTGTGCTTCTTCAACTATTTTCTCTACAATATAGCCTGCAATGTTATAAATTGTCCCCTCTGACATCTTATGCACCACATGCAACCACATAGTATTTACCTAAGACCACCGCTCTTGATCATTCAATTTGGTAACAAGGTGGGCTACAGCTTATACAACTGGATAGTTCTTCAATTTATCTATGTCCATTCTGCGTGGACCCTTCAAGTATCCCAACTCTGTTTGGTCTTTACAATTGCAGCTTTATCTGCAAGATCACCTTTTATATCTTCTCTTGTGGCCTTCGGACATGAAACCGATGAGAAAAGTGCGGATGAGATTCTAACTCGTGTCCTACAAAGTAAAAGAAGTATTCATGCACCCTACTCATGAGCCACGATACAGGGCTCAAAGCTCATACAAATGGTAGACCCCAATTCTCTTCAAGAGATTTTAACCTACATCGTCATACACTGGCATGTCCTCCACAAGTGCACTTGTTCATTCTAGAAGCGAGCAAGAACTCGAGCTCCTTCTTGTTTTCTGAAGTCTTGTGATTATATTCACTTACTTTGCTCTTTCTAACAGGTGAATCCCATTCTTTCCTAACAATGACTCCTTCTAGATATTACATCTCTGAAAAATGGCTTTTGGGTGCCATTTCTTCCTCCTCAATGACTACCTTCTTCTTTCCTTTTACTATTGTTGTAGATGCCTTCTTCGGTGCCATTTTTACCTTGCAAATGTTTCCTCTTCAACTCTACAACTTTGCGAATCAAACCCTAGCTCAATTCAATCATGCCCTAGGTGGAAACTTCATAACCGAACCCTTTTATGTCTCCCTGCTTCACTCAAACCCTTCACCATCGGGGACAAAAGATTCTTGTCACACATATCTAGTTGTCACACGTGGTTTCACACCCTTCGCACCTTAACTCGATCACTTGGCTTTTCGCACTTGGCTCTCTCTTCAAATTCTCTTAGTTACAGAATGGTAAAAATGAATCCGCATCCCATCCTTATATAAATTTTTCAAAAAATTTCAAATTTTTATGCATTTATTTCTCCTTCACCTACCAAATATCCCTTCATTCATTGACCAAATTTGTTTGTTCCACGTGGTACATCTTCATGCCTAGCTATAACCTTCTAGCGTGCCTTCCTACCCTTTGGTCATAGACTTCTCTTCAACGTGCACTCCTACACCCAAGTAACTCATCACTGTACCTTCTCCTGGTAGCTAACATGGCCTCCACTTACCTTGTGTTATATTGTTCTTTCATTCATCTCCATCCTTGGTCACTTTTGAGAAGCAATATTCTTTTGACTTAAAGCACACCCGTAGCAGCTTATTCCTTTCACCTTTCAATTCCCACAATCTTTTTATTGGATAACTACAACCACCCCACGATAAAAGTATATGCAGTCCTCTGTGCATAAACAATATTCATATAGTAATTAGCTTTAGGCGCGCAAGCACGCTTATTACACAAGAACAAAAACTAAATTGACAAAGCATAGTGACAATGAAGGAAATACATTAAGGAAATACAAAATTGAAAACCTAAACTAAATGGAAATACTGCCTTATTACGAACACCAAGAAGAATTATTTACAGTAGGGCTTCAGCCTAATCCCGTTAAAGTAACTAGGTAGCCATGTTCCATTAAGTGATTCTAAATGGCAAGCACTTGATTCAAGTATAGAAGTGATAACATATGGCCCCAACCAATGTACTTTGAGCTTTCCTAGATGGCGCAAAAACTTTGAGTCATAAAGAAGTACCATTTGTCCAATCTCAAATTTCTTATCCCTTATGTTTTTGTCATGTCATGCCTTCTGCCTGGCCTTTTCCTACTTCTGACTCCATCTTGCTATGGCTCGGCGCTCATCCAATTGAATCATCTTTTTGATACACTCTTCTAGAGCCTGCTCATCAACTACACCTCCAACGACACACAATGCACAAAGAAGGTAACATAAATTCTATAGGAGAACAACTTCATGCCAAACACCAACTAAAACAGTGTGGCTTTGTTCAATCTCTTGTAAGTTGTTCTATATGCCCAAAGAATAGATGATACTATGTCATCCCAATCATTTCTTCCAACATCAAAATTTTTTGTCGAAGTCTGGCTCAAAATCTTGTTGAAGGCTTCAGCAGTTCCATTTTCCTAAGGATGATAAGGTGTAGTTTTATGGTGTGTAACCATAAACTCATCTAATAGGATTCTGATTGTCTCATTCAAAAAGTGTGTACCTCAATCAATTGTCAAGATTAAGGGACATCCATATCTCGTAAGTACATTCTCCCACGAAATCTAGCTATTGTAGCTTACGTATAGTCCTTAGTAGGTGTTTCTTCTGCCCACCGTGTGAGATAATCTATGCAAGTAATAATATAGCGTGACCTAGTCCTACGCATGGCTGGAAAAATAGGTCCTACAAAATCAATGGCCCATTTCTCAAATGGTTCGGCACTAGTGATTGGTCTCAAAGGCATCTCATCTCTTTTCCCTGGTTTTCCTAGGTGCTGATAATGATCACACACCTTACAATATTCTTTACAATCCTTATACAATGTATCCCACCATAATCTAGTAAGTAGGATCTTCTAAGAAGTCGTATCACTTGCATAATGGCCTCCTGCAATACCACCATAAGATTCTTCCATAATATCTTAACACTCATATTCTAATACACAATGTTGTAATACTTGATCTCTGCCTAGCTTGTAGAGGTCACCGTGCGTACCCAAAATTATAAGGTACTGTTCACAAACAATGTAACAGTGCCCCAATGATGATACAGGTCTCCTCGCAAGGTGTTCGGGATCGGGAAAAGATCTCCAAGTGTGCGTTAACATCCCGCATGCCCGGCTTAGCCCCCGCGTGCTTTGTTTTCCCTTTTCCCCTCTTTTCTTGGCCTTTTGCTCTTTAGTGACGAAACCGCCGCCTTGCACAGGCGGCGGTCTCGTGTGCCGCGCCCGAACAGGTGGCGGTCTCTGAACCGCCGCCCTACTCGGGCGGTGGTCCTTTACACATTTTCCAGAAATCTCTTTTAACACCACTCACATAATTTCAACATTTTACCAACTTTCTTTCACCGCCATAAGCTTGCATTTATAATTCTAGTTCCCTGGAATAGTGTTTTGCCATTGTTTATAGTTTAAGAGTTCTATTTGGTTTTTACCTTGGGTAAATGCAAAAGCTATAAATAGTTGGCGTGTGCTCATGCAAATGGCCCCTCAAATTTGCCTCTAATTTCTATTTGCAATAGATTTAGTTTTCATTTTGCTTAGAATTCTTAGTTTCTTTCATTGCATGCTTAGTTAGCGTTGTTTTGTTGTTAGTAAGCCACATATCCATCTTGTGCAAGTGTTGTTGACATTTTATCCAATCCATTGGAGTAGAATAGTTTGTTTTCAATAGGAAGCCATTAAAGTTACAGGTTTTGTTCTTCAAACAGGATAGTTTCAGGTTCTGGACATTTCATGTTGCATTACTCGCAATAAATCCCACTAGGAATTGCATAAGCCAAGCTCTGTACTCTTATGCTATCCCTCTCCTACTCGCATTGTATTTAGTCTGTATCTTGAGCTACCTTTGTCCCAATATCTACTTCTGTTGATGCTAGCATTACACACTTTTCTAGATCCACGTGAACACGAAGGAACGAGGAGATCACACTCAGGGGACAAGATCACACACACCATCAGATTCGCCACTATTCTCGGAATCCGGGTTCTATCTTTCAAAGTTCTAAATTATAATCATATCAAATAGAGTAGTTAATTTCTTTATTTCAGTTAATTTTACTTTCGATATTACCGGGGAAGTTGTGGGGATTGATAGTTTCTAAGAAACTATGATTCATTCCTCACTTCTGAGGTAGGATCGACAGTCTTGCAAATAGATTAGATTAGTCATTTCATTGTTTATAGTAGATCTACAAATTACACAAACAAATAGCTATACTCGGTTATCTTGTTTGTTTCAAATTGTTATTGTAACTGTCAATTCTAGATACGTTAAACAGTTTACTCTTTTAGATTCATTCAAATAGTTCATCAAAAATACAAAAATAGAGAAATCATATATGCTATAGATATATTTCACATAGTTAAATTCACTTTATTGCAGTTTGTTTACATTATTGCTTTTGTATGACAATCACGGGACCTAGGGAGCCCAGAGAATACGTATTCGAGCCAATCATGCCTCAACCCAATCTCATCACAACAATAGTTGACATAGACCAGAATCTTAGAATCCAAGTCTTCCAAACAACAACAGACTTACAACAGATCAACTCTCAGTTGAGGGGATTAAACACAGAAGACAATTTAGCACATACATTTTGGTCAAATCAGCCAAATTACAGATTACCCTAGAAAAATATCCACATGACTGTAGAAGGGCTTGAAAGAGAGAAAACGTTTGGTTGTGATCCTTTGGTCCCACAGCCAGACGCATGAGACATTCTCATAGACATAGACACCGGCCTACGCACACTAGTATTCAGATCTACTCCACTTCCACCTATCATCATCACACAGTTATCCTTATTAGACATAGCAGCTAACAAAGCTAAGGAGTTCTGGACTAGGCCAGAGAATCACCCATAGAGTCAACTATATTTACCATTTTCCCTATGACCTTATCTGGGGATATACATGAAACTATCCCAGGACATTTTCCACGTATTCCACAACCTATAGACCGAATCATGCCACGATCTATCACACCGATTCGGGTTAGGATGGCCTTCTTTGCCTTAGATTCACAATTTCCACTAGTGCGTGTCGAAGATATTAGATTGCCTAACTAGTTTTTATGTATCCCATACATATTTCATCCCCACCATTGTCTTGGCATGACCTCGGGAGGTTGGGTACGAGGAAGAGTTACTTGTAGATTCTCATGCTCGCTTGTCACTTTTCCATCGTACAAAATTGGTGAACCCGACGTGAAACTTTCTACCTTCTAATTTGGAGTCAGATTTGTACTACCTCATCAATTTTCACTATCACCTTCACTCCTTCCCATTATTCTCGGGTATTCATATACCCCCCGAATATGTTGGGATTCGATGCATATGGTTGGCCCTCTTGGGCCTTGAGGCATATTACGTCCAACAAAATAGACAATCATCACCCTCACTCTTAGTATGGGGTGAAAACTACTCAAACTAACCGATTGTCAACACAAACTCCAAGGATCAGATATAACTCATCTTTTCAAACTGAGGAGTTAGATCAGCTCGCTCAAACACAACAAACAGAGCTTTCAGGCTCGAATAATATGACATTCACCGGAGAATCTGGTTCATCTCCTCAGGTGCTGCTTAGACCATAAATTAGTAGATAATCAGATCCATACCTGGTTTTAGATGATGAACAGTCAATACGTTATCCTAGGAATGAACAACGCTCTCAGAGTATGTACCCACCTATAAGGAGTTTACAAACACAACTCAAGGCCTCTTTTCAAGAAAATACCTCCATACCACTACATATAGGAAATACCCTCAAAGAAACTTGGCAAGACAATGGTCAGTTCATAGCAGGGTATCATAGACCTATACAACATCAGAATATACAAACGCCGCCAGGGCAAAATATCGTGACTTCACCATATGAAGTCATTTCAACTTTAGTAGACAAAGTTAAGGGATTAGAACTTGCCCAAGCAAGCCAAAATTCTCAATTCATGCAAGCAAGAAGTTCCAATCCCCCACACCATCCTAGCCAAGTAGACCTCCTCACAGGAATAGGCACATTAGGCATGCCTCCTCAGTATTCACAACAAACGCCAACTAGACCCACCATCTCTAACACCGTTCCTCCCGGTCTAGTACAAAACAATCCATTCCTAGACAATACCCCGTCATACTTAAACATGTACTCCAAATCACCACAAGGGGATATGTTCTCCTCTCCGGCATGTTTGCTCAAACACAGGTGTTTCCTTATGCCCCTACCAATGCATACGCTATGCCATATCAACAACCCATTCCACCACCACTCCCTCAGCAAGCACCATCAATGGTCGAAACCTATGCGATAGGGACTTATTCAGAATATTTGAAAGAGCCCTTAGACTTCACCATACGAAGCGTCATGCTTCCAAGACCCCTTCCTGATTTACCCAAGTACAAAGGTGAGGGAGATCCGAATGCACATATCAAGGCTTACACTACAGCCATACAAGAACTACTCCCTTGGGATGGGGTTGTTGCTAAAATATTCCCAAAAACCTTGGAAGGCATCGCTCTCGATTGGTATTATAGAATACCTGAGGCTTCCATCCATTCATTTAAACAACTCATTTCAGAGTTCATTAAGGCATTTGACATGAAAAAACTGTTAAGAACAGGAATCAGGGAGTTCTTACACATTAAGCAGGAACATAATGAATCTGTCGCTCATTTCATCCAGAGATGGCGTACAGTTCTTTATTCTTCAGCCAGTGCTCCAAATATGGACCAAATGGAACTATGTGATTTATTCCTTCATTCTCTCAGCAGAGAAGTGAAGGAAGAAGTCCAGAAGTTCCCACTAAGGACTTACGATGAAGTACTTGAGAGCACTCTCCGAATAGATCAAGCGGTAATAGATAGTGGTCGTAAGACATATGGAACAAACGGGAGGTTAATCACCTCCAGCCAGAACACTACAACTTATCCTACTACCACGAATGTCAATCAAGGACCTAAAATCCTTAACAAAAATCATGCGGGGTGACAACAGATGGAGTAACCGATCAGCCTAAAAAGGTAAATACTGTGAATACTTCACCACCAATGAATAATCAACGAAACAACAACTTTACCCCAACAATCAATACAGTGGATTTTAATCATCCTCATCAACAACAACAACAATGGCAAAGCCCTACACAGGGCCCAAGCCAAAATTCAACTAGGTACCAAAACCAGAATTCAAACCAAAGACAACAAACGCAAAATTTTAATCCTAATAGGCAACGGTTTGATCAAAATTTTGGGCCACAATATATGCCAAACCAACAAACCAGGAATTACAATCCCAATTCATATTGTGGTTTCCACAAAATTTGAGGTCATGACACTAGAACGTGCCGTGACTACAATAAATTCATGCAACGTTTTCCAGAGGAACAAAGACAATTCTTCACAGATATGTTCTTGGCAGATCCTGTGTCACCACCACCAAACACGCTCGCAGGGGCAGTTTCCCCTCAGAATGCTCCCCTCAAGATCTTTAATGATCCACTCCCAAATCACGATAACAACAGGCTAAATCTAACTAGGATGAACAAGAGCGTAATGACAGGAAACAATGATCATGAAGCTTCAACTTCGCTAAATCCATTAGTTGTGCCACAACTAGGAAGTCAGCCATGACCTAAGATAGTTGGTTTAGTAGAGTTAGACACCGAACTACCCATCGAAGCTATAACAAGGACACGAGAGTATTTCTCTCAGCCAAGCCCAAGTCACCTGCCAGAATAGATAAGATCCAACAAATAGTAGAAAAACCCGTAGGTGCCTATGATTTAATTAGCGACCTAACAAAAACCTTCTCGCACATTTCATTTTTGGACTTACTGAAGAATTCTCCTGCCCACAGGGCTGCTCTTCTAGAGGCATTAGGTTTAGGTCATCTAATTAACATCACTCCACCTCCTGAAACACAAGTGAACCATGTAGACTTTGATATTCATCCTCCTGGGCAGGCGGATAAGGATGTCGAATTCATATTCGAAATAAATAAAATGCCTGCAGATGCTGAGATTACACGCCAAGGTGATCCAACCTTACACTTACAAGTATGGGTTTATAATAACTACGTGAAACGAGCAATGGTTGACGATGGGGCGGTAGTTAACATAGTCCCCTTCTCTTTCCTTCAAAAACTAGAATATGGGGAAACAAATTTTTCCACGACTCGAAATACATTGAGAGGATATGATAGCCTTAAAGCCACTTCGATTGGGACTATAATACTACCAAATACCTTAGGACCCAAAACAATCCCGAGTGAATTTTATATTATAGATCGGGAAATTAACTACAATATGATCCTCGGCCACCATGGATACACCGTATGAAGGCAATCCCTTCTACATTATTCCAAGAAGTAAGATTCTTATATCTAGGAAAGATATTTGTAGCTAAAGGTGATCCAAAACCATTAGATTTACACCTAGCTGACTTAAAGAAAAGACCAGGCGTGCACTTGGAGTTTGAACTCCCAACAAACTAACTTAATAAACCCACTGACGCAAAACCAGAGGAAAATTTGGTACCTACAACGGATCTTGAGACTATGAGTCTAGTCAAGGCAACCCCAGCCCCCAAAGATGAGGCTAACACTGTAGAAACAATATCATTAGGAACTACTGCAAAAATCATTGAATTGATAGAACAAGATTTACCAATGTTCTTACCATTTGATTCTGTAGGCATGGGATATTCCCTAGGTGTTGGTTCTCTTCCAGCAGAGGATCTTTGTATGGTGGAAATAGAATGCGCAAACACAACAGATATCCTAGCATCCATATTCCCAGCTAAATATTGGACGCTCCATTTTGATGGAGCTAGATGCCATTACGGAGCGGGGGCAGGTGTAATCTTTACTTCCCCGAGGGGAAAGTCCTACCATTTTCATTTAAACTAAATTTTGAATACACAAACAACGGCGTTGAATACGAAGCCCTCCTCCTTGGCCTCATCTTAACTAAGATAATCGGTGTTAATAACATCGGGTGTTAGGAGACTCAAAATTGGTAGTAAACCAAGTCTCGAGATATATGAAACCAAAGTGAGCACTTACACTTTACAAAACAACGGTGTTAGATCTAAGAAAGGATTTTGACTTCATATCAATAGAAACAATCCCGCGAGAACACAATCTTCTCACCGATTCTATAAAGCAACCTTGGCATCATGCTTTACTCCAAACAAGTAAGTTAGAGGATACCCGTTTCATGGTATCCCTTCGTGATACACCATTGATAAAAACAATGACAAATTCTCTTTTAAACGAAAATGAAAAAATCTACTATCCTAAACCACATTGATAGTGATATGGCCACTCAAATTACTTAAACATCTATGCAAAGCATTACATCTCTCCTATCACATGATAGATTTGTCCTTAATCCCACATTCATCTTCCTACTTCGGAAATCCCATGATGAAACTTCCCTCGCAAATGGAACCTAGCGTATATACAGTAGAAAATGGGGACGATTTGGATTTACCTCCAGCCCCACCTGAGTTTGAAGAAGGTAATGCCTCTTTAATCGAAGAAACAATTGATGTTAACATCGAACGGAGGATGAACCAAAGATCTTGAAACTAGGATCCTCGCTAACCCTAGAAGAAGTAGAAATACACACTCAAATCCTCAAGGAACATCAGAAGGATTTTGCATTTAATTATAAGGAAATGACAGGAGTTGCACCCCACATTGCGGTGCACAACCTCGTCACTAAATCTGATGCAAAGCCAGTCAAACAAAAGTCGAGACCGATGAAACCTAAGGTAGCTCTCATGGTGAAAGAGGAGGTGATAAAGCTCCTCCAAGTAGGATTCATCAAACCAGTCAATTACTCTCAATGGGTATCTAATATCGTTCCCATTCTCAAAAAGAATGGGAAGATACGCATCTGCATAGATTTCCGAGACATTAACAAAGCATGTCCTAAGGACGACTTCCCATTACCATCCATAGATGTCATTGTTGATGCAACAACTAGATTTGAACTTTTGTCTCTCATGGATGGATTCTCGGGATACAATCAAATCAGAATATCTAAACAAGATCAAGCTAAAACCACGTTTATAACTCCTTGGGGAACTTATTGCTATGTTGTTATGCCATTTGGTCTCAAGAACGCTGGTGCTACATACCAACGAGCTATGACATATATATTTCACGATCTAATTCATAAAATTGTGGAATCTTGCGTAGATGACTTGTTGGCTAAGGAAAGAAGCGTTGTGACCATCCGTACTTCGCATCATTCTTTCACGTCGATAGAATACGAGTCACGCTAAATCTAGAAAAATGCATCTTTGGTGTAACAGGAGGGAAGCTCCTAGGTTACATCATATCGTCGTGAGGGATAGATGTTGACCCAACCAAAATTGGGCTGTCCTCAAAATGGTCCCACCTTCGAATGAATCTGGAATCAGGTCATTTCTCGGAAAACTTGTGTAATCCAGAGATTCATCCCAGCATTTAAGTTTTTCCATCCATCCAATCAACAATCTGCTCAAGAAAAATTATAGTATTGATTGGACCGAAGACTGCAATGAAGCTTTTGATGCAGTTAAGTGTTTTCTTGTTATCACCACCTACGCTAATGCCACCTAAGCTAGACCGCCCATTAATTTTATATTCACGAGCTACCGATGTCTCGTTGGCCTATATGTTGGCTCAAAAGATGATGACAAAAGAGAACGAGTGATTTATTTAATTAGCCGAACGTTGCTCGACTATGAAACACGTTATACACAAGCAGAACAAGAATGCCTCGCCATAGTCTTTGCAACCAAACGCTTAAGACATTATATGCTAAATCAAGAAACAAGGGTCATGGTAAAAACAGACCATTTACGAACTTTTCTCATGCAAGGGTCCTTGTCTAAGAAGGTTGGACGTTTTATAACCTTAATGGGAGAATTCGAATTAACATTTGTAAATCAGAAATCCATTAAGGGACAAATCATCGTGGATTGGCTAGCTGATAACCCATTAGACGGAGGCGATCTAGTAAATCTAGACTTTCCCGATGAGTGCGTATACTACATTGAAACCAGACCTCCTATCTCTGAGTGTCCCTGGTATACCGACATTATTAATTATATCATGGACCATACGTATCCAGAAGGGGCTACACCGCAACAAAGAAGGTGGTTACGCATTATCGTAGCAAAATACGTCATTATAGAGCAAGTGCTCTATCGGAAAGTGTTCGATGGAATTCTCCTAAGATGTGTCGACACACAAGAATCCAAGAAGATTCTCCATGAATCTCATAGTGGAATGTGTGGAGGCCACTTCGGTGGCCATGCCACCACTCGTAAAATATATTGAATGGGCTATTTCTGGCCCACTATAGAACACGACGCATAGAGTTTGTACGCAGGTGTCATAAGTGCCAAGAGTTCTCCCATGAGATCCACATGCCGGCACAAACTTTAAAACCAATCGCGACTCCATGGCCCTTTTCTACGTGGGGCCTAGATTTAATAGGGAAATTCTCTCCCTCATCTACAGACGGCCATAATTTTATAATCACAGCCACCGAATATTTCAACAAGTGGGTAGAGGCTATGCCTCTTACTACTATACCGGGTTCTGTGATCGCCAAGTTCATTTTGAACCAAATCATTTATAGGTATGGTATCTCGCAAATCATTATCTCAGATAATGGAACTTCTTTTAAGAATGACAAATTTCACAAATTGTGCAATAAATTTAAAATAAGCCATCATACGGCTTCCTTGTATTACCCTCAAGCCAACAGACAGTCAAGTGACAAATAAAACACTAAAAGCCATTCTCCTTAAAACAAAGAAAGAAAACAAACGAGATTAGCACTTGAAGTTATATCCGTCCTTATGGGCCCACCGAACCTCAATAAGAACACCAACGGGAGAAACTCCTTTCTCACTAGTATTCGGTAGAGGCAGTTCTCCCACTTGAGGTTGAAATACCCAGTCTTCGTATTTCATTACATGGGATTCTCGGATGAAGATGCTTACAGGGAAGCATGTCTCTCCAAACTAGAAACCCTAAATGAAGCTAGGTTAGATGTTTGAATAGTGCATAGAGCCTATGCTTGACTGGATGTGCCGACAAGATAACAAGAAAGTCTATGAACGCGACATATATGAAGGTGATCTAGTTCTAAGGCTAGGCAAATGGATCGAGGAGAAGACCGGTGAAGGAAGGAAGTTCTCGCCCAAATGGTTGGGCCCATACCGAGTCATGAAGGACTATGTAAATGGTGCATACCTCTTATGTACACTAGAATGTGAGGAATTTGGTGAAACAGTCAATTCCCTACACCTCAAGCGGTTCTACGCGTAAGCAACTAGCACTATTTATAATTATATTTACATTACATCTTCATATAGATTAAGATCATTTTGTCCACTTGTTTCGTACACAAATTGTGATCAAGGAATTTTGTTCTCAAAGCAATTCATTACAAACTCATGATGTTGTTGGCATAAACATTCTAATCATACTTCTACATTTTCATAATATCATCAAATTATTTCAGAATCATTTTATCAAATAAAACTAGATATGACAAAGTCTTAAACGGTAACCATGCCAAGATCTGCAAGGGTTTATTCTCACTTTTGGTTTCTTCTTAGGATAGGTGTCTTGCCTATGGTCTATTCTAGAAGCTTCATGGTGTCACATCTATCCCATATGTATATCTCTTTGGAAATAAGCACATACTAACATTTTACTCAAGTAAACAAGTCAAATATTGATCAAACAAAAAATTTTAATTTTACACATTTCCTTGCCCCACCAACCTTTGGTGATGAGCTTGTGTCTCTTACTAGTGACGTAGGGTTGGGAAAGGATGGAAATTCCCTTACTCACCTATGCTTTGCCCACGGTGATAAACCCACGCTTCTTACTAGTAGCATGGGGCAAAGTGTAGGGGGTCCTCTTGACAAACAAATGCAAAAGGTCATACACAAACAATTCAAATCTCGAAGTCTTCGAGTCAAAAAAAAATGAATCAGATGTCCAAAATTCCAAAAGAGTTCAAAATCCTATAAACCGAGATTTTGTCTACCATGTGGCCATCTAAGGATCTAAGTCTGGATAAACCACAAAGCGAGTTGCATCCAAAACTATGAAGTCACTCAAATGGAGTAAGCTTGTGGCATCCTAATTTGGTTCCGCCAAAGCTTTGTCTATCTTTCATCACTATCATTTCAACACATTTCATGACTTACGCCCTTTCCAACTCTTGGTGATAAGCCCTCGCATCTTACTAGTTGCGTGGAGTTAGGAGAGAGGGGAAGTCTATCTGCTCATCATATCGCTTTATATTCATCACTTTGCCAAAACAAATATGAAGCATCAAAAATTTCTTAAAGAAACTAAGATTCAAAATCACATTGTATCTACATTATCATATATCAGCATCATGAAATAAAAAAGGAAAATAAACACTTACATCATTTGTTCTCCATTGCATACATTCTAAAGAGCATGCATACATACATCGTAATCTACATGAGGAAACTGAAAGGAACCAAAGCCACAAATGCCAAAAGTATGATAAAAAAAAAGAATATATATATGATCAAAGTTTCAGACAAAGCCATCATGCACTAAGCATGGTCAAAATGCTCAAAGAGCCCGATATATACAAAAGAATATATAATACAAAATCTGGAGAGCCAAGTGGCTTCTCAATCCCTACGAGACCCCTCTGAAGGCGCATGCCCACGCCTAGGACTCGCTACACTGGCACTCGAGTGCACAGAGGGCTCAGGATCCCGAGGGACAACCACGGTCTCGCCATGAGAATGACTCCTCATCGTGCACTCTCGGGCTGTCCCTATACCCCGCTCGCTCCGTGCGGAGAGTCGATACCATCTTGGCCACATGCCAAACGAGGCAAAGACATCGGTGTGTCTACCACCGCTTTGAGGTCTCCCAAAGATCCACAGCACAACTCGCACGGGTCCGCTCCATGGGGATCATCAGGGTATCGGTGCATACCCTGCGAATCAAGTCTCGCCACTCATCGGCGGTCTATGCAAAACAAAGGAAACAAAGACAAATTAGAAACCAAACAAGATATTAGAAATACAAGATAAAACAAAAGGAGAGATAGCAACTAAGGAGATCCTAACTAAAAACAAACATTAAAAGGAGAAAGGGTAACTTATTCGGATCACCAGGCCTCCAGGATGGATCTATAGGATCAACACTGCCATGTAACACCCCGATCTTGTAAGTAATCTTGGTGAATATTTTTCATCTTTATTATAATCACGTGACATGAAGGCAAACATGTTAAGATATATTCTGATCTTAAAGGAATGTGTTGCTAACTTGGATTCTTGCATGCTGTAATTTATTGCATAGGACAGCAGTTATTGTTGCTTGTGTGTTTGCTGATGTGACGAAAAATTGTCGTATACTTGCTAAACTCTCTTTGCTGATTGACAACACACCTTGAATCAATTCCATTGATCCAAAGTATGTTGTGGTCTTCTTGTGATTGCTTTGTCGATTTACTCTTGAACCGAACTGGAGGTTGATATAAATGTGCAGCGCCTGATTGCAGGTATGAGCAGCTGGCACGTAAATGCCAACGACAAAGGTTCGATTCTTGAACCCTGCACTGTCGAACTTAAGACCTCGTGAGGCAGGAAATGTCTGGACACGGGTGGCTTTGGCATGTGAAACAAAGGACGAAACGTCCTGCACAGCATTGACATGAGTGTCAGTTGGAAGACTGGATTGGAGGTTGATTAGTGTTAGTGGTTAGAAGGAATTAAATCCTAAGCTAATCCTAAGTTCTACCATACATCCTAAACTACTATCCTAAGTGGATTTTTAAATTATAAAAAAAAAAAAGAAAGGGAAATAAACCTAAGTCCTATTAACCTAAAACTAGACTATGACCTAGGTTGAATACTAATATACATCCTAAACTAATCCTAACCTAAAGGGGACGCGACCCTGGAGGGAGAGGATAAGGATGAAGGGGTGTTTAATGGCATTAAATGGGGAGTCCATACGTGGACAGCGCCAGTTTGGCGGGGACAGGTAAGTGGCAGAGGTATCTAGTTGGTCATGCACTAAATTTGGTTTTTCATGCAAAATTTGAACTTGGGGGTTCGCCAACCCAAGTTGGCAGTGGCGTGGGAAATTGGGAAAAGGCAGAGCCTTTAATGCATTAATTTTTTTGGTCCTCGCGACCAGCTCACCTTGGAAGGCGTAGGAGGGAAATGTTGATTGTTTATTGTGTCGATTTGGATTTTGTGAAGTTGCTCTGCATTTGGTTTTTTTTTTTTTTGGTTCAGTCGAACCAGTTTCATTGGGTTTATCACTGTTCTTTGGAAATTTGGAGGCTGTTGCTGAGCCTGAAGAGGAAAAGATTGTTGGAAAGCTCGTGCTGTCACCGTGGAAGGAAATACCTTCGGTAGACGCGATTTTCTTCGAGTTTTGAGGAAGAATTTACAGGCATGTTAAGCCCTTCTCTTTAAAAATACTTGCTTTGTTTAAACGTCTCATTAAAACAACCCTGCTCTTGGGTTTTGGGTTTATGTGATTGTTGTCGTGTTGATACGATTTGGATTTAGTCGATTCTTGCTGTCATTTTTGGAAATGATAGGTAAAATCATTTCTGGTTGTTGTGTTTAAACTGTCTTTGCATTTCTTTGAATGGAATACCTCCATGTTGTGCTGGTTGTTGACGTTAAGTGGAAATTCGAAATGGGTTTTTCTCTGTAAAATGTTATATGGGAACTGTGCAGGCAGTGTGGGTTGTTTTATTGCTGTGCGATTGTTCTTTTGTCATATGAACTTTTGTGATAAAATTGTACAGGATGTACGAGCGGCTTGATGTCGTTTCTATACTGAAATTTTCTTAAAGGAAATAAGACTTTTCTTTTTCTTTTTCATTGTTTGGGATTAAAAAGGAAATAGCATTTCTTTTTGAACTTTAAAGGGATGGGTTTTAGAGTTTTATCTGAGCAATGCGAGCTCGGTTAGAAGGATATGCTAGTAATACAATTATTGTTGTGCTTCTTCTTTTATGTAAATGGACGAATACAATTTTGAGTATTCGTGGAAGCTGGAAAAGAAATTGTTTTCTCTTCTGAACATATGAATGATTACAGTCCTTCTTGCTGTGATGAAAGGTTGGTTGTGTTGTGTTGTATGGAAATGACTTGATCTTACGGCTCAGACTGTAGTCATGAAAATGAGCTTGGCTTGTATTTCTGTGCATTAAATGAATTATGTTGATTCTTGCTGTGGTGGTTGGATGAATTGTTGTGGTTATTGATGTTGTTCGATCTTCTAGTTCGGACTATAGTAGGAATAAGAACTTGGCTCTTTTTTTTTCTGTATGATGAATAGAAAATTATGGAAATGAGCTGACTGACTGGGTCTGTCTTAACTGTACCTCGTTGTATATCTGATATCCGATGCGGGTTTTCATTAACAAGGGTATGTTGTATGAAAAATTCATTTCGGGTTTTGTACATCATTGTGAATAGAAAAAAATGGATTCGGGTAGAAACATTTGTTGGCAAGGAATTCGCACGGGTATTCATTGTTTATGTTATATTGAATTTAAACAGTTCAGACTATGTGAGTTGCTGTTCATTATGAACGATTGTTCAACAGTCATTACGAATTGAGCTGTCCTGGTAAGGTAAACACGAAATGGGGTGTTTTAATTCCTTGTAGAAGTTGATTGTCTCTTACTGAAATTATAGGGAAACAAATTCTTCTTTCTTCTGCTGTTTTGATTCAAATGAAACAGTAATTTGGTTTTTGATGAACGTTTTAAGTTCAATTTGACAAAGATTACAGTGGCATTTAGATGGTTTTCTGAGTACTGTTATTTTCTGTACAAACAGAATTTGAATGTTTCGTGTGGTCTTCTGATCTTTGCACTGACATTCAAGGAAAAATGAAATCGGCATGAATAATTCTTGTTGAGTTGAAGAAAATGATTGTTTTCTTATTTGAATAGTTAAAGGAACGAATTCTTCTCTTTTGGCTGTTTGAATTCTGGAAATAGCATTGAAGTCATACTGTGCATTATGATTGGTCTTGCTGTAGGTAACAACAATGAATAAATTTTATTTTGAACTGTATGCGTTCATGGAAATAGAAAACCATGTGAATAATTGATTGCATGATTGTATAACTGTTTATCTGATTTAAAATACAGTGAAGAAAGTATGGGCTCTTCTAGTACAGTAAATACATAGTATGCATCCTTATACTATTTAATCTATGATAAATACGATGTTGTACTAACCTGTTTTGGGTATTCATATGAGCCTGATTCAAATGAAGTATTGATAAGGATGATAAATTCTTCCTTGTTTTCATTTAAAGCGGATTATGAATGAATTTATTCTTGCTTCCGGAAAGTGAATTCCGAATGGATTTTGTAAGTTTCACTTTGAACTGTTATCTTGAATTGTGTCTCATTTGGATTCTAGTTTTAGAACAGTCATGAGGAAGGAGATAGTAATGTGGATGAATGAATTGGAAAATGATCTTTTCTTCTTTCATACAGTTGAAAATTTGTAATCATTATTAACGAATCTTGTAGTGCTTAGATATGAGCAACTATATGCATTGTTGTTCGCTTTCTCGTCTGTGCTTGATTGCTTGGAATCTAATATGATGCATGAACTGAAAGGAAAGTAATGGGTTACGTTTCAGTTAGTTTTACCCTTTGCATTTATTATTAATGAAAGGAGTGGAAAAGATAACAGTATGTTATATCAGCAGTACGCTACTTGTATTCCTAAACTTTACAAATATTGTAATTTGGAACTTGTAACGGTTATGTGAAAATGGGACAGCAGTTCTTTGGCTGATTGTGATGGTATTTTGATGGTTCAGTTGTTATGCTGATCTTTTTTTTTGGTGCCTATTTCTTGATTGATGTCTTACTGTCGTTTCATAAAAGCAGGGTTCTTTTATTGAGACAGTTAATTGAAGCACCTCATTTTAATGATAAGTGCTTAATATGCTCAGTTCATTGAACTGACCCGTGCAAATAATTTTGCAGATGGAATTTGATTAGAATGAAGACATGGTTGTTTTCTGATGCTTCTTTGATTGTTTGAAGATGAATTGTATTTGCTTACTATTATTCCTCTTCGAGGAATTGTGAAAAGAAGAAAGTACATTCTTCTAACTATGAGTTGTAATGATGTTTTATTTAATCAAAGTCCAGTCAGTTGGATTGGCAGATGTATGGATTATGAAATGGATGATGAATACAAATACAAGTGTGATATTTTAATGACTATATCAGTTGATATTGTTGATTAAATTGGAAATATAATGTTATTTCTTGATTTGGATTTATTTAATTGTCCTTGGATGGACGTTAAAAAGAAATAGATATCTATTCTTACCTTAATGCAACTTTTAAGTTGAAATATGCAATTAGTTCATACTTGGGTAAAGATGAATTTTTAATTGACATTAAAAAGGATTAGGAAGAATATGATTCCATAACTGATAGGTATTCAGGATTAGCTTGGAAGCTAAGGAATATCAATTAACTTAGGAGTAATCGAACTTCACTTTCGAACTCCATTAATGACCTCGTATGTTGAATTCAGAAAGAAAGGATATGGGATAAGTATATCCATAACTAATGGACCTTAACTATGTAATGTTAAGGAGAATAAATGAATACATTTATTGGGAATTAGACCTCGTTTAAATGACGTCTAATAAGCTAGAATTCTGAATTTAGTTACAGTTGGGAAAATCTTGGTTAAGTTTAATAGGTTAAACTTATCACGTCCGTCGGTAACGGGCTGCTTAATCCAATGATTGAGAAGAAAACCAAGTAGAGAAATGCAGCCCTTCGGTACGAAGGAGAAGATGCATAGCAAGCTAAAGGACGGATTTAGTCTCTCTTAGCTACGTACAACTGTAACGGGAACGAGGATAAAGGATCAGCACGGTTGCTGAAAGTTGATCTTAAATATTAAGATCATATCCAAATCACTTGAGCAGGATGTGTACTCTCGATGGGAGGATTCCGTAGGACATTGACATACGCCAGCTACAGCAAGGTGTCTTCATGAAGACGGGGTCTTCATGACGACACAATGTTATAGCTGACATATTGCAATGCCCTCCCGAATTAAAACATCAAGAATACATAGGCTGAATGTGAAGTTCTTGATTGGGGATGGGAGTATGATCTCGTATGCGGAGTGACTCCGGAGGACTAAAGATAACTAGACACATGGAGTCATGGGGAACGACACCATATGTCTGCATGTCTTTAGTTACATGGAGTGCCTTCCTATATTCGTTCATATTGCTAGTTGGAAATCAGAAGTTTTAATCTGACCTTAAACTGAGAGGACTGGTAGGAACCAGGAAAGACCATTCTAGATAACAGGTGAAGTGAGGTGAAGGACGTATTCCATTGATGTGTATCACATCTAGGAATATGATCATGCAAAGCATGTGAAAATCTTTGGCCAAAGTATCGCAAGTGCTGGTTGCATTGTCCTAATCACTTAATTTAAGATGCAGGATGTCAGATGAATATCAGTAACAGATATTCAGATAGGCTTCTTAAATGGATCACTTCGATAACCGGAAACGGTTAAGAGAACTGGTATATATAATATACTATGCATGAACAAACATGAAGGATCGGTTGTTGCCGAGTCATGAAATGAAGGATCGTTGAAACTCCGAGCCATGAAAATGGAAGATCGGCAGTTCTTTGAGTCATTTACAGCAGCATATAGAATCAGTTATAAGATTGAATGGCATCGAATGTGTGTTCCATATTGTAAATATGTGAACAGGGGAACATTAGTTTTTAAAAAGAAATTGTGTGTTCTAAAGCTGTGTTGTTTGGGTAGAGAACAATTATTAAAACTTGAACGTGTGTTTGAATTTTATAATTCATAACAGAGAACGTTATCAAAAAAAAAAAAAAAAAATCCCTTATTCTAGTATCTTAAAATGGGGATGTTACATGCCACACGAGATGCCACCGTTGGTCGAGGGGCTGCTCCTGATGGAGCAACATAGCGCCCCGCAATGGACTCATCCTCCCCACCATGGCCCTGGAGAGTGGCTCCTCTGAAACCAGAGTCACTCTCTCTGCACTCTGCTCGGCCCTCGCTGCCTGCATAATATCCTGAGTGTCATGCCACTCAGGATCACTGTCCTCCTCTGTCTCTCCCCCTGTAAACTCCTCAGACTCGAGTCTATGTCAATGGGGTCATCGCTGCTATGGGAAGGACTGCGGAAATCTGAAGCAAGGGTGCCTGAGGTGCACTGGCTCTCCCTCTAGCACGTACTACCCTCCTAGCCGCAATAGGAACGCCAGGAGTAACCACTGTCCAACCCCGGCCTCTAGGCCCCCTCTAGCCTCTCGGTGATCGTATACTAGTGCTACCAGGGGAAGCATACCCATGTAAGGTAGGCAAAACTACTGGAACTCGGCCAAAGGGGTGTATCTCCTCTCGCCCCACTCTATCAATAAGCTGCCTTGTGGTGGAGCAGGAGATCAAAGTAAGAGCCTCCTCACCCCATATACCTGCCATAGTCTGATACGATGTGGCCTCCATGTCAACAGTGGTCAGAGAAGCAACTGGCTGATGAGGTGCTCGGAGCACCGACATATCTTTCCATCTAGCTACCCTCACAGCTCTGGGATCTGCCACCTCTACACCTCTGCCATAGGGGATGAAGTGCTCATAGACCCAACTCATGACCAGGGTCGGGTGGCTCAAGGACTACCCCTGTAAATAGACTACCCTGTATAAATCATGGTAGGTGGTCCCAAGTATGTCTGCTCCCTAGGCATATATCCGGCCATGTCCCTCTATCTGTGCAATGATAGGGGACCAGCAATATAACAAAGTGTCTCCTCCCTTGTCCCCAATCGCCTCGAGGCAAGGATCCCCATGATGGCACAGGCGAAGTAGGGGGATGAGAAAACGGGAATAGATCGAACTCTAACCCCTTCTTTGACCCCGTGGAGATGACTCGCATCTCCCATGTATGTATCCCACTATGCTATCTCGGGCCACGAACTGCTATCTCAAGGGTGAGATGGCTCCCAATAAATCGTGGCCTCCAAAATTCGATAGACATCCTCCAAAGTAATGGTCCAATCACCGTGGACCCTTGCAGCGATCGGAAGGTGTTCCGATCAAGATCCCAATATGAGAACAAGTCACAAAGAATGTGACTGGAAGGAGCAACGTGGGGCACACGCGATATACACACAGTATACCAACCCGCCGAAGAGTATCCTCCTCATCCCGTAAGAGGACATCTAACACTCCTAGGATCCACACACTCCCTCTCTCGAATCCACTAGATATACTCCTCTCTCACCCGCATACACCCAAAACACACACAAACAGCAAGTTAGCATCCGAATAATACTTGGAAAAATCATGAAAACATGTAGAAATGCTAAAAATGAAAAAACAATCTCAAACAAATGTTCTTTTGGCATTACAGTGTGAAACCTGCCGCCACCCGAGCAGGGGGAGGCGGTTTTATAATCGCCGCCTTAAGGGCGGCGGTCGTGGCCCAAAACCCACGTGGGTTTTTAAACCTAAAAAGCCTAAAAGCACTAAAAAAACAACCATTTTACCTAAAAACAAAGCCTACCCAAGAGGCGCCCCCTAGATGGACCTTTTAACACTAACATTTTCAAAAATTACCCCCACGACAAAAGATTTTAGCATTTCAAAATTAAGGGGGTAAAAGGATAAATTGAAGAAAACTAACTTTGTGATCTCGCGGGTCGATGTTACTCGCTCACGGAGGCATGATCATTATCCCATCACGGACATTTTGAATCTACTCAAGCAAGAAACCGTCACCATGGGTTCCGAGCTCAAAATCAATCAAATCAACTCGCGCAAATGAATAGGAAAATGGGCCCACTTTCATATATATATCACCCTGATTCATTTTAAATGCCCTTTTTCACAGGTTTGGAGAACCAACGGAGGTAAGTTATTATCCCCGCACAAATGGTACATTCTCATTTCTTATTATTTTAGCGTTTATTTTCCAAACTATTATGTCTATCTGCACTTGAGTTCTCTTTTTGTTTTGCAGTAGCGGGAATTTTGGACAGCGTCATTTCGACACACGGACGTATCAGGTATAACTTCTAACTTCCCATTTCAGACCGCCATACTCGGACCCACACGTTTTATGCCTCTTCATGGCTAAAATGCTTCTCCAAGGGGGCAATATGTATGTACCCAAAATTGTAAGGTACTGTACTGCCAAAACAACGTAACAGTGCCCCAATGATGATACTGAGTCTCCTCGCAAGGTGTTCGGATCCAAAAATATCTCCAAGTGTGCGTTAACATCCCGCATGCCCCGCTTAGCCCCGCGTGCTTTGTTTTCCCTTTTCCCCTCTTTCCTTGGCCTTTTACTCTTTAGTGACGAAACCACCACCCTGCCTGGGCAGCGGTCTTATGACCGCCACCCTGAATAGGGCGGCGGTCCTATAACCGCCGCCCTACTCAGGGCGGCGCTCCTTTACATGTTTTCCAGAAAGCTCTTTTAACACAACTCACGTAATTTCAATGTTTTACCAGCTTTCTTTCACCGCCATAATCTTGCATTTATGATTCTGGTTTCCTGGAATAGTGTTTTGCCATTGTTTATAGTTTAAGAGTTCTATTTGGTTTTTACCTTGGGTAAATGCAAATGCTATAAATAGTTGGCTTGTGCTCAAGCAAATGGCCCCTCAAATTTGCCTCTGATTTCTCTTTGCAATAGATTTAGTTTTCATTTTTCATAGAATTCTTAGTTTCTTTCATTGCATGCTTAGTTAGCGTTGTTTTGTTGTTAGTAAGCCACATATCCATCTTGTGCAAGTCTTTGTTGACATTTTATCCAATCCATTAGAGTAGAATAGTTTGTTTTCAATAGGAAGCCATTAAAGTTACAGGTTTTTTTCTTCAAACAGGATAGTTTCAGGTTCTGGACATTTCATGTTGCATGACTCGCAATAAATCCCGCTAGGAATTGCATAAGCCAAGCTCTGTACTCTTGCACTATCCCTCTCCTACTCGCATTGTATTCAGTCTGTATCTTGAGCTGCCTTTGTCCCAATATCTACTTCTGTTGATGCTAGCATTACACGCTTTTCTGGATCCACGTGAACATGAAGGAATGAGGAGATCACACTGAGGGGACAAGATCACACACACCATCGGATTCGCCACATTCTCGAGAATCCGGGTTCTATCTTTCAAAGTTCTAAATCGAGAATCATATCAAATAGAGTAGTTAATTGCTTTATTTCAATTAATTTTACTTTCGATATTGCAGGGAAGTTGTGGGGATTGATAGTTTCTAAGAAACTATGATTCATTCCTCACTTCTGAGGTAGGATCGACAGTCTTGCAAATAGATTAGATCAGTTATTTCATTGTTTAGAGTAGATCTACAAATTACACAGACAAATAGCTATACTCGGTTATCTTGTTTGTTTTAAATTGTTATTGTAGCTATCAATTCTAGATATGTTAAACAGTTACTCTTTTAGATTCATTTGAATAGTTCATCAGAAAATACAAAAATAGAGAAATCATATATGCTATAGATATATTTCACGTAGTTAAATTCACTTTATTGTAGTTTGTTTACATTATTGCTTTTGTATGACAATCACGGGACCTAGGGAGCCCAGAGAATACGTATTCGAGCCAATCGTGCCTCAACCCAATCTCATCATAGCAATAGTTGACATAGACCAGAATCTTAGAATCCAAGTCTTCTAAACAACAACAGACTTACAACAGATCAGCTCTCAGTTGAGGGGATTAAACATAGAAGACAATCAAGCACATACGTTTTGGTCAAATCAGCCAAATTACAGATTACCCTAGAAAAATATCCACATGACTGTAGAAGGGCTTGAAAGAGAGCAAACGTTCGGTTGTGATCCTTTGGTCCCACAGCCAGACGCAGGAGACATTCTCACAAACATAGACACCGGCCTACGCACACTAGTATTCAGATCTACTCTACTTCCACCTATCATCATCACACAATTATCCTTATTAGACATAGCAGCTAACAACGCTAAGGAGTTTTGGACTAGGCCAGAGAATCGCCCATAGAATCAACTATATTTATCATCTTCCCTATGACCTTATCTGGGGATATACACGAAACTATCCCAGGACATTTTCCACATATTCCACAACCTATAGACCGAATCACGCTAGAGCTCGATATTGATTGGAGCCTTCGAGCAGTCATCCTTGCTGATCGATCTATCACACCAGTTCAGGTTAGGAGGGCCTTCTTTGCCTTAGATTCACAATTTCCACTAGTGCGCGTCGAAGACATTAGATTTCCTAACTAGTTTGTCTATATCCCATACATATTTCATCCCCACCGGCTGTCTCGGCATGACCTCGGGAGGTCGGGTGTGAGGAAGAGTTACTTGTAGATTCCCATGCTCGTTTTTCACTTTTCTTCGTATCACATCACCACTGATTAACATAAACGGTGTCATGCGTATAGCAAGCTGCTTCTTTTCTAATGCTTTCATTCCTTCTAGTGCCATACATGTTCGTAGAAAGACAACAATGTCTTCTAATTCCGTGGGTGCATGTTGTAACCTACATAAATGTGCATCGGCATTGTTTCTTTAATTTTCTATGCATCCTCTCCTGAATTGATTCTAGATAAATGATCTGGTCCAAAATTACTTTTCCCTGGCTTCACCACAACTATGAAGTCAAACTCTTGAAATAGGAGCACCCATCTACATATGCACCCTTGTAAGACAGGCTTATTTACTAAGTACTTCAATGCTATGTGATCTGTATAAAACAAAAATGAGGTTGTTAACAAGTACTATCAAAACTTGTACAATACATAGATCATTGAGAAAGCTTAGCGCTCTACAGTTGTATAATTCCGTTCCACAGGAGTCATCTTCCTACTAGTAAAAAAGATTAGATGATCTATAATAACTTTTTCAGGTTGAGCTAATACAGCGCCAATGACCATACCAGAAGCATCCACATGCACATGAAATGGTTTATCCCATGAGGGAAAGCGCAGAATGGGCACGGTAGTAAGTTTCTCTTTTAATATCTCAAACACACACTGCTGCGGTTCTCCCCAATAAAATGTACCTTTCCCCTTCAGCAATTCTTCCAAGGGTGCGGCAACTTTGGCATACCCTTTTATGAATTTTCTATAATACCCTATATGACCTAAAAATCCACACACCTCACTCTGACTAGTAGGCACTTCTAGGCCTAAAATGACTACAACCTTGGCTAGATCAACTAGAAAACCTTCCTTGCAGATTATATGTCCTAATAGTATCCCAAATGGCATAGAAAATATGCACTTCTTGATGTTCAAAGAGATACTCAATTGTCTGCATCGTTCAAACATTAAGCGCAGATTTTCACAATGATCTTTCACAAGCCCATATACTGTCCAATCATCTAGGTATACCTATAAGAAGTTGTGAATAAAATCCTTAAATTCCTAAACAACTATGCACAAGAATATAGTAGGTGCATTTTTCAATCCAAAGGGCATCACAATATACACAAAACTACCCCATTCAGTAGTAAATTTTGTCTTTTCTTGATCCTCCTAAGCAATCCTAAGTGATGATACCCAAAAATCTATCTCGTGAAGCAATATATTTCACGCCCGCATAACTCCTAATATTTCCTCGGTGAAAAGCATAGGAATGGATCTGTGACACATGTAGCATTTAGCTCCCTATAGTCCACACACATCCTAATCCACCCATCCTTCTTGATACGATCACTATTGGGCTAACCCATTCGACTCATCAAGGGCTTAATAATTCAAGATTTCAACTTTTTATCAATTTCTTCTTTTACCTTTTTGCACAAATTAGGATTCATTTTGTAAGGTCTCTTTCTAACTGGTCGTACACCACTCTTAAGTTTTATCTTCATTTCCCCAAGTGATTCATGCACACCCTTAAGTTCATGATATCCTCAAGGGAATAAATCCTGATAATCCCTGAGTAACTTGATGATCTTTGCTACCTCCGAGTCTGACTAGTAATCCCCAATTATGGCCTCCTTAGGCTCAGCCTCCAAACCTATATTCACCTTCTTTGTCTTCATGGGTTCATGGTAGGCACACGCATCCTTGTCTACACTATCCAAGACCTCACACACCCCATGTGAATGTTCAATATCCAAGTTCTCAACTTCCTCATCATCCATGATGTAAACCATCTTTCTGCTCTCTTTCTCAAGGCAAGTGCATTCAAGTAGTATGGAGTCCATTTCTTCTTCCTTTTCAAAACATGCTCCAAACTCGTCCCACCAAATAATTCCTATATATGCTCCTTGGCTTTTGCACTATCTCCCATAGTTAAGCACTTGACAAATTTTAATGCCTCTTCTACATGAGGTTTAGTCAAGAAGTAGTCAAAAGTCTGGATCATTCCTAAAGTCAAATATTGTCAGTTCTTTTTTCTTGATGTAGTTCTACATATACATACCAGTACGTGCGCATCCGTGTAGCATAGAATACAATCTATGCACCCAGAGTGAAGGTGGTAATGCTTCCTATCCTATTGTCCAAAGTCTCTCACACTATTGAATGTGATGTTGAACAAGTTGATCACCATGATAAGTGTAGATTTGCATAGGTGCATTGTTCCTTATAAACCTAGTAGACAAAGCGACTCCAATCTCTTCCCAATTTATAAGATTATATCTATGGACTACTTGTTTCACACAAAGGAGGTTTTCAGTTCCTAGAATAGAGTTGCTTCTATCCTTTCATTCTCTTGAGAAACAGATAAGGGTTAGGGCTAGGAGGAATACCTGTTGAATGTTTGGAGGGTGTGTGCATACCGTAGAGAGATCAGATCGATTGCGAAGAACTCCTTTTTGTCTGGGAAGGACTACCTGCAAGTAAGAATACAAGACCACCAGATTCTAATTAGACAATAAATGAGGGAACTGCCTTGGGCCCAGGAAGTATTAAACTTCCTTTCGAAGGTGGTCAGTTCCCCTGCTAATATGAATTAACACAAATTATTGCAAAATTACAATTTAATTACCTTGTTAAAACAATAGAGGAAAGGGCTAGTTTTGGTTTTGAATCACAGTGACCGATGCCGGTCACTGTCACCGGTACCGGTTTCTGCTAACCGATATCGGTAGGGGCAGTGGTTTAGGGGCTTTTAGTGAAGGTTGGCTATAAGGTGGCTATGGTGTTTATAAGGCTAGTAAATGATTGGGGATAGGTAATGGGGTGATGGAGAAGGCTCAGAGGGTATGGGAGCTGTTCTTGGGGCAAAGTGTAGGGGTAGAGGAATGATAGTTAGATGTAGGGTGTTACCGGGTAGTAGATCTAGGAATAGACTTATAATTGTTGTGATTCAGAAGTTCAAGAAATGTTATCAAAAGAACATACAAGATACTACTTACTAGTTCCTCATGAAGATACAGGTCCAAAGACTATGATAACGAAGGCAGGGCTCAGGTAGGATGATTGGATAATCAAAGATGAGCTATCTTCTCTCCCAATGCTTGGATGAGTGTCACTAGGCTCTGGTTACTCAGTTGCAGTCTTGGGCTTGATGTCCTTCTTTGCAAACTCCTTTCTTTCCTTCACTTGTCTCTGCTCGGCCAAGTGAATTCTGAACTTTCCCAATGAATTCCCGATTTCGATTCCGTGTCAATGAAAATCCACCCTTTGTTTTTGGTTGGGGAGGTCATTTACAGGGGAACCAATGGCGGTTACGTAACGACGCGCGATCAGTAGGAACCGATGTCGGTTAAGTCAAAGTGGGCTATTTTTAGTAAAATAGCCAACTTTCCCTCCTTTTCTCCCGAGGAATTAGTTGTGGGCTTGGTCATGTCATTATTAGGTTGATTTTGGTGCGGGTGAGGAGTAATTAGTCATGGGTGTGGATGTAGACCAAGTTATAGGTCTTAATTAGGTTAGTTTAGGGTTAGGGCTAGGTCATGATGAGGTGGCAAAATGTGGTGGCAGGTTTGGAGATGTGGATTTATTAAATATAAGGTAATTAATAAATAATTGTGCAAGGTTTAGGTGGTGAGGCTAGGTTGCGAAATGGGATGTGGGGCACGGGGGGTCGTAAGACACAAATTTGGTGTCTACATTAGCCCCTTGTTGTCGTGTAGCTTGTCTTGTAAAGCTGCACTGACAATAATAAGAAGTGGTTACTCCTGTTAAGGGTATAGGTAATCCCCCTCAAATCTATCACAGATTGAGGTAGCGTGAAATCAGGGATAGGGTTGATAAAGGGTAAATGGTGTTGAGATGATGGTAAGATGGTGGGGTAGGTCCAAGGAAGTAGACGCACGTTGAAATGCAATAGTGCGACCAGGGTACATGATTTGAAGAGCAAACAAGCAATTCATAGGCAAAGGTCGATAGTTTATCCAAACAAGGGTGATATAATCCTGGTATCCAAGGCATAGGAAGTAACTCCAGGGGATATAACGGGTAAGGTATAGGAACGTTTAGGCATGTTCGGCAGTACCAAATGGTTGGTTTGGTTGAGATAAACGTCACGGTCTTGGTCTAGGCAAAGTTGGTCGACTGATCAAGTCAAGTACCCTAATCATGCTAAAACACGAATAGGTGAGCTCGATTGAACAAAAAGCTACATAATGGGTGGATAAAATTGTAAGTTGCGGGTTTTGGGTGAGGTATTTAAGTGGTGCGGCCTTAGGTCGGGCCTGATTGGTTGGTTGCGGCCTTGGGTCAGGCCAAATGGTTGGTTGCGGCCTTGGGTTGGGCCAAATAGTTGGTTGCGGCCTTGGGTTGGGCCTGATTGGTTGGTTGCGGCCTTGGGTCGGGCCAAATGGTTGGTTGCGGCCTTGGGTTGGGCCAAATAGTTGGTTGCGGCCTTGGGTCGGGCCTGATTGGTTGGTTGCGCCTTGGGTCGGGCCTGATTGGTTGGTTGCGGCCTTGGTCGAGGCCAAATGGTTGGTTGCGGCCTTGGGTCGGGCCTGATTGGTTGGTTGCGGCCTTGGGTTGGGCCTGATTGGTTGGTTGCGCCTTGGGTCGGGCCAAATGGTTGGTTGCGGCCTTGGGTCGGGCCAAATGGTTGGTTGCGCCTTGGTCGAGCTTGATTGGTTGGTTACGGCCTTGGGTCGGGCCAAATGGTTGGTTACGGCCTTGGGTCGGGCCTGATTGGTTGGTTGTGGCCTTGGGTCGGGTCCGATATGTTGGTTGCGCAGCCTTGGGTTGGGCCAAATTGGTTGGTTGTGGCCTTGGGTCGGGCCAAATGGTTGGTTGCGGCCTTGGGTTGGGCCAAATGGTTGGTTGCGGCCTTGAATTGGGCCAATGAAGTCAAAAAAGGCTATTTAGCAAAGGAGGGTATAGGCGATGTGGTGAGAAAGGGAGATTGGTGAATAAGGGCAGAAATTGTGGTAAAAAGGTATTAAACCGATGTCGGTTAGATATGACCGATATCGGTTAGATGACCGATACCGGTGTTTTAGGGCACCAACTAACCGATATCGATTATAAGCAAAAACCTATAAAAAGAAAAAATACGGCCTGTCATTGTCACTTTGTGATTTTGAGTGCCCAAATTGAGTTGTCTGAGGTGTGAAGAGATTTTGGTGAGTTGGTAGGTTGAGGTGGCATTATTTGAGTGGAGGAGTGAGTGATTGGTAGACCCCAGCGAGTAGGAGGCAGAATTTGATTGGTGGAGGACCCAGCTGAGGAGATTTGGAGCCATGGCATAGCCAGGAGGAGCAGGAGGTGCTGGACCAGCTGGACCACCACCACCTATCCCACCACGACGACGTGTAGTCGTACCGGTAGGCTCTAAACCTCTAATTATGTGAATTTAATGATTTTAAGTTTAGATTTGGGTTTTGGGTAGGAATCCAAAATTTAATGAAATAATGAATAAATGGATGTAATTTGAAAAATGGAGTGGGTAGGTAGGTTAGTTAGGCTAAAACGGTAGGGTGGGTAGGTTTGTAGGGTTTTCCAGTGGGTAAAAGGGTAGAAAAAGGCAAAAATATGGTTTTGGGGGCCGCGTCGGGTTCGGCTCCGGACCTGGACAGTGACCGATGTCGGTCACTAGGCGACCGGCATCGGTCACCAAATTTTTGGGGCAAAGTGGGTTGTTGGTAGACCGGCGTCGGTCGTATGTCGACCAGTGCCGGTGTATATCATGTGCTATGTAGGGGACCGGTGCCGGTCAAGGGTGACCGGTACCGGTCATTAGTTAGGTTTATTTTTGTTTTGTTTTTTGTTGTTGGTGTTTTGTGTTTTGGTTGTTGGTGGTGTTTGTTTGTGTTTTGTTGTTTGGTTGTTGTTTGGGGTGAAGAGGGAGGGGGTAGAGTTGATAGGAAAGGTGATTGGGATGGGGGAAATGGGGTGGTTGTGTGGTTGGTTCGGTTAGGATAGATTAGGTGTTGAGTATGAATTAGGAGGTGTTAAATTGGTAGGGGCATAGTTAGATGGCGAGAGTAGATCGGGGTGGTTGGTAGGGTGTGAGATAAGGAAAGGGGATATCGTAGATGTTTTAGGGTAAGATAGGTGGGTGTAGATGTGTGTTATAGAGTCGGGGTGTGGTCGGGTGGGTAAAAGGGGGTATAGAGGGTTAAAGTAGTTGTTTTTGTAAAGGGTAGGTCTAATGAAGTGGGTTGTTTTTGCAGGCACGTCAGCAGCTTACGATGCGGGATCGGATGCCCCGCTATTGAGATGGATGTGGCCACATGTGTCCGCAGCGCAGTGGGCCATTATGCGTGAGGTGGGACTCGCGAGTCCAACAAGATAGGGTGTGGATAGGGACCACAGCCTTATGGTTGCCCTCATCGAGAGATGGGATCCGGCAACCAATGTTTTCCATCTCCTTACTGGAGAGATGACTATTACCCTGGAGGATGTGTATCGCATCCTGAGACTGCCGATCGTAGGGGGCGTATTCCGTAGATGCGAGACGACGCTATGGACAGCATTCTTCAGGTATTTGGAGATGTAGCCACGTTATTGACTTATCACAGTGCGAGCATTGCCTATGGCGATATGTATCGCGCACACAGACATGAGACATGGCTTGCCGTGTTGATGATGATAGGCATCACATGCTTCACCCTCCCGGACTCAGAGGGAGGCCGCTTCCCACGGCTTTGATGGGAGTGTTACACGAGATGGTAGAGGAGCATACGTGCTATGCCTGGGCACCAATATATCTGGTGCAGCTATATACAGAGAGCTGGGGTTATCGCCGGATGAGGCGATTTGGGATTTGCTCCACATTTTTGTTACACTACTAGGCATATGAGCACATCATATGTATACGACCAGTAGGGCTGCCCCAGCAGCCAGGGCCACAGAGTGATATACAGGTATGGCTTTCAAAGGTGGTTGGGGGTCGTGGGCCAGCCACGAGCGGTGCTTGCAGGACGGGATGTAGCCTACTACCGTCATATGCTAGAGGGTTTGACCGCACTGGACATTGTATGGAGGCCCTACAGAGGCCATCAGCCCCGAGGAGGAGCCCGAGCACAGATGCGCTGGATCCAGTATACTTTCTAGATAGTTGGACGGAGGCCTGGAGAGTATGAGTGGATACCCTTAGAGAGGGTACAACGGCAGTTGGGGCTGTGACAGGATGAGCCACCTCCCTTCCCATAGTACTGGAGGGATGATGTAGAGGCCCCACTGCCTGCACCGCAGCCCGTTGACCCAGATTGGGTAGCAGAGAGGCCGGCAGATGATACAGTGGACGATGCCGGGTGCACAGTTCATTTTTGGTGTGGTGGGCAGGGCAGAGAGCAGCCAGGAGAGCACAACCCGCACAGCCAGATTTAGCGGCGGTTATAGCAGAGAGGGACCGGCTCGTAGGACAGGTGCAGTTATTACAAGGGCGGTGGCGCTACACGAGCACGATCGAGGTACTACAGGGGTAGTTAGCCTAGGCACAAGTACAGCCACAGGCATAGGTACAGCCACTAACGCACCACACGCACCACCACGAGCACCACCACGAGCACACAGCACCACCACAGTGCACAGCACAGGGGTGTACCGGCAGGACAGGGGCCACTATTACTAGGAGTCGGGGGACCAGCCCCAGCAGCCATGGTGGCACGGGCCCGCTATATGGAGGCGAGAGCGAGGCCCGGTATTATCAGGATGTCCTTGATGGTACCGGGGTTGACTATCAGCCATATGCGGCACACAGAGCCGAGACCTCTCGGAGCCAGAGATCCCAGGGGTGTAGCCACAGCCGGTGGGTCGGTGACAGGGAGGAGGCGGGAGCCAGCACAGGGACCAGCAGGGAGAGGAGCTGAGGGCGGTGGGGAGAGCTGAGACATCCCTGGAGCGGAGATGGGTGTTTTGTTTGTATATTGGATATAGGCACCGGTCTGCGAACCGGTTATTTATATAGAGGCCTGCGTGCCCACATATGATTCATTTATTCATTCTTGTTGTATATACCGGCCTGCGAGCCGAGTACAGGTTGTAGAGTTGATACCGGCCTGAGCCGAGTATATTTTTGACATGAGAGACCGGCCTGCGAGCCGAGTTGAGATTTTGATAGTGATAGCGGCCTGCGTGCGGCTTTGTATTATTTTGAGATCACAGAGGCCCCCATGCAGGGCAAGTTGTATATTTGAAACATTGATATATATAGAGATGATGATTTTGATCCACATGCTGTGTATAAAATGTTTTATGTGTTTTGTCGATGGTTTTTGAAATTTAATGTGTATAGATGATGAGTTAGATCCAAATGGTGTATATACTGATGGGTTTGATGTAGATATTGCAATGTCGTACGTATTTTGTTGATGGTTGTTTTATTGTAGATAGATGATGTTGATGAAATTGTGATGATATATTGATGTGATTTTGATGACAAATATTGATAATGGTGTCGTTATGCAGGAAAAAGAGGCGGGCACCACAAAAATTTGCAAAAAATAAAGAAAAGGCCCAGGTTTAAGAAAAACGAGACATGTGACCGATATCGGTTACGTAACCGACGTCGGTAGATTAAGGACCGATATCGGTTAGGTAACCGATACCGGTTATGCCAAAACAAGCTTTTCTAAAAATAGAAAAGCTTGGGTGGCAACTTAAGTTCTTATTTTTAGAGTTCTTATTTTTAGAGTCATGCAACAAGTTAAATACGTGAATGCGACGTTGTTTGACGACTGATACAGGTAATTGCATGAAAGAATTGAGTGATAAGGAGGAAAGAGACAGGTAAAGTGAGTGTGGGCTGAGATTAAGAAGGTAGAAAGGCAAGTTATATTTGAAGAGGGTGATGAACATGGCTGGACGAGGAGAAACATCCAGCAGGCAGGGATGAGAGGGAAGACAAGTTCCACCCCAAGTTGCTGCATCCCGAGAGGTAAACTGTTTGGTTGTATTTTAATTCTTGCATATTTTGATGAATAGGCTGAGAGAAGGTAAGAGGGTAGAGATGAGAAAAAAAAAAAGAAAAAAATGTGATAGGCAAGGGTTTGGGATAGAGTGAGTGTTATGGGGTAGGTAAGCAGGGTGTTCACGTATGTTTATAGGTATAGAGAGGAGTAAACGAGCAAAATAATTATCATAGGTGGTGGTTTTAAGCAGGCTGTATAGGATTGACAGTGACCGATATCGTTTAGAGATAACCGGTATCGGTTATCTATAACCGATACCGGTTACTGTAGGAATTTCTAGAATGTGAGAAAAAACACTTGGGGATTTGATTTATTGAATGGTTGTGTGTCGTTTTGATGTATGCAGGCAGAGGCAGGGTTGAGGATGAATGATAGTGTGCCAGCTTTGTTATCACGAATCCGAGCGGATGTAACACCAGCTGAATGGGCATTGATAAACCATGTGGGGTTAAGTGGAATCTGCTATTATTCACGAATCACATGCAATCATGCTATGTTGCAGTGTTGATTGAGAGGTGGAATCCAGAAAAGAATACCTTCTATCTGCCAACAGGGGAGATGACAGTGACGTTGGAAGATGTGTTTAGAATTTTGAGGCTCCCAATTACAGGAAGACCAGTGTATCAGGCGTTGCCTAGCGTGGGGCGGGGAGCGATAACAATAGTATTTGGTTCAGCTGCACGAGATTTGACACAGCGAGGTTTGACATTCACTTATGGTACAATGTATGCAACACACCCTGAGGAAACAAGGTTGGCAGTGGTATTAATGATAGCGGTGGGGTATTATGCATTACCGAGGGCGAGGGGGAAGATTTCCAAAAGCATTGATGAGTGTTATTTGGGAAATGATAGAAAGGAGCGTGACTTTCACATGGGCACCCGCATATCTGGCGGAGTTATACAGGGGTTTATGGGCCTGCAGGTGAAAACACAGGATGACACTGGATTGTTCATACTTATTACATTGTTGGGCCTATGAGCACATTGTTTGTGTGCGACCGATAGGCTGACCCATCCAGTCGGGAGAGATAGGAGTGTAGAGGTTGGGATTCAGACGATGGGTCCAGACAGAACAAGAGGCGAGATCCCAGGCCGTGATAGATGACATCAAGTATTATAGGCAGGTATGGGAGATGGTGATGATTGTGGATATTTGTTGGAGACCTTACGGGAACTATATGGTGACGGAGCACATAGCTGAGGAGTTGAGGGGTGTAGAGCGATTGAGGTGGATCGCAGGGCACAGGCCAGGTGAGTACGAGAGGATTCCTCTAGATCGCGTGTGGCGAAAATTTGGATTTGTTCAGGATATACCTATGGCTTATAGACCATACATGAGGATTGATGCCGAGGCAGCATTCTCACCTCCCCGCCAACACCTCCAGAAGGGCCAGAGGAGATAGCAGCCGATCGCAGGGTAATGGATGCAGGAGCGACAAAGGCCTATAGATTATGGTGGGTAGCAGAGCTGCGAGGTGTACGTGATCGTCCTGACATAGCTGTGATTATAGCGGAGAGAGATCATCTGCAGGGTTTAGTTCATCAGCTCCAAACGCGGGTGAATGAGACAACGGGATTGTTAGCGGTTGCAGAGTCACGAGTGGAGAGACTAGAGGCAAGATTCCTCCACGCAAGAGGACGTATTCGTATGTTACAGGAGATGTTGGCAGATCAGTGGGAGGAACCAATAGCAGTGGCACCTTTGAGGATGGAGAGGCCAAGTGAGTGGCATCGACGATCACGATCACCACCTGATTCGGGAGGAGGCGCAAGGGTCTAAGTGAATTTCATAGGAGTATAAGAATAAATAAGGATGCCGACCTATGCGTCGATGATAGAGAAGATGTATTTGTTTAACATCTAAATAAAACTGAATATGTATGTTGATTTGAGTTAAGATAATAATAAGAATGGTTGTGTTTTGAATGTTTTGTTTTGAAAAAGGATAAAGATGAATGTGAGCAAATAGAAATACACAAATAGATTTATATATACCACACATGATAGGTTATGGTAGGGGATGGTCGAGCTAACCTTGGGAGACCCCATGTCTCCTAAGTGCTGCCTACATAGCCCATTACACAAAGCAAGGAGGGGCCTCAGACCAATGTAGTTCTCCCTTAGGACCAGGGAGAGGTGAATTCAGGCAATTTGGTTATAGTTAGGCAATTTGTTGGCTGGTAAAAATATTGATATTGGTAGGGTAACGTTGTTGGTGTTGGTAAGGGACTGGCGATGTTGGTGTAGGTATAGGTGAAATGAAAGTTAGCTTACCCAAGTAGTAGGGAATCGTGTCCTGATTAAGGTCAACACACAATCCTAGAGTCGAGTAAAAGAGGCAAAATTGTCCCGTAGTTGAGAAGAGCTAAACAAACCACATATTAACATAGGAGGGGCTTGAATCCCTAGGTGCCTTGCATAGGTGAGAAGTCGATAGGTGAAAAGAGTCGTATTATCACAATATATTGGATATACGTCATGTCCCTTGAGTTTTGTTGTGTTGACGAATGGTGAGGTGAGGTGGTTGGTATATAGGGGTGCAGAGAGAACTTATTATAAGGTGATTATTCTGACGAAAGAGAACCAAACCTAAATAGACAAGTCCATGACTCAAAAGTGCTTTGGAATACTGCTTTTATTTTTCTAGATATAGACTGATCAATGCGGGAAGTCCATAGGGGATATGTATTTTGTTGTTCTTGAGGTCTTCACGAAGCTGATCAATATGAGAAGCTTCTGATAAAGGCTGACTTTGTATAGCTGTCCTTCAAGGGAGTAGTCTATTTATAGTAGCAGATGTAGTTTTTGTGTATAGCTGTCCTTCGGGGGAGCAGTCTATTTATAATAGTAGAAGTGACTTTGCACATAGCTATCCTTCGAGGGAGCAGTCTATGTATAACTTAGAGGTCTAGATGTCCTGTTTGGCATGAAGCATCTAGTTTTGTAGGAAGTTTGACTCAAGAATATCCCATAAGTGTATAATTGAGAACATGTTATTTTGATACTTTTAAGTCATGGACTAGACTAAAAAGGGGAAGGCATCTTTAAGAGGAGGTAATGACCAAACCACATGAGCTTGATTCTATTTTGAGATGCATGGAACAAAAATGTATGAGGTAGTAAATGAGCTCAAGGGACGAGCGCAAGGTAGATAAGAAGTGATATAACACTAAATTCAATAGTAGAATGGTCGAAGATGCAAGGCATTAAGGGGTTCAGGCTCAGGTTTACCATTAAGCGAAGCTAAATGGTAAGTTCCTGATCCGTAAGTATGAGTGATAATGTAGGGCCCAATCCAATTAGGAGCAAATTTTCCACGTTTGCTCTTTTCTAGTTTGGTTACATGCTGATTCTCTTTGAGGACAAGATCACCAACCTTAAAGGTACGCTCATGGAGTCACTTATCATAAGCACGCTTGATGCGTTTTTGATAGATTTGAAGGTGGTCAAGAGCTGTAAGACGACGCTCGTCAAGAAGCTCCAATTGGGCTAACCGCTCTTGGCGGAAATCATCATTGGTGAGAATATCCTGAAGAGATATTCTTAGGGAGGGTATTTGTATTTCAAGAGGCAAGACAGCCTCGGTACCATATACCAAAGAGAATGGGGTGGCATTAGTGGAGGTGCGAATGCTAGTCCGATAAGCCCAAAGGGCAAAGGTGATGAGATCAGGCCAATTGCTTCTAGAATCGTTAACAACTTTCATGAGGATTTTGGTGAGGGTTTTATTAGAAGATTCAACTTGACCATTTGCTTGTGGATAGTAAGGTGATGAGAAGCTAAGTTTGATACCAAAGTTGTCACAAAGGTCTTGTAACAACTTATTTTTGAAAGATTTTCCATTATCTGTTATCAGGCGATGAAGAACGCCAAAACGACATATAATGTGATGGTTAATGAATTCGACGATTTTTTCTTTTTTGGTTGAAATGAGTGGAATGGCTTCCACCCATTTAGTGTAATATTCGGTTGCTGTGATTATCCAACGGTGACGTTGCGAAGATGGTGGGTGAATCTCACCAATAAGGTCTAAACCCCATTGTGAGAAAGGCCAAAGATCTCGTGCGACCTGTAGCGGATGGCTAGGAGTATGTTGAAGGTTGGCATGTTGTTGACACATAACACAATGCTTAACATATTTGTAGCAGTCGTTATTAAGAGTAGGCCAATAATATCCTAGGCGAAGGATTCGTTTGGCCATGGCAAGGCCACTAAAATGTCCACCACAAATACCATCGTGGACTTGTTGGATGGTATAGGTGACCTCTGCACCGGTTAGACATCGAAGGAGGATGCCATCAAAGCCATGTTTATAGAGGAGTCCCCCCATGATGACATAACGAGAAACACTTTTAAGAAAAACACGTTTGCCATTACTAGTAAGGTCAGGTGGGAGAACAGAGGTTGTAAGATAGTTGTGAAATTGGTGATACCAGGTATCCTGCGAATTAGCAGACACATTATTTATCATACAAACATCCGGGTCGAGTAAGATGGGGAAAAGAGTTGTTAGACCAAGACGAATATGTCAGAGTCAGTTGGTGAGGCAAGAATTTGCGAGGCTAAGCAAGCCATAGTATCCACAAATTTGTTAGTGGAGCGGGGAATGGTTTGGATAGAATAATGAGTAAATAAGGTCAAAAGTGAATCCACGTAATGTTTGTACTTTTGAAGTTCCTCATTTTTACATTGGTAGATGCCCATAACTTGATTGACTACCAGTTGGGAGTCACCAAAATGTTAATAGACTTGACACCTAAGTGTAACGCAACCTGGAGACCCAAAACAAGGGCCTCGTATTCCGTTGTATTATTAGTACAGGGGAAATCGAGCTGGAATGAAAGAGGCATAGGCTCAGCATTAAGAGGAATGAGAACAACGCCAGCTCCACCGCCGCACTGGCATTTGGATCCATCGAAGAAGAGGGTCATTGGATACGACTCCTCACTGAGTGAAAGAGTGGCAATGAGTTCGTCAGGGAAATTAAAATTGGTAAATTGCTCCCCAGGTAAAGGGGCTTCCGCGAGTTGGTCTGCGATAGTTTGTCCTTTGATTGACTTCTGGTGTACAAATTCAAGGTCGAGGTCAGCGAGGAGCATAAGCCATCGGGTGATGCGTTGGTTTAGATGAGGTTTGGCGTACATATAATGAATGGGGTCCGCGTTGGTGATGACAAAAGTTTTGTGATTCAGGAGGTAGTGTCGGAGTTTGGTGGCTACGAATGATAGGGCTAGGCACAACTTTTCTACATGTGTATACCTAGTCTCGTAATCCATGAGAGTATGACTTATGTAATAAATGGCTTGTTCTCGATGCTCGGAGTCACGATGTGCGAGCATGGCTCCTACAGCATGGTCGGTGGCAGAAAGGTAAAGATAAAAAGGGTGATCATCTTGAGGTGGGATAAGCATGGGTGGTTGCAAGAGATAGGCTTTAAGAGCCTCAAAGGCTTGGTGGCACTCTTCGCTCCATTGAAAGACAATGTCCTTTTTAAGGAGATGATGGAAAGGTTGACATCAATCCGAGAGTTGGGAGATGAAATGCCGGATAGATTGGAGCTTACCTTGCAAACTACGCAACTGTTTGAGGTTAGTAGGTGGGGGCATTTCTAGGATAGCTTTGACTTTAGCTGGATCGACCTCGATGCCACGCAAAGAGACGATAAAACCAAGAAGTTTTCCCAAAAGGACACCAAAGACACATTTCTTTGGTTGAAGATGAACATAATATTGTAACAGTGATCAAAAATAATGGTTAAAACATCGACATGTTCACTGCATGTTTAGATTTTCCAAGAAGATCATTGACATAATCCTCAAGGATAGTGTGCATAATGTCATGAAAAATGTAAGTCATAGCCCACTGATAGGTCGCACCAGCATTCTTAAGGCCAAACGGCATGACACGATAACAAAAGGTTCCCCAAGGAGTTATGAAAGTAGTTTTATGTTGATCGGCCGGGGCTACCAAAATTTGATTGTATCCCGAGAAGCCATCCATGAGAGAAAGCATCTCATGGCCCAGTGAGATCAACAAGTTGATCAATACTTGGGAGGGGGAAGTCATCCTTTGGGCAAGCAAGATTAAGGTCCCGGAAATCCGTACATATCCGAAGTCCCCCCGTTGCTTTAGTAATAGGTACGATGTTAGAGATCCATTGAGGATAGTCAATAGGTAAGATGAAGGAAACAAAAAGGAGTTGTTGAAGCTCTTCTTTGACCAAGAGGGCAATGCATGGATGCATTTTTCTCAGTTTCTGTTTAACCGGTTTAGAATCGGGTTTCAGAGTAATGTTATGGACAGCAATGTCAGGATCGATTCCTGGCATGTCAGCGTAGGACCAAGCGAAAGCTTGGTTGCGGGCATGAAGGAAAGTAGTGAAGGCAGTTTGTTCTGATGCGGTAAGAGATTGTCCGATCTTCACAATGTGAGGATCATCCTCTGTGTGGATGTTGATTTCTATAGTCGACTCATTCAACATGGTTTGAGTTTCAGATGGTAAGGCGCGTTGAATATAAGAGTCGTCCGCACCAAGGTAAGTGAGGATGGAGTTGTCATCCTGGCACTCAACAACATTAATTGAAGGCGAGTCCTCTTCGATCATGTCTAGATACAGAAGGGGAAGAGAAGATGGGTCTTCATTATCGCGTTGATAAGTGAGAGGACCCAGGAAGATAGCGTTTATGAAAAAAAAAGTTAGGAGGGATGGATTCAGGGTCTATCGACTCTGTGGGTGACGATGGCAAAATGGGTGATGATGGTTCGGAAGGAGTGACTTCGTCGTCTTCCTGGATACAACGGATATGTGGTGTCTTCGGTGTAGGTGGTTCAGAGAATCCAAGACCACGATGATCTTTGTGTTTGCGTGTAGTAATGGGAATGATCGTATGTCGGCCTTGTTCATAAAGACCGAAATCGAAGCCCTTCCAAGCACAGCGCGTCAGGAAGGTGAGAGCGAAACAACGATTAGTTAGATATTGAAAATCGGATTGGAAAGGAACCACACCGAGGGGAGGTTCAGGGGTAACGGAGGATGTGTCGACACCCCCATATGTTAGGTTGGTGTGGCAATTAGGTGGTCCGTAGGAGATTACCTCCCCCACACGACGGTCGTAGGTAGGATGCGCATGTAATTGTCCGTACTCCTGTGGGGTATGGAAAGAGCTAATGTTATATAGGAGATACTCCCCCAGTGTAAGGCGTTGAAAAAAATCTACTAAGGGGTCTGAGGTTAAGATGTTGTCCGTGGGAAAGGAAGTGGTATTTGCGATAGCGGTCTCATTGGTTGAAGGTGTAGGTGTGGTTGAGGTGGATGGTTGAGGTGTGGTTGAAGTGGATGGTTGGGTTGGATGAATGGGTGTCTTGACTGGTACAAGCACATCATTGGGGCGATATAACATATTGCAGGTTTTGAAGGGGGGAGGGTCAGCTTTTACGGTATAGGACTTCCCCTCATACTCAAATTTTATGCATCTATGTAAGGTAGAGGGAACACATCCCATAGCCCGGATCCAAGGGCAGCCTAACAACATGTTGTATTGGAATTCACCCTCAAGGACATAGAAGAGTTCGGGTAAGGTACGTGGCCCTACACGAATGTTAAGGATCACAGTGCCTAAGGTAGAAGTAATAGCATCGTTGAATGAACGCAACATGGTGGGGTTGGCACACATGCAGCTAGAGGGGATATTCATTTGTTGGAAGGCTTTGGAAGAGATGATGTTTAGGCTAGCACCCCTGTCAATCATAACACGATGTACGTAGATGTCCCAAACATAAGCTGAGATGAAAAGAGTGGGGTCAGGATCTTCTGCACCAAAGTCAACAATTTCATCTTCGGAGAAACTGACAGCAGCGGTTTGCTATACAGGGACGAGAAGTGGTAGATTGTTTGGTGAGAGAGGCAACGTGGTTGGGTGTTAAGATGGAGGTAACGGGCAAGGTTTCATTAGGTAAGACCTCTATCCCTTGAAGGATTTCAATGAGAGCTTGTCGATGAGATTCAGAGGCTTTGAATGAGATCATACAGTGTCATTTTTACAGGTGATTGGTGAAGCTGTTTGATCATGGTTCGGTGGGAAACTCCATTAGAGACGGGGTAGGCAGGTCCACGAATAACCACTTTAGGTGGTGGTGCGATCGGGATGGTGGACGAGAGAAAGAGAGGCCGCAGGTGTGCTTTCTTTAGCTTTCCCATTGTTTTTACCCTCAAGTAGCAACACTAATCATATTGATCTCGTGAACACGAGAGGAGGAAGACGGTAGGGATAAGTCATGGTCTTCGAGAGGTGGGGTTGTAATAATGATAGATCTTGGTGAGGAGGGGACAGGTGGTATAGGAGAGGGGATTGAAGCTAAAGATTTCTCCCTTCGTAAGTTGTCTTTCTTAACCTTTCTATCCGAGAGAGGTGACTGACGAAGTATGGCTTTCAACGCTTTGCATCCCTCTATGTCATGTCCTAGTGTGCGGTGGTAAGCACAGATTTTAGACTCATCGTAACCTATAGGTCGAGGTTTAGATGGATCATAGGGTCTAAGTGGGGGTAGGGAAATGGTTGCATTCTCCACCAACATAGCAAGGATTTTGGCGTAAGACCTTTTGAGCGGGTCAAAGTCGAGGAGGAGATGAGGCTATTGATTAGGTAGGTTTCAAAATGACCGGTATGGTTGATTTGTACAGTGGTGGCTTAGCCAAGGGGTTTGATAATTGGGTTTAACTAAATGTGACCTCTTGGCACGTAAAGTTATGTTTAGTCAGGTCGATGAGGCGTGGTAGTAAAAAACACCACGGAGAAAGAGGAGTGACAACAACAAATCCTTTGATGATGGAGTTTGTTTAGGGTTGATAGGTGGACAGGATACTTGGGGTGATAGTGTTGATATACCCTTGGATCTTTGTATGGGTGCAGAAGGTGTAGGTCATTTTAAAGAAAACGCAGGAGGTATGATTTATTGATGCAAGGTGTAAGGATGAGGTCCCAATATAGAAGGTAGGTGTGACGGTGATGGTTTTAGTTGTGATAGAGACATAGGTTGGACTTGAGGAGAATGGGTCTGTCTCCTAAGTGGATGGACAACTTTACTTTTGGATAAATCTAACCGTTTAGGTGGGTGTGTTAGACTGGGTATTAGTGTGGTCCCAACCGTAGGGGAAGGTTTGTTAGGTCAATAGAGGTGGATGAGGTATTTGGTAGAGATGAGGGGGGTGAAGATGAGGACATAGGCATTTTAATCTTTTGTAAACACTTCGGGTATATGGTAGAGGCATCTGGATCAGTCATCTGCATTTGAGTAGAATATGGTGTACTCAAACATTTCAAAATGTTTCACGCAGAGGAGGTTCTCGAGTTCCTAGAATAGAGTTGCTTCTATCCTTTCATTCTCTTGAGAAACAGATAAGGGTTAGGGCTAGGAGGAATACTGTTGAATGTTTGGAAGGTGTGCACGTGCACTCGTAGAGAGAGATCAGATTGATTGCGAAGAACTCCTTTTTTTGTCATGCAGGAAGGACTACTGCAAGTAAGAATACAAGACCACGATTCTAATTAGACAATAAATGAGGGAACCGCCTTTGTAACATCCTCATTTTAGACAATAGAACAAGTCAAAAAAATTTTTTTGATAATTGCATACTGGTTCTAAATACATAATTTAGAACTCACAATTCAAATAACCATTTATATAACAGACAACCATATGCAGCTGTAATGACTCGGAAAACCTCCGATCTATTCATTCCATGACTCGGTAATCCACCGATCTATTCATGAGTAAAAAGAGTTAGTGTTTTTATTTAACACAACACTCTTGCGGTTCTCTTCCTAATGGGATTCGTAATGCTCATCGAAGGAATCTAACTGAATAACTGTTACCATTATTCATCGGCATCTCATCCCTTAGACTAGGTGAATTAGGACAACGCAATCAGCAGCTTGCGATACTTTGGCCAAAGATTTGAAACATACTGTTCATGTCTCGCATTCCTTAACGGCATACTCGTCAATCTGGAATACGTCCTTCACCCCATTCATATGTTATATAGAATGTCTTATACTGACCACTGTCAGTCCTTCCTTTCACAGCTGAATCACTCGGAGGCAGATTAACAAGGTGATAATGTTATATGGATGCCTACGAGGATTAGGGATATGATGACATACTGGTTCAACCTTGCAGTTCAACCAGTGTGTCATGATACCCCAAATCTCCGAGGCAGTCTTATAACATGACCACGTTCTTAATCGGTCCCAGGTAACTCGTGCGAAATCAAGTGTAAATCTTAGCGATCAATGCAAAGGGTGTCGCCATAAGTCACCTGCATTGTTGTAACTTCGAGAAGATCCTAATCTTCTCGGAGGTACAGCCCTGCAGTCGACTTTATGTCGTCAACCTTTAAATCCGCCTCGAGAAGATCTACCCAATAACAAGCGTTACGCACTTGAGATTAAATTACTTTTAAAGACTTTTCCCTAAGGTTAGCCTTTTTAAATCCCTGGATTCTTTGTCTTAAGACGACCCTCCTCTAAAAGACTCATTACTGGTAGAGGTATTACGGTCACGCTCTCATCAAGGAGTCATTAGAATACACCTGATTCTAAAGCAACAGAATGGGACAATATCTCATAACCTATGCTTGAGATTGCCATCTGAACTCCATTGATTGCCTATCAGTTCTCTTAACTGAATTTATATCATACTTTTTAGTTTAAAGATATAAATGATTTAGAATCCAATTTACTATTGTCCTGTTATACTTAGGACTAGGGATTAGTAATTCAATCCAACTTGTTTAGCGTTCTCTTTTAGGCTCAATTTTAACCTATCTTCTAGAGAGACAATAATTAAATTACAATATTGCTTTTGCTAGAACAAATTAGAACTACTAAATACTCATAAGAATTTAGTCTAATTACTTACAAGCTTTCATTGTCAATCACAAAAGCATCCATATTATACAAAGATAACTATGCCCCTTCGTTACATAAACCGAAGAAGTTCATCTTTCAGAATAGAATACAACACATAAGTATCAAACACTTATTTTCATTCCTTTCGAAACTCATACAATTACATTTTATGCAACAGCATGCTTGATATAATGCTAACGGAAAAGAAACATCTTTTCACATATAGTACATCTATAAAATCAAGCTGTAATTCTTTATAAATCAAATAAACTATCTGATCAGCCTGCCAGATCTGCATTGTTTTTACCTCTTACGGCAACCATCTGCAAAAATAGTCAACATGAGTCAGTTCAATGAACTGAGCATGATAAGCACTAACTTTTAAAACAATTGCAATCCATCAATTGTTTTCATTAAACACCCTGTTTAAATGAGATCTGATATTCACATAAGTAAACATAATCAGACTATGCCCTTGTAATACAAAATGATTACAAATATGTAACTCTATCATTGTTACAAATAGTCTTAATCACTTTCTAATATTTCATCAAATATTAAGAAACAAGGAACGAATGTACACAACAATCATTAAATCCAAAATCACAACATTGGTCAGATTGTTTCATTCTCCAAAAAGGAAATATCATAACAATTCGGGATTCCACCAATATGTTACAAACAATTTCCCACTGCTAGTCAATTATCAATAATATTAAATAAAGGAAGAGAAAGAACCAAACCATTCATACTTCCTTTCACATAAGTTCATCACTGTACTGCCTTCACATATGAAAACATTCAACCAGTATAAAAATGAACAAGTTAGACAAGCCGCAAGCAAGATCACTGTTCTAAATCGCGAAAATAGAAACTCAGCAAAACTCCTGTACAGCAACTAACACATCAACAATTCATGTAACAACCTTAAGCCCAATGCTAGTTCCTTTTACACAGTAAGGCATTGACACAAGTTGAAAACAAGAACTACAAGCGTATCGCTGAAAACAACAACCTTATTGCATCAACAATCTAAGGTTTCCCAAAGGACTATGCTATGTTGCCCACACGGTATTTCCAAATCATGCACAGTCAAATCGGACAGATTAATTGGAAAAGAACATAGCATACATATTCTTGCTCAGTCAAAATCGGACTGAAGTAAAAGAAAGGAATTCAACCAACGATCCTTACCTTGCCGCATGCAAGTCTTGGTGTGATATTCGCGACTTACCCAAACAAGGTCGAACACGAAACAGTCATCCATACTCAAGGACCTCAAAAAGTGACAAAGACAGTCCAAGGTCAAGCTCGAAAGAGACAGAAGTACTAGTTACCTTCCGAAATTCCAATGATTCAAACGGAGGTATCAATTCAAGCAAATGCATAAGAATTCATACTGACATTCATCAACGAAGCATAACAATAATCAGACAACAAATTACTCTCTGCCAATCATTTTACACTAATTTGCACAGGTCGAAGACGTACATGTCCACCTAAGAATCTGTACCTCAAAATCCCAAAAACACGAAGGAATTCCAATCGCAATAACAAGATCGAAATACATGTTATTCCATTAAGTCGCCGGCACTTAAAATACCACAACTTAACTTTATTCAGCTCAAAAATAAAATGAATCATTCAATCGACTCCTCAGAGTCGTCCAATTCACAATAGTATAAATCTATATATTCACACTGTAACTGTTAAAGGTTTGCACTCATAACCACTGAACCCTACAGCAACGTACTATGAAATTGGTTGATAAATCCATATATGCCATTCATGGCTAACAATCGGAATGAAACAAGTGAAGCAAATCGAATACCCATTTCAAGCAAGGAAATCTATTGGGCCGCTTCGAAACTTTCGAACAGCTTTCACATAGAAATGAAAATGCATACACAGGAAGTCTTTATCCTTTAATTATTTCAAATAACAGTAGCCAAAAGCCCTGTTTCATCTTACCAGGCTTTCACAAAAATCCATTCACAAAACTTATGGATGAATCTACATTCCCAGCAATAGATAGCAATATACGATTCAATCATCGACTCCACTGAGTCGATACAACAAAGTACAGGTGTATCTATATTATACACAGTCCACAAGTAATCCCGCTAACCTAATAACAAGGAAAACAACTTCCGCTAGGTCGAAAAGACTACGGTAACACTACAGTTACCTGTTCCAAGCCAAAAATTGAAAACAAATGAAACCCGAAAGTATCATTAGTCGCTGTCAACAAATCCCACGACAGAGTACCCAAAGAAGCGATAATACTAATCAATCTTACTGTATTCATCCCAATCATTCCATACAGTTTCTATAACAAGAAACAGCGACCACGAATCAAAACATACAGTGGTCTTATACTGCACACAGGTATATTCTAAGGGCTCACGCCAAACAGGCCGAACACTCGAATCTTGTAAATAAATACCTCACATGCATAAGCCAGAATGAATACTCAAACAAATAGAGTCGAAGTTCGATTTCAACAAACACCCATCAAGCGGAAATTGAAAAATCGAACCAGAAGAGATACAGTGCCAAAAATCAAACTAGATCTCATAGAAAATTCATCCAATCTTCACAAAACATTTGAACAGAGTTGTTTTAATGAAAGCACTTGAAAAACAGCAAGATATTTAAAGGTTAGGGCCTAGCATGCCTGTATGTTGATCAAATTTCCGAAGCAGACCACAGGAAGAGCTCAAACTCCCTTTTCTTTTTCCACGATAAAGCAACCAACAAAATTTCGCTGTCTTCATCGCATATATATCTTCCATGACAGAGAAAAGAGCTATGGCAGTTCATACATGCCATGCAACTCAAAGAGAACTGGTGTGAAGAACCAGTAAACCAGCAGAGCAAAAACCGAAAATCGCGACAAGCCAAACAAACCCACAAACTTCCCGTCTGCATGCCTTCTCGCGAGTTCCGTGCTCGCTTTCCGAGAAAATTAAATGTCATTAAACCAATTTTCCCGCTTAAACTCTACTCCCACCGACCGCCAGAATTGGCGACAGTCCAACTAAAAACTCAAGTTCATTTCCAAACTTAGCAATTGCCAAGTCTGCACAGATTAGCCGCCGCTTAAGCCTCCGCCATGACCTGTCCCTCATCCTTATCCCTTACATTTATTGCCATGGAAAACACCGCCGATGGTTCGCCACCCTTCATAGGCCCCTTCATAATCTCCTCCAAGGTTAGGTTAGTATCTTAGGTTAGAGTTTAGGGTAATACCCACACTAACAAATTTACACAAAGATACTAACTTAGGATATTAACAAATAGCCTAGGTCTAGGTTAGACTAACAATAATCTAACCCCTAGGTTAGGTTTTAGTTTTAGGTTACTAACCCTTAATAATTCAGTTTGGTCCTTGTCCTGAAAACTCGGAAAGACCTGTATCATACCTTCTAGAACAGAGTTAACTCCTGTTCTTATTGCAGAATTGTATGTCAACGAATTATTACCTGGTCTACAATCGAGACCTTCCAGATATACTTTGATATCGGGAACCGTTTCATTTCTCAAGATCAGCCTGAGTCGTAATCCTGACTAGCTTAATAAATACTTCCATACCTTGCAACCTGTTCAAGGTCTGTGATATAATTTATCACATACAGATTTAAAGCATTACTTGGATCAATTCCACTGATCCAAGTCTAGATATTATAGAAGAATATCTCTATAATTCATTCCGTGATCAGATTAATATTCAGACACAAAATGAAATAAATAAAAGAGTCTATTCATATTTTGACTCAGTCAAGATCTGCAATCTGCAAGAAATTCAGTACATATCAAGCATGATTTCTGAATCGAGGAACACATCCTTTTACAAGAAATCACATATCAACACTTGAATGCTTAGGAGAAAGTAACAACGATTCGGGTGTTACACCTTGGGCCAGGAAGTATTAAACTTCCTTTCGAAGGTGGTTAGTTCCCCTGCTAATATGAATTAACACAAATTATTGAAAATTACAATTTAATTACCTTGTTAAAACAATAGAGGAAAGGGCTAGTTTTGGTTTTGAATCACAGTGACGATCTTGCCAGTCACATGTCCACTGGCTACTGATTTACGCTAATCGATATCGATAGGCGATGGTTTAGGGGCTTTTAGTGAAGGTTGGCTATAAGGTGGCTATGGTGTTTATAAGGCTAGTAAATGATTGGGGATAGGTAATGGGGTGATGGAGAAGGCTCAGAGGGTATGGGAGCTATTCTTGGGGTAGTGTAGGGGTAGAGGAATGATAGTTAGATGTAGGGTGTTACCGGGTAGTAGATCTAGGAATAGACTTATAATTGCTGTGATTCAGAAGTTCAAGAAATGTTATCAAAAGAACATACAAGATACTACTTACTAGTTCCTCATGAAGATACAGGTCCAAAGACTGTGATAACGGCAGGGCTCAGGTAGGATGATCGGATAATCAAAGATGAGCTATCTTCTCTCCCAATGCTTGGATGAGTGTCACTAGGCTCTGGTTACTCAGTTGCAGTCTTGGGCTTGATGTCCTTCTCTGCAAACTCCTTTCTTTCCTTCACTTGTCTCTACTTGCCAAGTGAATTCTGAACTTTCCCAATGAATTCCCAGATTTCGATTCCAGTCAATGAAAATCCACCCTTTGTTTTTGGTTGGGGGAGGTCATTTACAGGGAACCAATGGTGGTTACATAACCGACGGCGGTCGAGTAGGAACCGATATCGGTTAAGTCAAAGTGGGCTATTTTTAGTAAAATAGCCAACTTTCCCTCCTTTTCTCCCGAGGAATTAGTTGTGGGCTTGGTCATGTCATTATTAGGTTGATTTTGGTATGGGTGAGGAGTAATTAGTCATGGGTGTGGATGTAGACCAAGTTATAGGTCTTAATTAGGTTAGTTTAGGGTTAGGTCTAGGTCATGATGAGGTGGCAAAATGTGGTGGCAGGTTTGGAGATGTGGATTTATTAAATATAAGGTAATTAATAAATAATTGTGCAAGGTTTAGGTGGTGAGGCTAGGTTGCAAAATGGGATGCGGGGCACGGGGGGTCGTAAGACACAAATTTGGTGTCTACACTACCCACCGACACGTGTTGTCTCACTGCAGTGTATATAATAACATATCTCTCCTTTTAACTTGGTTTATCCACTATGTTTTCATGGCCATCAAAAAGGTAAGAAAATATTCTATCCCTATATACCAAGGTATTGTGCTACCTATCCGTCGAATTGAACAAAGTCCATTCTTGCGCGCAACCATGCTTTTCACCTCGCGTCCTACTAATTCATATGTACCATGAGCCCAATTTTTGCAAGCAATACTCATAGTATCACTAATAAAATGAGAATCTTCCCACTATAGGATGCCTTCTTTTGATGGCTCATTGACCTCGGGGTCCTGAATAGCACATACATAGACTTTGTTTAAATCCTCCTCACTTAGAGGTTCAACATATGGTGTATACTTTCCATCTGTCAAAGGTATCACAACCCTTTCCTCCTTGTTTTCAAAGTTGATATACCTCTTATTGAATTGCAATTCAGCATTATTTACATAACACTAAGGGCGTCAGCGAAGGCTGGAAAATTGTTGGCTTCTGCAGTGACAATACCTCAAAATCCCAGGTGAACTTGGCCCCTTGTATAGTTATAGTTGCATCTTTCAAAACTCCTATGGGAGTGACCTTAGTCGATTTTCCATAAACAACACATTAGATGATGGCTACAATGGAGGCCTCCCCATTTATACCCATGCATCTAATGTAAGCAGATTTACCTCCACACCGTATCGATCAATTTATTAGTCAACATCCACCCATCTATAACAGCATTGAGTAATTTCTTTGTCATAGTCAATCTTTATCGGGGGAAGATTTGCATGTAGAATCATCATCCGGTCTCAAGACCTGTGTGGAGTGTTCCCTTTTAAAAAGCTTCCTAATAGTGGAATAATGTTCTCTTGGCGCAACATCTTGCACACCTCTCATAGATCATCGATATCAGTTTGGATTGTCTCTGATGCTTTCTTTTACTCCTAAAGGTATTATATCTCACCCTGAAGATTCCTTAGCACTTCTATGGTATCCTGGTAAACTTCCTTTTGATGAGTAGGATCTTGGTACATCGCATGCAAAACCTCATCCTTGGTGATCGTAGGCTTCTTGTGCAATGCCTCTCTCACACATGTTGCTTCAGCACGTGTAGTAATATTTATTGTCAATTCCTCAGGTCCTTCAGTTATCTTGGGCATCCACTGATCCTCTCTGCGCCTTTGGATTCTAACCATCCAAGCACCTTTCTTCTCTTGCTTATGTTTCTTACTCAAATGCTCTATGAAGTCCAGGCACTCTTCATAGCTATGGTTCTTTCTGTAGAAAGAACATCAATATGTCCCCGAGGACATTCGCGCCTATAGTGGTCAAGATATCTACACGTATAACAAGTTCCACAAGAGAATTCACCTCTTCCTCCACCATGGCCTCATCCTCCATATCCACCATGATATACACATGCCCTTCCATAACTCCTTCAAAGTGCCCCCATTCCTGTCATAGCACCTTTGATTATGATCATGATCATAGTGCTCATTCTTACCCTTAGAACTATTTGTTATACTTGTCTATTGTACTCCAAGGTCTATAGCATCCTGGATTTGACCGATCAGCTGACAATCCTTAGTATCATGGGTCATGGACCTATAAATCTTACAAAATAAAGATACATTCTTCCTTATCATGCATGCTGTAACAAAGGACAATGACTAGCATCATGATTCAAATGACAAATTTCATAGTCCAATAGTAATGAGCATACCGATTGCTAAGGACAACTATCCTTGGTGTGACCTTCCACTTCACAATATGTACACCAAATTCCTGAACGCGTTTCATGGGTTGAATTTGCTGATAGCTTCTCTAATTGCTTTTCCATAGCTTCAATATGTGCCGTTAAGAATGGACTAACACTAGTGTCAATGCTCCCAACTACCTCAGCACACAAAGCTGCTTCCAATGCTTTGTATGGATCAGTGTATGTCTTATGTGACAATGCCCTTCTAAACGGTGTAATCAATCCTCCAATGAACCATTGTGCATGTTGGCTAGTATGAATATCATAAGATAGCTTAGAAATAAGTGTCTTAAAATGAGCATCATACTCACATATGCTCTCGGTAGTGCCTTGCTTGATATCCTTGAGCACACTTATACTCTTCTACTCAAACTCAAGTATATGGAACTCTTTCGAGAAAGCATTTCTTAATCTTGCATAATCCACACATGTTTGATCGAGTGTCAAATTTTCTATACCGGATGTGTGTGTGCCCCAGTAATGTAGTGGCTAATTGACTTTCCTTTCACTCAACAGATTGTGATCCTATCAACACCAATCCGGCACTATGATAATTCTTCACCAGGAACTCCTCGTGCTATGATTATTTACTAATGCACAGCCTTTAGTTTGGTGGACGTAATCTGGAAACAAAACAACAACCGAACACAAGAATACCATCGACTATGATAAGACGGAATGATGACAAATCTGAAATATCAAAGTAAATTATAATATTAACATGAAATTGTTACAATCTCACCCATGAGGTACTTCAACAAGACTATGGGAGAAACTTTACAATTACACCTCTCGATGGCTTCTTCAACACACCTTTAACTGATGGCTTCCTTTGCACACTTCCTACAATATTTCTCACTACTTCTTTCTATGCTAAATGAGGGGGGTGGCCTCTCTATTTATAGAACTTCCAGGCTTATCCATCTTATCTCTAAGATAGGATAAGAAATCCACTCTGACGAATCATATTCCATACCTTAACTCTTATCTGTACATGTAAGCTTATCTCGTACATGTTTGCTTTATGGGCTTAGCACCATCTACCAGCTCAATACAATGTTCTACCCAACTTACTTGACGGAGTTCCTTGTAATCAAAAGTGAATAGGTGTATGTACCTTGAAAGAGTGGAGGTAGGATTCCTTCTCACTCTCCATCACAAAGATCACCAATCTTTATTTGTTGGAGACGATCATCAACTTCTTCTTCAAATAATTTTATGGGGTCCTGGGTTGGTGTGGTGAAGAATATCCATGACTGAAACATCAACCTCACTTTCTTTATTTTCGGTGTCCACTTCACCGGCACTAGAGTAATCGAGAGGATGTCCAATCATCGGTTTCATTACTTGAATCCACGAGTTACTCGCTTTATGATGTCGAGGATCACATTTATCTTCACCCTCTCTCTACCACGTCCAAGTGTTATGAAGCCTTTATTCCAGTAGTTTCTTGCATGAACTCTCCTTAGCCATGGTCTTCCTAGCAGCATTGGAGTGCACGCAGCAGTACCATTTTCATCACACGAAAGTCTACCACACATACAACACCCATACGAGATATTGCCACATTTGAAACTACACCTTATGGTTTAGTTTTTCCCTTATTTAATGACCTTAACATAAGTGTTGAAGGGCGATCAATTTTTAAACCCAACATATTCATTACAGACTCGGTCATTACATTAATTGCAGCACCTCCATCAACTAAGACATCATGAATTGAAATACCATTACATAATACCTCAGCTTGTGGAGCATAGGGATCTGCCTCTGCCTCCAAAACAAGGACCTCAACCTCCTTCCTTCTTCGAGCATTGAGTCCACCTCGCAACTCCCGCCTCTTCTCAGAAGACATAGCCAAGAGTTGACCATATGTAATATTTGCAGGCCTTTTGGACAGATCTTCCAAGATGGAGTATGGTCCTTGCCCCCGTGAAATCAAAAATCCTACACACCCAACTTTCTTCTCCTATGTTTCTTACTAATTTCTCCTTTCATCTTCTTAGGATCAGTTCCATCTTGATTATCTTTTTCTTTCTTTCTTTTTGTTACAAACACATCTACTTCATTATTTCTACTCTTATCTACTACATCAAGAGAATTCACAGGTGCTTTTCCTTTATCATTATCTCTTGTACCAGATGTAGAAGCTCTATCTAGACAATTATACTTATAATGACCCTTTTTATAACAACCATAACAAACAATTTCAGAAATATTTCTTTTTGGACCTCTATCTCCTCCCTGAGAACTAAATTCTTTTCCTTAAAGAAGATTAATAGTTAATTGACCCATCTTTTTGAGCAGATCTTCATACTCAGTAGATGTACTAGGAGAAATATTTGTGCTCACCGGGAGTGGTTGTGGATTCTGGACCAAAGGTGCTGATGTAGGCTCTACTTTAGCAACAATTTCTTTGGGCTCCTCTTCCATGCTTTCTTCTTGCCTTCTTGCAATCTCCTTTGCTTGTTCAATGGTAGCCAGGCGGTCATACTTCACTCGTTGTCTGATCTCTGGCTTCATCCCAAGAATGAAGTGCTTACAGAGGAGATTATCCACGCCATTCATCAACCCATCCGCTAGTCCTTCCTTCCGGATCTGGGCATCGAGCTTCCTCCTTAGCTCTAGAACACGAGCATGATAATCCCTTATCTTCTCCTTCTCTCCTTGGGATAGCTTTGTGATCTCGATCATGAGATCTGCATATTTCTGTTGTTCACCAAATTCTTCAAGAAAACTTTCGGTTAATAAATCCCATGAATTTTTCACATTATCACCTAGTGTTTCAAACCACCTAAGTGCTGAACCATCCAAAAAGGTAGGAAAAAATTCAGTCCATTGTTCCCTTCTTATGAGGCCATTACAAATACAAGATCGTTTAAACTCTTGAATGAAAGAAGAAGCATCTTCATTAGATTGAGCTGAAAAAATAGGAATCTTTCCCATTTTCAAAAGTAACCACCATGAAATACCAACCCACAAGTACAATCAACAAGACTTATGTGCACAAATAATTGGAATTACTATAGAAATGACCATGGTAAACTATGGTAAAACTTGACTTACTACGGTAAAAATTGATTTTACTGTGGTAAACACTATTCACAGTAAAAAGTGAAGTTATTCTTTGCGGTAAATACTATTCACAGGTAAAAGTGACTTTCTTGTGATAAATACTATTCACAGCAAAAATGACTTTATCATGGTAACTACTATTCATGGTAAAAATGACTTTACCATGGTAACTACTATACGCACAAAAGAAAAACAAGGTTACCCTCCATTGATTTTTGACTAAGTGGGAATATCTCTCTAGAAAATCCACCAACGAGGAATGGTCCTAGCAACGGAACCAAAATGTCAACACCAATCTGCACTATGATAATTCTTCACCGAGAACTCCTCGTCTTTATGATTATTTACTAATGCACACCTTTAGTTTGGTGGACGTAATCTGGAAACAAAACAACCGAACACAAGAATACCATCGACTATGATAAGACGGAATGATGACAAATATGAAATATCAAAGTAAATTATAATATTAACATGAAATTGTTACAATCTCACCCATGAGGTACTTCAACAAGACTATGGGAGAAACTTTACAATTACACCTCTCGATGGCTTCTTCAACACACCTTTAACTGATGGCTTCCTTTGCACACTTCCTACAATATTTCTCACTACTTCTTTCTATGCTAAATGAGGGGGGTGGCCTCTCTATTTATAGAACTTCCAGGCTTATCCATCTTATCTCTAAGATAGGATAAGAAATCCACTCTGACGAATCATATTCCATACCTTAACTCTTATCTGTACATGTAAGCTTATCTATTAAGATAAGATAAACCTTATCATTTTACATGGGTTCCACATTTTTAGACTTTTTACAAATAAAATACACAAAATATTTATGACCTCACTCCTTGTCTTTATTACCAATATAATATTTCTAATTCCTAATCATGTAGACCCTACTTCTCTAATTACCCAAACTTGACATTTTAACATTACCGGACCACTTACGACAAATATTTACTTTTTACAACATTCCTATTGTACTTTGATCATTCATTACGTACTCCACATTATTGGCGACACCGTACTAACAAATACCCGTTATCTTCTATCGACGCTACTACTAATTATACTTAACAACATCCTATTCCTAATACTGAGATATTAATGAAATAGAAATTATGGAGGAAAATTTTAGTGTCAACAATCCCTTTAGCACACCACAATATTTCACACATATGCACATGTTCGGTAGCATCCTCTATACCTCTATATTTCGGAGACGAAGAGACATCTCCATGTAGATATTCTATGGTTGTTGTGGACCTTGACCACCTGATTTGGAACCTCTTGTGTTCCCTCTACCTCCAGAACCACCAAATCCACCAGAACTAGAACCACCTATACCTCTTGATTCACCACCTATAGTTGGAATAGGGCCTATAGATGTACTCCCCTGTGCTCCGATAGTAGTACTATACTTTGAACCCCTACAATCTATGAGGTAGTTCCACTTCTAGAGGTGAATCCAACATTCTACGCACTCACATTTTGTGCGGATGATGTGCCTAAGAATGATCCTCTAAATGAAATTGAAGTCATCTATCCTACCATTTATGTACTTGATCCCTGACTTACTCCTGCTCTCCTACTTCCTAAGTTAATTTATTGGTTACTTGTTGTACTAAATACTAAAAACCAAGTGTAAGGGATAGGTCACCAGGTGGATTAAGATGCATGCCGGTGGTTCAGTTGTCTCTATCAGCGCACCTCCGTGTGAGGCCGAGGGGGGATCTCTATCATAATTTCCAAGATGGGGGAGTTCTAGATGCTCTAGCTCCACGTCTTCTACGTGAGTCAGTAAATCCTTCACGAGCCATCTCTCTCCTCCATGCCATACTCTCTATAATGGAACGTTGCTTCTCTATCTCCCTCTCGTGTGCCTCATTATACTTAAACTGCCTTTCCTCTCTTTGCTTCTCTGCCACTAGGTCTACCATCTTAAACCAAACTTGTTCTGCCCCGCGCGTGGTGAAGCTTAGTTAGCCATCAGTTTACTCTCTAGGTTCAAAGTTACCATTAAGATCTTGATCGCCAGTGGAATACCTTGCAAATATGTTCCTCTTGGATACCGCAAAAACTAGAACTCAGCTACCTCTAGGAAATATTACGTCAAAATTGAATATTCTAGGATATAACTATTTAGAACACAGTGAAACCATGTATCCACCACGCGAGTCAAGATCAGATCAGCATCATAGAGGGCCTGAAATTCTTCCTGTGTCCAGACAAGTGTGTGATATCTCCAATTCCACTGAGATGCATAAGAAGTAAGCCACTGATATAGTTCTACTAGAAAAATAGTGAAAAATATCTCATATAAGTTTTCATACAAGTTCTATTCTACCCAAGTGCATGCGTTAAACTTAGATCCACTGTTGAACCGTCATGCATATTCTTCCTCTAGGTTGTGTATCCATTCCTCAATACTTGCTAGAGTTAACCGATATGTCTTCATCATGATCCATCCTAAAAACAACTAGAAACAAGGTCTCGAAAATGGAACTAATGATGCAGCCTATAATTTACTAGATAACACCTTAGTCGTGCTATCACATCACTCAGCCTAGACTGAGCACTCACCCAAAGCGCACAAAGGTACCAGGTCCCTCTTTAGGGTTATTGTAATAGGATGCTAACATGATGAAGGAAGTAACATATAGATTCATAACTAATCCATCATTCCACAATGCATACTACACTCAGATCTAGGAAAAAACAATCTTAAACAATAATCATGATTTAACCATTAACCTGCACTACTCAACTACACCCAGAATGATAATTAGATTCAACCGATATCTTCCATCTATTAATAAATTCAGAATCTCCTTACAGTATTATCAATCTATACCAACGCGCATATGGAACTGATAGAGTAGTTCAATCATATGCTTATATTCTCTATTACACACCGATCTGAAAACGTGTGTTGTATTTTTTTCACTTTTAAAAGTTTCCAAAGATCATGATTTTATTAACTAATTTTAAGCATTCTAAAACTCCATAAATTGATTAAATTATGATTATTATGCATCCATAGAAGTGCAGAAAACTTGGGTAACAAATAAATAATCAGAAAACTGAAAACACTCAGATAACAAACAAGATTGTTTACAGGATTTAGAAATTCCTACATCCCCGGGTTTGGATTGAACCGATCCATTAATAATATTGGAATGTAAGTACAATAACTCTTATAAACAACCAATAATGAATCACAACCTGCAAATGAGCTAATCAATGTCCCACAAACTTTGAAAAATAGTAGAAATTGTCCCAAGAATGATCCGTGGCTCCAACGGTGTTTTCACAATGTGATCTCCTGCTGAACTACGTTAGAAAAACACCTACAAATGGAGATTTAAAAATATTCTATGAAAAAAATCATATATACGAGATCATATCTGAATTCCAAACACTTTTCATGTTTACACCAAGTCACTTTTCGTACGGAAGTGCATTAAAATTCATGTTTTCCAACTAGGTGTCTTGTAGATCCTGTTAAAATTTGCATTCAAAGCTTCCAAAAAAGATTAAAACTCAACAAAAAACATCAAATCTTACATTGTTGGAATCATCTCAGAATTCCCTCCATTTCACCTTTTTACTCCAAGTTCCCAATCTGAGTGCAAGGCCTTCAAAAATGGCATTTTCTGAGAACTGCCTCCTTATCCTCCTTGACACTGTCCCCCTCAACACAGAGATAAGAGCTCTTTATATACCCGCAAACTCATTTCTATCCCATCCGAGATGGGCAAAAGTTGGTTGGTGGGATGTGTTTGGGTAGCGGAGGTCTTGGGTTCAAAACCCAGCGGCATCATTTTTGGCGGAGGCGGTTTGTGTGGACCATGGGAATAGTCCCACATTCTCCGGTGAGCGGTCCATTCAAGCCTTTAATAAGGCAGACGTGCATTATTATTGACGTGGCACTAGCCACACCCAAGCCTTTTTCCTGGCTTCACATGTATTCTACCAAGGTTACAACCGATGTGTTCGGCAAGGTGGCGAGTTTTTGTTTTGAATGCCCAATGTGTGGGTTGTGGTAGATGGAAGACCTGCCGTGGTAAGTGGGATAAAATATGATCCCGTGCATTGTTTGAAATTCCCATAATATGGGCCAATCATTGGATATTTAAAAGACCCAATAATTATGAAGCTGAACCAATAAATGTGGGTAATCCACTGAGCTGTTGGGTCTATCCCGGTTTGTGTGGAAATAACACCGAGCAAAGTGGAAATAACACTGAGAAAAGATAGTAATGAACTATGTCGATCCAAAACATATGACTTGGAACCATATGGCAATACATGGTGAATAATTACCAAAGCAATATGAAATTCAACCACACAATAATATGATATTTCAATAATGAAATATGGCAAAGTGGTGGCAAGCCACGTGGTGGTTTGAGGACCCACCACATCGGCGATAATATAATTTGTCTTCATGGCGGTCGGGCTCCCTCTGTAACAAAAGTTGAGCCTCTTGTTCTAGCCCACTTTTACATGTGTCGAAGACCGGAGGTTGCAAACAACTCAACCAACCTTCATTTTTCCTGTTTCTCCTTTTTCCACATGTTGCAATGCTTATTGGTCCATTATTGACATGTTGACCAAAGTTGACTTCCCTGTTGACTAAATTTTGACCAGACATAACTTGAGCTCAGAGTGTCCGTTTTCAAGTTCTTATAGTCGTTGAAAATATCTCGGAAGGATCTCTGTAATGGCATGGTCTAGGGAGGTTTAGGGTACATTTGACACTAAAATTGATCCCCTAATCGCTCCTCCCATACTTGAGAAGGTTTTTTGTCCACAAAAATTTGTTTATCAACCCACAAAAATGCTATCTCTTCTGCATTGGACAAACACATACAAAACCCAAAATAACATTATAGGTTAAATAAATGCAAATAATTGATTAGCTAGTCACATAACCAATTAGATAATAACACCTAATTAAGCTAGTGTTCAATGAAATGTTGTAACCACCTGTTAACTCGCACACAACTATGAACCGTCATACCCCACTCTAACACCATCACAAATTAATTGACCGAGATAATAACACCCATCTATAATGGAAGCTAGTGTTCAACTGACACTTTGTGATATGGCCAATTACTTAAATTACAATTTCATAACATAGATTAGTATACCAGACATCTAAACTGCCCATAATTAGGCTAGTGCCCACTGTCCATCTGAAAATGTAACAACTGCAAGTATTCACTATCCAGAATAAAATAGACTATCAATGCCCAAAAATAGCTATAGTCAACAACTGAATCCACATGAATCTTCCCAAAATAGTGTATCGCCATCACAAATAATAAGTCAGATAATAACACCCATCTATAATGGAAGCTAGTTTTCAATCGACACCGTGATTATGTTGATTACAACTGCAAATATTCACTATCTAGAATCATTAAACCATCAACGCCCAAAATGGCTATAGTCAAAATCTGAATCAACGTGAATATGTAAATATTCTATCCATACACTGAATTGTAAAGGGATAGATTATAAACTGTATGCTTACCCAAATTGGTGAACTGCCATAATTTGTAAAATGATCACCTGGTACCTTTGCAAACCAGTTTGTTAGTGTAATAAATTTACACCCTAATTACAACCACATCTAATAGTTACAAAAATCAAATTTTCCCAAAATAAGGGTCTTATAAATTAGTGCAAATAACACATGTGGATACAACAAGTTTGTCTATTTATTACAATATCAAATAGGTGCTGAATGGGTCTTATAAGCATCCATAATATTTGCACAAATGACAACACTATAAAACTGCAAGTTTCAAAATAGACATTTTGACGATGCCCATATCCATGCATACTTTGTTGTCAGAAATGGAATAACCAACCAAAATGTGAGAAGATGAATATGAGTATGATGAACCTATCACTCAAATCTTCTTTACGGCTGCTTCCAAATTATTTCAAAGCTGAATATTAACATAGGATCAAAATCCCTAAAATATAGCTTTGAAAATGTTTGCATACTATCACCAGTTACTATAATGCAAACATAAAGTTGAGGAATGTTTTACCCATCCAGTTACTTGGATTTCTCCATTTAGGTGGTTTTACCTTCTCAGTACTAAAATGAGTTTTAGTTAGGTTTAACACTGTTGGTTTTACAATACCATTCTTTTTAACAACTTTCCAATTTGTTGTTTAGCAACAAACCAACAAACCTTAACATCATGACCATTCCTATTACAATGGAAACAAAATTTAACTTCCTTATTTTTAGGAGTCTTACCCATTTTTCCGTTCCTTGAACTCTGTCTAGGAAAATGATTCCCTTGTTTAGGACAGGTAACCTTTTTGCCATTTCTCACCTTACCAGATTGAGATTGGTCTTTTACACATGCCTTATCATTCACAAAAGGCATTAACTTCTTTATCATATTTTTCCTCTTCCAACAATATGCAATAGAATGATTAGTACCTTCACAAAATATGCAATGGAAAGCATATTTCTGCCTACCAAAGCTATATTGTTCCAACTGAAAGAGTGTATTAGAAGTTTTATGATTTGATTTTCCCTTAGTGTTATTTTTAGTGTAAGTGGAAGGAGGTGGAATATGATTACCTCTTTTACCTGTTTTCTTACACCTTTCATTGTTCCTCCTAATGGTGGAATCCTACAATTCTAGTGGCATAGATCCTTGGTTGTTGGAAGCTTGTCTTCCTTCAGCTGCTTTGGAACTTTCTCCAATTTCCATTTTCCCACTAGAATATCCCAAACCTGCAAATCAAGGTTGATCCTCTACTTGTATGGGATTAGCATCACCTTGTCCATTTTTACCAAGGCCCTTTCCATTAAATCCCATCTTAACCATTAGTTTAGACCCAATTCCCTTAGTGTGTTTTTCAAACTGACCCAAAGGAATATCTGAAACTGAATGAGAGGAAGAATTAAAATGTGAACTTACAATGCATTTTGTCATAGTACCTACATCTAATTTGGAAGGAATTTCCTTCTTGTGTTCACCTTGTTGCAACTTTTCCAAGAGGGCATCCTTGGTCCGTATTTCTTCCTGTAACTCTTTAACAAATCCCATCAACTTCTTGCTCTCTAAAATCATCTTGTTGACATACTCCTCTTTCTTGGCTAAAGAGGGATTTGGTTCAGATCTCAACCATTCTATTTCCTCTTGTAGGGAATAGACATTTTCTCTCAAGATGTCATTCTCTTCCTGGAGTTGATGGTTTAGGACTTCTAAATCAACTAGTTGTTCTAGTTTGTCCATGATTCCCTGTTCAACTGCACAACCTGTAACTCCAACACTACAAATGAAGATTAAACAAGCTAAAAACTGAAATCTCAAATCAAACTGACTCTGAAAACCAACTGCCAATAACAATTAGAAGCTACTCAAGAAATCTAACTGCTCTGATACCAAACTTGATCTGAAAACATGTGTTGTATTTTTTTCACTTTTAAAAGTTTCTAAAGATCGTGATTTTCTTAACCAATTTTAAGTATTCTAAAACTCCACAAATTGATTAAATTCTAATTATTATGCATCCATAGAAGTGTAGAAAACTTGGGTAACAAATAAATAATCAAAAATTTGAAAACACTCGATAACAAACAAGATTGTTTACGAGGTTACAAATTCCTACATCCTGGTTCGATTGAACCGATCCATTAATAATATTGAAATTTAAGTACAATAACTCTTACAAACAACCAATAATGAATCACAACCTACAAATGAGTTGATCAATGTCCCAAGAACTCTTAAAAATAACAAAAATTGTCCCAAGAATGATCCATGGCTCCTATAGTGTTTTCACAATGTGATCTCCTATGAACCTGCGTTAGAAAAACACCTACAAATGGAGATTTTAAAATATTCTATGAAAAAAATCATATATATGAGATCATATTTGAATTTTGAACACTTTTCATCTTTACACCAAGTCACTTTTTGGACCGAGTGCATTGAAATTCATGTTTTCCAACTAGTTGTCAACAACTGAATCCACATGAATCTTCCCAAAACAGTGTATCGCCATCACAAATAATAAGTCAGATAATAACACCCATCTATAATGGAAGCTAGTGTTCAACTGACACTTTATGATTATGTTGATTACAACTACAAATATTCACTATCCAGAATCATTAAACCATCAACGCCCAAAATGGCTATAGTCAAAATCTGAATCAACATGAATATGCAAATGTTCTATCCATACACTGAACTATAAAGGGATAGATTATAAACTGTATGCTTACCCAAATTGGTGAACTACCATAATCTGCAAAATGATCACCTGGTACCTTTGCAAACCAGTTTGTTAGTGTAATAAATTTACACCCTAATTACAACCACATCTGATAGTTACAAAAATCATTTTTTCAAAATAAGGGTCTTATAAATTAGTGCAAATAACACATGTGGATACAACAAGTTTGTCTATTTATTACAATATCAAATAGGTGCCCAAATGGGTCTTATAAGCATCCATAATATTTGCACAAATGAAAACACTATAAAACTACAAGTTTCAAACTAGACATTCTGATGATGCCCATATCCATGCATCACTTGTTGTCGAAATGGAATAACCTACCAAAATGTGAGAATATGAATATGAGTATGATAAACCTATCACTCAAATCTTCTTTACTGAGATGCTTCTAAATTATTTCAAAGCTGAATATTAACATATGATCGAAATCCCCAAAATATAGCTTTGAAAATGTTTGCATACTATCGTCGATTACTCTAATGCAAACATAAAGTTAAGGAATGTTTTACCCATCTAATTACTTGGATTTCTGGAAGGAATGATAAGAAGATTGTTCCAAGCCACGATCTCAAATGATAATAGCACACCACATTAGATTTGCAAAGTAGAAGAGCTAAAATACCATATATGGAAATCCATCATAATCCATAATGCTCAATACATTACAATAGAATGACTTGAATTATTCAATAAGAAAGATGTACATATAGGAGGGAAGTGCAACTACTACCTAAATCAATGGTGAAGAACTCCCACTAACTAATACTGGTAGTTAAGTTAACTCCAAAATACTAGTAAGCTAACTCCACATAACTGAGAAGCTAACTCAACACAACTAGTAAGCTAACTCCACACAACTAGTACACCTAAGCAAGCTAACCCAACAAGTGTAGGGCTAACACAAGTGTAAGAATTATCCTGATAAATAAATAAAAGGATAAATAATAACCTACACTAACACCCTCCCATAAGCATAGCTTAGGTGGGTGGAAAAGAAGGTGGGTCCCGGCAACAAGGCCTGATGAGGTACCCACATACAACAATTGGGAAAATTGGACACCGCAAGGTACCCAAAACTAGTAATAACAAAGTAGAGAGAAAATCTTGCTACAAGATATCCTCAGAAGCTCAACTCCAAAAACTCGTACAATGTTGAAGAAGTGTGGTGCACACTATGGTATGAATCCACTTTGCTTTCGATCATATAACTCAAAAACAACTAACACTGGGCTTCACCAGAATAGCTCCATGTAAGGAGACTATCAATGGAGTGATGTCGAAAAGTGAAAAACAAACACCAAACATAATTTGATCAACTACTACAAATAGGTGTGCCACAATCCAAGAAAAATCCAAGGTAACAAGGTAAGGGCACGAAACCCGAAGAAGCAGTATCAACACCACACCCTCCCATATTACAGAATGGGTAGAGTGACACCATAGATCTGTATGAGTTGTCAAAATCAACTACTCGAACACTGACAAACTAACACTGGGCTCCACCAAAATAGCTCCCCCATAAGAGAGACTGTCAACATGCCAAAAAAGTTTTGAAAATACAAATCCAAAATATCTCAACAAATAAGAGATATATAAATGTATACACCCATAGATACAAAAATGCAATACCCAAAATTTTAGGACGTCGGGCTCAATCGAAAATGCATCCACAAGTGATCACAACACCCTCCCGAATTTGGCACTTTATAATTAAGTGCATGTAAATATTACAATGAGTAACTTTACCTTTTACATTTGAAATATGTGTATAAAAATTTCACCAATACGTAGATCTCGAAAAAATACACAATTTCAAAAAATATCACCTTAATCCGAGCTACGGATCAAAAGTTATGAGCTCTACAAGGTTTTTCTATTAAAATAATATTTTAATGCTGATCTTTTTAAAAGGCACACATGACACCCAAATGTCCAAAGGGTAAAAGAGTGCATCCACATGATACATGCTTGTGACCAAAGGATAAAAGCCTACACCTAAAACCTAAAATGTCTAGAGGATAAATCATTGCATCCAAAGGGTACATGCTTATATCCAATGGATAAAAGAATGCACCCAGAGGGTACAGATCTACGTCTAGTGGATAAAAGACTACATCCAAAACCAAAATACCCAGAGGGTAAAAGAATGCATCCGGAAGGTACACGTTTATATCCAATGGATAAAAGAATGCACCCATAGGGTACAGATCTGCATCTAGTAGATAAAAGACTGCATCCAAAACCGAAATACCCAGAGGGTAAAAGAATGCATCTGAAGGTACATGCTTATATCCAATGGATAAAAGAATGCACCCATAGGGTACAGATCTACGTCTAGTGGATAAAAGACTGCATCCAAAACTGAAATACCCAGAGGGTAAAAGAATGCATCTAGAAGGTACACGCTTATATCCAATGGATAAAAGAATGCATCCAGAGGGTACAGATCTGCGTCCAGTGGATAAAAGACTGCATCCAAAACTGAAATACCCAGAGGGTAAAAGAATGTGTCCAGAAGGTACACGCTTATATCCAATGGATAAAAGAATGCACCCAGATTTGACTGTCTCAAAACATGGTCAAGTTTATAGTTGATTCTAGGGTTTTGGCACCTTCCAAATCTAATTCCACACTCCGTTTTGCATAAAAATGCATGCTACAAAAAATTGCTAACAAATTCCATATACATGAAAAAAATAAACCCTTGCTTGCAAAGAAAAACTTACTAGATGGATGTCTACATCATCTATCGCTCTAATACCATGAAAGGAACGATAAGAAGATTGTTCCAAGCCGCGATCTCAGATGATAATAGCACACCACATTAGATTTACAAAGTAGAAGAGCTAAAATACCATATATGGAAATCCATCATAATCCATAATGCTCAATACATTACAATAAAATGACTTGAATTATTCAATAAGAAAGATGTACATATATGAGGAGGGAAGTGCAACTACTACCTAAATCAATGGTGAATAACTCCCACTAACTAATACTGGTAGTTAAGTTAACTCTAAAAGACTAGTAAGCTAACTCCACATAACTAAGAAGCTAACTCAACACAACTAGTAAGCTAACTCCACACAACTAGTACACCTAAGCAAGCTAACCCAACAAGTGTAGGGCTAAAACAAGTGTAAGAATTATCCTGATAAATAAATAAAAGGATAAATAATAACCTACACTAACAATTTATCCGTTTAGGTGGTTTTACCTTCTCAGTACTAAAATGAGTTTTAGTTAGGTTTAACACTACTAGTTTTACAATATTGTTCTTTTTAACAACTTTCCAATTTTGTTGTTTAGGAACAAACCAACAAACCTTAACATCATGACCATTCATATTACAATGGGAACAAAATTTAACTTCCCTATTTTTAGGAGTCTAACCCATTTTTCCGTTCCTTGAACTCTGTCTAGGAAAATGACTCCCCAATTTAGGAGAGGTAACCTTTTTTCATTTCTCACCTTACCAAAGTGAGATTGATCTTTTGCACCTGCCTTATCATTCACAAAAGGAATTAACTTCTTTATCATATTTTATCCCACTTACCATGGCAGGTCTTCCATCCACCACGGTCCCCACAAACCGCCTCTGCCAAAAATGATGCCACTGGGTTTTGAACCCAAGACCTCCGCTACCCAAACACATCCTGCCAACCAACTTGCCGCCCATCTCGGATGGGATAGAAATGAGTTCACGGGTATATAAAGAGCTCTTATCTCTGTGTTGAGGGGGGTGTCAAGGAGGATAAGGAGGAAGTTCTAAGAAAATGCCATTTTTGAAGGCCTTGCACTCAGATTGGGAACTCGGAGTAAAAATGTGAAATGGAGGGAATTTTGAGACGATTCCAACGATGTAAGATTTGATGTTTTTTTATTGAGTTTTAACATATTTTTGGAAGCTTTGAATGCATTTTTAATAGGGATCTACAAGACAACTAGTTGGAAAACATGAATTTCAATGCACTTTTGGTCCGAAAAGTGACTTGGTGTAAACATGAAAAGTGTTCAAGTTTTATATATGATCTCAGATATATGATTTTTTTTCATATAATATTTTTAAATCTCCATTTGTAGGTGTTTTTCTAACGCATTTGCAAGGAGATCACATTGTGAAAACATTGTAGGAGCCACGGATCATTCTTGGGACAGTTTTTGCTATTTTTCAGAGTTCTTGGGACATTGATCAACTCATTTGTAGGTTTTAATTCATTATTGGTTGTTTTTAAGAGTTATTGTACTTACATTTCAATATTATTAATGGATCAGTCCAATCCGAACCCGGGATGTAGGAATTTCCGAACCCCATAAACCGATACGTCTTCATCGCGAACCATCCTAAAAACAACTAGAAAAGAGGTCCGGAAATGGAACCAATGGTGCAGCCTAGAATTTACCGAGATAACACCTTAGTCATGCTAGCACATCACTCGGCCCTAGGCGAGCGCTCACCCAAAGTGCGTAAAGGTACTAGGTCCCTCTTTAGGGTTATTGTAACAGGATGCTAACATGATGAAGGAAGTAACATATAGATTCATAACTAATCCATCATTCCGCATGCATACTACACTCGAGATCTAAGAAAAATAATCTTTAAACAAGAATCATGATTTAACCATTAACATGCACTACTCAACTACACCCAGAATGATACTTAGATTTAGCCAATATCTTCCATCTATTAATAAATACAGAAGCTCCTTACAGTATTGTCAATCTATACCAATGCACATATGGAACTGATACAGTAGTTCAATCATATGCGTATATTCTCTGTTACACACCTACATACATGCAGTTCTCAGTAATGCCTACATACTTCCAGCTCTCTGTAAATATATATATATATATATATATATATATATATATATATATATATATACACTATGCACCTAACATATTATATATAGGGTGGGGACTTGCCCTTCACCGCTTGTCTATTCCAAAAATAGGCCGCATGTTATTGATAGCCACATGCCATTTTACAATCATAGCCACACATGCAAGTGCGCTATCTATAGTCCTCTTACAGTGAACTAAAGTTTCAATTCTAGTCTTAGCTTGTCTTCATGTATGAATGCTTCAAACCGCTTCTCTAAAGATAGACAATGCATGGTGCACACGTCTCTGCATCGTTGATGTGTTCTGCATGTTATCTCCTAAAAATAGGTCTTCATGCTCAAAAATTGGCTAAGTATTGAAATTTGAACTTGTCTTCATGCGCGGGTCCTCCCTATCCTTTCACGCCCTTTGTAGTGTCCACTTCCCTTTGACACTTTTAGACACTGATTTTGATACTACTGATCATATTATGGACACTATTATGTTTTGTGTTAGTATGATGGTTAGATGTTAGATCATGGATTATTGTTGATCTGGATTTAGTTAGTATGCATGATGATTACTAGATACATTTCCTTTATGTGGATGATGATATATTGTTTGACATGGACATATTATAGATGTTGATTTGGACTTGTGACATTTGATATTTTGAGTAGACCTAGTATGGAATAGCATAGATGATGATATAGTTGATTTATGAATTAAAAATGATAATGTTGAATTCTTGATATTGTTGTGATTCATATGTTTAGATGATCTTGAAATGTTTTTATATCATTTTGGATGTTCTGATATGGCCACAAGGCTGAAGGAGGTATTTGCATTTTGCAAGTTAAAAATCACAACAATGTCGGGGACTGGAGACTAACCATATTAGAATTCTGGGTGAAATCAACAAGGTCACCATGACAACTATTTTTGTGTGTGTGTTTGTTAGGGATTCCCATGGGGGGATTTCCATTATATGTGACCATGGGATATGTGTTCTATTTATGTGTTTCTTTTAAATTATTTTTGTATGTATTTTATTAAGTAATGTGTTCCTTCTTGTAATTAATTTAAATGTGGTAGATTAATGTGAGAGATCATATAGTTAAACTTTAATTAAATTAAATTGGGGACATGGAATGTAATTAATGAAGTTGTTGATTTTAAATATTAATGTTGGAAGAGTGTGTAAGAAATGTGTAAGAAGGTGTAAGAGATATGTAAGATAAGATTTTTGGAGTGTAAGACACTTCATCTCCTTAGGAATTCGAATTTGTCCTTGGAGGCCAAATTTGGAGGCTTGTGGGACAAGTTAAACTTGTCCCACACCTCTTAAAATGATTCACCAACCATACCTATGGTTTGGAGGTTAAATTTAGGCATTTTTATTGCATTTTGGAATGACAATTTGGAAGTTTTAATTGCACTTCTCTTACATATTTTAAATTCAGTCCTTTTGGGGTATGGGTTGTGTTGGAGTATGTAAGTTAAATTGTCATTCTTATTTATTATGATTTGGTGGATGATGTTGATTTCCTCTTGGGGTTGAGGAAGAATGATGTGGCATCCCACATGGATCCACATCATCCTCTTCTCTTCCCTCTCCTTTAAAATTGAAACTCCTTGCTTATTTTGGGTTGTTGAAACTTTTTGTCCATTCCTCTTGGGGGTGCATTTTTGTTGTTTTGGAGCTTGTTGTGGAGGAAGTTTGGAGTCTTTTGCATGCTTGAACATTGTTGATTTTGGACTGCACTTTGGCATTTGGGAAAGCTTGTGGATCTTGGAACAAACTCCATTATGGAGAGGTAGGATCTTGAGCTTGTTTTTAAATGTTTTCTTTCTCTTGCATGTATGTTTAAATGGTGATTGTGTTATGTGTTCTTGGCTGGTTGGGTAGACTGCTTAGGATATGGTGTAGGAGAAGGCTATGGGGATTTCCGATGAGGGGCATAAGGGATTGCCAATGACACCAATTTTATTGTGGAGGGAGTTTTGGATTAGGATCCACCTTGGAAAACAACCTACTTGCATTTTTTACTCTTGGGGGCATAAGGAGGGGTTGGGAGATATAAGGTTTATGGGATTTGATGTGTTTAATGGCGGTATGATTTTAGGTGGATGCCCAATTCCAAATAGGGAGGCATAAGTAGTTCCCCATAGTTCTTGCTCTTGTTGGCTTGCTTGATCAAGCCTATGTGTTGTGTGAATGATTTCAAATGCAGTTGTGAACTGTTGTTTTTGCTTGGATTGTTTTTTCCTTATTGTTGTATGCATGTGAAGAATGTTGCTTGTTGTTGTAGAAGCCATTGTTGTCATGAGTTGATTCTCATTCTCTATTTCAATATGGTTGGGGCTCGGGGACCAATGAGGAAGGATGGCTTATCCTTTCTCATTGGATGTCTTGGTTGGGTGGAGAGTGTTGCCTTTCCCCCTTCCTTGTTGTGATCAAAGATGAAAAGATGGAGAATCTAGCATGTTGTTGTTTGGAGCAAGAAGATATACAGTTTTGACAGTCCTATTTCTTTGAGCAAGTTCATTGTAATCCCTTCCCACTTCGAGTGGATGAGTGTATAAATTTTGTAATGTGAAGTTATTGTATTGTAATGGAAGATTGAAATCAAACTTAAATTGTGAAATGTACAAGAGATTTATATTTGTTCCCTGTTTTGGAAAAGAAATGAAAAGGTTGTTACATGCATGGTGTAATGTATTTTAGAAATCAAATGGAAAGGAGAAAGTTGTAAAATTGTATTTGATAATCAATGAAGAATTACATTCTTTTCTCAAAATTGTATTGTGCATTGGATTTGGATTTTTGTCAAACATTGGAAATTGTTGATTGAAAAGAAGAATGCGTGTGAAGACAAGTCAATGTTATATTCCTTTTTAAAATGCATATTTGAATTGAAATCTGAACTACAATCTAACTTAGAAATGAATGGTTGTTTTAATCAAGTAAATGGATTGGACTAGTTTAGGAATTATATGCACATTCAAATGATAAATTGTAATACCAATTTAAAAGAAACAGTTCACTACCATAAACTTCATTCTGGAAATTCACATTTTAATAAAAATGAGTAGTTCAAACTTATACCAAACAATAAGATAAGAAACATTAAAATTCAGACTTAGTAAGTCCTAAGAAACTCAAATTTACCATAACAGTTAAGAAAGAACCTCCAAACTTAATAAAAATCCAATTTGGAACTTGCAGTCATTTTTTCCTATCTATTTCCGAGAAAAATAAAAATTGAAATCAATTGGACAAATTAATCTTTCTAAAACACTCTAAACCCTCCCTAGACTAATCTTTCATGTTTGTTCGACATGTTAAGCGAAGGAGGAGTTCTAATTTAACCAAATTGAGAATTTGAAAATTGTCGAATTCACTAATTAAAACCTTTGAAAAAAATTTCATTAAATTTACCTCTCAAAATTCATCAATTTCCAAAATTAATAATCCTGTGCAAATAGGGCATCGAGGATTTCTGAAAAGTCCTCATTTTCCCAAAACAGAGCTTTCTAGCTCAAGTTATGGCCATTTGAAGTTTTACTTCAATTTGGCATTCAAAAATAATAATAAAATTTAAATCTAACTATAGAAAAATTTACAATTTAAACTTTGGAAAAAATTCCCAAAAAGGTTCACGGCCCCTGCCATCTCACAACCAATTAGGGCCTACCACATGGCACCCTAGGAGGCGGACCAATTGTTAAACTTATCCCTTTGAAAATTTTGCCTTGGGAAAATTTTCCCATTTTACCCCACCACCCCGCTAGCCCATAGCCAATCACATGCTGCCATATGGCACGGTGGAAGGGCGGACTCTTTTCAAACTTAAAACTTATTCTTTTGAAAAAAATTACTTGGGAAAAATTTTCCATTTTCCTCTGCCACTGCATGTCCAATCAGAGGGCGACACGTGTCATCTAGGGGCTGAGGTAGAGGCACGGTTCATTTTACGTTTGTTCCTTTTGAAAATTTTTGGGAAAATTTTCCATTTTGGCCCCACGGCCCATGCCAATGAGAAAGTGCCATGTGGCACTTTGGGGTGGCATGGGTAGGGCGGAACCCCTTTGTTTCTTTATTTTTTTGGCCCTCAGGAAAATGTCTAACATTCTTCCCAAGGCCCACAAATCCACCTTCTCACTCGGCCTTTCCTTCTCCTATGGGTGCGCGGGCTTGCACGTCCCCTTCTTCCTCTTGATCTCCCATTGGTGTAGCATGCCAAAATACCCCGCCACTCTGCCAAACTCCTCACCCCTTCTCTCATCATGCGCCGGGCTCGACACTGTCCACCTAGGGACCCGCGGGGGCACAGAATGCTTTGTGAATTTGAGCCATGCGATGGGAAAATTTCCTATGCTGCCTCGCGACCCACCAATCCGTCTAAAGCACATCCCCCTCCTCTTGACATGTGTCCCCTAAGGGAATTTTTGACCTTAGAACTCCGCCCACTCATAACTTGAGTTCTATAAGGAGTTAGGAGGACTTCTTTATATCACCGGAAAGGTGAGAAAATTTCCTACCCATTGGGAATGGTTTAGGGAAATTTTGGAAGTGTTAAGTATGAGAAAAATACATTCAAGACTCTGAGCCTGTTAGAGAGCAGGCATGGGGGCAAATTACTCCATGAACCTAACTAAAGCATATAACCCTAAAATTGGAACCTTGTGAACTTGATATAAGTTAATAAAGGAAACTTGTGTTTTGGTAAATAGGATTTGTTCCAAAACCTGTTAGTGAAAACTGATGTTTGCAACTTGAATGTAGATACTTTTAATCAAAAAAATTATTCCATAATTTTCTAGCTAACCCTAGGTTATTTCTTAGGTATCAAGTGGTTGTTTAACTCCCGTGGTTCTAGGCCTTCTATCCCACGCACTCCTTGTGTGACCTTTAACAAGTATTCTTTGACCAACGGTAATCATCAAATTCATTGTTGCAATGCTCCCCTCCATTATCGACTGAAACATTTTAGCTTAAGACCTATTTCATTCTCTACCCAAGATTTCCATTTAACAAAAGTGTGAAATACATAAGATTTGTTTCTAATACAATAAACCCAAACTTTCCTTATTGCATCATCAATAAAATTAACATAATAACTTGAACCCTCAAGAGATGATACCTAAGTCAGCCCCCACACATCGAATGCACCAGCTCTACATTACTTTCTTTCTTTATAGGTCCAACCTTGAGAAACCTTACTCACTTTTGTTTTCCATATATGCAGTCCTCATAGAAATCCAAACTTATTTTTGTATATCCGGGAAAATCCTTCTTTATGATCTATATGCCCTTATGGCTCATATGGCTGAGCCTATAGTGCCACAATATTGTATCTACTTGAAGCCACAAAATTACAAACATTAGTGCTATAATTGGTTAAATCCAAGGTTCCAACCTTCTTACCTCTTGCCACCACAAGAGCACCCTTGGTAACCTTCCAAGAGTCCACTATAAATATCACAGTATAACCATCACTTCCCAACTACCCTGCCGATATCAAATTTTGTCTTAATGTAGGCACATGTCAGACATCTTTCAATAACCAAGTATTCTCATTCTGCATCTTAACCTAAACAACACCTTTTCTAGCTATGTTGTAAGGCTCATCATCACCAAGAAAAACATGCCCAAAATCTCCTTGAACATAATCAACAAAATAATGCCTATGTGGAGTAGCATGGAAAGAAACCCCGAATCTAAAATCTAAGATTCGGTAACATTGTGCAAAGAAAGAATCAAAGCATCTTGACATACATTACATGTTGCAACATTTTCCTCCTTGTTTTCTTCTTGTTGTTTCTTCTTGTCTTAAATCTCCCAACAGTCCTTTGCATGCCCAAACTTTCCACAGTGCCAACATTATATCTTGCTTTTGGATTTTGACCTTGCCTGATCCTTTGATTTTCCACGGCTTCCTCTATTCTTCCTCTCCCTCTAGTTTCAACTATTAAAGCATTCCCAAGTAGAAGATGCACCGAGATTTTTCTTCACATTTCCTCGCTTAGAATCACCCCTACAACATCCTCAAACTTCAACTTTGAGTTAGCTGGAACTAATTTTCTTACCACCATTACCAGGCTATTCCAACTCTTATGTAAAGAGCACAGAATTAATAAATCCATAATTTCTTCATCAAATTATATTGTAACTAAAGCTAGCATATTTACAACCGTATTAAAATCATTTAAATGATCTGCTACTGAACCATTCTTAGACATCTTCATATTAAACAACTTTTTCATTAAAAATATCTTATTAGAGGTAGAGGGTTTTTCATATAACTTCCCTAATGCATCCATCAGTTATTTTGTAGTCCCAAGATACAAGACATAGCCATTGTCCCAAGTTCCTTCCTATCAGGAAAATCCCATTCCACATCTGTCATGCTCAAGGGTTTGTTCACCTTCTCAGACAACGAAATATAAAGATCCTTCTGATAAAGGTAATCTTCCATTTGTATCTTCCAAAGACTAAAATTCTGCCCATTGAATTTATCAACTCTTGATCTTCCATCATCTGTCATATCTCCCATTCAATCTAAAACTTTCCCTATGATTAAACACTTCATAAATCCAAACCAAGCTCTAATACCAATTGTTAGGAAATAAGGGATAATATATGCGTAATAATCCCTCACATAATCACAACATAAAATCTAATATGCGAGAAAATATTACGGATCCCAAATAAAAGTGTAGAATAAAATAAAACAACACAATGATATAGTACTTAATGTGGTTCACCCAATTTGGGCTACGTCCACCAAGAATCACTTACTCAGATTTTATTATAAGCCACCGCTCTCTCAATACAATACCTAGATCTATTTGGAGCTATGCTCAACAAACTCTACAAAATTCACACCCGAATTCAAAACACATATGCAATGTTACATTATACCTACCATATGCATAAAACCATATAAGTAGACAACTGCTTAAGTAGTTTTACAAAACCGTGGGTATCAAAACCATGGGCCAAAACTATCCCATAAACCTATGCATAAAAATCCTGCCCATATGAGAAGAAAACATTTCCAGGTATATCACGCACGTTTTAAGGCCAAAAAATATTTTCTTGAGGGCTCGCCCCCAAACCCTAAGCGAGACAACTATGGAAAGTGTACAGTACTCTTAGTGTACAGTCTTCAACAATTTCTCACATAAAAATAGGCTCCACAACCTAATAAAGTTTTCTTTATGATGGATAGCTTGAAAAATACTTGACAATTTCATGTCAAATTTTTTGACATTTAAATCATCATGAAAAATTCAAACATGGAGTTATTCGTCCAAAATCCAAAATTTCTTCTAGAAATAGGGACAAAATAAAAGGAGAAGAAAACAAGGAATAACCAAAAACAATACCCAATAGTATAGGAAAAAAACAAGAAGAAAAACAACTAAAGACACCTCAAAAATCAAAGGAATCGTATAAAAGGATAGAACTTACCAAAATATGGAGTGGGCTTAAAGAAAAATTAAATAAAATCAACAAAAATGCCAAGCAAATCGGAGTTGGGTTTTCGAAGTTCAAAAGAAGGAGCACGGGTTAGAAATATAAATTCATATGAATTAGAAATGATGTGGAAATCCAACTATATATAACCCTAACTACATTTATTACACGTCAAATGACATGTGTGGTGACCTAACTCCTACTTGGCATTAAGTGCATTGACTGGGGCTGGAAATTTGACCAAAGGAAACACATCATGATTTTATATAGTTAGGTCCCTAAAACTAGACACAAAGAGATAGTCAAGGTTTGAAATTGGGAACATGTAGCAACAAACATTTTTGGATGCCAATATGTTACGATGCAAGCAAAACATGAAAACTTGACACAAAGATATAGTCAAGTTTTGGAATTGGAAAACATCGAGCATATGTCATGAAAAGTTCCCAAGATGTTCCAATGTAAGATAGGTTTAAAAACCCGATACACTAGAATATTTTTGAGTTCAAGTTTAGAAAACATCAAACATGAAGCATATCTCTATCACCTTAAATGTTTTGATGCTTTCAAAACCTCAAAACTGAAATACTCCAATGTGTCAAGTTTTAGAGTTTGGGAAGTATATGGCATGTGACATGTTGATCTCGACACTGAAAAATCACTTGAAAAAATTCTTCAAGGCTAAAATTTTGGATTTTCTAAGCTCATACAAAAATTCCAAAATCCTGAAGATGAATAATTTTGATTAGTTATCTCAATTTTATTATAGAACTCAAACATTTAGATAACAATAAGATCTCTAAAAATCAATAAGATCATCCACTTCTTGCCACCAAAGGAACAATCAACATTAATATGTTTAGACTAAGTATGGGTAACATGGATTATCTTGGATGATGAAACATCATATCAAATAATTATTTTATTTTTAAAATGATTTAATGTTGGATTTTTTGGGGTGATTTGATTTGATTTTGGCACCATTTGATTGAGAAATAAATAAAAATTCCTCTAAAATTTTTCACTAAGATATCTCAATTATTCTCTTTCAAATTGATCCTAGATTGAATCTCTTATCAAGACCTTTCTTTTAATACCATGTGTAGGTGAATGAACGTACCCAAAATTGTAAGGTCTTGTCTTGCCAAAATAATGTAATAGGTGCCCCAATGATGATACGGGTCTCCTCACAAGGTGTTCGGGATCCGGAAAAGATCTCCAGTGTGCGTTAACATCCTGCATGCCCCGCTTAGCCCTCGCGTGCTTTGTTTTCCCTTTTCCCTCTTTTCCTTGGCCTTTTTCTCTTGATGGACGAAACCGCCGCCCGCACGGGTGGGGTCGATAACCGCCGCCCTGCTCAGGGCGGCGATCCTTTACGTGTTTTCCAGAAAGATCTTTTAACACGACTCACGTAATTTCAATGTTTTACTAGCTTTCTTTCACCGCCATAAGCTTGCATTTATGATTGGTTCCCTGGAATAGTGTTTTGCCATTGTTTATAGTTTAAGAGTTCTATTTGGTTTTTACCTTGGGTAAATGCAAATGCTATAAATAGATGGCTTGTGCTCAAGCAAATGGCCCCTCAAAATTTGCCTCTAATTTCTCTTTGCAATAGATTTAGTTTTCATTTTGCTTAGAATGCTTAGTTTCTTTCATTGCATGCTTAGTTAGCATTGTTTTACTATTAGTAAGCCACATATCCATCTTGTGTAAGTGTTGCTTTGTTATTTCATCCAATCCATTGGAATAGGATAGTCTGTTTATCAATAGGAAGCCATTAAAGTTGCAGGTTTTGTTCTTCAAACAGGATAGTTTCAGGTTCTGGACGTTTCATGTTGCATGACTCGCAATAAATCCCACTAGGAATTACATAAGCCAAGCTCTGTACTCTGCGCTATCCCTCTCCTACTCGCATTGTATTAAGTTTGTATCTTGAGCTGCCTTTGTCCCAATATCTACTTCTGTTGATGCTAGCATTACACGCTTTTTTGGATCCACGTGAACATGAAGGAACAAAGAGATCACACTAAGGGGACAAAATCACACACACCATCGGATTCGCCACTGTTCTGCGGAATCCAGGTTCTAGCTTTCAAAGTTCTAAATTAGAAGCATATCAAATAGAGTAGTTAATTGCTTTATTTCAGTTAATTTTACTTTCGATATTGCCAGGGAAGTTGTGGGGATTGATAGTTTCTGAGAGACTATGATTCATTCCTCACTTCTGAGGTAGGATCGAGAGTCTTGCAAATAGATTAGATCAGTTATTTCATTGTTTAGAGTAGATCTACAAATTGCACAGACAAATAGCTATACTCGGTTATCTTGTTTGTTTTAAATTGTTATCTTAGCTGTCAATTTCTAGATATATTAAATTAGTTGCTAAATTCATTCGAATAGTTCATCAGAAAATACAAAAATAGAGAAATCATATATGCTATAGATATATTTCATGTAGTTAAATTCACTTTATTGCAGTTTGTTTACATTATTGCTTTTGTATGACAATCACGGGACCTAGGGAGCCCAGAGAATACGTATTCGAGCCAATCGTGCCTCAACCCAATCTCGTCATAGCAATAGTTGACATAGACTAGAATCTTAGAATCCAAGTCTTCCAAACAACAATAGACTTACAACAGATCAGCTCTCAGTTGAGGGGATTAAACATAGAAGTGGAGAAAGCATACGACTATTGGATACTACGGATCAGGGACTGATTCCATACATGACCATAGCAGGACCGCAACAACCGAGAGTCTACGGTTGTGATCCACAAATCCCGTAACCCAACGAATCCGTAAGTCAATCAGACATAGACACTGGCCTATGCACACTAGTATTCAGATCCACTCCACTTCCACCTATCATCATCGAACAATTATCCTTACTAGATACAACAACTAACAAAGCTAGAGAGTTCTGGACTAGGCTAGAGAATCGTCCATAGAGTCAACTATATTTACCATCCACCATATGACCTTATCCAGAGACATACACGAAACTATCCCAGGTCATTTTCCACATATTCCACAACCCATAGATCGAATCATGCCAGAGCTCGATATTGATTAGAGCCTTCAAGCAGTCATCCTTGCCAATCGATCTATCACACCAGTTCAGGTTACAAGGGCCTTCTTTGCCTTAGATTTACAAATTCCACTAGTACGTATTGAAGACATTAGATTGCCTAACTAGTTTTTCTGCATCCCATACATATTCCATCCCCACCGGCTGTCTCGGCATGACCTCGGGAGGTCGGGTGTGAGGAAGAGTTACTTGTAGATTCCCACGCTAACTTGTCACTTTTCCATCGTACAAAATTGGTGAACCCAACGTGAAACTTTCTAATTTCTAGTCTGGAATCATATTTCTACTAGTTCTTTCAAATTAAAAACAATTCTTTCATCTTTTCTACATCATTAGCTTTCATCATCACCTTCACTCCTTCCCATTATTCTGCGGGTATTCATATACCCCCCGAATATGTCGGGATTCGATGCATATGGCAGTCCCCTCTTGGGCCTTGAGGCATACTACGCCCAACAAAATAGACAATCATCACCCTCACTCTTAGTATGGGGTGATAACTACTCAACCGACTAGTTTTCAAAACAAACTCCGAGGGTCGATATAACTCATGGTTTCAAACTAAGGAGTTAGATCAGCTCGCTCAAATGCAACAAATAGAGCCTTCAGGCTCGAATAATATGACGTTCATGAAGAATCTGTTCATCTCCTCAGGTGCTGCTTAGACCACAAATTAGTAGACAATCAGACTCATACCAAGGTTTAGATGATGAACATTCGGTACGTTATGCCAGGAACGACCAACATTCTCGAAGTATGTACCCACCTATAGGAGGTTTACAAACACAACCCGAGGTCTCTTTTCAAGAAAATACCTCCATGCCACTACATATAGGAAATGCCCTCGGGAAACTTGGCAGGGCAGCGATCAGTTCATAGTGGGATATCACATGCCTATACAACACCATGATATACAACAAACGCCACTATGGCAAAACACCGTGACTTCACCAAATGAAGTCATTTCAACATTAGTAGAAAAAGTGAGAGGGTTAGAACTTGCTCAAGAAAATCATCATTCTCAATTCATACAAACAGGAAATTCTAATCCTCCTAGCCAAGTAGACCTCCTCACAGGATAGGCACGTTGGGCATGACTCCTCGGTATTCACAAAAACGCCAACTAAACCCACTATCTCTAACGTTGTTCCTCCCGGTCTAATACAAAAATATCCATTCCTAGACAATACCCCATCATACTTAAACATATACTCCAAATCACCACAAGGGAATATGTTCTCCTTCCCCAAGGCATGTTTTCTCAAACACAAGGGTTTCCTTATGCCCCCGCTAACACATACGCTGCGCCATATCAACAACCCATTCCACCTCCACTCCCTCAGTAGGCACCATCAATGGTCGAAACCTATGTGATAGGGACTTACTCAGAATATTTGAAAGAGCCCTTAGATTTCACCATACGAAGCATCATGCTTCCAAGACCTCTTCCTAATTTTCCCAAATACAAAGGTGAGGGAGATCCGAACACACATATCAAAGCTTACGCTTCTGACCATCCGAGAAGCGCTCCCATGGGATGGGGTTGTTGCTAAAATATTCCCAAAAATTTGGAGGGCATCGCTCTCGACTGGTATTATAGAATACCTGAGGCTTCCATCCATTCATTCAAACAACTCGTTTCAGAGTTCATTAAGGCCTTTGACATGAATAAACTATTAAGGACAGGAATCAAGGAATTCTTGCAAATTAAACAAGAACACAATGAATATGTTACCCATTTCATCCAAAGGTGGCGTCTGATTCTTTATTCTTCGGCCGGTGCTCCAAATATGGATCGGATGGAACTATGTGATTTATTCCTTCATTCTCTCGGCGAGAGAGGTGAAGGAAGAAGTCCGAAGTTCCCATTACGAACTTATGATGAAGTACTTGAGAGTGCTCTTCGAATAGATCAAGCAGCGATTGATAGTGGTCGCAAAACATATGGAGCAAATGGGAGGTTAGTCACCTCCAACCGAACACTACGATATCCTACTACCACGAACGTCAATCAAGGACCTAAAATCCTTGATAAAAATCGGGTGTAACAGAGATGGAGTAACCGACCAGCCTAAGAAGGTAAATATTGTCAATACTCCATCACAAATAAATAACCAACGAAACAACTTTACCCTGACAATCAATACAGTGGATTTTAACCATCCACAACAACAACAACAACAACGGCGAAATCCCACACAGGGTCCGAGCCAAAATTCAACTAGATACCAAAACCAGAATTCAAACCAAAGACAACAAACGCAAAATTTTAATCCTAATAGACAATGGTTTGATCAAAATTTTGGGCCAAAATACGCACCAAACAAACAAACTAGAGTTCTGATCCAAATTCATATTGTGGTTTCCACAAAATTCGGGGCCATGACACTAGAACATGCCGTGACTACAATAAATTCATGCAACGCTTTCCAGATGAACAAAGACAACTTTTCATGGATATGTTCTTGGCAGATCCTATGTCACCAGCATCAAATACCTTTTCAGGGGCAGTTTCCCCTCAAAACGCACCCCTGAAGATCTTTAATGATCCACTCCCAAATCACGATAACAACAGGCTAAATCTAACTGGGACAAACAAGAGTGTAATAACAGGAAACAATGATCATGAAGCCTCAACCTCGCTAAATCCATTAGTTGCGCCACAACTAGGAAGTCAGCCATGGCCTAAGGTAGTCGGTTTAGTGGAGTTAGATGCCGAACTACCCATCGAAGCTGTAACAAGGACACGAGAGTATTTCTCTCAGCCAAGTCCAAGCCACCTACCAGAGATGGATAACATCCAACAAATCGTAGTAAAACCTGTGGGTGCCTATGATTTAATTAACGACCTAACAAAAACCTTCTCGCACATCTCTTTTTTGTATTTACTAAAAAATTCCCCTGCTCACAGGGCTGCTCTTTTAGAGGCATTAGGTTTGGGCCATTTAATTAACATCACTCCACCTCCTGAAACACAGGTAAATCATATAGACTTCGATGTTCATCCTCCAGGGCAGGTGGATAGGGATGTCGAATTCATATTCGAGATAAACAAAATGCCGACAGAGATGTTGAGATCACATGCCGAGGCGATCCAGCCTTACATTTGTAAGTATGGGTTTATAAAAACTATGTAAAGTGTGCAATGGTAGATGATGGGGCAGTGGTCAACATAGTCCCCTTCTCTTTCCTTCAAAAGCTAGGGTATGGAGAAACAAATTATTCCACAACTGACTTGAAACACACTAAGAGGATATGATAGTCATAAATCCACCTCGGTTGGAACTATGATATTACCGGTCACCTTAGGAACCAAAACCATCTTGACTGAGTTTTATATTATAGATCGGGAAACTAACTTTAATATGATCCTCGGCCGACCTTGGATACACCGCATGAAGGCAATCCCTTCTACGTTATTTCAAGAAGTAAGGTTTTTACACTTAGGGAAGATATTTGTAGCCAAAGGTGATCCAAAACCATTCGATGTACACCTAGCTGACTTAAAGAAAAGACCAGGCGTGCACTCAGAGTTTGAACTCCCAACAAACCAACTTAATAAACCTACCGATGCAAAACCAAAAGAAAAGTTGGTACCTATGACAGATCTTGAAACTATGAGCCTAGCCAAGGCAACCCCAACCCCCAAAGATGAGGCTAACACTCGTGTAGAAACAGTATCATTAGGAACTGCTACAAAAATCATTGAATTAATAGAACAAGATTTACCATTGTTCTTACCATTTGATTCTGTAGGCGTGGGATATTCCCTGAGTGTCAGTTCTCTTCCAACAGAGGATCTCTGTATGGTGGAAGTAGAATGCGTAAACACAACAGATACCCCACCATCCACATTCCTAGCTAAATATTGGACACTCCATTTTGATGGAGCTAGATGCCGTTACGGAGTGGGGGCAGGTGTAATCTTTACTTCCCCTGAAGGGAAAGTCCTACCATTTTCCTTTAAACTAAATTTCGAATGCACAAACAACGGCGTTGAGTATGAAGCCCTCCTCCTTGGCCTCATCTTAGCTAAGAGAATCGGTGTTGATAACATCAGAGTCTTAGGAGACTCACAATTAGTAGCAAACCAAGTCTCTGAGATATATGAAACCAAAGCTGAGCACTTACAGCTTTACAAAACAGCTGTGTTGAATTTAAGCAAGGAGTTTGACTTCATATCAATTGAAGCAATCCCACGAGAGAAAAATCTTCTCGCTGATTCAATAGCAACTTCAGCATCACGTTTTACTCCAAACATAGTAAGTTAGAGGATAACCATTTCATAGTATCCCTTCGTGATGAACCATTGATAAAAACAATGAAAATTCTCTTTTAAACGAAAATGAAAACAAATCTACTATCCTAGACCACATTGATAGTGATATGGCCACTCTGAGTTACTTAAACACCTATGCGGCATTACATCTCTCCTATCATATGATAGATTTGTCCTTAATCCCACATTCGTCTTCCTACTTTGGAAATCCCATGATGGAGCTTCCCTCGCAAATGGAGCCTAGTATAAACACAATAGAAAATGGGGACGATTTGGACTTACCTCCAGCCCCACCTGAGTTCGAAGAAGGTAATGCCTCTTTAATCGAGGAAACAATTGATGTTAACATCGGAACGGAAGATGAACCAAGGATATTGAAGTTAGGATCCTCGCTAACCCTAGAAGAAGTAGAAATACACACTCGAATCCTCAAGGAACATCATAAGGCTTTTGCATTTAATTATAAGGAAATGATAGGAGTTGCACCCCACATTGTGGTGCACAACCTTGTCACTAAATTAGATGCAAAACCAATTAAACAAAAATCGAGACCGATGAAACCTAAGGTAGCTCTCATGGGGAAAGAGGAGGTGATAAAGCTCCTCCAGTAGGATTCATCAAACCGGTCGATTACTCTCAATGGTATCTAATATCGTTCCCGTTCTCAAAAAGAAAGGGAAGATACACATCTACATATATATTTCCGAGACATTAACAAAGCATGTCCTAAGGATGACTTCCCATTACCATCCATAGATGTCATTGTTGATGCAACAACTGGATTTGAACTTTTGTCTCTCATGGATGGATTCTCGAGATATAATCAAATCAGAATATCTAAACAAGATCAAGCTAAAACCACATTTATAACTCCTTGGGGAACTTATTGCTACGTTGTTATGCCATTTGGTCTCAAGAACACTGGTGCTACATACCAGCGAGCTATGACATATATATTTCACGATCTAATTCATAAAATTGTGGAATCCTACGTAGATGACTTGTTGGCTAAGGCCAAGAAGTGTTGTGACCATCCGAAAATACTCCGCATCATTCTTTCACGTCTAATAGAATACGGAGTCACGCTAAATCCAGAAAAATGCATCTTTGGTGTAACAAGAGGAAAGCTCCTAGGTTACATCATATCATCACGAGGGATAGATGTTGACCCAACCAAAATTCAGGCTGTCCTCGAAATGGTCCCACCTTTGGATGAATTTGGAATCAGGTCATTTCTCGGAAAGCTTGGTGCAATCCGGAGATTCATCCCAGACTTAAGTTTTGTCATTCATCCAATCAACAATCTACTCAAGAAAGATTATAGCATTGATTGGACTAAAGATTGTAATAAAAATTTTGACGCAGTTAAGAATTTCTTGTTGTCACCACCTACGCTAATGCCACCTAAGCTAGATCGCCTGTTAATTTTATACTCACAAGCTACCAGTGTCTCGCTAGCCTGTATGCTGGCTCAAGAAGACGATGACAAGAGAGAACGTGTGATTTATTTCATTAGCCGAATGTTGCTCGACTATGAAACACGTTATACACAAGCAAAACGAGAATGCCTCGCCATAGTATTTGCAACCAAACGCTTAAGACATTATATGCTAAATCAAGAAACAAGGGTCATGGTAAAAACAGGACCATTTACGAACTTTTCTCACGCAAGGGTCCTTGTCTAAGAAGGTTGGATGTTTTATAACCTTAATGGGAGAATTCAAATTAACATTTGTAAATCAGAAATCAGTTAAGGGACAAATCATCACAGATTGGTTAGCTGATAACCCATTAGATGGAGGTGATCTAGTAGATCTAGATTTCCCATATGAGTGCGTATACTACATTGAAACTAGGCCTCCTATCTCTGAGTGTCCCTGGTACACTGATATCATTAATTATATCGTGGACCATACGTATCCAGAAGGGGCTACACTGCAACACAGAAGGCGGCTACACATTATCGTAGCAAAATACATCATTATAGAGCAAGTTCTCTATCGGAAAGCATTCGATGGAATGCTTCTAAGATGTGTCGACACAGAAAAATCCAAGAAAATTCTCCATGAATCTCATAGTGGAATGTGTGGAGGCCACTTCGGTGGCCATGCCACCACTCGTAAAATACATCGAATGGGCTATTTCTAGCCCACTCTAGAACACAACGCAGTAGAGTTTGTACGCAAGTGTCATAAGTGCCAAGAGTTCTCCCATGAGATCCACATGCCAGCACAAGCTCTACAACCAATTGCTACTCCATGGCCCTTTTCTACGTGGGGTCTCGATTTGATAGGAAGTTCTATCCTCGTCTATAGATGGCCATAATTTTATAATCATGGCCACCGAATATTTCACCAAGTGGATAGAGGCTATGCCTCTTACTACCGTATGTCGAGGTTCTATAATTGCCAAGTTCATTTTGAACCAAATCGTTTGCAGTATGGTATCCCGTAGATCATTATCCTAGATAATGGAACTTATTTTAAGAATGATGAAGTTCACGAATTGTGCAATAAATTTAAGATAAGCCATCATACGGCTTCCTTATACTACCCGCAAGCCAACGGACAGGATGAAGTGACAAATAAAACACTAAAAGCCATTCTCCTTAAAATGGTGAAAGAAAACAAACGAGATTGGCACTTGAAGTTATATCCAGCCTTATGGGCCCACCGAACCTCAATAAGAACACCAATGGGAGCAACTCCTTTCTCACTAGTATTCGGGCAGAGGTAGTTCTCCCACTTGAGGTTGAAATACCCAGTCTCCGTATTTCATTACAAGGGATTCTGGATGAAGATGCTTACAGGGAAGCACGTCTCTCCCAACTAGAAAGCCTAGATGAAGCTAGGTTAGATGCTGAACAATGACACAGAGCCTATGCTGACCGGATGTGCCGGTAGTATAACAAGAAAGTCTATGAACGCGACATATATGAAGGTGATCTAGTTCTAAGGCTAGACAGCCAGATCGACAAGAAGACCAGTGAAGGAAGGAAGTTCCGGCCCAAATGGTTGGGCCCATACCGAGTCATGAAGGACTATGGAAATGGTGCATACCTCTTATGTACGCTGGAAGGTGAGGAATTTGGTGAAATGGTCAATTCCCTACACCTCAAGCGGTTCTACGCGTAAGCAACTAGCACTATTTATAATTACATTTACATTGCATCTTCATATAGATTAAGATCATTTTGTCCACTTGTTTCGTACACAAATTGTGATCAAGGAATTTTGTTCTCAAAGAAATTCATTACAAACTCATGATGTTGTTGGCATAAACACTCTAATCATACCTCTCCATTTTCATGATATCATCAAATTATCTCGGAATCATTTTATCAAGTAAAGCTAGATATGAAAAAGTCTTAACGGTAACCATGCCAAGATCTGTAGGTTTATTCTCACTTTTGGTTTCTTCTTAGGATAGGTGTCTTGTCTATGGTCCTGCTCTAGAAGATTCATGGTGTCACATCTATCCCATATGTATATCTCTTTGGAAATAAGCACATACTGACATTTTACTCAAGTAAACAAGTCAAATATTGATCAAACAGAAAATTTTAATTTTACACATTTCCTTGCCCCACCAACCTTTGGTGATGAGCTTGCGTCTCTTACTAGTGACGTAGGGTCGGGAAAGGATGGAAATGCCCTTACTCGCCTATGCTTTGCCCATAGTGATAAACCCATGCTTCTTACTGGTAGCATGGGGCAAAGTGTAGGGGGTCCTCTTGACAAACAAATGCAAAAGGTCATAAGCAAACAATTCAAATCTCGAAGTCTTTGAGTCAAAAACAAATGAATCAAATGTCCAAAATTCCAAAAGAGTTCAAAATCCTAAAAACCTAGATTTTTTCTACTATGTGGCCATCTAAGGATCTAATTCTGGATAAACCGCAAAGCAAGTTGCATCCAAAACTATGAAGTCACTCGAGTGGAGTGGGCTTTTGGTATCCTAATTTGGTTCCACCAAAGCTTTGTCTCAGATTTCATCAATATCATTTCAACACATCTCATATCTTGCGCCCTTCCCAACTCTCGGTGATGAGCCCTCACATCTTACTAGTTGCATGGCATTGGGGGTAGGGACAAGTTTATCTGCGCTCATCGTACTGGTTTATATTCATCACTTTTCCAAAACAAATATGAAGTATCAAAAATTTCTTAAAGAAACTAAGATTCAAAATCACATTATATCTACATTATCATATATCAGCATCATGAAATACAAAAGGAAAATAAACATTTTCATCATTTGTTCTCCATTGCATACATTCAAAAAAGTATGCATACATACATCATAATCTACATGAGGAAACTAGAAAAGAAGCAGAGCCATAAATGCCAAAGGTTTGATCCAAAAAGAATATATATATATATATATATATAAATGATCAACATTTATGTATAATGCCATCATGCACTAGGCATGGTCAAAACGCTCAAAGAGCTAGGGATATACAAAAGAATGTATCATAAAAAATCAAGGAGAGCCAATTGGCTTCTCAATCCCTACAAGACTCCTCTGAAGGCGCACGCCCACGCCTAGGACTCTGGCTACACCAGCGCTCTGAGTGCATAGAGGGCTCAGGATCCCGAGGGGCAGCCACAGTCTCACCACGAGAATGGCTCCTCATCAAGTGCTCGGCCGTCCTATACCCCGCTAGCTCCGTGCGGAGAGTCGATACCATCCTGGCCACATGCCGATCGGGCAAAGACGCGTCGGTGTGCCTACCAACACCGAGAGGCTCCCGGCATTTACGGAAAGCTCTACGTGGGTCCTCTCCATGGGGATCATCGGGTATCGCACATACCCTACGAATAAAGTCCCGCCACTCATCGGCGCCTCTGCAAAACAAAGGAGAAAATAAATTAGAAACCAAACAAGATATTAGAAATACAAGATAAATAAAAGGAGAGAGGGTAACTTACTCGGATCACGTGCCTCCAGGATGGATCTATAGGATTAGCACTCGCCACGGATGTCGCCGCTGGCCCGAGGGCTGCTCCTATGACTAGAGCAACGTAGCGCCCCACAATGGACTCATCCTCCTGTCATGGCCCCCAGGAGAGTGGCTCCTCTCGAAACCGAGTCACTCTCTCTCGCACTCTGCTCGGCCCTCTCTTGCCTACATGATATCCTAAGTTTCATGTCACTCAGGATCACTTTGTCCACCTTGGTCTCCTCCTCTGTCTCTCCCCCTGTAAACTCCTCAGACTCAGAGTCTATGTCAATAGGGTCATCGCTGCTATGGGCAGGACCCGCAGAAATCTGAAGCAAGGGTGCCTGAGGCGCACCGGATCTCCCTCTACCACGTACTACCCTCCTGGCTGCAATAGGAATGCCAGGAGTAACCACTGTCCAACCCCGGCCTCTAGGACCCCCTCTGGCCTCTCGAACTGATCTGTATACTGGCACTACCAGGGGAAGCATACCCATGTATGGTAGGCCAAACTGCTGAGGAACTCGGCCAAAGGGGTGCATCTCCACTCGCCCCACTCTATTAATAAGCTACCCTGTGGTGGAGTAGGAGATCAAAGTAAGAGCCTCCTCGCCCCATATACCTGCCATAGTCTGATATGGTGTGGCCTCCATGTCGGTAGTAGTCAAAGAAGCAACTGGCTGATGAGGTGCTCGGAGCACCGACATATCTGTCCATCTTGCTGCCCTCACAGCTCTGGGATCCGCCACCTCTACACCTCTGTCAGCAGGGATGAAGTGCTCATAGACCTAACTCATGACTAGGGTCGGGTGGCTCAAGGATTGCCCCTGTAAACGGACTACCCTGTATAAATCATGGTAGGTGGTCCCAAGTATGTCTCGGTCCCCGAGGCATATATCCGACCATATCCCTCTATTTGTGCAATAATGGGGGACCAGCAATATAACAATGTATCTCCTCCCTTGTCCCCGATCAGTCTCGAGGCAAGGATCCCCATGATAGCCTGGCGAAGTAAGGGGATGGGAAAACTAGGAATGGATCGAACTCTAACCCCCTTCTTTGACCCCGTGGAGATGACTGCATCTCCCATGTATGTGGCCCACTATGCTATCTGGGCCCGTGAACCTGTTGTCTCAAGGGTGAGACGTCTCCCAATAATCGGGACCCCCAGAATGTGATAGACATCCTCCAAAGTAATGGTCCACTCACCATGGACCCCTAGTAATCGGAAGTTGTTCCGATCAGCATCCCAATAGGAGAACAGGTCACAAAGAATGTGACTAGGATGGTGTGACATGGGGCACGTGTGAGATGCGTAGTATCTTGACCCTCTGAAGAGTGTCCTCCTCATCCTGTGAAAGGGCATCCAATACTCCTGGGAGTCAGTCACACTCCCTCTCTCGGCTCCACCGGATATACTCCTCTCTCGCCTGCATACACCCAAAAACATGCAAAACAGAGCAAGTTAGCATCCAAATAATACTGGAAAAATCATGAAAACATGTAGAAATGCTAAAAATGCAAAAACAATCTCAAACAGATGTTCTTTTGGCATTCTGTGTGAAACCGCCGCCCTGAGTAGAGAGGCGGTTTTGTAACCACCGCCTTAAGGGTGGCGGTCGTGTAACCGCCGCCACGAACAGACGGTGGTGGTCGTGTAAATGCCGCCCTAGGCATGGCGGCATTCGTGACCCGAAAACCCACGCGGGTTTTTAAACCTAAAATCCCAAAAATGACAAAACAAGACCATTTTAACTAAAACAAGGCTCTACCAGTGGCGCCCCTAGATGAACCTTTTAACACTAACATTTTCAAAAATTACCCCCACGACAAATATTTTAGCATTTCAAAATTAAGGGGGTAAAAGGGATAAATTGAAGAAAACTAACATGTGATCTCGCGGGTTGATGTTCCGCTCATGGAGGCATGATCACTATCCCGTCACGGACGTTTTGACTCTACTCATGCAAGAAACCGTCACCATGGGTTCCAGAGCTCAAAATCAATCGAATCAATTCGCACAAATGAATAGGAAAATGGGCCCACTTTCATATATATAACACCCTGATTCGTTTTAAATGTCTTTTCCACAGGTTTGGAGCACCGACGGAGGTAAGTTCTTATCCCCGCACAAATGGTATGTTCTCATTTCCTATTGTTTTAGCGTTTATTTTCCAAAACTATTGTGTCTATCTACACTTGAATTCTCTTTTCGTTTTGTACGTAGCGGAATTTTGATAGCGTCATTTCAACACACGGACGTATCGTATAACTTTTAACTTCCCATTTCGGGACCGCCATACTTGGACCCACCGTTTTATGCCTCTTCATGGCTAAATCGCTTCTCCGAGGGGGCAATATGTACGTACCCAAAATTATAAGGTACTATACTGCCAAAATAACATAACATGTGCCCCAATGATGATACAGTCTCTCCTCAAGGTGTTCGAGATCCGGAAAATATCTCCAAGTGTGCGTTAACATCCCACATGCCCCGCTTATCCCCCGCGTGCTATGTTTTTCCCTTTTCCCCTCTTTTCTTGGCCTTTTTCTCTTTAGTGATGAAACCACCGCCCGCCCGGTGGCGGTCTCAGAACCGCCGCCCCGCTCGAGGTAGCACTCCTTTACGTGTTTTCCTCTTTTAACACAACTCACGTAATTTCAATGTTTTACCATATTTATTTCGCCACCATAAGCTTGTTTATGATTCTGGTTCCTTGGAATAGTGTTTTGCCATTGTTTATAGTTTAAGAGTTCTATTTGGTTTTTACCTTGGGTAAATGCAAATGCTATAAATAGATGGCTTGTGCTCAAGCAAATGGCCCATCAAAATTTGCCTCTGATTTCTCTTTGCAATAGATTTAGTTTTCATTTTGCTTAGAATGCTTAGTTTCTTTCATTGCATGCTTAGGTAGCATTGTTTCTTGTTAGTAAGCCACATATCCATCTTGTGCAAGTGCTGCTGTCATTTCATCCAATCCATTGGAATAGGATAGTTTGTTTATCAATATGAAGCCATTAAAGTTTCAGGTTTTGTTCTTCAAACAGATAGTTTCGTGTTCGAACATTTCATGTTGTATGACTCGCAATAAATCCTGCTAGGAATTGCATAAGCCAAGCCCCGTACTCTTGCGCTATCCCTCTCCTACTCGCATTGTATTCATCTCGTATATTGAGCTTCCTTTGTCCCAATATCCACTTCGATGATGCTAGCATTACACACTTTTTCTCGGGATCCACGTGAACACGAAGGAATGAGGAGATCACACGAGGGGATAAAATCACACACACCATCGATTCACCACTGCTCGCAGAATCCGAGTTCTAGCTTTCAAAGTTCTAAATTAGAATCATATCAAATAGAGTAGTTAATTGCTTTATTTCAGTTAATTTTACTTTCGATATTGCCGGGGAAGTTGTGGGGATTGATAGTTTCTGAGAGACTATGATTCATTCCTCACTTCTGAGGTAGGATCGAGAGTCTTGCAAATAGATTAGATCAGTTATTTCATTGTTTAGAGTAGATCTACAAATTACACAGACAAATAGCTATACTCGGTTATCTTGTTTGTTTTAAATTATTATCTTAATTTCAATTTCTAGATATATTAAATTAGTTGCTAAATTCATTCGAATAGTTCATCGAAAATACAAAAATAGAGAAATCATATATGCTACGATATATTTCACATACTTAAATTCATGTTATTGTAGTTTGTTTACATTATTGCTTTTGTATGACAATCACGGGACCTAGGAGCCCAGAGAATACGTATTCAAGCCAATCGTGCCTCAACCCAATCTCACACAAAGAATAGTTGACATAGACTAGAATTTTAGAATCCAAGTCTTCCAAACAACAACAGACTTACAACAGATCATCTCTTAGTTGAGGGGATTAAACATAGAAGTGGAGAAAGCATACGAATATTGGATACTATGGATCAGGGAATGATTCCATACATGACCATAGCAAGACCGCAACAACCGAGAGTCTACGGTCACGATCAACAAATCCCGCAACCCAACGAATCCGTAAGTCAATCAGACATAGACACTGGCCTACGCACACTAGTATTCAGATCCACTCCACTTCCACCTATCATTATCGAACAATTATCCTTACTAGATACAACAGCTAACAAAGCTAGAGAGTTCTGGACTAGGCCAGAGAATCGTCCATAGAGTCAACTATATTTACCATCCACCATATGACCTTATCCGAAGACGTATATGAAACTATCCCGAGTGTCATTTTCCACATATTCCACAACCCATAAATCGAATCATGCCAGAGCTTGATATTGATTGGAGACTTCGAGTAGTCATCCTTGCCAATCGATCTATCACACCGACTTTAGGTTAGAAGGGTCTTCTTTTCCTTAGATTCACAAATTCCACTAGTGCGTATTAAAGACATTAGATTTCCCAACTAGTTTGTCTCGCATCCCATACATATTCCATCCCCACTTTGGCTGTCCCGGCATGACCTCGGGAGGTCGGGTGCAAAGAAGAGTTACTTGTAGATTCCCACGCTCTCTTGTCACTTTTCCATCGTACAGTGAACAAGGTCATCAAATTAAAAGATATGGGCATTTGAAACTGGTCTAGAATGTATAAAAACTCAAACCCAAAATGGAGTTTGGCCCCTTTAACTATGTTATTTGATCACAAAACATGCCTAAAAGGGCCCACAACCACTCTCATCTCTCCAAGAACTTTCAAAAAATGATATTGCATAATTTGGTGACTCGATCAAATGATATGATAATTTAAAAGTCCACATGCCGCTTTGGCGGTTGATAGCCATGTGGCTATCAAATTTCACCTTGGGATCACCTTTTCTTACTTTTGGATCCTTCAATGATTTCCCCTTGATCTTATTTTATGCTCGTAAATTGGTCCATGTGTCCTCTTTTCATTAGTTCTCAAGCCTCCTTAATTTCCATCGGGATTTTGGTATTGTGGTTCTTCACCTTAGTCACTTTAGATCAAAATAACTCGTGATTGGCCCACATAGACCAATCACACTCCTCTTCACTTTCATCCCCTCGGGGTCATTTTATGTTTTAACTAATCGGGTTCACTTTGATCACTTGAGCCATAGATCCACATGCCCCCATCATTGAAACTCAAGATCCTCTCTACCCCCAAATATTTATGCCCTTTATCTTTGTTTCCCAAGACTTAGATTGGACTATGATTTCTTCACGTGGACCAATCACTAATTTTTGGTCCCTCTAATCCTCCTTTCCTCTTTCTATGATCCACTCAAGTCTATTTATAAAATTTTCCCTCATGGTGACCCATGATTGGTCCACGTGGACTAATCATGTTTCTACTCTATTCTCGGACTTCCTCGAAAGTCAACTTAGTGTTACCCGTGAAATCTCGGGTTCTCATGATCTTGAGATGCCAAGACCCATGCCTCTTGGTCACTAAAATTGGCCCCTAAAATCACATATCACCGATAACTCACCATGTGTCACATTATGATCTCTCACACCCTAGCCAATTTTTGACCTACCTAACTTGCCTTGGACTCAACTTGGTGACCAACTTGATCAACTCGGCTCATGACCCAACTCATGATCCAACTCACCCATCTCAGCTCCAACTTAGGTACAACTTGGATGGAAGGTGAAAAACAACTAGTGACTATAATATGTCCCCTCTATTACCCGCTTAAATTTGGTGGTTTGGATCTTTTGTAAAGTGAATTGTTTGAATGTCACCAACCCATATCGGCCCCAAAATAATTGAAAATCATCAATTTTTGAATGTTTTGAATTATGAATGCCTAAAACTAATCAATGTAAGTAATTTGAACAAATTTGAAGTAGTCATAATGTTTCAATTGTATGGTTTTCAAAATCAAAATACTTCAAATTTGGAAATTAAAACATGTTTCCCATAAATGATGTAAGGTGTTCATTTTAGCAACAACCATCATGTAGGTTCAACATGTGGTTAACCAAAATTGAAGTTGTGACCTGAATCCTACTAAATAAATGCCCTACCACTACACCATATTTAATTTCTTGGAAAAATATTCAAGATGTTGAATTCATCTTCGTGAAAAAGTATGTTATTGTTTGGTACACCCACTTCCAAGTCTCTTTTAATTTGATTCAAATATTTTAACTCTTGATCATTCTTATCTTCCTTAGAAAAATTTTTATCGTTGGTGGACACTAGATCATCCCATGTATTTCATCTAATTTTAAATTATGAATACTTAAGTCATGCAATATCTGGATATATTCATCCAGTTCATTTCAAAAGTCACTTCCTCTATTACTTGAACCATTGATTTCTCGTAACAGTAAACTTGGTGAAAATATTTCTTCCTACTATACTCCATCCATAGCTATTTTATTTAGGAAATCACTCTACATGGCCTCTAATTCTCTTTTGATTTTATTCAACTGATATAGCTCCTATGATTTTTATCCTCTATGGTCAACATGTTTATCCTAAATATTATCCCTTTGGTTTCTCGTCATCCTATCATTTCTCAATGAGTTTATCTTTTGTATTCACTTGATTTGTATTAATTTAATCCACCCCATCATCATCCATTTTTTTAATTTCACTTTTAGAATTATATTTTAGAGAGCCATCACACATTGTTGATTTTCGTCAACCTCTTATTGTTTAGAAATTAATCATGGGGTATTTTTCATGTCTCTAACAATACAATCTCTATTATCTAAGTCACAAGGTTCATGTTCATGTTATAGGAAAAATTTCAAAGAATATGAATTTGTATATATATTTTTATTTTCAAGATAGGAACTAAATGCATGAAAATTTCATAATAGATTAATATTACTAAATAGTTTTTAAAACTTTATAATAATTGTCAAAACATGTAAGTTATTTATACAAATATTTATGATGCTTAGGATAGAATTTTAGCATATAGTCTTCATTTCCCCTTTATATGTATATTTTCACATGTAAAACATTTACATATACTTTTATACTAAGTGGATATTTTGTAGATAGATCCTCATGGGGGTTTTGTAGGAGATTCCTTATGTTAGGGATGTAATATTCCACTTCCTTTTCACAATCAAATTCCAACAAAGGGATAAGTGTGAATTCATATTTACTATCTAGTCAAGAGGTTAGCTTAAGTTTATTGTAAGATATTCTTATCACATTATAAATTTCCAACAATAATATAAATTATCTTTTCTTGATTTTAGGTTGGTTGTAATCAAATTTAAACCCCATGTAAAGGCATCATTTGTAAATATAATTGGGTCACCATTTTAAATATAAAGTGGGAATATTAATAGTATATTTCCACATTTGAAGAACATAATTTGTAACTTAAGGTAGAGTATGTCACTTTTTTATGTGTAGATCCTTGAAGATATAATATATCTCACTCATTACATGTAGAGACACATGTCATTGCATGTATTCTTCAATTAATAGGATTGACTATGTCATTCTTCGTCATTGGAAAATAATAGGTTATTGAAGTATGTGATGATCCACCTTATAATAGGGACTACACTTTTATAATGTGGAGGGGTTAGAATGTTGAGGAGGAGTATGTACAACTTATACCAAACAAGTCACTCTTTCTTTTCATTTTTGCAATAGTACAAGATCTCGGTACTTTAATCACACAATATGACGATAATCATCATGAACAAGATATTTAATTTGGTATTCATACTTTTATCCCCTATGAACACAATCATATTCCAATAGAGAAACTTTTCCTTGCTTTATTCTTTATTCTACAAACAAATTAAGACATTGCATGCTAAACATCGATATTTATGTCATCACTAAGGGTGATCCTTTGTGTTACCTTTTATCTCATACACATATCTACGGTCATATAGCTCAATAGGTCATGTTGTTAAATGAATTCAATCTCCAATTTATATCAAAAAATAAAATAAAAGGGCAAGTCATTGTAGATCATCTTACTAAAGAACCATTATTCAATCCCTCCCTAATTACTACTGATAATATTGAATCGGAAGTGTGGACTATGTACCTTTTTAGATACGGATGTGTCACATGAGTAGGGGATTGCATTGTTCTTATAACACCCCAAATATAAATCATGCCCTTTACTTATTGGATAGGATTTTCATTCACTAATAACATTTTTGAATATGAGGCATTAATTTTAGGTATGTATACCACACGTACAATATGAAATTCAACACATAAAACTTTTTAGTAAAGAAAAACTCGTCATTCACGATTTCCAAGATAATCCCATTACTCACTAATACCGCATATAAATATAATTGATACATTGATGTGTTCACTAGTGCAGATCTTATTAATACCCTTATATATCACCGATGATTGTGCCATTTTCATTATTCGAAAAATTACGTAAGGAATCTATTGATACCAATATTATCACTCCCTTCATTTCCTAGCTACTACATGTAATAATAACAACCCCGAGTGGTTTACTAACCTTTATAAAAAAATTTACTAACAATAATTACCTGAAATGCCCCACCACATGAAAACCATTGATTTCAATGTGAATCTCTCGTTATGCCCTCATTGGAGGATATTTGTTCAAGTATTCCTTCGATGTTCATTTGTTACATTTATTAGATCCAATCATGCACAAATAGTCTTATCGAGTTGTATTATAGTGAGTGTGGTGGTCATTACAATGCAAAATCCATGACTAGAAGCTATTAAGACAAGGATATTAATGGCCAACCATGGAACAATATTGTCACAAATACGTTGAACAATGTGATCAATTTTAGTGACATAGTAACCTTAATCATGTACCATATCATACATTCGCAACCCATCGTTTCCCCATGGATTTTTTCCATATGGGGATTTGATTTTATGGGAAATTTTAACCATGAATCTACATACGAGACATATATTTATAATCACTACTATAGAATATTTCACTAATCTGGTTAAATTAATACCTTTGGACTCTACCACTGTTTACTAAAGGTTTCCTACATATGAGAAAAGCAGATAAGATAAGGGTGAGGAGCAATACATGTGAATGAAGGTGGAAGGTAGAGTGTGTGCATTCTAATTTCTTGATCCAAAGGTGTTGATTGTGAGAACTTCCTTTTGCTAGGTAGAACTACCCGAAATGCAAAACAAGACCACAAGAGGAATATTAAACAATACATGTCAAGGACTACCTAGCAGTATGCTAGATCTAGGAAGTTTGATACTTCCTAGATGGTTTTCAATTCACTGTTTAATATAATTCAATGCAATAAATAACATAAAAAAACAAAATCCTACCGTAGTTGATATGATTTAGGTATCTCATTAAAATAAAATAAGCAAATCTAATCTAACAGGTAAGGTTATGATCAAATTTAGAGGTTAGACATCTACCCAAGGTGACTAGAATAGATCAAGATCAAGTTTTGGATGGTTTGGGCTATTTGGGTGAAGATTATTGGATTACTGTTACAAGTAGAATTACTGAGATACGAGACCGACGTCATTATTTTATGACCGATGTCGATTGAGAGGAAACCAATGACAATTTAGGTTAACCGGCATCAGTAGTTTAAACCGATATAAACTTAATGAAACTTTATTTTAGATATTCTCTATGATTTCATAAAGAATAGGAGAATGAGCGTTAGGTTTCCAAAGAAGTTAAAAATGCTCAAAGACATCTAGAGTCAGGTATGGGGAGCTGGGAGGTTGTAGGTGGTTGGTTGAATGGGTTGACAAGAAGGTCGGAAATGATGGGATACAAAGGAGGTTAGGAGTCACCAACAAAGATAAAGAAATTGATCTAAATAAGTATGGAAAGATCCAAATACAAATGCGCTTACTTTTATTTGCATACTAGTGGTTGGATGAAGGTGATGGTTGATCTATGAAACTAGTGGTCAGTTCTTGGCAGTGCTTCCCGGAACATTACCGTGAATGCTCAACGTTTAGATCAGTCTTGGTTTTGGTTCAGATGTCCGGATGTGTGAGAGGGCTCTAGCTCGTACTTGCATGCAGATAAATCTCTCTCAAACTCGAATGATTCTTCCAAAAATTGGGACAAGGTTACCCAAGTGAATATATGGAAACCAATGATGGTTTAGGTTAACCAACTTTGGTTGGGTTAACTGTATCGCTTAAGTTAGGAAATCCTAGGTTGCCAAAACATAATATCTTGGCTATCGTTTTTACAGATTTTTCCCATTGGTTCGGGTCTAAAATGGTATTTTTCACGTAAGTAAGTGGGCATGCTGTTAGAGAAAGAATAGACATCTAGTGTTAGGGTTAGACCAAATCTCGCTTAGTTATGGTAAGTAAAGATTAAGTCTTAGTTAGAAGAAAACATGCTAAGACTACATCCATGATGAGGTGTCTAGGTGATGTGGTGGGGTGAGGTGTTTAGGTGAGGTGAAAATTAATTTAATTAAGGTAATTAAATAATGAATATTGTGAGAATGGGCATTAATTTAATTTTAGGTAATTAAATTAATATACATGTGGGGTAAAGGGGGAGTGTGACCCAAATTTGGTGTCTACATTTTGCCCCTTTTTTTTGCGTAGCTTGTATTAGTAAGTGATGCTGACAAAACAAGTAGTGATTGCCCCATGTGTGGGTGAGATCAAGATTTCCCTAGGTTTGGTTGAAAGTGATCCCCCTCAAATCATGAACTGATGAGGTGTTATACGGAATCGGTGAGTGGTTTGATAAATGTGTAGTTAGTGAAAGTGAAGGTAAGTGGAGAAGGGTATGAGTACGATGGGAAGGGGTGATGGTCAATGTGGGTAATAGGTAATGGGTCAGGGTCAAATTGGGTAATGGGTAATAGAAATCAAATGCACACACATGTATATACTGCAACATGGTACCAAGTTGAAGAGCTTGTAAACTCTACATCATCCAAGGTCAATAGGTTTATCCAAACAAGGGTGAAGTGATTCAGGTATCCAAGGCATAGGATATGGTCCGGAAACACAATGTAGGTCAGGTGTAGGAATGTTTAGGTATGTTCTGCACACCAAAAGTTTAGTTGGGATAAACAAAAATAGTAATAAGCAAGGTAAGGTCATTAGGCCAAACAACATGGGTAATGACATCGCAAGGTATAACGAGTACACAAGGTCAATGGTCACACCAAGTAGGTCAAGTCTAGGTAAATAGGTCATGACACGGTAAGGCCAAGGTATAGGTAAAATAACAAATCCTTAGACACAACTAAGGAAATGTAGGGGTAGTTTAGGCTTTTAGGTAGGTTGTAATAAGTGTGGGTAAGGTCATAGGATATCGTTCGATGAGGAGTTGAGGTCAAAATGGGGAAATGGGGTAAAAATGATAGTAATAGGTAACCGATGTTAGTTATAAAGTAACCGACATCGATTAAGTATGACCATCATCGGTCAAGTCGGTAGGGTTGACAAAAATAAAAATATCTATTTTATGGATTCATTTTAACTTGTTGTCATTTGTGAAAATGACATAGCGGTAGTGTTATCATGGAAAGTGATAGCATGAGGTGGAGAGTTGAGTTGGTGAGCCTCATTGCAAGTGATTGGCATTCGGTAGGTGGGTCCATGAGATATATTGGAGACATTTTATTGGTTGCGAGGTGAGAAGTGGATTTGGTGATGGAAGAGGTAGAAGAGGGTTCGGGTAGACCACCAGCACAATGGCTAGATGTATCACCATGCCAACGGCACCGAGATGAGGTAGGATTCAATCCTCTTCTATCATTTGGTTGAAAATGATGTTTTTAAATTGGTTTCTGTAAAACTTGGGGTTTCGGTGGAAATTGATTTTCCTTTTTTAGGTAAAAGCAATTGAAATGAGGGAGGGGTCCTAGATAATGTAAATAGGGGTGGGAATAAAGTTAGGTTGGGTTTAGGTAGGGTAGATTAGGTATTTGAGGGTTTTTTTGGGAAAATGTGGATAGGCGGGGTTTTGGTTTTTAAGTGCGCGGCGAGAGACCGACGTTGGTCGGGGTTGGCTGATGTCGGTTGGCCTTGGCTGACATCGATTGAGTCTGAGATGACCGACGTTGGTGAAATTAAACAAGCGTCAATCAAGGAAAAATGGTGACGGTTAAGGTGACTAGCATCGCTTAGGGATAATGAAGAACGAGGGAGGAAATGGTAGAGGGAAGGAAATAAGTCGAGGGAGAGTTAAGGAAGGTGAGAAAAGGGGTGTTTGGGAGATGGTGGTGGGTGGCGAGTAGAATAAGGAAGAGTAGGTGTAAAATTACATTAGGGAAAAAATGGGTAGTCGGTAGGATTGTGATTTGCATAAGGTGGCATGTAATAATTTTGTGTTGGGTATGGTCAAGGTCAACAATGTTGTGGTTTGATAGATGTAGGCTAGGGACCGGTTGTGGATGAAGGATATAGTACCACATCTATTACTAGCGGTATGGTCTAGCGTGACCGCAAAGGAGTGGAGGAACGTGATAGACATTGGCCTGATTGGGATCCGACATTATAGACATATAGTTTGAGATCCGAGTTGTATGGTCGTACTCATTGATAGATGGGATTCAATAACCAATACATTCCACCTACCAACGGGTGAGATCACTGTCACCCTGGAGGATGTATACAGGATCCTGCGGCTACCTATAGTGGGAGAGTAGGTTTATTCTATTTCATCAGAGGCATCAAAGGAGCTGATAGTGGTGGTGTTTGGAGAGGTGATATCGAGTTGAGATACCATAGCATGAGCCTGAGCTATGGGGACATGTATGCATCCCATCCTCAGGAGATGAGGTTAGTTGTCCTAATCATGGAGGTAGTGTGTTTCTTTACATTGCCAAGTGTGGGGGGTGGGATATTACCATAAGCACTTGTGGGGGTTCTCCATTACATGATGGAGGATAGGACTTGTTTTTCTTGGGCACTAGCATTCTTGGTGCAGCTTATACGAGAGTCAGTTGGGCCCTATGGGAGGCTACGGAGGTTTAGTTTTTGTTTACCTTTCTTCTTCACTTTTGGGCATTTAAGCACATCATGTGTGTTCATCCAATTGGTTTTCTATGGCCTAATGCATTCGATGCAGGCTTAGTCTGAGTTGGTTACAGGTGTTGGGTACCTGTTAGGGGAGAGCGCAGGATGCTATGGTTTCACATGATGTAGCATATTATAGGCGCATCTGGAGGGATTGTTAGGGGTAGACATCATTTCAATGCTACATGTGGGCTTCCATTCCTACGACACATGGCGGTGGAGTTAGATGATCTATAACTACTTAGATGGATAAAGGGACGTTGTGATGGCGAGCACGAGATGATACCCGTTGACAGGGTCAGACGGCAGTTTGGGCTACCCCAAGATGTGCCTCTTCCATTCCCATAGTACATGAGAGATGATGTGGAGAGGCCTATGCCTCTACCATATCCTTTTATGCCGACAGGGTAGGAGGAGCAGGTAGTGGGACTCGTGGATTGATGACATTAGGGTTACGAAACAATACGGTAGTGGTGGGCGGTGCAACTATGGGAAACATCACCAAAGCTAGGGAAGCTTGACTTGGTCACAATTATAGTTCATAGGGACACATTACAGGGGTAGGTGTCCACCCTTTTGACACAACTGGGAGTATTGCAGGGGTAGCTTACAGGATCAGAGGCATAGGTTGCCACTTTACAGTGTACGTGGTAGCCCTTTAGGCCGTATATAAGGACAGTACCGCATAGGGTGGTGATGGTGATGGGGGATAGGTAGCCACCTTATAGGCACAAACAATAGGTTTGCATGGTCATTTGACCACTTCACAAAGCTTATATTATGGCCTTACAGCCCATATCACAACACAAGCACCCTCACAGCCCAGGGATAGGGTCCCATATAGCAGAAGCAACGGGATAGGGTCCCATGGTATAGGGAGGAGGGAAGAGTTCACATGGATAGGGGTCGAGGCCATCATTAGCAGGACAGAGCTCGTAGGTTATTGCGAGACCTATGGCACCACCATAGATAGTGTCAATGGCAAGATTTAGGGATGCCCTAAATGAGGCTAGATATTACCAGGATCACTTGACAACTGCCGAGATAGATTTCTCCTCTTATGCGAGTAAAAGCACAACAAACCTTGAGTGAGTGGATGAAATCCTACACACATAATGTAAAGAGTACAAAGGGCGGTGAGCCCCGAGACAGGGTCAAGGTGAGGCCACTAGTTCACGGAGGCCTGACCCAGCAAGGCCAAGAGGAGGCTAGACCAAGACCCATGGAGGGTGGAGAGATGTTGGCAGGGCACCGAGCTAAAGGAGAGGAGGAGGAGATAGATGAGATTGGCATGGACATCATATGGGCCAACAATTTATGTTTTTGTATATCGTCATTTTGATCATTTTGATATATATTGGCCCGTGTCCCGATGATAGTGAGGTTGTACACGAGGGTTTTTGAGAGATTTTTGATCATATACTAGCCTATGTGCTAAAGATGTGGTTTTATATGAGAGATAATTTTATTATGTTGTATCAGTGTATATTTGATGGATGCACAAACTTTCATAGTGATATAGATGATGATATTTATGAGATGAGTGATGTACTTGTGTTGTAATTTCTATTGTTATATTTGGATGGATGGAAACTAGGTGGATTAGGCATGGTGGAGTTAGGTCGGTTATGCATGATGGAGTTAGGTCAGTTTAGGCATGATGGAGTCAGGTCATTTAGGCATTATGGAGTCAAGTCAATCTAGGCATGATGGAGTCGAGGTTGGTTTAGGTAGGGTAGATTCAGTCGGGTTAGGCATGATGGAGTTAGGTCGATTCGGGCATGGTTAAGTCTTGTTTTTAGTTTTGATTTAATTTCCAAGTTATTGGTAACATGGGAAACAAATGATGAGTTATATGTATTTTATGGTGTAAATTTCCAAAATTTGTGATATCATGGAAATGTGAAATGATTGATGGATGTTTTGATGATGTGATAAAATGGTAGGTATGTGTGTTTGTTGATTGTTTAACTTCCAAGTGTTGAGAAAAATGGAAACTAAGTAAGATATAATGTTAATAGAAAAGTGGGGGAAAATAGGTTAGGTAAAGGGTAGCCAAGCTAACCTCCAAGGTCCCCATTCCCTAGGAGTGTTGCCTACATAGCCCTAATAAAGGGGCCTCACACCAATGTAGTTCTTTCATAAGCTAGGGAAGAATATGATGAGGTAGAGGAATGGATTGGTAGGTTTTAGGCATAATTGAGTCTAGATAGGTGAAAGGCATGGTTGAGTCTTAGGTGAAAGAGGAAATCTTTAAAATGTAGATATCGATGGTCTAGTCCTATATAGGGTAATCAATAAGTAATGAAGAAGGTGAATGGTAAGAGGTGACAAAAAGAGCCACCTAATTGATAATAACCATAACGATCCTACCATACAAAATATTGGCTTATGAACATAAGACCCTAAAGGTGTTGCATGATCGACTATTCTAAGGTGAAGAAGGTCACATGATCATGAAATGTCGTGTTTGTAGCAAGTCCCTTGAGAAGATAGAAAATTAGGGTTAAAAGGTAATGAGGTGAAAATGGGTGGTTTAGCGTAACTTAGTGTACGACAACATGTTTACCTGGAAATATACCCATGATCAAAAATAGGCAAGTCCATGACGAAAAAGTTATCATTTTATTCTTTTTTTTTTTTGTTTTTGATAGACTGGTTAATGTGGGAAGACTATGTGGGATGAGTATATATTATCTCCTTGAGTTCTTCATGAAGATGATCAATGCGGATATCTTTTGAGTATTTTACTTTGTTTGTGTAAGGATAGTCTCTTTTTCTGATAGACTATGTGTAGTATGGTAAGATTTGTATAGTTTTCCTTCGAGGGAGCAGTCTATTTATAGTGGTGAGATAGAGAGAAGAGATGTCCCTTTTGAGGAATTCATATTTTTGCTGGAATTTTGACTCAAGGAGTTGAATCCCATTTTTTTTTTAGACTTTTAAGTCATGGACAAGACTATAGAGGAAGATTAGGTTCTTGTTTAGAAGAAAAAACCATAACACACAAAGGTTAACTATGAAAGAGATGGTTTCAAGTGATGAATGACCATGGTATTCCATCTTGAAAAAGAAAAAAATCATCCACGAGAATTATGCCATGAGTAGAGCCATGTTACTCATATTAAAGATAAGGCCGAAAGGTGTTGGGTAAGCACATGATTCTTGTTTAGTCGTTAACCCCTGAATAGGTAATATGAAAGGTGAAGGGTGCTCGAGGATGACCGATTATTAGACAAAAGGTGGTATAGGACTAGATTTCAACAATAAAATGGTCGAATATGTAAGGAATTGAGGGGCTTAGGTTTAGGTTTACCTTTGAGTGAAGACAAACGATAAACACCTGATCCATAGGTATGAGTAACAATATAGGGTCCAAGTAAATTAGGAGAAAATTTGCGACGTTTACTTTTTTCTTCTTTAGTTATATGTTGATTTTCCTTTAGGACAAGGTCACTAACCTCGAAGGTTCATTCATGTACATGATTATCATAGGCACGTTTGATATGTTTTTGGTAGATTTAGAGATGATCAAGAGCATTGAGATGATGTTCATCCAATAACTTAAGTTGGGCTAAAAATTCTTAGAAAAATTCATCATCATTGAGCATGTCTTGTAGTGAGATGCAAAGAGATAGAATCTGGACTTTGAGAGGCAAGATAGCCCCAAGCACAGTAGACCAGATAGAAAGGCATGGCAGCAATCAAAGTGTGAATACTAGTGTAGTAATCCCATAAGGAAAAAGGAATGTGCGTATGCCAATCCTTCCTAGTATTATAAACTACTTTCATAAGAATTTTGTTCAGGGTTTTATTAGTTGATTCTACTTGGCTATTTGTTTGTGGGTTGTAAGGTGAAGAAAAACTGAGTTGAATACCAAAACCATCAAAAATATTTCATAGGGTTTTGTTTTTGAATCACCTTCTATTATCAATGATGAGACATTACGGACACCAAAGAGACAAATAATGTGATGGTTGATGAATTCAAAAAAATCTCGACTTTTGTATACATTAGGGGGATATCTTCTACCCATTTAGTGTATTATTCGGTAGTAGTTATAATCCATTTATGGCGTTGTGAAGAATGAGGATTGATCTCTCCAACAAGATCCAAACCCCATTGAGAGAAAGGCCAAAGGTATCGTGTGACCTGTAAGGCGTGACTAGGTGTGTGATGAAGATTAGCATGTCGCTGGAATTTCACACAATGTTTGACATAGTCATAATAGTCATGGTTTAGGGTTGGCCACTAATAGCCCAGGTGAAGAATGTGTTTAATGAAAGCTAAGCCTCTAAAGTGATCTCCATAAATTTTTTCATGAACTTCCCGATAGTGTAGGGAATTTTAGAACTTGTAAGGCATCATAAGAGAATATCATTGAAGTTGTGTTTCTAAAGAATACTTCCCATGATGACATAGTGAGAGACACTTTTAAGAAAGTTTTTTTGTCCATTACAAGTGAGATTAGGAGGCGAATGGAAAGGGAGAGGTAAACTACTTATAGCAAAGGTCATGTGGGTTAGGCGGAATTAGGTTCGGCGAGTTGGCATCTCGAGATAAATAAGAAGGTGATTGCAACCTTTGTATTGTGACAAAGATTTTGGAGTTGGAAGACGAAGCGGGTATTTGAGAAGCCAAGTAGGCCATGGTATCTATAAATTTATTAGTAGAACATGGGTTGGTTTGAATTTTGTAATGATCAAAGGTAGTCAAAATTATGTCAACATGATGTTTGTACTTTTGGATTATTTTGTTACAACACTGGTATATACCATTGACTTGGTTTACAACTAGTTTGGAATCACTAAAGATATTAATTGATTTAACATCTAGGGTGATGGTGATTTGAAGGCCTAATACAAGTGCTTCATATTCGGTGATGTTGTTAGTACAATCAAAATCTAGTTTGAAATATAAAGGCATAGGTTCACCATTAAGAGGAATGAGGATAACACCTGCACTGCCTCCACACTGACATTTGGAACCATCAAAGAATAAGGTCATTTGGTAAGTGGTATAGTCCAAACAGATGGCAGCAATGGATTCATCTGGAAAATCAAAGTTAAAGGGTTGATCTCTAGAAAGAGGTGCATCTACTAGTTGGTCAATGATGGTTTGGCCCTTGATATATTTTTGATGGATGAATTCAAGGTCAAGGTCTATAAGAAGCATGAGCCAATGTGCAGCACATTGATGCTGGTAGGGTTTGGCATATATGTAATGTAAGGGGTCAGTGTTAGTGATGAAAAAGGTTTTGTGGTTGAGTAGGTAATGATGAAGTTTAGTGGCAACATTAACTAAGGCTAAGTAGAGTTTTTCAACATGGGTGTACCAAGTTTCGTAGTCTAAAAGGGTATGGATTATGTAATAAACCACTTGCTCCCTGTGTTGCTCGTTGCGATGAGCAAGCATGGCACCTAAGGAATGGTCAGTAGCAGAAATCTAAAGGTAAAATGGTTGGTCATCCTTAGGTGGAATGAGCGCAGGGGGTTGGAGAAGGTATTTTTAAGGTGTCAAAGGCTTTGTGGAAATCATCACCCCATTTGAAGGAGACTTCATTTTTAGGAGATGATGAAATGGTCGCGGTGATCGAAAAGTTGTGAAATAAACCAATGAATTGATTGCAACTTACCTTGCAAAATTTGAAGTTGACAGAGATTAGTAGGTGGATGCATTTCGATAATAGCCTTTACTTTATCAAGATTCACTTCTATGTCATGCAAAGAATTGATGAAACCAAGGATCTTTCCCCGAAATCACCGCAAAGACACACTTCTTGGGTTGAAGGTGAACACAATACTTGATGAGGCGGTCAAAGATGACCTTAAGGACTATAAAGTGTTTGACCCGTTATTTGGATTTGGCAAAAAGATCATCTACATAATCTTCCAATATGTTATGCATTGTCATGGAAGATATAAGTCGTGGCTCACGATATGTAGCACCAACGTTATTAAGGCCAAAAGGCATGACTCAATAGCATAAGGTCCCCAAGGAGTGATGAAGGATGTTTTTATTGGTCTTCTCGGACCGAGTATTATTTGATTATAACTCAAGAAATTGTCCATGAGTGATAGCATCTCATGGCCGGTAGTGAGATCAACCAATTGGTCAATTCCTAGTAGAGAAAGTGCTCTTTGGCGAAAGTTAAGGTCACAAAATTCATGCAAATGCAAAGTCCCCAGTCACTTTTGTGACAAGAATGATATTAAAAATCCATCGGGGATATTCAATGAGTAGGATAAAGGAAACCGAGAGAAGGTGTTGAATTTCTTCTTTGACAAGAAGGAAAATGTGAGGATGCATTTTCCACGCTTCATTTATGGGTTTGGCATCGTAATGGTTACGATATTGTGGACCACAATGTTTGGGTCAATATTGGGCATATCAGCATATGAACAAGCAAAAGTGTTGCTATGTTCCCAGAGGAAATAAGTAAAAGCTTCATGTTCAGCACCATCTAAATATTGGCCTATCTTTAGAATGTGTGGGTCATCCTGAGTATTAATGTTGATTTCAATACTCGATTCATTCAACATGGTTTGTGTGTCAGAAGGCAATGATCGTTGAATATAATAATCTTCCACACCAAGATAGGTGAGTATAGACTCATTATCCTAACATTGAACGATGTTAATAGAAGGTGTATTGTCATCGATCATGTCAAGATATAGGAAGGGAAAAGAAGAAGGAGACTCGTCATCGCATTGATAAGTCGTAGGTCCCAGGAAATTATGTTCACCAAAAAAAAATAGGAGGAATTTGAGATCTATGGACTCGTGGGTGAAGATGGTGATGTTGGTGAATGGGGTGGAGAAGGTTTTTCATCCTCAATGAGGTCGATGTGGGCCTTCTTGGAAGATGGTGCGAAAAGGCAATGCTACCGTGATATATTTGTTTATGAGTGGTACATGGGATGATGGTATGACGACCTTGTTTGTAAAAACCGAAACCAAATCCTTTCCATAAGCACCGATGAATGAAAATTTGGGTGAAGTGACAGCTTGGTGAGACATTGGAGATCGATGAAAATGGTCATGTTTGGGATGGAGGTTCGGGTGAATAGGTGGCAATATCAATTCCCCCATATGTTAAGTTAGTGCAAAGGTGGGGAGGACCATAAGGAAAAACCTCTCCTATGTGATAGTCATAACGAGGATATTGGCGTAGGTTGTCGTATTCTTACAGTGAAGAATGTGTTGATATTGTAGAGTCGGTACTCCCCCGAGTAAGGCATTGAAAAACACCTTCTAAGGGACCGATAGTATATATGTGGGTAGTGGGGATAGATGAATCATGGGACAATTGGGTAGGAGGGTATCACGGGTTGGGAAGTAGATGGGACAGCTCTTGAAGTTGTGATAGTAGAAAGAATAAAAGAGTTAGGTGTGGGAGAGGTGGAGAAATCATTGGTTAATGGGGCTCTGGGTGAAGAAGAAGTGGAGGTAGTAGTAGATGCTTTAACTGGTACAAAGACATCGTTAGGTCGATCAAGATGTTATAGTTTTTAATGGTGATGGGTCGATTGGGATAGTATAGCTATCACCTTCATGGAATAATTTTACACAAGTCTATAAAGTTGAAGGGACACAACCCAATACACGAATCCAAGGTCGATCGAGTAATAGGATATACTATAACTCCACCTCTAAGACATAGAATAAATCTGGGATAGTGTGAGGGCCCACACAAACGTGAAGAATAATGGTGCCAAGGGTGGAAGTGATGGCATCATTGAAGGAGCATAGCATAACTAGGTTATTATGCATATAATTTGAATGGATGCACATTTGATTATACACATGGGAGGAGATTATGTTGATGCTAGCACCACCATCGATCATAATGCATCATATGCATATGTTATCGATATAGATGGAGATGAAAAGGGTGGGATCAAGTTCATCTGATTGGAGACATATAATCTCCTCATCAGAGAAACTGAGGTGGCTACTTGATGAGTGGACATGGGGGTAGAAGAAGGAGATGATTTGGTAAGAGAGGCCACATGATGAGGGGTGATAATGGAGGCTACTAGTGTGGGGTCATTAGGTAAAATCTTGATGGATTGTAAAACCTCCATAAGGGTTTGTATATGAGATTCAGAAGTTTGGATGAGTTCGTATAAAGAAATTTTTATAGGGGATTGGTGCAATTTTTTTATCATTGTATAATGGATGACCCCGTCCGTAAATAGGGTATATGGGTCCTCAAATGGTTATTTTGGGTGTGGGTGAAGATGGTATATTGGGCAAGGGGTTGGTTGATATGCTAGTTGCTTTTTATTTTCCTTTTTCCTTTTGGGCGCGGGTGGTAACTCAAACCATGTTAAGCTGAGGAAGGAGGTAGATAGATAAGGTATGTCATGAGTAGTGTAATGGCATGATGGGAAAAAACCTAATGGGGGGAAGAGCCTTATGAAATGATTAGGGCACACTGGCATTTGGGCGGTGGTTTGGCCAACTCTCTGATACGAACCATGTTGATCTTGAATTTTGGAGGTGGAAAAAGGGTTGTGGGGGTGGAGATGGAGATCATTGAAGAAACAAGGTACAATGATGTGTGGTGACAGGTGAAGGTGGAACATGGTCCTCATCAAGAAGATCGTTATTGTAAAAATTTTCTTCAAGAGGACATAATTGTAGGAGAACTGTTTTGAGAGCCTTACAACCTTCTACATCATGTCCTGACACATGATGATAGGCACAAATTTTAGTTTCACCAAAGCCCTTTTGGTTTGGGTTTGAGGAGGTCGTAAGGTCAAAGCAGGGGAAATGTGATGACTAACATCTCTAAGAAATTGGCTAAAATGTTGGCATAAGACCACTGCCAACATATCAAAATGGGAAGTGAGTATGGGTCTAGGCAAAGCTGCGGATGATTGTGGTGGAAGAGATGTTATAGGAGAGGGAATGTGTTAGACCACTGGTTTGGTAGGTGCTAATGTCTTAGACTTTGATGGCATCCACTTGGGTAAAGGTGTGATAGAAGAGCTAGCAATGGAAGGTTTCATTGGTGTAACTACCTTATTGAGAGTAGTGGGTTCTTATCTTTAGAGTGCACCTTCTTGGGTAAAGGTGAAATGGGATTATGTGATGCGAAGGGAAAGAAGACAGTGGAAGAGGATGGTTTATTGTATGTACCCAAAATTGTAAGGTATCTTGTATCGCCGAAACAACGTAACAGTGCCCCAATGATGATACAGGTCTCCTCGCAAGGTGTTTGGGATCTGGAAAAGATCTCCAAGTGTGCGTTAACATCCCGCATGCCCCGCTTAGCCCCCGCATGCTTTGTTTTTCCCTTTTCCCCTCTTTTCTTGGCCTTTTGCTCTTCAGTGATGAAACTACCGCCCGGGCCGGCTGCGGTCTCGTGACCGCGCCCTAAACAGGCGGTGGTCTCAGAACCGCCCGCTCAGTGGCGGCGGTCCTTTACGCATTTTCCAGAAAGCTCTTTTAACATGAATCACATAATTTCAACATTTTACCAGCTTTCTTTCACTGCCATAAGCTTGCATTTATGATTCTGGTTCCCTAGAATAGTGTTTTGCCATTGTTTATAGTTTAAGAGTTCTATTTGGTTTTTACCTTGGGTGAATCCAAATGCTATAAATAGTTGGCTTGTGCTCAAGTAAATGGCCCCTCAAATTTTCCTTTGATTTCTCTTTACAATAGATTTAGTTTTCATTTTGCTTAGAATTCTTAGTTTCTTTCATTGCATGCTTAGTTAGCTTTGTTTTGCTGTTAGTAAGCCACACATCCATCTTGTGCAAGTGTTGTTGACATTTTATCCAATCCATTGGAGTAGAATAGTTTGTTTTCAATAGGAAGCCATTAAATTTTTAGGTTTTTTCTTCAAACAGATAGTTTCGAGTTCTCGGACGTTTCATGTTGCATGACTCATAATAAATCCCGCTAGGAATTACATAAGCCATGCTCTGTACTCTTGCACTATCCCTCTCCTACTCGCATTGTATTTAGTCCGTATCTTGAGCTGCCTTTGTCCTAATATCTACTTCATTGATGCTAGCATTACACATTTTTCTCGGATCCACGTGAACACGAAGGAACGAGGAGATCACACTGAGGGGACAAGATCACACACACCATCGGATTCGCCACCGCTCGCGGAATCCGTGTTCTAGCTTTCAAAGTTCTAAATTAGAATCATATCAAATAGAGTAGTTAATTGCTTTATTTCGATTAATTTTACTTTCGATATTGCTAGGAAGTTGTGTGGATTAATAGTTTCTGAGAAACTATGATTCATTCCTCACTTCTGAGGTAGGATCGACAGTCTTACAAATAGATTAGACCAGTTATTTCATTGTTTAGAGTAGATCTACAAATTACACAAACAAATAGCTATACTTAGTTATCTTGTTTGTTTTAAATTGTTATTGTAACTCACAACTCTAGATACATTAAACAGCTTACTCTTTTAGATTCATTCAAATAGTTCATCATAAAATACAAAAATAGAGAAATCATATATGCTATAGATATATTTCACGTAGTTAAATTCACTTTATTGCAGGTTGTTTACATTATTGCTTTTGTATGACAATCATGGGACCTAGGGAACCCAAAGAATACATATTCAAGCCAATTGTGCCTCAACCCAATCTCGTCACAGCAATAGTTGACATAGACCAGAATCTTAGAATCCAAGTCTTCCAAACAACAACAGACTTACAACAAATCAGCTCTCAGTTGAGGGGATTAAACATAGAAGACAATCAAGCACATACGTTTTGGTCAAATCAGCCAAATTATAGATTACCCTAGAAAAATATCCACATGACTGTAGAAGGGCTTGAAAGAGAGAAAACATTCGGTTGTGATCCTTTGGTCCCACAAACACACAGGGAGACATTCTCACGTAGAGACATGCACACAACGGCCTACGCACACTAGTATTCATATCTACTCCACTTCCACCTATCATCATGACACAATTATCCTTATTAGACATAGTAGCTAACAAAGCTAAGGAGTTCTGGACTAGGCTAGAGAATCACCCATAGAGTCAACTATATTTACCATCTACCCTATGACCTTATCTGGAGATATACACGAAACTATCCCAGGACATTTTCCACGTATTCCACAACCTATAGACCAAATCATGCCAGAGCTCGATATTGATTGGAGCCTTCGAGTAGTCATCCTTGCTGATCAATCTATCACACCAGTTTAGGTTAGGAGGGCCTTCTTTTCCTTAGATTCACAATTTCCACTAGTGCGCGTCGAAGACATTAGATTTCCTAACTAATTTTTCTGTATCCCATACATATTTCATCCCCACCGGCTGTCTCGGCACGACCTCGGGAGGTCGGGTGTGAGGAAGAGTTACTTGTAGATTCCCACACTCGCTTGTCACTTTTCTATCATACAAAATTGGTGAACCTAACGTGAAACTTTCTACCTTCTGATTTGGAGTCATATTTGTACTACTTCATCAGTTTTCACTATCACCTTCACCCCTTCCCATTATTCTGCGGGTATTCATATACCCCCCGAATATGTCGGGATTCGATGCATATGGTAGGCCCCTCTTGGGCCTTGAGGCATATTACGCCCAACAAAATAGACAATCATCACCCTCACTCTCAATATGGGGTGACAACTACTCAACTAACCAGTTTTCAACACAAACTCCAAGGATCAGATATAACTCATCTTTTCAAACTAAGGAGTTAGATCAGCTCGCTCAAACACAACAAACAGAGCTTTCAGGCTTGAATAATATGACGTTCACCGGAGAATCTGGTTCATCTCCTCAGGTGTTGCTTAGACCACAAATTAGTAGACAATCAGATCCATACCTAGTTTTAGATGATGAACAATCAATACGTTATCCTAGGAATGAACAACACTCTCGGAGTATGTACCCACCTATAAGGAGTTTACAAACACAACCCGAGGCCTCTTTTCAAGAAAATACCTCCATACCACTGCATATAGGAAATACCCTCGAAGAAACTTGGCAAGACAATGGTCGGGCCTTCATAGCCAGTCAAACAAAATTCGAGACCGATGAAACCTAAGGTAGCTCTCATGGTGAAAGAGGAGGTGATAAAGCTCCTCCAAGTAGGATTCATCAAACCAGTCGATTACTCTCAATGGGTATCTAATATCGTTCCCGTTCTCAAAAAGAATGGGAAGATACGCATTTTCATAGATTTCTGAGACATTAATAAAGCATGTCCTAAGGATGACTTCCCATTACCATCCATAGATGTCATTGTTGATGCAACAACTGGATTTGAACTTTTGTCTCTCATGGATGGATTCTCGGGATACAATCAAATCAGAATATCTGAACAAGATCAAGCTAAAACCACGTTTATAACTCCTTGGGGAACTTATTGCTATGTTGTTATGCCATTTGGTCTCAAGAACGCTGGTGCTACATACCAACGAGCTATGACATATATATTTCACGATCTAATTCATAAAATTGTGGAATCCTATGTAGATGACTTGTTGGCTAAGGCCAAGAAGTGTTGTGACCATCCGGAAGTACTTCACATCATTCTTTCACGTCTGATAGAATACGAGTCACGCTAAATCCAGAAAAATGCATCTTTGGTGTAACATGAGGGAAGCTCCTAGGTTACATCATATCGTCACGAGGGATAGATGTTGACCCAACCAAAATTCGGCTGTCCTCGAAATGGTCCCACCTTTGAATGAATCTAGAATCAGGTCATTTCTCGGAAAACTTGGTGCAATCCAGAGATTCATCCCTGGACTTAAGCTTCGCCATCCATCCAATCAACAATCTGCTCAAGAAATATTATAGTATTGATTGGACCGAAGACTGCAATGAAGCTTTTGATGCAGTTAAGCATTTCCTGTTATCACCACCTACGCTAATGCCACCTAAGCTAGATCACCCATTAATTTTATATTCACGAGCTACCGATGTCTCAATGCTTCGTATGTTGGCTCAAGAAGACGATGACAAAACAGTAACGAGCAATTTATTTCATTAGCCGAATGTTTCTCGAATATGAAACACGTTATACATAAGTAGAACAGAATGCCTCACCATAGTCTTTGCAACCAAACGCTTAAGACATTATATGCTAAATCAAGAAACAAGGGTCATGGTAAAAACAGACCATTTACGAACTTTTCTCACGCAAGGGTCCTTGTCTAAGAAGGCTGGATGTTTTATAACCTTAATGGGAGAATTCGAATTAACATTTGTAAATCAGAAATCCGTTAAGGGACAAATCATCGTGGATTGGTTAGCTGATAACCCATTAGATGGAGGCGATCTAGTAAATCTAGACTTTCCCGATGAGTGCGTATACTACATTGAAACCAAACCTCCTATCTCTGAGTGTCCCTGGTATACCGACATTATTAATTATATCATGGACCATACATATCCAGAAGGGGCCACACCACAACAAAGAAGGCGATTACGCATTATCGTAGCAAAATACGTCATTATAGAGAAAGTGCTTTATCGGAAAGCATTCGATGGAATGCTCCTAAGATGTGTCAACACACAAGAATCCAAGAAGATTCTCCATGAATCTCACAATGGAATGTGTGGAGGCCACTTCGGTGGCCATGCCACCGCTCGTAAAATACATCGAATGGGCTAATTCTAGCCCACTCTAAAACACGACACAATAGAGTTTGTACGCAGGTGTCATAAGTGCCAAGAGTTCTCCCATGAGATCCACATGCCGGCACAAACTCTATAACCAATCGCAACTCCATGGCCCTTTTCTACGTGGGGCCTAGATTTAATAGGGAAATTCTCTCCCTCGTCTACAGATGGCCATAATTTTATAATCACAACCACTGAATATTTCACCAAGTGGGTAGAGGCTATGCCTCTTACTACTGTACCGGGTTCTGTAATCGCCAAGTTCATTTTGAACCAAATCATTTGTAGGTATTGTTTCCCGCAAATCATTATCTCAGATAATGGAACTTCTTTTAAGAATGACAAAGTTCACGAATTGTGTAATAAATTTAAAATAAGCCATCATACGGCTTCCTTGTACTACCCGCAAGCCAACTGATGTGCTCAAGCGACAAATAAAACACTAAAAGCCATTCTCCTTAAAACGGTGAAAGAAAACAAATGAGATTGGCATTTGAAGTTATATCCGGCCTTATGGGCCCACCAAACCTCAATAAGAACACCAACAGGGCAACTCCTTTCTCACTAGTATTCGGGCGAGGCGTTCTCCCACTTGAGGTTGAAATACCCAGCCTCCGTATTTCATTACAAGGATTCTCGATGAAGATGCTTATAGGGAAGCACGTCTCTCCCAACTAGAAATCCTAGATGAAGCTAGGTTAGATGTTGAACAATGACACGAGCCTATGCTGACCGGATGTGCCGCGGATAACAAGAAAGTCTATGAACGCGACATATATGAAGGTGATCTAGTTCTAAGGCTAGATGTAGGATCGACAAGAAGACCAAATGAAGGAAAGAAGTTCCACCCAAATGGTTGTTCCCATACCGAGTCATGAAGGATTTGTGGAAATGGTGCATACCTTTATGTACGCTTGAAGGTGAGGAATTTGGCAAAACAGTCAATTCCCTACACCTCAAGCGGTTCTACGCGTAAGCAACTAGCACTATTTATAATTATATTTACATTGCATCTTCATATAGATTAAGATCATTTTGTTTGCTTGTTTTGTACACAAATTGTGATAAGGGAATTTTGTTCTCAAATCAATTCATTACAAACTCATGATGTTTTTGGCATAAACACTCTAATCATACTTCTCCATTTTCATAATATCATCAAATTATTTCGAATCATTTTATCAAATAAAACTAGATATGACAAAGTCTTAAACGGTAACCATGCCAAGATCTCATGGGTTTATTCTCACTTTTGGTTTCTTCTTAGGATAGGTGTCTTTCCTATGGCCTCGCTCTAGAAGCTTCATGGTGTCACATCTATCCCATATGCATATCTCTTTGGAAATAAGCACATACCGACATTTTACTCAAGTAAACAAGTCAAATATTGATCAAACAAAATTTTAATTTTACACATTTCCTTGCCCCACCAACCTTTGGTGATGATCTTGCGTCTCTTACTAGTGACGTAGGGTTGGGAAATGATGGAAATGCCCTACTACTTTATGCTTTGCCCACGGTGATAAACCCACGCTTCTTACTAGTAGCATGGGGCAAAGTGTAGGGGTCCTCTTGACAAACAAATGCAAAAGGTCATACACAAACAATTCAAATCTCAAGTCTTCAAGTCAAAAACAAATGAATCGATGTCCAAAATTCCAAAAGAGTTCAAAATCCTATAAACCCAAATTTTTCTATCATGTGGCCATATAAGGATCTAAGTCTGGATAAACCACAAAGCGAGTTGCATCCAAAACTATGAAGTCACTCGAATGGAGTAAGCTTGTGGCATCCTAATTTGGTTCCGCCAAAGCTTTGTCTATCTTTCATCACTATCATTTCAACACATTTCATGACTTGCGCCCTTTCCAACTCTCGGTGATAAGCCCTCGCATCTTACTAGTTGCGTGGAGTTAGGAGAGGGGCAAGTCTATCTGCTCATCATATCAGTTTATCTTCATCACTTTGCCAAAAAAATATGAAGCATCAAAATTCCTTAAAGAAACTAAGATTCAAAATCACATTGTATCTACATTATCATATATTAGCATCATGAAATACAAAAGGAAAATAAACACTTGCATCATTTGTTCTCCATTGCATACATTCTAAAGAGCATACATACATACATCATAATCTACATGAGGAAACTGGAAAGGAAACAAAGCCATAAATGCCAAAATTCTAAATTCTATAAAACAAGAATATATATATGATAAAAGTTTCAGACAAAGCCATCATGCACTAAGCATGGTCAAAATGCTCAAAGAGCCCAGAATATACAAAATAATATATCATACAAAATCAAGGAGAGCCAAGTGGCTTCTCAATCCCTACGAGACCCCTCTGAAGGCGCACGCCCACGCCTAGGACTCCGGCTACGCCGGCGCTCTGAGTGCACGGAGGGCTCAGGATCCCGAGGGGCAGCCGCAGTCTCACCACGAGAATGACTCCTCATCAGGCGCTTGGCTGTCCTATACCCCACTAGCTCCGTGTGGAGAGTCGATACCATCCCGCCACATGCCGAGTGGGAAAAGATGTCAATGTGTCTACAAAACGGCCGAGGGCTCCCAAAGATCCACGACAACTCGCACGGGTCCGCTGCATGGGGATCATCAGCGTATTGGTGTATACCCTGTGAATCAAGTCTTGCCACTCATCGGCGGTCTCTGCAAAACAAAGGAAACAAAGAAAAATTAGAAACCAAACAAGAGATTAGAAATACAAGATAAAACAAAAGGAGAGATAGCAACTAAGGAGATCCTAACCAAAAAAAAAAAAGCGTTAAAGGGAGAAAGGGTAACTTACTCGGATCACCAGGCCTCCAGGATGGATCTATAGGATTAGCACCTACCATGGATGTCGCCACTGGCCGAGGGGGCTGCTCTGTGGACAGAGCGACATAGCACCCCGCAACGAACTCATCCTCCCCGCCATGGCCCCGGAGAGTGGCTCCTCCGAAACCGCAGTCACTCTCTCGCACTCGCTGGCCCTCGCGCCTCCATAATATTCTCGAGTTTCATGCCACTCAGGATCACTGTCCTCCTCTATCTCTCCCCCTGTAAACTCCTCAGACTCAGAGTCTATGTCAATGGGGTCATCGCTGCTATGGGTAGGACCCACGGTAATCTAAAGCAAGGGTGCCTGAGGCGCACCGGCTCTCCCTCTGGCACGTACTACCCTCCTGGCCGCAATAGGAATGCCAGGAGTAACCACTGTCCAACCCTAGCCTCTAGGCCCCCTCCGCCTCTCGGGTACCGATTCAGATCTCAAGCGCTACCTGGGAAGCATACCCATGTAAGGTAGGCCAAACTGCTGAGGAACTTGGCCAAAGGGGTGTATCTCCACTCGCCCCACTCTATCAATAAGCTACCCTGTGGTGGAGCAGGAGATCAAAGTAAGAGCCTCCTCGCCCCATATACCTGCCATAGTTTGATACGGTGTGGCCTCCATGTTAATGGGTTAAAGAAGCAATCAAGGCCGGTTGATGAGGTGCTCGAGAGCACCGACATATCTCGTCCATCTAGTTGCCCTCACAGCTCTCGGGATCTGCCACCTCTACACCTCTGCCATAGGGGATGAAGTGCTCATAGACCCAACTCATGACCACGGTCGGGTGGCTCAAGGACTGCCCTTGCAAATGGACTACCCTGTATAAATCATGGTAGGTGGTCCCAAGTATGTCTGCTCCCCCCAAGAATATATCCGGCCATGTCCCTCTATCTGTGTAATGATAGGGGACCAGCAATATAACAAAGTGTCTCCTTCCTTGTCCCCGATCAGTCTCGAGGCAAGGATCCCCATGATGGTCTGGCGAAGTAGGGGGATGCGAAATCTTGGAATAGATCAAACTCTAACCCCCTTCTTCGACCCCGTGGAGATGACTGCATCTCCCATGTATGTAGCCCACTGCGCTATCTGGGCCCGCGAACCTGCTGTCTCAAGGGTGAGACGTCTCCCAATAATCGGGACCCCCAGAATGTGATAGACATCCTCCAAAGTAATGGTCCACTCACCGCGGACCCCCAGCACCGGAAGGTGTTCCATCAAGCATCCCAATATGAGAACAAGTCACAAAGAATGTGACAGGAAGGAACAACGTGGGGCACACGCGATATACGCAGTATACTAGCCCGCTGAAGAGTATCCTCCTCATCCTGTGAGAGGTCATCTAACACTCCTGGGAGCCAGTCACTCTCCCTCTCTCAGCTGCACCGGATATACTCCTCTCTCACCTGCATACACCCAAAAACACACAAAACATAGCAAGTTAGCATCTGAATAATCTGGAAAAATCATGAAAACATGTAGAAATGCTAAAAATGCAAAAAAAATCTCAAACAGATGTTCTTTTGCCGTTTTGTGCGAAACTGCCACCACCCCGAGCAGGGAGGCGGTTTTGTAACCGTCGCCTTAAGGGCGGTGATTGTGTAACCGCCACCCCGAACAGGGGGCGGTCGTGGTAACCGCTGCCACGGGCGGGCTGTAACCGCTGCCCAGGCGGGGCGGCGGTCATGGCCCGAAAACCCACGCGGGTTTATAAACCTAAAAAGCCTAAAAGTACTAAAAAAACATCCATTTTACCTAAAAACAAAGCCTACCCAATAGGCGCCCCCTAGATGGTCCTTTTAACACTAACATTTTCAAAAGTTACCCCCATGAAAAAGATTTTAGCGTTTCAAAATTAAGGGGGTAAAAAGGATAAATTGAAGAAAACTAACATGTGATCTCGAGGGTCGATGTTCATTTAAACCATGGAGGCATGATCACTATCCCATCATGGATGTTTTGACTCTACTCACACAAGAAACCGTCACCGTGGGTTCTAGAGCTCAAAATCAATCAAATCAACTCGCGTAAATGAATAGGAAAATGGGCCCACTTTCATATATATAGCACCCAAATTCATTTTAAATGCCCTTTTCACAGGTTTAGAGCGTCGACGGAGGTAAGTTCTTATCCCCGCACAAATGGTACGTTCTCATTTCCTATTATTTTAGCGTTTATTTTCCAAACTATTATGTCTATCTGCACTTGAGTTCTCTTTTTGTTTTGCAGGTAGCGGGAATTTTGGACGGCGTCATTTCGACACATGGACGTATCAGGTATAACTTCTAACTTCCCATTTCGGGACCGCCATACTCGGACCCACCGTTTTACGCCTCTTCATGGCTAAAACACTTCTCCGAGGGGGCAATATGTACGTACCCAAAATTGTAAGGTATTGTACTACCGAAACAACGTAACAGTGCCCCAATGATGATACAAGTCTCCTCACAAGGTGTTCGGGATCCGAAAAGATCTCCAAGTGTGCGTTAACATCCCACATGCCCCGCTTAGCCCCCACGTGCTTTGTTTTTCCCTTTTCCCCTCTTTTCTTGGCCTTTTGCTCTTCAGTGATGAAACCGCCGCCCGAACAGGGCGGTGGTCCTATAACCGCCACCCTGCTCAGGGTGGCGGTCCTTTACGCATTTTCCAGAAAGCTCTTTTAACACGACTCACGTAATTTCAATGTTTTACCAGCTTTCTTTCACCGCCATAAGCTTGCATTTATGATTCTGGTTCCCTGGACTAATGTTTTGCCATTGTTTATAGTTTAAGAGTTCTATTTGGTTTTTACCTTGGGTAAATGCAAATGCTATAAATAGTTGGCTTGTGCTCAAGAAAATGGTCACTCAAATTTGCCTCCGATTTCTCTTTGCAATAGATTTAGTTTTCATTTTCCTTAGAATTATTAGTTTCTTTCATTACATGCTTAGTTAGTGTTTTTTTTTCTAGTAGTAAGCCACATATCCATCTTGTGCAAGTGTTGTTGAAATTTTATCCAATCCATTGGAGTAGAATAGTCTGTTTATCAATAGGAAGCCATTAAAGTTGTAGGTTTTGTTCTTCAAACAGGATAGTTTCAGGTTCTAGACGTTTCATGTTGCATGACTCGCAATAAATCCCGCTAGGAATTGCATAAGCCAAGCTCTGTACTCTTGCGCTATCCCTCTCCTACTCGCATTGTATTGAGTCTGTATCTTGAGCTGCCTTTGTCCCAATATCTACTTCTGTTGATGCTAGCATTACACGCTTTTATGGATCCACGTGAACACGAAGGAATGAGGAGATCACACTGAGGGGACAAGATCACACACACCATCGGATTCGCCACTGTTTTGTGGAATCCAGGTTCTAGCTTTCAAAGTTCTAAATTAGAATCATATCAAATAGAGTAGTTAATTGCTTTATTTCAGTTAATTTTACTTTCGATATTGCAGGGGAAGTTGTGGGGATTGATAGTTTCTGAGAAACTATGATTCATTCCTCACTTCTGAGGTAGGATCAACAGTCTTGCAAATAGATTAGATCAGTTATTTCATTGTTTAGAGTAGATCTTCAAATTGCACAGAGAAAAATAGCTATACTCGGCTATCTTGTTTATTTTAAATTGTTATTGTAACTGTCAATTCTAGATACGTTAAATAGTTACTCTTTTAGATTCATTCGAATAGTTCATCAAAAAATACAAAAATAGAGAAATCATATATGCTATAGATATATTTCACGTAGTTAAATTCACTTTATTGTAGTTTGTTTACATTATTTCTTTTGTATGACAATCACGGGACCTAGGGAGCCCAGAGAATACGTATTCAAGCCAATCGTGCCTCAACCCAATCTCATCACAACAATAGTTGACATAGACCAGAATCTTAGAATCCAAGTCTTCCAAACAACAATAGACTTACAACAGATCAGCTCTCAGTTGAGGGGATTAAACATAGAAGACAATCAAGCACATACGTTTTGGTCAAATCAGCCAAATTACAAATTACCCTAGAAAAATATCCACATGACTGTAGAAGGGCTTGAAAGAGAGCAAACGTTCGGTTGTGATCCTTTGGTCCCACAGACAGGGCGTAGGAGACATTCTCACGTACATAGACACCGGCCTACACACACTAGTATTCGATCTACTCCACTTCCACCTATCCGCAGAGAATCGCCCATAGAATCAACTATATTTACCATCTGCCCTATGAACTTATCTAGGGATATACATGAAACTATCCCGTGATATTTTCCACGTATTCCACAACCTATGATCGAATCATGCTAGAGCTCGATATTGATTGGAGCCTTCGAGTAGTCATCCTTGCGATCGATCTATCACACCGTTTAGGTTAGGAGGGCCTTCTTTGCTTTAGATTCACAATTTCCACTAGTGCGCGTCGAAGACATTATATTTCCTAACTAGTTTGTTTGTATCCCATACATATTTCATCCCCACCAAATGTCTCGGCACGACCTCGGGAGGTCATGTGTGAGGAAGATTTACTTGTAGATTCCCTTTCGCTTGTCACTTTTCCGTCGTACGCTGATTGCAATGGGACAATAGAGTTGAAGTGGAAGTGGTTGGTAGAGGTTGGGTGGAAGGTATGGGTTGAATTCCTAAAGGCAAAGTTGGGGTTATAGTAATTGGTTAAGGTATAGGTGGTAAGAAGTGTATGGGTGAGGGCGAGGGTATTTTTTCTATAGGTAAATGAGGTGTAATGAAGGATCGGAATGACGAGGTAGGTTGCTTAGCTTTTCATTGGCTTTGGTAAGGAGCCATCTTGGCCAAGGTTGATGGGTGAGATCCTAGGGTGGATGGAAGGGGCAAAGGTGAAAAAGGTGTGGTAGGTGAAACGGTGTATGAGGCCCTAGAGGGTTAGGTCTTCTTTCTGGTAGACGTAAAATTTTGGTGTGGGTTTGGGAAGACGTGGCTAACTCCAACTTGACAAGTGGATGGGTAAGGCTTGACATCAGCATGACACCCAAGGTAGTGATGGGTCTAGAGATGGGTGAAGATATAGGTTTGGGTAGGTTTTTAGACATTGGAAAGGTTTTAGTCATGGGTAAAGGTTCGGATGTAGGTAGAGGTGATGAAGAAGAAGTTGTTTCAACATGCATGGTCAGGTTTGATCTAGTTACTGGAAATACCTTTGGATAGATCATGGAAGTATCTTCAGGAAACATTTACATTTGAGTCAAAAAGGGGAGCCGAAGACATCCCTAGAGCATGGAATTATCAACGTAATCCAAGTGATCGACCAGCCATGAAAACGAGACTGTTGTAAGAGGAGATGCATTTGGTTTGGTGGAAATCCCTATAAAATATGTCTGTGAGATAGGGAATTTATTAGCCTCGAATGTTTGGGTAAAAGAGTCAAGGTCATGTCAACAGGATACTAGAAATTTGAGGGATAATTGTCCCCAACAAGTAGTGGCGTGTGTCTCAAGAATATCCCATTGGTGGGAGAGATGGTAGGTTGGGTGAGATAGATTTCTTTTTGGCGAGAGGAGAAAGTGATGACAATTCTCCCGTGAGTGGAAGAGTTAATATTATTGACCATTTGGTAGGTTGTGAGATAAACGGTAAAATGGCATCGCAGTAAATCATGGATTCCCCTATGAGTGAAGGAGGAGATGAAGGGGACTCCTCTCGAGGGTGAAGGAGTGGAAGACGTATGCTCCTCTATGGGTAAAGGATTTCATGCCAAAATTTCCTTGATAGATGAAATAGGTGTAATTTGAGGAACGGTTGGTATGATATCGAAAAACAACATGGACTTCATAGACATTGTTGTCGTTGGTTAAAGGTTCACTATTTTTATTAGATGATGGTGTATGATTAGGGAATGGCTTCTTACATATGTGCAAATTTTGATTTTTTGACACGTTCAGGTTGTCCACGATGAGGTCTCCATTATCTATCATTTCCTGGACAATTTTATTAAAAGTTATGCAATTACTATCATTATGGCCTTTGACGCGATGATAATTATAATAGTCATGTTCCTTATACCATGTAGACATAGGGAAAGTAGGATTGAATCTAGTATCACGTTTTATGGGAGGAAGTGCAATGTATCCAACTATAATAAGATTTTACAAGACTGAATAATAGGGCTCTCTAATTGAAGTGTAGTTTTGGTGTTCCCACCGAACCGAAAAGTCTGAATAGGGGAAAGATTGGAGGAAGGTTTTGATTGATTAGAGGGATGAGATGGACCAGCTTTGAGAACTACCACATTGGCATATCCTTTGGATTTTGAATAATTATTTTGGGGTTTTGAAGATGAAGAAGAATCATTTAATTTGAACGGTGCATTCTTATTTCGTAATTGAATTTTCTTTTCTTTAATGGCATGAATTTATAGCTTAGTGCCATGGTAAATTCTTCATCAAAGGTATGGAAGTTTTGTACCTATAGATTTGGTGAGATGTGTCTAGCACAAGCTCTAGTGAACAACTCAATAAGTTCAGCTTGAGGTAACTAGAACATTAATTGGTTGATAAGACTTTGCCACAAGAAGAAATGAAATATGTGATAGATTCATCTTCATACTATCGTGTTGAATATAGGTTAGTCATGGTAACGTTTTTTACTACATTAATCAAGAAGTGGTCCAGGAATGCTTGAGCCACTTTGTTAAAGGAGTAGATGGAATGTCTAGGTAAACTGTTGTACCAATCTAAGGTGGGTCATGTTAGGGATATGGGGAATATTTGTAGGAGCAAAGCATTGTCATGGGGAATTATGTAACATCCATGTTTAAATGACTCGCAAGTGTTGTTGTGGGTCCTCTTTCCTATTAAAACAATTGAATTTACACATTTCCCAATGCACTGGGTATGGGTGAATAGGAATATATGGATGAATAGGATCATTATAGATTTTGCCATAGGTTAAGGATTTGCGAGAGCCGAAATGGATGCTTCTAGTGTTTGCATTTTTCCATCATCATCCGAATGAGGTCATTGGTGGATTGTGAGGAATGGGCACGTCCCCGCAAAGAAAGGGAAGTTGATGATGGTTGTATGATGTGGATGGCATCCCAGTACATGGGGGTACTGAATACAAAAACTATGAAGAGGGGATAGATACAAGTGGAATATACCTTGAATAAGTGATAGATGAGATTGGGGTTTCGGTGATGCGTGTAAATAGGTGGGGTGGTCGTAATGACTCTCGTAGTAATTGGTGGTAGAGACTGTGGGATTAAAAGGAAGAGGTTTTTGAATGAGATGTGGGTTTCTGACACTAGAGGTGGTTATGATGCAATTGGTATATACGAGGAAAAGGGGGCAGATGGGACCATGTTCAAGGCAGTTGGTGAAGGATCAGTTGACACCACGGTTTAATAGATGTTGTTGGAGGAGTAGTTGTGGTAGAGGTGGGACCTAATTTAGAGACCACATGGGGTAATGTGGATGAGCGTAGCATCGAGATAGTGGTAGCTGACGTGGAAGTGGGGGCAAGGGTAGGAGGAATATATATAGGCATGTCGTATACTAGCTTTCCTAAGGAGTCTTTGGTAGATGATTGAGCAAGGTAGTATTGTAAGGCCACGGGATTATGATCAAGGAGTATTGCGAACTCCTCATCGTCGGTAGAAATAGTGATAGGCTGAGTTGGATCCATAGGCAACAGGATGGAGGGCGGTGATGGGCTAGGTGGGAGTGGCTGAAGACTAGTGTGAAATATAAGGGCGTTAGCTTGGTTGTGAGTCAACACCATGTGAATTAGCGTGTATTAGGTTAACTGTATTATGTAGATGACACAAAAAGTAGCAAAAATGGGAAAGAATAGATACTGGTAGGTGGACTTGGTCAATGTTTCAATTAAGAATCAAAACAAGAAAACCGACGCTGGTTGACCTGACCGATGATGGTTTAAGGGGACCAATGATGGTTATAGTAACCGATACCGCATTCGCAGAAAAACACCGCTTTGAGAAAATGAAGCACAACTAATGAAAGATGAAATGGGGAAACCGAATCGATAGTGAAATCGAATGTAGTGAATATGATGATGTCTAGATGAATTCAAATAGGAAAGAGAAGGTGTTGAAAGTTTTTTTGGGAAAAATAACCAAAAGAGCTAGTAACCAACACTGGTTAGGTAAACTAATGACGGTCGGAGGGGAACCAATGATGGTCGCTGAATAACACCGTTTACTATGAAATATGAATAAGTGAAGAAAAATGTATTTTGTGAATTAAACCAGATGAAGAAATAACGAGAAGACCCAAGGATGACAATATGAGGCCCCGACACACTCGTAAATCACAAAATACTCCAACTATGATGGTGGAGTGTGAAAGGAAGAAGAAAATGAAGAAACATAATCCTCACAACTCAAAACATAATTCAGGCACAATGCTAAGAAAAACACATAATCCTACGAGTGAATTTTATGTTATTTTAGCTTATGCTATTTGAAATTGACTTAGTGAATTTGGAATAGATTTTTGTGGTTGGGAAGGTTTCTATGAAGATTCAATCTAAAGGGGAGGTTTTAGGTTAGATCTTAGCGAGGGCGGTTCTTTCTATGAGGTATGGCTAGACAAAGAAACTAGTGGGCACCCACTATCAATGCTCGATAATGTGATCATTGACATCTTCTTCTAGGTAAAGTGTTTCTTAAGAAGATGTGTAAATTCATATTTTTGTAGTGTGGCAAAGAGAGAGAAGAGAGAAATTGCTTTCTACTTTTCAATTATGTCAACCATCACTAGGCATGACTTCCAACGTATAGGTTGCCTTCGAGTTTTAAATGTGAGCTAATACTAGTGCAAAGCATACAAAGATGAAATGCAACAAATTTTAGAGCCTAAAACAACAGCTTACATTCGATGTATCAAGTGATGAATAGGAGAGAGGATGATTTTCACTAATGCAAAAAGAAAGAAGAACAATTCTTTTTAAATGCACTAAAAGAAATGTTTCATTTAGAGAAATTAGAAAGAAGGGAAGATTACCAGATGAGAAGATTTAGTGAATAACAATTTAGAAAGGAAACACATAAGATGCAACCTATATGAATATAAAGACACCCACAAATGAGGGTCCCATCGGGCTTGCCAAAAAAATTTGCCGACAAGTTACGTATGTATGAGCAAAATAGATAAGGTAAGGGTGAGGAGGAATACCTGTGAATGAAGGTGGAAGGTAGAGTCTATGTGTTCTTATTTTCCAATCCAATTTTGATTGTGAGAACTTCCTTTTGCTAAGAGGAACTACCTAAAATGTAAAACAAGACCACAAGAGGAGTATTAAACAATATATGTCAGTGGACTGCCTAGTGTATGCTAGATTTGGGAAGTGTGATACTTCCTAGATGGCTTTCAATCCATTGTTTAATACAATTTAATGCAAGAAATAACATAAGAAAACAAAATCCTACTGTAGTTGATATGATTTAGGTATCTCAATCAAATACAATAAGAAAATATAATCTAACAGTAAGGTTATGATCAGATCTGGAGGTTAGACAAGTAGCCAATGTGACTGGAACAGGTTAGGATCAAGTTTTGGATGGTTTGGGCTATTTGGGTGAATATTATTAGGTTGGTGTTACATGAAGAATTAACAGATACAAAGACCGACATCGGTCTTATATGACCGATGTCAGTTGAGAGGAAACCGATGATGGTTTAGGTTAACCGGCATCGGTAGGGTCGAACTGATATAAACTTAATGAACTTGGTTTTGGAGATTCTCTATGATTTCAAAGAGAATGGGAGAATGAGGGTTAGGTTTCCAAATAAGCTGAGAATGCTCAGAGACGTCTAGAGTTAGGTATGGGGAGATGGGAGGTTGTAGGTAGTTGGGTGAATGGGTTGATAGGAAGGTGGGAAATAATGGGATACAAAGGAGGTTAGATGAAGGTGATGGTTGATCTATGAATCTAGTGGTCGAGTGTCATGGAAGTTCTTCCTGCAACATTACCGTGAATGCTCAACCTTCATATCGGTCTTGGTGCTAGTTCGTAATGTCTGCATATGTGTGAGAGGGCTCTGGTTCATTCTTGCATGCAAATATCTCTCTCTCAAAATCAAATGATTCTTCCCAATCTCTCGGGACAAGGTTACCTAATGGATATATGGTAACCGAAGATGGTTTAGGTTAACCGACATCATTTCAGTTAACCAAAGATCGATTAAGGCAGAAATCCTAGGTTTCCAAAACAAGATCTTGGCTATCATTTTACCAGTTACGCCATTGGTTCAAGTCTAAAATTGTATTTTCTATGTAAGTGGGCATGTTGTTATAGAAAGAATAGGTATGTAATGCTATGGTTAGACCAAGTCTCGATTAATTATGATAAGTAGATAATGAATCCTAGTTAGAAGGAAACATGCTAAGAATAGGTTCATGATGAGATGTCTAGGTGATGCGGTGGGGTGAGGTGAATAGGGGAGGTGGAAATAATTTTAATTAAGGTAATTAAATAATGAATATTGTGAGAATGGGCATTAATTTAATTTTAGGTAATTAAATTAATATATATGTAGGGTAAAGGGGGAGTGTGACCCAAATTTGGTTTCTACAACCACATCTCGATGAAATTTTTCATTTCTTGCTCACACACATTATTACTTACTTTTGGGTTCCCTCTGTTTTTGTTACCGATAATGGGTCATCCTTTAAGAATCATACTTTTATGAGATTTTCTACTAAGTTTCACATCAAACACACTTTTTCCATACCTTATTATCCACAAGGAAATGGCCAATATGAAGCTACAAAAAAACCATTGATAAATATGGTACTTACTAGCACAATCATATTGTTTACACCCTTTGGTCCTACCACACTAGTTTTCATACACCTACCAATGGTTTACATAACTGAGGTTGTCTTACCATTGGAATTATAAATCCCTTAGCTACATGTTTCTTTAAAATATATCATTAAAAACAATGACTATCATGAAAATTTATTACATGAGTTAGAATTACTCAATTCTAAGTGAGTTTGAACCCTAGTTCATCTTAAGCATATATCAATACTGCATCAAATATGCATATATAAATAAATTCCATGCCCGTGAATTCCAAATTGGTGATTTAGTTATAAAATAAAATCAAAAGAACACTAACATTGAGAGTTCTTTGAAAGGAAACTTAAAACAAAATGTGTTAGGCCCTTACATGGTTACTAAATGAATGGGCATTGATGTATATCATTTAGTAATGATTAATGTTCAACCCATCAAGAAACGTGTTAATATAATGCACTTGTATAAGTATTACAATTGATCTCCCCCTCTTGTACATAGCTACAAACTAGAAAATTCCAAAAAAATTATATAATCACAAAAAGGAAAAACATTCACATATTTTAAAAATCACAAAAATTGGGACTTGTTTTTCTAGCATACATTTTTTGCACTTTATATTATACATATTCTTTATCATTTTCATTTGATAGATAACATTTTTCTCCTTTACACATATGTGTCACAATGTATATTGATTTTTATGTACAAAATAAAGATTGATACATGATTATGGAATCTATAAAGGTTCATTACATACTTTTTTTGGGGCATCCCTCCACATAAACCAAGTGCTATTTGATTAACTAAAATGTAAGGTATATGGAATAGTTAATCTAAGCTATGAACAATTGTAATAAAGTAAATAGATGTTGTAAATAAATATAAAGATGACCCAAACAACTATGCAAAAGGAAATTCTAACCCTAATATGCAAGAGAGAAGAGGAAAGAACTCATTTGATCAGAGGAGCTTGTTGGACTATGTCGTAGAGGTGACTCGGTGGAACAAAAAGAAGGAATGACTATGCAGAAGCCCCAAAAATGATGGATCTGGAATATCTAACTATAATGGAGTGCTTTGAGAGGGATAGGGGCACCTACGGATGCTCTGGTTTGTAGAATAGGCACCCATATCTCGTGTAAAATATCTGGAACTAGTTTTCATAGGTTCGACGAGATAGTCTAAAACCCTCATTTTTGTCACACATCGTATTCATTGTCCTACACTAGGTGTCGCTAATAATCCAAGATGTATAGAAGACTTGAAAATACCAAAGAAGAGTATCAAAACCCTACAAAAAAGAATGCAAATGAATGGGTTAGACTAACCTTAGCTAGCACAACATTGGGCTTACTAACTGATAATTGCACTACATTCTAGATCCAAATGTAGTTCTAGTGAGTGTGTGCATAATGTAGGTACCTAGGTGATCTTGTGCCAATTGCACTTTATAAAGTAGCGAGAAATAAATAAATGTAGTAAAATGTAATAGAATGTGTGCGTGGAATAGAATAGAATCCTACTCCCATGTTGTGTGTGATGCGAGATGTCCTAGCATTTTAATTTTTAATGGAGATATGTGGATGAAAGTGATCTCTAATACAATAGATGGATAATAGTAATGACTAGTGCATGGTCCCGCATTATGGTCTTATAATTTTATATTTATAGTGTTCTCTTGATCTAATTTAGTAATTAACCCAAATGGATTACCACCGAATAGATAAAGACTTCAAATGGCTATAAAGAGCCTAAAAAGTGGTGGAAAAGTGTTAAAAGGATCGAGGCACCCATGGTGGGACTAGGGCGCCCATGGATTCCCCATTACTAGCCCGGGTGCCCAAGTTGAGGCTAAAATAATGCCAAGTGACAAAAGATGATTTGGCATGTAGGTGTAAAAACCAGAATGACAAAATAAAATAATAAATATGGCCAAAATATAGGGGTTAATTAGTACTTTCTTCACTCAATAACCTTCTAAATAGTACTATGAAACCAGATTAAAAAGTAACTAAAGTGTGTGATTTTGTAACTACGGTATTATTTCATTACAATGCCTTTTCACTTCCTCATTATGTTACATACATAGTGTACATACTATCTTTTGAACTAACAGGGATAACACATGTGTCTTGTGCATTTTCAGCAGCTTTTGGTTTCATATGCTTTTCCATATTTCATTTTCTATGACATTTATCACACTATGATACTCTTATTTTCATGCATCTTTACTAGTTGTGTGTGTAGTTCATTGTTTGCTACTCTGATTTCAACCTAAGGGCCTTATTTATCTTCTTAAAATGTGGTTGTCCCATGTTTTTGACATCATGCCTTTATTGTGTGATATTGCATCTCTTGTTTATAGGCCCAAGGTCCTTAACTATCTTGTGACACCATGAGTGTCACATTTTGCAATTGTTAAGTCTTTTCCGTGAAATTTTTTTCATTGATATCCTTTTAACTTACATGTGCATTACTATTACTTATTATTAGCCTTATTTTTTGTTATTACTCCTCTTAGTTATGTGTCATGGTCTCCACCATATCCAACTTATTTATAGGTACAAGTTCTTCTTGGTGGCCACCACATCATCCCTTCACGTGTTTTATAAAAAGAATGGATAAATTACGATTTGTGTGAATTTCGGGGATTTGAACAAAGATTCCTTAAAATATCATTATCATCTACCTTCTATGGAACAAATTTTGCAAATGGTAGTAGGAGTTGAAATATTTTCTATGTTGGATGGATACTCATGTTTCAATCAAATCAAATTTATAAAAGAGTGTCAATTTAAAATTACATTTACAACCAAGTGGGAAATATATGCATATGATAAAATTCCCTTTGGTTTGTCAAATTTAGGTGCCACATTACAAAGAGCAATGGAAATCACTTTTAAAGGGTATATTAATGATTTCATCCTCATCTACTTAGATGATATCTTTATTTTTTTAAATGATAAGATTTGGACTATATCGGACATCTTAAGAAAAGAATTTAGAGGTGTAGGGATTTTGGGTTATTTCTTAACCCCAAGAATATAATTTTGCAATTACTATGGGAAAGCTCTTGGGAATATTGTTTCAAAAATGGTATTGTCATTGATTCGAAAAGAGTATTATCCATCTTGTCTATTTCCTCCAACTCATAAGAAGGTTGTGTAATCATTCCTTAGAAATATTAACTTCGATAGGAAGTTCATTCCTAATTTTTAGGACTTCTTAAGCCTATCACTTTATTACTCAAGAACGATTCAATTTTTAAATGGAAAAATGAGGGAAAGTAAAGATTTTCCAAAATCAAGAAATCAATTTCTCAATAACCCACACTTATTAACCCTGACTACTCAAAGGATTTTATTATATATTCATATGGAGCTAATACTAACATTGTTGTTATTTTAATGCAACAAAATAGTTAAGGTTTAGAGTAGTTAGTGGCTTTATTTCTTCAAACACTCGAAGGATTATGAATTAAAATATAGTCACATAGAGAAACATGTATTTTTCCATCATGAGAGCTCTAAAAGTTTAATATTATGATTTCCACTAACCACATTAATGTTATAGTCTCACACTCCAGTGTGAGAGACTTCAATATGGGTCCATAAATCAATGAGAAAAGACCTCGATGGGTGACCAAGATTATGGAGTTTGACGTGATCATTAAATCCAAAAACTAATTGAGAGGTAGAGTAACTTTCGATCAACTAGCTTTGGATGCTCATGATAATAAAGAAACATCCTCTTCATGGATGAAGATTCATAAAGTTTTAAAATCTGAAAGATGGAGTAGATCCATGTAATGGCCATAGTTGGATTGATGAAATGGCTACATTCCTATCCACTTGCATATATCCTCCTGGCCTAAGTGAAATAAAAAATAAGGCATCTCGGGTTGAAATCAATTCCCTATACAATGATTGCGGGAATATTTTCAAGAATAATATTGATTAGGTGTTATTGAGGTGCATTGAGGCTAATCAAGTGCACAAAGTATTTAAGGAATTCCACAATGGTTTTTCTAGTGGACACTTCTCTACCATGGCCACAACTATGAAAAATTTAAAGGAAGGATACTTATATCCCATGCTATTTGCATATGCTCATCAATGGGTCAGAAAATGCAAAGAATGTATTTTCTTCACTAGTAGAAAGAGGATGGTATCCCTCCCGCTTAATCATATTCAAAAAAATAAACCATTTTCTCAATGGGGTTTTGATTTCATTGGAATGATAAATCCTCCATCAAGTGTTGGTCATAAATGGGTCTTGATAACATCTTATTACTTTACCAAATTTTTCAAAAGTTTTGCCACTCAAGGAAGCTACTGAAGTGGCTATCCTTGATTTTCTTGACGATTTATGAAAAGGTTTGGGATTCATCAAACCATTATTTTTATAATGAAAAATCCTTTCTAGGCTCTCAATTTTTTGATTGGGCTCTTGGATTTGGGATATTCTTGAAGATCTCTTCCAATTACCACCCTCAGGGTAATGGTTTGGTGGATTATACTATTAATAACTTGATCAAAATCATGAGATTAACAATGAAAATCAACTAGATGAAATGGCATACAAATGTAATAAATTCTCTTTTAGGCTGATAGAATTACATCAAAGAAAAAAATTGGTATTTGTCCTTTCAAACTTGTTTATGGTAGAGATGTTAGGCTTCCTTTGTCTTTGGATTTTACTTCATTAGAGCTAGCTCATCAATTTGAATTCAAGGGTGTAGATCAAAGAGAAATCAAAATAGTAGAGCTAGTTGAGTTTGAATAATTGAGGCATTCTACCATGGTCAGATTTGAAGAACATATTGGGAAACCAAACAATGGTTTGACAAGAAGGAAAAGGATCATACCTTTAAATTGGGATACCTTGTTTTGAAGTGGGACACATATAGAGCCAAACCAAGAAGACACTCCAAATTTTATGTGTTATGGACTTGGCCATACATCATCTTAGCTTACAAGGAAGCCATTGCATTTGAGCTATAAAATAGGAATAGGGAAGTACGTTCGATACCAATTATTAGGATCTATCTTAAACCCTCTCATTAAGAAGAGTATGATTCAAATTTTATATATTAGTTTGTTATTTACTTCCTCCAAGAATTGTTTCAACACATTGTCTTATTGGTAGTATAGATTATTTTCCCTAAGTGCTTTGCATAGTGTTCTTATGGTTCCCGGATGGATTTTTAGTTGCGCTTTTATTTGAGGAGGACTCCAATAAAGATATGATTAGTAAAGTTGGGAAATGAAAATGATGAGTTACAAGAAGCAATAAAAACAAAGTTCAGCCCAATTTGTAATCAATTAGATGATGAGGGAAGCAATTCCAACAACTTCATTCATGGTTTTGTCAAGAAATATGGTGGAAAATAAGCTTCAAGACAGCTTTTCCACTCTCATTAAATTCCATTTGAGAGTAATTTTCATGGTGGAAATCAGATATGTGGGGAAATTTTAAAATTTCATTCACTAAGCCCCAAAAGATCAGTTGCAAATCAAGTTCTCCATGGTCCTTCCTTCACAAAAAAAAATATTTTTGGGGATAGTTTATATATTTTACTCATAACTCCAAAAATATCAACTTCAAGAGCATTCCAAGGTAGTTCTAGATCAATTTTAATTCCATGCAATACTTCATGTTAATCCAAGGGTAAGAACTTCAAGTTTTTTTATCAATTTTTGTTAAATTTTTCAATCTTGACTCCATGCCCAATGGATGCTCAAAAGGACACCGATAGTTATATCTATTAAGTAGATAACCCCATTGAGTTGCCAAAATGTTGTCCAAAATAACCCCCAGGTTATTTTGATAATTTCTAAAATTCAATTATGGACTTAGATAAGTTTAACAAAAAATACATGGAACATTTCTTCTCGGTATTCTCAGTAGACTTGAGGATTTTAGTGTTCTACGGGTTCTCCTAACCCACGAGAATAAAGGGAGCATCAAACAAGGACTTGGAATTATTTTGAGAGTTTTAATATTTCATGGCCAAAATAAAAATATGGGTCTTCTTCACTCAATGTCACAATGCATTATGAAAAAGGTATGAGGATTTGTGGGGTAAGTGGTGAAAAATTATCAATTGTTAAGTTTTCAAGGCCATTGAACACTATCTCTAACTTAGGTGGAGTTGCAATTGAAGAATACCTTTATGGCATATAAAGTTTGTGTTATATAGACTTGGCATAACGGTGTTCCAAAAAAATTATCATTGTTAGAAAAGGTATTTACCTTAGCTCATGTTCACCTAGGTACTTTATTTACCTTTATTGTATTTATCCTCACCCACTTATGTGTGTGGATATTTCTTTTATCTTATTTAGATATTAGGAGATATTATCTAGTTATTAGGTATAGTTCTTTCCTTGATCTATGGTATTGACTAGTTCTCTCCTAGATCTATGGTATTGACTAGATCCTTGATGTCTAGTTCTCTCATAAATCTATGGACTTGACTAGTTCTTTGATGACTAGTTATTTCCATGATTTATGGCTTGATCTACGACCTTGATTGGTTCTTAGATTTTTATTCCTTGCCTATATAAGCAAGGCCCATTCTCATTGTATTTCATTGAGTTCCATAATAATATATGATATTACTACTCATTTGTTTGCAAAGGTTTTATGTAAAGTTATTCTGGCGAATTGATTTCATCTTATTAATCGTGGTGTTTGATTAGCATCTGTGTTCTTGGCTTGGTACAATCTGGTTATTGTTCCTTTCACCTATTTTTGTGAAACAAAGTATGAGCTAAAGCCATGGAGCAAGGGAGTTGAATAAAAGGGATTTGGAAGAATTTTATGAAAAAATAGTGTTCCACAAAGAGAGGATAAAGGTTTGATTCCATTCAAGAAAGGTTATAGAGGACTTAGAACAATCTATCGGTGTAACCGAGAAAGGAGAAGAAATTTTGAAAGTTTCTAAAGAAAGAATTTACATAACACTATCCTAGTGTTTCGTGGACTTCTAAAATTAAGTGTCCCAAGACATTGGTTAATTAAAATTGTGCTTTGCGAGAAAAAATCAATACTTGGGTTTCATTTAGAAAGAGCCATGATCCATAGGGAATATTTCACAAGGAGCCGTGGGGTAAAGGTAAGGAAGTCATGTGTGGTCAAAGGATAGAAGTCATGGAACACTATCTCATTATTACACGAAATTCTTAGAGTTAATTGTTCTGCAGCATACAAGGAGATGAATTAGGTTCAATTGGGTAAAAACTAGGTGAATCATACTTTCATTGAGCAAAGGTAATAGTTCTATTGTTCCCTATGTTCTCTACACTCCCACCCAAGATCCAATCAACTAACAAAGGGTAAATCAAGTATTTTATGCACTGAGGAATGGTTCTAATGTTATTGAATTTCTCCATGGGGCCAACATAGTGGATAAGTCGGGGCAAGTTGTGGGTAAATCAATTTTTAGGAACTAATAGAATTCAAGGGATGTTCCAATGTTCCTCACATTTGTCAATTAAGCAATAGGGTCGGGCAAGTGCTTAAGGAGAGGCTTGTTAGCACACATAGAATGTTCTTATGTTCTAGAAATTCTACAAACACCAAATCCATCTTCAAAATTCATTCAAAGTGGCATTATCATCCCCCACAAGAACAACTTGAACTGTTCCCTCATTCGCTCATTCCTCCACCCATCTAATCATCCAACCAAAGAAAAAAATTGATTAAATCGGTCTAACACGACCCAGGAGGAATACTTCCCGCCCACCTTACAATATATTTCTCTCTAAGCCTCCAAATTTAAGGTCTTGTCATGCACTTTAGTTTAGCATCAAGAAACATAGAAATTGATGGATTTTAGGGGGTAAATAAGGAAAAAAACATGTTCATAAGGGAATAGCACTTCCAAGCATGCCACTATCAAATTTAATGAGAAATGGTGTGCATAGCTTATCTTGTAAGAAAGTGACGCGAGAAATGTCTTTAACAGGGTTCTCATGCTTGTTTTCAGAAATTTAATGTATTTCATTAGTCGTTAGAGCTTGAAATCTAAATCTCGTCATCTTTTCTCTCTCACACACATTCCCCATAAATGTAAGTTCATGTGCAAAATGGGGGTGTTCTCTACATGATTTAGAGCTCTCCTTTGAAGTGGTTCCTTTCCCACACTTACAAACCTCTACAACTATATTTTTCTAGTTTTTACGAACTCAGAGCTTTGTAAATTCTATGAATACTCTTTGAAATGATTTACAATTATGGTTATTCCTTTAAATACTTTTGTTTGATGTGAATCCTTTCCCTCTTGCTTTCCTTTAAATTTTATTCTATTTTCTCCTTCAAAGCTTTGTGTACCTATTGAATTCCTGCATGTTTGGTTGCACTTTTGTCTCTACAAGTCATAGAATCTCCACATTTCAGTTTGGTGTATCACCTCCCTTTTATTTTTTTAGTTTTCTCCTCCTTCTAACTTTTTCTCCTTGGAATTCTTAGCTTAGGTTAGATAGTTTAGAGTAGGAGATGGCATAGGTTTAGTTGCATTGAATTGGAGTGAAGGGAACCATCCCCTTTCATCTGGACAAAATTCATGGGTTACCCACAAACTCGTGTTCTAGCAATGTTACACTGAAATAGTTGAATCCAGTTTTAGCAGGTGTATATTTCAACTCCAATAGTTACACATCTATTATTTTGATACATGCTCTCAAAATATTTATCATACATGCCTCAAAAGAGGGTAATTCATCTAGGTATATTCTAAACCTATAGAAGATATAAACAAGTTTTTGGACTTAGACACCAACACAAAGTAGGAAAAATTCTTAGAAACAACACTAGACACAAAACCTCAAAGAAGAAAGCACAAGCTTAAAACCATATAGTAGGGTCAGGACCATATATATGTTCTTGACCCATTCCTACATTTTCACCCCGGGGAAATTGAAACAATTTTCTCAATATGTTCAAGTTTTCACCTACAGGTACAAGTTTTTGACACAATTTTAGACTCAGTTTAGATCAATTTCAGGGGGCATGAAAGGTTTCATTCCTTCTTCTCCATAGAACTCCATTTTAGTTCCATTTTTAGGCATATTGGGGGCATGTAACACCTTTCTTAACCCACATTTCAAAAAAAAAAAATTCTACTCAATTATATGACACATGGGGAGAGTATGGGGAAATTTATTCTCTTTTGTACTATGTGTCCTAATTTACAAAATTAGGCCTAGATCCATCTACGGTGGTATGGTCTGAGGGGTTACGGAAGGTAGAAAATAAAAAAGTTCTTTTTAGGAATTCCTTCCTCTCATCTTACCCCTAAGGTGGAAAATATCAATTTTTTTAATGATTTTAATACTTGGTCTTCTTCCTTCATGGAGTACTTTGTCTCCTCGGTATTCCTATTTCTCTTAGGTATTCATGTGTTAGGTTCTATACACCCAATACTTCAGCAGCTCCTCGACACAATGGGGTAATTATCACCATCAATCATTTGACAAAGTTCGGCAATAGAAATATCCAAGAACAAGTAAATAACAAGAAACATTTCCATCCGCAAAACAAACAGGTGTATTCCTTCCACATTTTGTATCTCTTTATTTAACTATTTATAGTTTCAAATTTCATTACATTGCATCTTTACATTTGATTTAAATTTCAATTCTTTATCATGGACATTAACTACACTCTATGTTGCAGGTTTCATCATGGAGTGTGCCAACACTAATAGAGTGGGATCTTACAAAATAAACATTAAGATACAACAAAGTGTGTCTACACACTTAGGCATATTTTCCTTTAAACATGTAGTTACATTTCATACTTAAAGGGGGTAATGTAGGCACTAAAATTAGGTAATTCTACTCTTTAACATTACGCTCTTGCTCAAACAAGTGAACTTTACCAATTCTAATATGTTATATCCTTAAGTCTCTTTTCTAGCTTGATTGATCTTACACACTCAATTGTTGACATTTTAAGGAAGTGGTTGTATGAAACATAGTAAGATACATTATTTTTCAGCTTTCAATCATCACATTTTAGGTTTATACTCTTGGGTAAAAATGTACAGTATGGGCGGGAACTATTGTATGATCTTGACCCTCTTGTATGGTCTTGACCCAGCTCACTTTGGTCCCTAACTTCCTGTTGGACATTATTATTTGGGTTGATTACTTCCCCTTAGTCATTCTTTACAACTTAAATCACCTTCAAAAGTATATATATAAGCAATTTAAACTCACATTATTTAGTATGTAGCACAACCTAGCACTATTATGGTCTACTATTGCAAAATCTAGCACAAAATACACCCAAAGAGCCCTACATTCTAAAAATACCTCTTCACATTCATTAGGATATATATATATATATATATATATATATATATATATATATATATATATATATATATATATATGTATGTATGTATGTATGTATGTATGTATGTATGTATGTACATACATACATACATACATACATACATACATATATATATATATATATATATATATATATATATATATGTGTGTGTGTATGTATATATATACATATGTATATGTATATATATACATATATATATATGTATATATATATATATATATATCTATATATATATATATATATATATATATATATCTATATATATATATATATATATATATATATATATATATATATATATATATATATGTATATATATAGATATATATATATATATATATATATATATATATATATATATATATATATATATATCTATATATATATATATATGTATATGTATATATATAGTATATATATATATATATATATATCTATGTATGTATGTATGTATGTATGTATGTATGTATGTATGTATTAATATTCCCACTAGGTCTAGGGAACTGATTCCCACATTTGTAAGCACTTAAAGTCACCCACTCAAGTATATTACACAAGAGAGAAACTCAAGTCAAGCATTATCAAAGAAAGGATGTCAAATCTGATTGCAGCACTATAGCTAGCTATCATAGGCTAGGTGGATAATGGCATATGGTTTGAGGCCTCCTTCAAGTATTGTCAATGTCATTGGTGCATAATGGTTCCCACAACATAAAAAAGTTTGTGTTGTAGGACTTAATCTATGATTATGGTTTTTAAGGATTTATCAAATTATTTAGAGGCCCTCGCAGTATAATCGAGAGTTACAATAGATAAAGAACAAAGTGGATTAGACAAGTGAAAAACCTAGAAAGTCACGAGTTTGGTTCCGAGTAGGTTCAAAACTAGACAAAGGGGGAAAACCACACAATCATTCCTACCCCTATTGTACGGTCCTACCCCAAGTGGTCTTCAACTCGTAGTTCTAGTTCTAAATCCTCACAAAGGGTTTAGAAACCCATGTTGTAAAATCTAGGATCACCTAGATCAGCAAAAAATCACCTGTAATTTTCTAAGTATACTCAATTCCATTTATTTTTTATTTTCTATAGTATTATGTAGAATTGTTATAAGTATTAATGCATTATTATGATATTAAATGGTTAATTTTGGAAGTTAATTAGTCATAATAACCCCTATAACATTTATTTCATTCATTGTTTGATTATAGTTGTAAAACCCTAATCAAACTCAAAAGGGTGAAAAAATTGGTGAACCCGACATTCTAAATTAAACATCGTGCCTTTTTGCCCTATCTAGGTGTTATAGGGTTCAAATTTATGCTTATTGTCACATTTTTTCCTCTAGGTTTGATTGTTCTTTTATTCATATCTTTAATGGCTTTATCTTGTGTCCCACCTTTCTCACTCATGAACTATCTCAATTTTAATCCTCACTATCAACACTAGTTTTCTGATCTCCTTCGAAATATCCCTATTAACCATGACACTAAATTTTCTTATGTGTAATCAGTTGTAAGGAAATGTCTTTCTTTCCAAGAGGAACCAATATATTTTTCTTCTAGTGATTTACCTCCTCAAGATGTTATTGATAATGGATTACCTTTATACATTCAAGTAAATATCAATCAGATATTGGCTAAGCGTGTCCTCATTGACAATGGTTTTAGTCTCAATATTTGAAACATTTCCTATTTTCACCTTTTGGGGATTCATACCAAAGATTTGTCTTCTTATACCATTATTATATGTGGTTTTGACAACATACCATACCAACCATTAGGCCAAATTACATTAAATATTACATTGGGATTCACACCCTTCCTATGGTTTTTCATGTTATGGATAATGATATTAATTACAATTTGTTATTAGGGCACCCTTTGATTCATCTCATGTATGTGATCCCTTCTACACTCCATGGTTGTCTCAAATATACTTATCAAGGGACCGCATACACCATTAAGGTCGACCCCACTCCTTTAAAGTATTGTGTTAACAGCACCCCTTCCAAATAATATTTTCCCTATATCTGATGATGTGAACCTTCTTATCAATATTATGGGATCGGTTATAATTATTTATTACTAAGGGGATCACCAATCCCATCACCATTAATTCCCAACAAAGAAATGAAGGTACATATCCTCACTTAATACTTCTTATTTCTTCCCTTAGTGATAATGAATGAGTTATCATACAATAAGTGTTAAAATATTTCCTAGAATATTTTTCTTTTAATTATATTGATATTTCTAAGATTGATCCCTCTATTACTATGCATAATATTCTACCGCATGATAATCTCAATCCAAAGATAACAAAAAAATTGCAAGATGCATCCTAAGGTGGATGTGTTAGTAAATAAGGAAATTCAAAAACTTCTTGATGCTATATTTATTTGACTTGTTGACTATCCACAATGGGTATTTGATATATTCCATGTGACCAAACCAAATGGTGAAATTTGTTGTTGTACTTATTATATATATTTAAATAAGGCTTTCCCCAAAGATAGATACCCTCCCACACATAGACTTGATTTTTGAATAAACCACAGGATACTACATGTTTATCCTTTATGGATGGGTTTTTTGGATATAATAAAATCAAAATTAACCCCAATGATCAAAAAAATACTTGTTTAACTACGCTATGGGTTACCTTTTTCTACACGGTTATGACCTTCAAACTAAAAAAATGTTATTGTTACTTATCACCGAATTATGAAGCACATTTTTGTGATTACATACATAAGATTATTAAATATTATTTCGATCACTTACTTTACAAATCCACTCAACATTATAATCATGTTCATGAGCTTTGGATTATATTCAAAGGTTTTTGTAAGTACAATGCCCGATTAAACCCGTAAAAGTGTGTCTTTAGGGTTACTTCGATAAAATTTTGGGCTACATCATCTCTCATCGTGGCATTAAGGTTGGCCCTAAGTAAATATAATCCATTTTTGACATGCCACCGCTACAAAATATTAAACAATTATGATCTATTCAAGGAAAAATACAAGTTATCCATCATTTTGTAGCACAATTGGTTGACAAGAATAAATATTTCACACATTTATCAAATAAATATACTACATTTGTATGGGATGTAGACTACGAATGAACATTTGATGACATACAACAATATTTTCTCAATCCACAAGTTTTGGTTCCTCCTATACCAAATAAGCTACTTTTACTTTACATTTTCACAACAAAACATTCTCTCGGTACTTGAATTCCACAATATGATTATAGTCATTGTGAATGGGCTATTTACTATATTAGCCACACTTTTCTCCCTTATTAAGATAATTATAGTCCAATCGATAAAGTTTTCCTCACTTTTTTATTTATTACGAAAAAATTGTGGCATTACATGTTAAACAATGGGAGTCATCACCAAGGTTGATCCTTTGCATTACCTTTTATCTCATACACATCTCTCATGTTGTGTCACTTGATGGGTCATGTTATTAACCAAATTCAATCTCCACTTTGTTAGAATAGCATTTAATAAGAGCGGGGGTGAATCAGTCATATAAAAACTTTACTTCATTTTCCATTACATACATTCATCATACAAACCATCCATTCAACATCCATAAACAATGTGAATCTTATTAGGTGTGTATTAACATTCACAAGTGCATGAAACAAGAGAGAGAACACAAGACACCAGATATAAGTGGGAAATCCTCAAGGGAATAAAACCCACTGAAACCTCTCGCTAATATTACTCATAATAAAGGACTTGCAAGAATATTACACATCAAGAAAGATTTGTTTAGTGAGACACCAATCCCACAAGGAGAACCAACCCCTAGTTTAGTATGAAACCAATCCTACAAGGAGGACATAACCCAAAAATATGACTAAGCACTAACTCGAACATCTATAAAGGATTATCCTTGAAGACATGTTTCTCTTACAAATTATTGTGATCTCAAATTCAGCTCCTTACTCCTCAAACCCTCTCAAAACAAGCTCTCTCCTTACTCGTTCAAATATGGTCCATCTTTTGTTTATTAGGTCTTATGACCCTACACAATTTTATTATATATTACTCAACCCTTCATAACTCTTATCAGCTCTTTCCTTTACCCCTCTCACCTCTTCTTTCACCTCCTATAGCTCACTCATCTCCTCCTTTTCTCAACAAATATAATGTGCTTTATATACATGACTCTAGCTTAAGAAACCTCTAGGTTGGACATAACCATATAGTTTGGTCATAAAAATAATAAATTACACCTAAAACGTCATATAAGATCACTTCAAATGACCATGTAGGTCGGTAAGGGTCACACCATCAAGAACTAGCACAAGGAAGCTGAATTAGGCCTAAAACATAAGCCAACTCATCCAACAAATGCACTATAATATTCAACGTCACACTCCAACTATGTCAAGGCACAAACAGCTCCACGAAAGTTAGGAACAATCTTTAATCATCACCAACTAGCTCAGTAACATTTTCATCAGCTATCTCCACCATGAAACACACCAAGAAGCGAGCAAATCCAACAAAGTCTTCAAGCACATAGAAAATAGTCATATAAAACAAGAAATGTCACATACTAAAACTCGTCATCAAGGCTCAAGTAGTATATCAATGGAAATATATCTGAATTTACTATTTGAAAAAACTTACTTCATTCATTAAAACATAGCACAAGACCTCCAAACAACTTGATCTCTCAAACAGTCAAAGCGCCAATATGGACTCAAGAGCCATTCTTGAGAGAAAAAAGCTACATCACCTTTAAATCCACTTCCAATCTCAACCACCACCAAGAACACATCAATGAAACTTCTACCAACATGATCAAGTACTAACAAGCATATTCCATTTCGATAATATCAGCAAAAAACACATGTTTCAATCACCTATCTTGGCAAGCCAAATAGGGTTATCTAGGCCACTAGGTATTATGCAAGAAATCACTTGTTTAAATCATTTCAAAAGATTCATCACATCATATTATACTCCTACCAACTATCCATGACCAAACCAAACTGCTCCATAATGCAAAAATCAAACTCACTAGAAACCACAAGACTAGGTGTAGACACCTAAATTGCACTTTTGCAATCTTATTGTCAAAAGCAAACAAATCACTCTCATTATTACCATTTCCATTATAGTTAGTGATTTCTTCTAATTAACTAACATTTCTTACCATTTAGGTTAATTAACATCACTTTATTAATCACCTATCCTCTTTCACATTTAGGATGTCACTTTACGACAAATTGTAAGTCAAAATCCTCTTCCAAACAGATAATTAGCAATTATTAGCTAATTAAGCCTATTTTACCCTTGTTTTAGTCAATATACCCTATTATTGGCTCAAACCCATCTTCCAACCACTCAAAATCATCCCACTTCCTTCCACAACATCTCAGAAAGCTTCAAAATCTTATCCTAGCCTCCTAATTGACCCTAAGTGGTTGATTAAGGCTCCTCACATCCTAATCACTTGTTAATTCACTAATCATGATTAACAAGCCTTAATCAGATTATAAATTCTTAATCTACTTTGTGCTTTTAGTCCCACATGCACCAAGATGCAATTTTTCCTCAAAGGAAAAACTATAAAAAGGACTAACCACATACCTTTAAACTTTACACCATGCTTTGATTTGCATATCATATAAGAAATATGATTAATAGCCAAGCTCAATCCTTGCCTCAAGTCTTCAATGGGGTTAGTAGATGGGTATCTAATATGATCTTGTAGTCATTGTTGGAGAGACCATCTCACCTTCCTTAGAGTAGCAACAAACCCCCAATTTGATTGCTCCTAGATCTATTTAGGTCTATGTTAGTTAGCAATTGAATATTATAGTAGGCATGTTTTAGCTAAGATAGATTGATATATCATGTTAGTTCTTTCAAGCATTCCATTAAGCTTTAATCATTGATGTAACTATTGTTATATTTAATAAGAATTTGTTAATTAGACTATGTGGTGTTAGTCTTGTTAGTTTAGCTTTGCTTGGAACTTTTAGTAGTCTTCATTTGGCACGCCTGATAGGATATACCACATTACATTCATTCTTAATATTTTTAACTTAGTTTCAAAGTTTTTAGATTTCAATCTTTCTAGTTTAGCTTCAATTTTTCTAGATTAGTTTCAATTTTTCTATTTTAGTTTCAAGTTTTCTAGATTAATTTCAAGTTTTCTAGATTAGTTTCAAGTTTTCTAATCTAGTTTCAAGTTTTCTAGATTACTTTCAAGATTTTTAGAGTAAATTTCAAAGTTTTGTAGATCAATTTTCATTTTTATAGTTGTTTAAAACTATATTAGTAGTATATGTCACATTTTGATGTTCTTTGTTGGATATAAGGAGGTGAAGTGATGTTGAAATTCCCTCAAAAGGCCAAATATTTGATCTTTTTAATATTTTTCTTGACAAAAGTCATGTTTTGATCACCTACAGGAAGGTCTACGCCCTATGCTCAAAGGGGTACGCCCATGCTCCAAAGGCCACACCTATGGTATATTGGATGCACCTACACTTCTTCGATGCATCGGTTCCTTACCGACCATGCCTGATGCATAATTAATTTTTGATCCTCTATGTGTAATATGCATTCTTGCTTCAAAGTGTGTGTTGGCACCTCACCGGTCACGCCTGTGTAATATTGACTATGGGATTTTGACAGAGGCGTGCCTGTGCATAATTGTATGTGTTTTTGCTTCAAGGGATGTGCTCATGCTCTATAGGACACACTACTACGCTACGCTAGCATACGTGCCGGCACTCTTAGGTAAAGTTGGCTCAAAGTTCAAAATTTCAACTTCTGGTTTTTAGTGCTTCTATCATTTTCCATGGTTTTTTACTTGTTATTGCTATCAATTTTCAAATTTAGAGAAGGTTTTCTAAAAAATTAACTTAGGGTTTGATTAATGATTTTGTTTTCATGTTTTTATGAGTTTGGAATATGGTTGTGTATGCTCTTCTCTTGCACTTTGTGTGATCTTGATAATCAAAATCACCTATAAACTTTCTTTTTGCTAATTTTAGATTAATTAGGAAAAATTATCATTCATTTCTATACTTAAGGGAATAGAATTTCATTTTGGCATGTATATGATATTTTAGTTTAAGATATTTTCATTTGATAAATAACCAAGGCTAAAGTTTTTGTATGTTCTTCCCTTGCACCTAGTGTGATCCTAGGAACCAAAAGTAACTTTAGTCTTTCATTAAGAAGCACTTGGATTAATTGGGAATAAATTTATATTTACAAATCATTATGGTAGTTAATTTATTTACAAGATTTTTTATTGTTATCTAGTTGGGTTACATGTTATGTATGCTCTTCTCTCACGTGCTTGGATAATCTTGAGAACCAAAAATAACATTTAATCCTCTTTCTATGATATTGTAGATCTTTTTGAACTACTAACCATTTGTGTGAAGGACCTAATGCTAGCCAAAGAAAGGAGAACTCTCTTCAAACCAAATTCTAACATACATGTGTGATGTAGGTTTCCAAATGGTGGTCTAAACCAAATTGTTTAATTCAAAAGATTAAAAAAAATACACCACTTTACAAAACATTGTATGTGCAGGTTTGGTTAAGAGCTAAACCTCGTCCACTTAACTATGAGAAACTTCCTTTGGCATAAGCCTTAAGATAACAAAAGGTATTTCACGCAAGAGGGAACCTTGTGAATGAAATGGGAAAGTGCTCCACACTACCCAATTGATTAGTATGCCTTGAAATATTAGAGTCAAAGTTACCTCCATTGCGACCCCAATGAAAATACAATTGAATGCAATTTATTGCTCATTGTATTGAAGGGGGTAAAGTAAATTCAAGATACTCCAAGATTAGTCAATGTGACTTTCTTGGTAAATCAAGCTCACAGAGGTAGTTTGTGACAACCTAGGTGAGAGAACTAATAGGAAGTTTGTCATCTTAGAGCCAATTTTGTCTTAGCTATTATACTTGAGATTTCTCAAAAAGTGATAAATTTGATTGGATTCAAACTTTTTTTTCGAACAAGGGAAATAATATCTTAAAGTTGAAACCACGTGCCATTTAATCAAGAAATCTATTTCGTGCTATTTTGTCCTAGTTTTTTACTTGTCCTAAATAAGGTGAAACTATACCAAAGTTACACCAAGTATTTTTCATCACCACTTCCTATACTCCTTTGTTTTCTTGTTGCTCATTTTGAGACAAAGGAAGAACAAACATACATGGATACCACTAGAAATAATCATGTCCACCACTTTTGTAGTCTACTTGCATGACTAGGTTGCAATGTCAGAATGCAAGTGTTGAAAGTGTGAATGGTACGTCATCAAGTTCTAGTAGCCCTTTTGTCTCAAACCCATATTGAGACTTATTATCATTGTAGTTAGGTTTTCTTATCACTAAATTCTTTTGATTTGTTACGCTTCCCACATTATAGCCATACAATTGTGATATTTACGTCTTGTTTCCATTGTGAAACTTGGCCTAAATCTCTAGGTTGTATTTTTTTGTTGCTCGCACATATAGTAATTCCTTGATATACTTAGTCATAGTTTTTACATTATAGCCTTGTCTTGAGTTTTTTTAGTGTTGAGGTTAGTTTTTTTGCATCACTATAACACCTTTTGATACCAAAATCTTACTTTCTTGCAAATCTTGATTAACGTGTCCAAATAGTGTTGTTACGTTGCTCAAATTTGTATCTTCCATTTTACAAGACTTAGAATTTTTTAGTGTTTAGAAACTAGTTTTTAATATATCTTGTTAGAAGATCCCATCAACACTCTCTTATCATTTAGGTCTTGTTTGTTTCAAACTTGGTCTAACTGGTGATATTTTGTTGTCACTATTTGTTTTAAACCTATCTCGGAAAATCATAGGGAGTAAAATTTTGTTGTGACTGGATTTGATTTTTATACATTATTGTATTATCTTATAAATCTTATGTCATATATTACCTTTCTAGGGTAGATCATTCTTTATTCTTTAGCATCCTTAGGTTCATATTGACCTATTGGATTCATGGATATTTTATAGTCACCCTTTTTGTGATGACTTAACGTCATTATGCTGCGAAAATTTGCCTAGGGTCCATTTTTAGTAAACCTTAGTGGAAACCTTTCACGTTGTACCCCTATTTAACGAATTCCTACTACAAGAACTAGGTCACAAAAGTTAGGATCTGATCTCTTTAGAGGTGAAAACCCTCTTTTAGAGGATAATGTCATGATTGACCATAGTGGTGGAGAGGAGGATTCTCCTCATGTGGATATGGAGCTTCATCCCGCCCATATTGAAAATTACTTGTTTCAAAATAAACATGAAGTTCTTATGTGTGTTGTTGAACTAGGAGCTAAGTTACCTTCTACATTTGATCCTTCTCTTATCGTCGGCATGGTTCGGGAGAGGAAGAAGTGGAATGTCCTTGTCGTAATGTTAATGAGATTTTAAACCCAAGACACACCTCTACTTTTGGATGACAGAATAATGAGGAGGTGCCTTTTGAAAATGATGGATACTATCGTATAGCTATGGTTAGAGTTCACTGCAAAGATCATGAAGGCCATGCTCATCATGAAAAACCTCATCCTTATGAAAATCGTAACAAAATACCCACTGAGGAGGTAACCTTAGAAGAATAAGTAAAATCCCTCACTCACTAATTGGAAAGTTTAGCTTCACACATAAACAAAGAACAACCGAAACTATTAAAACAAGCCATACCAAAATCTAAACCTAAGGCTTCATATCACAACTTCCAGACAAATACTCCTTGTCAAGAAATGTGAAAATATCCCTATGAATACTTTTTCATAGAGAATAAGGGTGGGAATACACCAAGATTTAACCCTTCATATAGACCTATTCCACCCACACAAGAACCACTCTTCAATCAAGAGTGGTCCACTATGAAGAATGCCCTTCTAGCATTGTAAGAAGGAAAAATTGGTTATAACATCAAGAAATACCAGTTCGATGAATTTTTCCCTTATCTATTTGATAGAGACATGTTTCAAGTACCTTTCCCATGACATTTTAATGTCTAGATTTATGTAAATACAAGGGAAATGTGATCCTTGAGATCATATCAAATATTTTTATATGGCATGTCAAGAGGCCATGTATGGTGACAACTATCTTATTCACCTCTTCCCACGGAGTTTAGGAAGACAGGCGCTAGAATGGTTTTTACACATTCCCAAGGGATCTATATCTACATGTCTGGAACTAGTGGAACATTTTGTACGTCACTTCTCTTTTAATATAGAGAGTGTTGTTACCATGGTAGATCTATGTCATGTGAAAAAAAAAACAATGAGTACTTTGTTTCTTTTCTACAATGGTGGAGAGGGTTAGTTGGTAGCTTCCCTTGCTCTAGACCTAAAGAATAGTTGATAAGTATATTTTTTCCCAACCTCCACCCTGAGATCATGTTCCACATGCAAATGCATTGTGGTAACACATTCGAAGAGGTAATTGAAAAGTGGAGCCAAATCAAAAATAATTGTTAGCTAGAGGGACCCTAAATCCCTTTTCACATGATCATAATGATTCCAAAACCAATGACAAGAAAAATTTTGTCCCTAATAGGAAAAAAATTCGGTGATGGAATAGTAGACTCTTAGAAATTATAATCCGTTCAAAACAACACTCCTTTGAATCTTACAAAGGGAGATCCACCTACGGAATATAAACATCATGTTTTCACTCCTCTATCTAGACTCAATATCATCAATACTAAAGTAGTTAGAGGCCGTCAACATGGTTCGATACCCTAAATCACAACCTTACGGGGATGACACACCTAAGTCATCATGGTTTAGGGAAAATGAATTTTTCATATTCCACCGCGTTAAAGGTCACAAAACTGACAAGTGCTTGAAACTAAAATATTACATTTAGGACTTGATTGATAGTGGCAATGTAAAAATAGATTCTTCCACCCCTATAAAATCTCAAAACACAAATATGGGGATTTTTAAAGAACCTTTCCCCAAGCACGAAGGAAAGAAACAACAGGATTAGGGACAATCGTTTAAAAATAAGAGTACCAATTATGTATCAAGGACAGACCATTTTGATGCCTTAATAGATTGTGTTGATTCATGTGTTGATAATATCAACACGATAAAAATTAGAACAAGATATTACACCATTGGAACGTGACGGGATCATCTTGTTATCTCATAACCTTCTCCCCCTCCTCCTTAAGAGAGACATTATGATGTATTAGATCAATTAGAGAAGACCACAGCTAAGATTTCAATCTTAGACCTTCTGAAGATTTCTAACTTCCATAAGGTCATCCTTACAAAACCTTACAGGGATAAGGATTATCTGTTGATATCTACCAAACACTCTTACATGCCATGATAGCGTAAATCACTCCTTTAGAACACATAACCTTTAGTCCAACAAAAGTCTTAGCAGAAAATCCCTCCCATAAGCTACCCTTACACATTGAATTAATAATCAAGCATAAGAAGGTCAAGAGAGTTCTTGTGGATGGCATATCGGGTCTAAATATTTGTACTCTTAAACTAGTTCGACAACTAGGGTGCACATAAGCTAATTTGGAGACAAAGGTCATCACCATAAAGGTGTATGACAATAAAGAATGAAAATCAGCTAGAATGATCACTTTCTCACTGGAAGTGGGTCCTATAAACCATGATACAAAGTTCCATGTCTTGGACTTGGAGCTCCCTTATAACATATTGTTCATCTCAAATGGATTCATGTCATGGAAAATGTACCTTCAATGTATAATCAATGTTTAAATTTGCACCATGAAGGATAGACACTTACTATACAAGGGGATCCCAAACCATTTTCTCATTGCAGAGCATTATCGGGCTATTTTCCTACCATCTATGAGTGTCCTTCTACGGATATCTCTCGTTCTTTTCCATCGAAATCCCTTGCTTCACGAATGCATCCAAATACCTTGTCTACCAATGAAAATGGTGCTTCCACCTCAGAAACTCATTTCCTGCATGGGAGATGAAGGTTAGACCAAGTGGTTGTGGAGAATATGATCTACAACAAGCCCTTATGGTTCAAAACATTCCCCTATCTGCCAAAGCACACGGTAGGCCATGTTACAAGTTCTAAAGATCAAGGGAGAATTTCCCCTTTGACAATTTCACTCCAGGTGGCTTACTAGAAGATGAAAGGATACTCAATGATATTATTTTTCATCCTCAAGATGATGAAATGGCTTTATGTTACCAGTCACCCAAGTATGTTATTCCTAACCAAATAATTCTTACTATGGGATATAAAGGACGTGGTTGTGGCCATCAAGAACAAGGTTTATTGGAAGCTCTTCTAATACCTCATTGTATAATGGGTAAGTCTGGTATTGGCATTCATCTGTATGAATCTCACTCCTTGAATGATGAGGATGCCTCTTCTGAATGTGAATATAGTTCGTCTAAAAATGAAAGTGAAACATATTTGTGGTGTCATCTTTATGAATACCTTTCCTCCGCGAACCTATTCTCGACATGGCTATCTTAACCATAACACCCACTATTTCCCATATAACTCTCAGGACACTAAGACTCATCTACCCATCACTTGTGAATTGGGACCAATAACAACATGTGTTAATCAACGTGTTCCATAAAAATGAGACTATTGGTGAGTTTATTGGTATTTGTGACAATGTTCCCGTAAATAAATACAAGAAAGGATTCTCCATTCAGCTCAATGCATGTGCGTACTTTGGAGAGGAGGAAGAGTTGTGTGGTCACTTAAGTAAGAAAGTAAGAAAGGGTAAAATTCCTATAAAAATCCTTACAAAAAAAAATTCCAAGTCCCATATCGAAATCATCTTTGAGGCACTTGTGGACAAACAAATAGAGAAATCTATGGACAAAATAGTGTACCCACCTAAAGATGAGAATCTTCCCGAACCACCTTTTGTCGAGAAGAATCTCAATCTCCTCATGATCCTACATGCATGGAAGATGAATCCAAGTTACTTTTGGAGGAGACAATAGATGTTAACATTTTCACGAAGGAGCTACCTAGAATGGTTAAGTTGGGATCTCCACTATCAGCTCAAGAATAAAAAACTTTTATAGGACTTTTGAGAGAATTTACAGATATCTTCGTGTGGTCTTATGTAGACATGCCAAGACTTGATCCTGCATTAGTGGTGCACAACCTTGTTGTACACCGAGACATAATGCCCATAAAACAAAAGCTCCAGAATATGCATCGTCACATCACTTTGTTCGTTAAGGAAGAGCTAGAAAGGTTCTTAGAAGTAGGCTTCATCAGGCCTATCGACTACTCAAAGTGGATTTCTAATGTGGTTCCAGTTTAGAAAAATCCTGTCAGGTATCAGAGTGTGTACCGATTTCCAAGATATTAATAAAGCTTTTCCTAAGGATGACTTTCCTCTTCCCAACATCAACATGATTGTTGATTCAAAAACTGGTTATGAGATGCTATCACTCATGGATGGCTTCTCAGATATAACCAAATAAATATTGTTGAGGAAGACCAACACAAGACAACTTTTACTACCCCATGGGGGACATTCTGTTATCAAGTCATGCCCTTCGGCCTCAAGAATGCGAGACACTACTACAAATAGGAAATGACGGTTATTTTTCATGATATGATTAGTGACATCATGGAAGATTATGTAGATGGCATATTGGCAAAGTTGAGGACTCGGGAAGAGCACCCAGAGATTATGCGATGTATCTTTCTGTGTCTAAGGGACTAAAAGGTCCGACTAAACCCAAAGAAATGTGTCTTCAGTGTTATTTAGAAAATTACTAGGATTCATTGTTTTAAGGAGAGGAATAGAAGTAGATCTGGAAAAAGGTTTCCATTATAACACAAATGCCTCCTCCTATCAAAGTTAAACAACTATGAAGCTTACAAGGAAAAATCCAAGCCATAAGAATGTTTATCTCTCAACTTGCAGACAAATGTCATACATTCACACATCTTCTCAATAAAGATGTTAGTTTTCACTGGGACCAAAGTAATAAGCAAGCATTTTCTTTTCTCAAAATCTATTTAGCTAAACCCCTATTCTAATTCCGCCATGGTAGGTGAACCCTTTTACTCTACATTTTTCCATGCACTTTGCAAATTGGGGCAATATTATCCCAAGATGATAATGAGTAGAGAGAAAAAGTTTTCTACTAATTAAGTAGCACATTGATAGCTTACGAGATCAACTATATGCATATCAAAAATGCTTGCTTGGCTTTAGTTTTTTCCTTTCAAAAACTATGTCATTATTTTCTCAACAATAAGGTCAAGCTTATTTCAAAGGTAGATCCATTAAAATACTTATTGTCAAATCCCACACTCACATGAAATATGGCTAATTGGATCATCTTTCTCAGCAAGTTTGACATTGATTTTATACATCAAAAGTCAGTGAAAGGACAAGTCCTAGTAGATCAACTAGTAGAAGATCCTCTACCAAGTACCAAATCTTTGAGTCTAGAGCTCTCGAACGCATATATAATGTACCTCAAGGAATCAATCATATGGAAACTATACTTTGATGGCTCCTTTACCTTTCATGGTTCATGTGTCGAGTTATGTTGATCACTCCTATAGGAGACTTGATCCCCAGGCATTTTGACTTGGATTCCCATGCACAAATAATATAATGGAGTATGAGGCCCTTATTATGGGGATGAAGCTAGCTATTAAGTGGGATATCAGGAAAGTAAATATAATTGGTGATTCCATGTTGATTATAAAACAGTGTGAGATGAATATAAAGTAAAAGATGAGAAACTTCTTCCATACAAGAGAATGGTTGATTCTTTGAAGGAGTTCTTTGAGAAAATAAAATTTGAGCAAATACTAAGATCCGAGAAAATAGTAGTGGATGTTATGGCTACAGTAGGATCCATGTTGAGTATTCCACCTACAAACAATGATATTCCACTTTTTTTGGAGCACTTACAAATGCCAAAGATAAGACATGTTGGAGTCATGTTTGTTGTGTGAAGTTGTTGGTCCCTTTTCCCCATGGTATTGTGAAATATTTAATTACCTCCATGATGGAACCTTTCCTACAAAAAAATTCCCATACTTGAATGACAAAACCTCATCCAACGTATATCCCGTTATAGCCTTCTTGGGGAACTCTCTTCCACTAAGGCTATGATAGGAATATGTTGCACCGTCTAAATTCATACGACTCCATCCAAGCAATCAAACAAAGTGCATGAAGGCATCTATGGGGCTCATACTAATGGGATCATACTTGCAAAAAAATACTCATAGTAGGCTACTATTGGCCTACTATGGAAAATGAATGTTGCAAATATGTGAATAAATGCTTGTATTGTCAAAAGTACAACAATTTGATACATGCGTCGGTGTAATCCTTGCAGCCTATCACAACACCTTGGCCATTCTCAAAGTGGGGTCTCGATCTAATAGGAAATCTTAACCATGTATCCTTATATGGTCATAATTTAATCATCATCGCTACTGAATATTTTACAAAATGGGTAGAGGTTGTTCCTCTTACCTATGTTGAAGGTTCCCAAATATCTAAATTCATAATGAACCATATCATCTATCGATATGGTATCCCTTCTACCATTATCATTGATAATGGTAAGCCATTTAAAAATAAAATTGTGAAAGTGTTATGCAAAAATTTTCAAATATCTCTCAATTTCTCAACCCCCTATTACCCTTAAGGTAATGGGAAGGCCAAGCTTCCAATAAAACCCTCATCTGTATTATGGAGAAGATGGTGAATACAACAGTTGTAACTAGAAATTACAAATTCACCCTACCCTCTAAGAATTCGAACATCTATTCACACTCCTACAGGGGCCACTCCATTCTCTTTAGTATTCATCATAGAATATGTGCTACCCTAGATATTGAGATCCCCTCTTTGTGTATTGAGCTAAGGAACTACCTAAATGAAGAAGATGACTACAAAGTAGCTTGACTAGAAGAGTTTGAGATATTAGATGAGAAATTACTTCATGCCCTCAATCACCTTAAATTTTATCAGGATCGAGTGCGTAGAGAGATACAATAAAATATTAATACCTTTTCAATATGAGGTACGATACTTGGTGTTAAAATATAATTAAAACAACACCACAAAGGACCGAGAAAAGAAGGTAAAATTAGAGCCTAATTGGCTACAGTAATATGTTTTGGTTTCCAAGTTTAGTTCATCTACCTATAATATTTCCTATTCAGATGGCCAAGAGCTTCGGGAACCCATGAATGTAATGCATCTTAAGCATTTCTATCCTTAGGTGTGGGGTCCCTAAAATATCAGAGAACAACAACAAAAAAAAGAATAACCTAAATAGATCTAGGAACAATCAAATTGGGGGTTTGTTGCTACTCCAAGGAAGGTGAGATGGTCTCTCCAACAATGACTACAAGATAATATTGGATACCCATCTACTAACACCATTGAATACTTGAGGCAAGGATTGTGATTGGCTATTAATCATATTTCTTATATGATATGCAAATCAAAGCATGGTGTAAAGTTTAAAGGTATGTGGTTAGTCCTTTTTATAGTTTTTCCTTTGAGGAAAACTTACATCTTAGTGCATGTGGGACTAAAAGAAAAAATTAAATTAAGAATTGTTAATTGTGATTAAGGATTTCTAATCATGATTAGTGAATTAGCAAGTGAATAGGATGTGAGGAGTCTTAACCAACCACTTAGGGTCAATTAGGAGGCTAGGATAAGCTTTTGAAGCTTTATGAGATGTTTTGGAAGGAAGTGGGGTGAATTTGAGTGGTTAGACGAGGGTTTTGAACCAATAATAGGGTATATTTTCCAAAACAAGGGTAAAAATAGGCTTAATTAGCTACTAATCGCTAATTATCTGTTTGGAAGAGGATTTTGACTTACGATTTGTTGTAAAGTGGCATCCTAAATGCGAAAGAGGATAGGTAATCAAAAATGTTGGTAATTAACCTAAATGGTAAGAAACATTAGTTAATTATCATAAATCACTAATTATAGTGTAAATGGTAAGAATGAGAGTGATTTGTGTGCTTTTGGCAATAAGATTGCAAAAGTGGAATTTAGGTGTCTACACTAGGTTTTAGCACTTAAGACCAAAAGCAATAGGGTGACTTAGAGGACTCAGAAATCAAATTCTCAATTGTACCTCCTTGAAAAATTTTATGGCCATCTATATTACCTCCCAAGGAATATATAACAATTTACTTTTCATCATGAAACTTCCATCGCAGCCCTGAAATTGTAAATTTCAACAAAACAAGGGTATTTATCCTACTTCCTGAAATAGATGGATCATTAAATCACCACCAAAATGAGCCCCTGAGAATCTTGTTTAACCTTGATGAATCACAATTTTTTTCATATACCAATTTTTTTCCCATACAATTTTTTTTTCTACTATCGCTCTTATGAGGGTTTAACTAGGGTTTAAGACCAACTTAGCTTGTTAATAATTGTTCATAAATATATTACGACCAAATAAATCCATTATTTTTAGAAATTTATCTTATCTCCATGAAAAACATCCCCAAAATTGTTAATCTCCCATGTAAAACCTACACATGTGTGTGATAAAATCAGCATACCCTATCGAGCTAGATTTTTCTCTCTAAGAGCTTAGTTTTGCCAAAAACTCATTTTTTTATCTTCATTATATTAACCTAAAATTTGACCTGAAGCATCAATATGACCTCCTCTAACTTTACCAAGTCATATCCTTACTCAAATTCATCTCAAAATATCTGACCATTAAGACTTACTTATGTCTACATGCCTTGTTCTCAAGAAACTTGCTTCAATGGACCTTAAAACATCATCAAACCTATGAATACCGACTCAAACTCCTCCTACATATTACATGCCATGTCATAACACCTTTCCCATGATTATATTAGACTGATCTACACATCATTTCATGCTACTCCACCATTCTCGTTTAGACTAGATCTATGACTAGGCCTAGAATGACCTACTTCACCATATGACTTATTAAGATTAACCTTGTACTCAACTTACGGACTCACACCTCTAACACATCTCATGTAATATGTAAGACCTCGTACCAACATTTGGAGCTTCATACCATGACCATACAAGCTAGAACCATGCTCTTCCAAGAAATCATATGAAGAATACTAAATTAGACACTACCAATCAACCTTCATGCTTAATTATGAATGACACCTAGACTCCCTTTTCCATCAATGACCTTTAACATCAATGACAACACCATAGACACAATTTCTAACACACTTTGTATCAAAAAAATGAATCAAAGCTAAATTCATATCATATTAGGTTGTTGAAGAACCATTATTTGATCCTTCCCCAATTAATACTGAATTTCAAGATTATTGTCTGTTATCAAATTTTCCCCCTGGAAAAAAATGGATAGCTTGTAAAATTTGGACTTAAGTAGCTTTATGGAGATTTAATGAAGAATCTACAAAATTCATGTATCTTCATGCTTTGGGGGGAACTTGTAATTGTTTCAGGACATTTCTCCACTTTTTCTTAACTCCTCAGTTCATAAAAAAAGTCAAAATAGTTAGAAAAAAATGAGAAAATGAAAAAATTGGGATTTCTAGTGTAATGTGGGTTTAGGGGTTGCAGAGAGAACTAGTTCCTCAAGAACAAATGTTCCCACTTTTGGTTTGGTCCCAAAATGTAAAGGAGAGCATGTATTGTAGGTTTGCGGGTCGAAGAGAGAACTCAGAACAAGTTCCCATAGGCCATGTTAGGGATGGGTCTATGCAAAACATTTACAACTATAGAATATCAAATCCAAAACATGAAAATAGGGATCTAACAATCCCCACAAAATCTACAACAATTAAATTTTAAACAAGAATAATTTAAATCAAACAAAAGTACACACACATAACACAACATGTATCGTAGTTCACCCAATATGGGCTACATCCACCAGAGATAGAGATCTCATATATATAATATAGCAAGAGATTACAAACCAACTCCTCTCGCACAAGAGTACATGTATCTCTACAAGAGTATCTCTTCCTCCCGATCTCTAACCGGATCTTCCTAAGTACACTAAATTGTGCCTCCATACCACCACCTATGTCTCCTCCAGATCTCTAACTGGATATACCTGAGTGCACTATAACCATGCCTTTAAAACACCACCAGATCTCACATACCTAAAGCTACCATGCATCTATCACTATGCAACCAAGCTCTCACCGTATTGTGAATCTATAAACAATACCTTTAGAAGGGTCTCACAATGTGTAATCAGTAACCATGCACCAAGAAGTAAGTCTCTCCTCCATCACTACATAAACTTGTGCCAACATAAAGACAACTTCCTCTACAAAACTAGATTCATATGGATCAACAATACATCATGATATCATGGATGTGTAACACAAGATCTCACAACAACCTGTGGATCTAATAAGAAGAAACACTAAGTTCTCTTCATACTACGCAATCTATTACATGAGACTAAATAATATAAAGGAAATAAAATAGAAGATAATACCATCTTCTCACCAACAGTGTACATGTACTTTCCTTATGTTCAACTTCTCTCCCTTGAAGCTCATGTCTTCATGCAATCTGATTTTTGTTCTTCTTCTGCATCCTTTCACCAAGGATAGCTCAATTATTCTCTTTCCTTATTCTAACATATATAACCCTAGTTTTCTAGCTTATATAAGCCTAGACAAAATTAGGGTACAATAGCCATGCAATTACATACTTTAAATCAGCTTTAAAATAAAAGCTAGATTAAATTCCCATGAGTTAAATATAAACTTTCACGCACAGGTAACCGGTGTGGTTCACGACCAATGTTGGATCCTTTATTGACCGATGTCAGCTCCTTTTCTCGATCGATGTCATCTCGTTGATCGATTTCAGCTTCTTTGTTGACCGATGTCGGTTACTTTGTATTCCAAAGAGTGTAAATCATGTTATCTAGTGAAGTAATTCAGCTCCACAATCTAACAATCTCCCACTTGGAGATAAATTGTTGAACATGTACCTATACATATACATCATCGTCCTCTACATACCATGAAGACCATCTATTCTTTATATCAACAATTCTCTCAAATGAAATTAGGAAGATTAAACCATCTTCTAAAACCAAGAAGATAACAAACCCGTGACTTACCATATACCTGCATGAAGCTACTCCTGATTCATGATACATGAGCTATCCATACATCAAGCTCCCACTAAATCATAACTCCAAGCCTCTCATGCAACTAAGCCACCATGACTAACACACCTGCAAGAGCTCCCACTCAAACTGAAATACTAAGCTTCAACTACAACCATAGCCATACCTATAAAAATCATGTTCTCCATCCATCTATCCATGTCTCCATATAACCACCAATGCAACTGACCAAGACAAGTCAAACAATAATATGCGAAATAAAAACAAGATCTTGGGTAAAGATAGCCCAAATGAGTTCTACCCACAACATTGGGTGATCAATCCACAATCTTGCATAACTCAAAGAATCCAAACACTGCAATCTGCAAATCCAAACCCGCATAAACAACTAGCATGTCCAAGACAATCATCTATAGATAACATCTCCCATGGAGTAACATAGTAATTAAGAGGAAATACAAGCATCCCCTACTCATGCTCAAGGAATCCATGTGTAAATTAAACATCTGCATCATCATAGACTCAAAAAAATAAATCTATCCACATGTACATCCATCCATATTACTAGGATCTCTAGAAGCTCCAAGTCTGCCACCGACTAAATCCAAAGCTGAATATGAATCTTGTGCTCACCAATATCAATAACAAACATCTATTCTAAATCATGCAACTAATACCAAGTGCAAATACCAAAGAAACATGTCATCAACAAACTCTACACAATCAACCAAGAAGAAAGAAAAACAAGGGCACTACCTAAAAATTGTAAAGAAACACATTTGTAAAACTTGTGATCAAACCGACCATGGTTTCCTAACTAACCCCATTCACTACCTAACAGACCATGGTTACCAAATGACCAACCACTATTAACCCTAACTAACACAAGTCTCTCAGTAACTAGCAGATTTTCTCCTTTTTCACCCTTCAAACTCTAAAAATTGCTCTATCATCTAAAACCAGTTAAATCAACCATCAACTTCCTTCCCTAAGGAATATTTAGGCACCACAAAATCAAACAAGAAATGAAATCACCATGCAATAAATTCAAAATACCTACAAATCCATGACTACCCTCCAAAACCAACTTGTTCCTCCTGTCACTTTGAATAGTAGAAATCTTCTCTCACTCTGCATGTGCATCATATATCCAATCCTACAATGCTAAAAACCATGGATTTCTCCCACTAAACACAAAATCCTTGCACTTCCTCTAACACCAAGCTCAAAAGCTAATATGTCAGTGAGAAATAAAACTAAATGAAAGAACTATAAAATTGATTCCCTTTCTTTTTTGATAATACTTCTACATCACAGAAGTTTGGACTTCTTGTGAAGTAGGTGAATCACCTTATTTCCATCCGTGTGTACTCAACATCTCTTGTTACCTGCGACTATGTCTAACCATGAATTTTCATTAAGGAACTCTTCTTTAGACTAGAAACCCTTGTCCTCAAGATTCCACACAACCGGGAAATAAAATTCAAACAACACCAAAAAACCATTGTGTAAATTTGTGCACACTATCCAAACATAATATCAATTGCTCGAAATGAAAGAAATCAAACATGAATCATATAGAGATACCTGACTCAAAGTCTCAAAGGACTAACCAAGACAACTCCATCCTCTTTTTGATCTAAACCATGAAGTGATCTACATCATTTCTACCATGTACACTCTGTGAAAGAAACTCGATCCTCCAAACCAGGAAAAAACCATTTGTCCTCACGTGCTCCAAAACCCTATGTAGAAAAGTTTCCACAGAGACCAACCACGGTCATCTCCTAACTGACCATGGTTAGCTGACTGATATTGGTTCCTCTCGTGATCGACTCGGCTCTCGGTGATGTCGATGTTGCTTGGAATGAACCCAATGCCACACAATTTGGCATAGAACACCACACTAGGTTCCTACTTCGACCAAAGCCAATAGTTGAGTTGAGCCAATCATTTTAAGAAGCATCCAAATATCGTACAAAAATAATACAAAAATCCATGCAATAAATTACATCAAGATGAAATACATCACCTTACCAACACCAAGATACTCAACTGCATATTCAACTAAAGAACTTGCCTCTCTAACAAAAACCCTATCTTTGTTCTATGCTTCAACCTCTCTACCAAATCCTAAGTATCTAACTACACCAAGGATGCATACCTGCTCCTTTTCTCTATCTAGATCTGTAATTTAAAACCATGCATGTGCAACCAAAACATACAAGCACTATAATACCAAGATAAAACCATACCTATGTAACTTGGATCTGCAATCTGACCAACATGTTTGTGCCTCCAAGAACTAGGGACACCTCAGCAAACAAGACACATTCCATGCATCTTCTCAATTCTTCGATCTCGTGATTTTTATTTAACAACCAGTACCTAGTAAATCGACCACGGTCACCCCCAGAATCGACCATGATCACCCTTCCAACGCTAGTTTCCACTTAACCGATGTTGGTCACTGTAATTTCTAGTAACCTTACTCTTCCAACTCCCACTTGATATTGAATCTCTTCTTGTGATCTTCTCATCAAGAAAAACAAACCACTACTCTCATACATGTCAATAGTAACCACTAACAAAACCATGAAGCAAACCCTTGCTTTGAAATAACCAAGCTCGATACCATTTTTGGTGATGGGTCTATACGAAACATTTGCAACTATAGAATATCAAATCCAAAACATGCAAATACGGATCTAAAAATCCCCACAAAATCTATAGCAGCGAAGTATAAAAAGGAATAATCCAAATCACACAAAAGTACACACACATAACATAGCATGTATCGTGGTTCACCCAATGTGGGCTACATCCACCAAAGATAGATATCTCATATATATAATATAACAAGATATTACAAACCAACTCTTCTGCACAAGAGTACATGTATCTCTACAAGATTATCTCTTCCTCCCATATCTCCCACCGGATCTTCCTGAGTACACTAAACTATGCCTCCATACCACCACATGTTTCTCCTCCATATCTCTAACCGAACTACCTTAATGCACTAAAATCGTGTGCTCTCTAAACACCACTTGATCTCACATACCTAAATCTACCCCGCATCTACCATTGTGCACCAATCTCTCACCAGTATTGTGAATCTACAAATAAGGCCTATATTGTGAATCTACCAATGTGCAATCGTAACTCATGCACCAAGAAGTAAGTCTCCTCCATCACCGCATCAACTTGTGTAAACATGAAGACAACTTCCTCTACAATACTAGATTCCTATGGATCAATAATACATCACAATCTCAAGGATCTATAATACAAGATCTCACAACAACCTTTGGATCTAACAAGAAGAAACACTAAGTGTTATGTATATTATGCAAGTCATTACATGAGACTAAATAATATAAAGAAAATATAGTAGAAGATAATATCATCTTCTCACCAATAGTGTACCTGCACTTTCCTTCTATTTAGCTTCTCTCCATTAAAGCTCTTGTCTTCATGCAATTTTCTTTTTATTCTTCTTCTTCTTCATCCTTTCAACCAAGGATAGCTCAATTCTTCTCTTTCCTTATTCCAACATATCTAACCCTATTTTTCTAGCTTATATAAGCCTAGACAAACTTAGGGTACAATAGCCATGCAATTACATCCTTTAAATTAGCTTTAAAACAAAATCTAGATTAAATTCTCGTGAGTTAAATATAAACTTTCATACACAAGTAACCAATGTTGGTTCCCTAACGCATGTTGGATCCTTTACTAACCGATGTTGGCTCCTTTTTTACGATGTCGGCTCCTTTCTTGACTGATGTCATCTCCTTTTCTCGATCGATGTTGATTACCGTGTATTCCAACAAGTTGTAAATCATGTTATCTGTGAAGTGATTCAGCTCCAAAATCATAACAAACCACTTGTTCTCTGCATCTTCACAATTGTTGTAGGTAAAGGGAATTTTGAGAGTGTAGTGTATTTCGGGTGGGGATACATTAGAGGGAATAATGTGGGGGAACCGATTCAAGGGAAATATTAGTTCCCCACACAAGTGATCGGTTCACAAGGCAAGACAAAGGGATGAAGCGGAAGTGTGTCACGGAAAATGGAGATACGGAAAGAATAGGGGCACGGGAAACACCTTCCTTGTCAAACGTTATTCCCGCACTATTAAGTGAGCCATAAATCAAATAAACATAGTGTATTGGGAATGTGGAGAAAATAGGCATGCATGACTCATTTCTATGCTTCTTCCAATTCCCCAAGTACCGATAAACCCAAAATGCAAGGAAGAAAAATGTTAAAATGAACAATTAACTATGGATTGTGATGCGATATTTGGAACTTGTGTTTCTCCCGACCACCGGAGACCCACATGGACATATCTTCCTCCTAGATGATCCAAACTCGATAAAGTTCATATCACTAGAAATTTCTTTTCATGCCCCACCATGGAATAAGAAATTCTTGAGTTAGGTGTGAGTAGGGGGATGAAAAAGGAAAAAAAACACACTCCAGGTATTGAAAGCACAACTTTAGGTAGCTGAGAAATCATATTTAATGATATTTGGTTTTCTTCCTTCTCTAGCAAGCAAAAGGTCACGAGGGTGGATTTTTCAGGCTGCCCATGCTCCTTTTTAGAAATTTAATGCATCTTGTTGGTGTGTGGGAGCATAATTTTGAGTTTCTCTTTTTCCTTTCTTTTCTCATTCTTCTATATAATGTAAACACCTCTCATTTGAGAGGGGGGATATTCTAGGATGTAGAAAGATTTTTCATATTAGTTTCTTGATGTCAATGAGTTGTGAGCCTTCCATTTGGGCCTAGAAAATGTTCTTGTTCTTCTATTACTCACATGTAATTTCTTTTGCATCCTTTGAAAGCAATAAAATCTATGTTTTGTGGGGTTTCTTTCAACCCTAGCTCATATTTTGTTGTATTTCCTTTCCTCTCCATTCTTGATGTTGCATCTTTTACATGTATTTCTCATTTGCATGTTTGTTTGATTGTATTTCATGGAGAACATAAATGAAAATGTTACTTTGGGTCTCATGTCACAGCTTTCGCCTCTCCCTACTACATTTCCCTTCTTTCCTTTCTCTCAACAAGATATTTTCACCCTTTTCTTGGTGTTATCACCTTTGTTAGTGTAGGATTTCCATTCTTTATGCACTTTTCTCTCTCCCTGGTCCCTTGGATTGTTAGTTTAGGAGTAGATAGTTACATTTCCCTTCCTATGAGTAGTTTAGCATTAGGATTAGACAAAGGAACCAACCTTCTTTGGAGATTTTCTCCAGTAGAAAGTCCCACAACTTGAAAGACAATCACATATTAGCAAAAATTAGGGATTTATAATGTGTAAATCCGAAGGTGCTACGTTTTTTCATAACAATTTTGGTGCACCCGATGGAACAAGATTGAAGAGATTTACAACTTCATACCAATAGGATTGATGTGTTATTAATGGTATTTAGCCTTTGGAGGTATGTTTTTAACACATATGGTGAATCCATTGATTTAAGTAACAATTTTTTTGAGTTATAGTCATTTCCCTTTATTCTTCCATTCATTTTCATGGCCCCATCTTCTCATGGCTCTCCAAAGAGATCTTCCATTCTCACATTTTAGTTCCATCCCTCTCCATTTATAGCAGTGAGATGATATTCTCAAACATCCCTAAACATTTTACCTCTTTTCCATGGAAATGGAGATCAATCTCCTATTGATCACATTCAATATATAACAAACCATTGTGCCATTAAAAATATCACATAAGAAAACATTTTCCTCAGACTTCTTATTTTATCATTCAGAGGTAAAGAAAGAGATAAGTACGGTGTTTTGTCTTCACAAACCATTTCCACATGGAATTAGTTGCGATCAACTACACAATTGGTTCAAGGAGGATGTAGATGTCATTTATCTTATGGAACATCTCAAAAAAATACAATGGGCTCTAATGGAGTTTATCTCTGATTTCAATATCAGATTTACAAAGTGACTTGGCACAAAACTCCTTTAGATTTTAGACCCTCACAAGGTATGGAATTCTTGTATTATTTAAGGTCCTTTGATGTTGATTTATCAATATTAATTCAATCCCTAGGAGGAATCAGTCTTCCTCAATATTTTTCCATTGCTTCAAAAGGTGAGAAGATGCTTCATTCAAGCTAGAAAAATAAAACATGTCTTTGTTGCTGCAATTCCTCCCTCATCATCTCAAATGCTTCCCTCCCTTGTGATATAAAAGAAAAATCCATTGTTCCTTTTCAAAATCATAAAGATCATTTACTTATTTTCCCTCCATTTGATGTTCCACGAGTTTATCATGCCCAAAGCATTCCCAAAATTTGTAAAATTCCTCCCATCTCCACTCAGGGAACTACCCAACTTCACTAAACCTTGCGCTAACGTTTTTCGAATTTGTGGTATTTCAAATGTTATTCCCGCTTCTTCCCAACCCATACTAGACCAAGTTATCCTATAATTTTGGTGGAATAGGAGGTATGTTATGCTTTTAGAGAGAAGGAGAAGCCCATGCAACACTCCAAACAATAAGGCTTCAGGAAAAATCATGCATTTGTTTTGGAAAAAGCCAACAAGGCAAAGAGTATGTTTTGGAGGATCATTTGGCTTCTCTAATTGATCAAATTAGGTTTTTGAGAATCAAACATTTCTTCCCAAGAATGCAACAAATCAAGAGCCCCTTTCTTATGCTTCTTATCCAACCAATCCTACCAAGGATGAAAATTGTATATCAATGGATGATTGGTATGATTTAGATTAGGAGGATGAAACTGTGAAAACTGTGCAAAAAGAGGAATTGAACATCAACATACAGGTAGAAATATTTGAAGGATAATCAGATTGGAATTGGAGGGGAAGAGAAAGTTTTTTTTTAAATTACTGTTATCCAAAGAGGTGAGGAAGAATGTATTGAAAGCAAGCAAGGTGTTTTACTGGAATGTAATGATCCTCATTGCTCTCAGTATGTATGGAATTTGTTGCACATATAATGGAAGATCATAATGGGACAGAGAGTGAGGATACCCATGATGAACCAATTGCAAAATCAAAAGTCTTTATGGAGGAGGAAGATTTTTTTATGGAAGTAAAACAATGATTAGATCCGCTTGCAAAAACTCCATTCAAGAAAGTTTATAGGATGAATCCATTCTTGGGGTTGAGCTTTAAAAGAATGGGAAAATCACAAGGATTATTCCATTGGTTTCAAATGTTTTTGTCCAATCGGATACCTAACTATCCTGGAGAAAAATTAGAGTTGCAAACTCATGCTCATTTCGAGCTTGAGGAAGAGCTACAATGTACCAAGGGTTGGTACTGCAATACCTCTCAAATTCAAATGTAGATAAAATAAAAGAGTTATTTGTTATTTTTTCATCTAAAACTTTAAATAATAGGGTGAGAAACAAGCTTCAAATTAGTTTTTCACTCTTCCTAATGACCATATTCAATGTTAAATCGATTACATGGTCCCAATTTGTGAGGAAGGGAAGCTACTTCTCAGTGTCGGTTGCAGGATGTGTTTTAGTTCCCTTTGCCTCTTGTTAGGGTAGGGTAGGATAGGTTTCTTTTAGTAAAATAAGTACTTATGCACACTCTGCATGTTTCCACTTGTAATATTTACATTTCTCATGTTTTTATATAGTTTTGTAGTGCTTTGTTATTGTTGCACGATCTATTGGAGGAAGCAGTGTTCATGGTGGAGGAAAGGTGTTTGAGGTAGTTCCAAGTGCATCCATAAAATTAGCATGTGATTAAAATTACTCTGTAATGCTTCATATTTTCCAAGAAATCAGTTTTTTGGTCCAAATTTAAATAGTTATCCACTCTTATCAGGGACCAAGTTCTTCATCTTCTCTAAAACTTGGAATAAATTAGAGGTTTAGGGACAGTTTTCAAAGTGCATTCATTCAACCCCAAATAATCAGTTGCGAGAGGAACATGGTGAATTTTCATATTCAAAACAATTTCCACTCCCATAAAACCTAATTCAAGAAATTATTACAATGCTATGGTTAATTCAAGCTTTAGATCAGCTCCGTGTTCAAGCAAAGTGTTTCAAGTGCGAGATTTAGGGGTGTGTTCTTCAATTTTCAAATCAATTTTTAGATGACTCCATGCCCAATGGATGCTTAAAATCCACCGATATTTCAATCTAGCAAGTAGATTACCCTATTGATTCACCAAACTGTTATGTAATTTTTCCCTTGGCCAAAATTGGCTAACTTGTAAAATTTGGACTTGGGTAGTTTAATGGAGCTTCAATGAAGAATTTGCAAAATTTAGGTATTTTCATACTTTGAGGGGAATTTGTAATTGTTTCATTACATTTATCCACTCTTTCCTAACTCGCTTAATAAAAAGTCCAAATAACTTGAAAAAATGAAAAAATGGGCTTTCTAGTGTAACACGGGTCTAGGTGCTACTGAACAGAGCTAGTTCCTCAGAATAAAGGTTCCCGCTTTTGGATTGGGACCGAAATGTAAAGGACAAAGCATGTATTATGGGTTTTCGGTTCGAGAGAGGGAACTCGGTAACAAGCTCCCATGGGCCACTTGTTCCCTGCATCTCCACAATTTTCATAGGTAAAGGGAAGTTTGGGGGTGTAGTATATTGCAGTGGGGAGAGACATTGGAGGGAACAACATAGGGCGTAACCGCTTCTGGGAACACTTAGTTCCCCGTACAAGCTATCGATCAGTAGGGAAAGGAAAATGGATGAAGTGGAAATGTGTTATGGGAAAAGGAAATACATAGAGAATGGGGGCATGGGGAACATGTTCCCTACAGAATGTTGTTCCTCGCACTATTAAGTGAGTCGTAAATCAAACAAACTAGTTTATTGCGGAATGCAGAGAAAATAGGCACACACAACCTAGTTCCATGCTTCCTCCAAGTACCCCAAATACTCGATAAACATGAAATGTAAAGGAGAAAAAGGTTTAAATAAATAGTTAACTATGGACTTTGATGTATTATTTGGAACTCGTGTTCCTCCCAACCCCTGGAGACCCGCATGCGGCTATATCTTCCTCAAAAATTATCCAAACTTGATAAAATATATATTACTTAGAAATGTCTTTTCATGCCCTACAACATGGAATCAGAAAATCTTGAGTTGGGTGAGAGTAGGTGGATGAAAAAGGAAAAATACACTCCCAAAGATTCAAAGCACAACTCTAGGTAGCTAAGTAATCAAATTTGATGAGATTTGTGCTCTTCCTTCTTCGGTAAGAAACATATCATGGGGGTGGATTTTTCAGGTTGCCCATGCCCCTTTTCAAAAATTTAATGCATCTTGTATGTGGGAGGGAGAAGAATTCTGATTTTATATTTTCCCTCTCTTTTCTCATTATTCTATATAATGTAAAGAGGAACACATTTGAGAGTATGATAAATTGGGATGTAGAGAAACTCCATCAAATTAGTTTCTCAATTTCAATGAGTTGTGAGCCTTCATTTGGGCCTGGAAAGTGTTCTTGTACCTCTATTCTTCACATGTAATGGACTGTGCATCCTTTGAAAGTAATAAAATCTATGTTTTGTGGGGTTTCTTTCAACCCTAGCTCATATTTTGGTTTATTTCCTTTCCTTTCCATTCTATTTGTTGTATCATGTGTATTTCTCATTTGTAGGTTTGTTTGATTGTGTTTCATGGAAAATATAAGTTAAAATGTTGTTTTGGATATGTGTCACAGCTTGTTTGTCCTCTCCCTATTGCATTTCCCTTCGTACCTTTCCCTTAATAGGATATTTCCACCCTTTTCTTGGTGTTATCACCTCTATTAGTGTAGGATTTCCATTCTTTATGCACTTTTCTCTCTCCCTAGTCCCTTGGATTGTTAATTTAGTTGTAGATAGCTACATTTCCCTTCCTAGGAGTATTTTAGCATTAGGATTAGGTAGAAGAACCAACCTTTTATGGAATTTTGTCTCAAGTAACAAGTCCTATAACTTTCGACACAATTCCATGATAGCAAAAAGTAGGAATCTATAATATGTAAATCCCAGGGTGCTACTTTTTTCATAACGTTTACTACCTATAATATTGAATCATAAGTATGGACTATGTACTTTGATAGATCTTATAACACAAGAGAAAGGGCTTGCATTATTCTTATAACACCCTATGGAGAAATCATGCCCTTTACTTACTAGTCAGGATTTTCATGCACCAATAACATTTCTAAATATGAGGCATTAATTTTAGGTCTTTATACAATACGTACATTACAAATTCAACATGTCCAAATTTTTAGAGAGTTATAACTCGTCATTCACCAATTACAATACATAAACAACACCAAGGAAGAAGAATTAATCTCATATAGTAATGTGGTTGAATGAATCATATCTACATTTACTACCTTATAAATTGTTATTATTCCATGTAAAGATAATCAACATGTTGATGGGTTGGATAGTGCTTCCTCATTAATACCCTTAAATATCACCAACCAATGATTGCACCACTTTCACAATTCGGTAATTACCTAAGTAATCTATTGATATTGATATTACTTAATACCTTAAGGTCATATCTACTACACATAGTGTTGACAACCCTAAGTGGTTTACTAACCTTTATAACTATTTATACCGGAAACAATTACTTGAAAATGCCCCACCATATGAAACCCACTTATTACAATGTGAAGCTCTCTGTTATCCCCTCATCGGAGGATCTATGTTTAAACATGCCTTCAATGTCGTATATTACGTTTATTAGGATCTAATGACACACACAATACGTATCACGGTTGCATGATAGTGAGTGTGGTTTTCACTTTAGTGGAAAATCCATTTCCTATAAACTATTACGACAATGATATTATTATCTAACCATGGAACAAGATTGTCATGAATACAGTAAACAATGTGATCAATGTTAGTGACATTGAAACCTTAATCATGCATTATCTCATACATTGTAACTTATCATTTCCCCTTGTCCCTTTTCCATACGGGATTTGATTTATTTCGGAAAGGTTAACCTCAAATCCACACATGGACATAAATTTATAATCATTGTTACAAAATATTTCACTAAGTGGGTTGAATAAATACCTTTAGACACTACCATAAGTGATGACATTTGTCATTTCTTTCTCACACATATTATTACTCATTTTGGGGTTCCTTATGTTATTGTTTCCAAAGAAAGAATCATACTTTAACAATTTTACTATCAAGAAATTTTGTGCCAAGTTTCACATCAAATGAAAATTTTCCACACCTTAATATCCACAAAGAAATGGATAAGATGAATCTAACAAAAAAACCATTATTAAAATATTACACAAAACCCTTGTTAAAATCTTATGCAAAACCATTGATAAATATGTTAATGACTAGCACAATCAAATTATTTACGCCCTTTGGGCCTACGTCACTAGTGTTTGTGCGCTAACAATGCTACTCCTTTCTCTTTAGTTTACAAAACTAAGGTTGTCTTACCCTTGGAATTATAAATCCCTTCAATACATGTTTCCTTATAAGATATCATCAAATATAATGACTATCGTGAAAAGCACTTACATGAGTTAGAATTCCTTAATTCTAAGAGATTTCAAGCCTTAAAGCATCCTTACATGTATAAAGACTGCATCAAATGTTCCTATAACAAGAAATTTCATGCCCGTGAATTCCACAATGGTTATTTGGTTCTTAAAGAAAATTGAAAGAACACTAATACTTAGAGTGCTTTAAAAGGAAAGTTCAAACCTAGTTTTTGCATTGTTACATGGTTATTGAACAAATGGTACCTGTATATATTATTTGGTCACCAAGGCTTTTTAGGGTTCGTGTCACATGAGTTCATTAAGTGATGAGACTCACTTTCAAAAGTAAGTAACTAATCCCGATACCTAATATCCCATAGAAGATATGATATAGAGCCGCCATTGAGAAGTGGAGTGGGCCATCTAGATATATATGTTGGTACCTAATTTTGAATTGAATCCTCCCCATCCATAGTTCATCTAGATAGGGGCAGCCTGGTCATACATCAATGATATAGAGAGGGGGTACTCTCCTTCGTATATAGAGAGTAGGTCAAGGAATCACCTCCATATCATGGGTTTGTACCCGCCTTACTTCATCTACTTGATGGTCATCCCATCAAGAAAACTATCAATATCATGCACTTGTGGTAGTATTACACTTGATCCCCCCTCCTTTACAAAGCTATGCACTATAAAATTCCAAAAACATTGATATAATCACAAAAATTAAAAACATTCACATATTTTCAAAAACACAAAACTCAAGACTTGTTTATCTAGCATACATTATTTACACTTCATATTATACATGTTCTTTATCCTTTTATTTTGAGAGAGAATTTTTCTCCTTTACACACGTGTTCATGGGGCATATTGAGCTTGATGTAGAACACACCGATTGATACATGATTATGGGATCTATCAAGGTTCCTTACATACTTCTTCTAGGGGCATCCCTCCACACAAACCGTGTTATTATTTCATTATAGTGCCTTTTCACTTCATCATTATGTTTGATTACATATATAGTAAATTTTATATCTTTTAAACAAATAGGACTAACACGTTTCTTATGTGGTGTTGATAGCTTTTGGTTTCATATAATTTTCTATATCTCACTTGCTCGACATTTTGTCACACTATGATACTCTTATTTTTCATACATGCTTGTTAATTATGTGTGTAGTGCATTTTTACTACTATGATTGTGGCCTAAGGGCCTTGTTTGTCTTGTGACACCATGGGTGTCCCATGTTTTTAGCATCATATATTTCTTGTGTGATATTGTATCTCTTGTTTACAAGCCCAAGGGCCTTGATTTTCTTATTACATCATGAATGTCCCATGTTTGCAGGTGTTAAGCCTTTTACATGAAAATGTTTGCATTTTTATCCTTTTCACTTAAATATACATTAGTATTACTAGTCTTCTTATTGTTATTGTTTCTCTTGATTGTGCGTCATGGTCTCCACTATGTGTATCCTATTTACAGGCACATGTTCTTCTTTGTGTCCACCACATCCTCCCTTCATGTGTTTTCTATGAAGATTATCAAACTTATTAGGCATGCTAACACATTTATTCTTTTGAGCTGCACACTCAAACTCTTTATCACATGTTCCTCAAAAGAGGGGACATTCATTGGTAAAATGGACACAAATAGGTTTTTGACTCCGACATAGACACAAAATAGGAAAAATCACTTTAAAACAAAATCAAACATATAAAATTAGAAAAGAAAGCACAAGGTCAAAACTATATAGTAGGGTCAAGACCATATAGACATTAGCATTTACAAAAACTTTCTCCACATGTTCATCTTTTTACCTAAAGGTACAGGTTTTCGGCACAATTTTAGACTCGAATGACTCAGTTTATATCATTTTCAAGGGCGTGAAATGTTTCATTCCATCTTCTCTATAGCACTTAGTTTTAGTTCTAGTTTCATGGATATCAGGGCATGGGTCTCCTTTCTTCAACTATATTTCATCACATTTCAGTTCTACTCAATTGAGTCACACGTGGGGAGAGTATGGGGGAAAGTCATTCTCTTTTGTACTATGTGTCCTAATTTATAAATTTTGATCTAGATCCATCTGTAGCGGTGTGGTCCATGGGGTCATGGAAGGTAGCAAAGTAAAAAAATTCTTCATAGGAAGTCCTTCCTCTCCTCTTACAGCTAAGGTGGAAGATATTAGAGTTGTTGAATGACTTTGATACATGGTATTATTCCTTCATGGGCTACTTAATCTCCTCATTCTTCTTCTTTCTCTTTCGCATTCTTGTGTTAGGTTCAATACACTCAATACTCTAGCATCTCCATGGTAGAATTAGGTATTTATCACCCCCAATCCTTTGAAAAGTTAAGCAATCCAAATCTACAAGCACAAGTAAAGAATGGGAAACACTTCCTCTCGCAAAAAAAAAAAAGGTGTATTCCTTCCATGTTTTGCATCTCTTTATTTAACTATTCAAAATTTTAAATTTTACGGCATTGCATATATATATTTGAGTTAAATTTCAATTATATATCATGGAAATTTACTACACTATGTGTTGTAGGTTTCATCATGGAGCGTGCCAACACCAATACAAGAGATCTTGTAAAAAAATAAAGTGAGGAAAAAGTGTGTCTACTTAAAGCGGGGTAAATGTAATTTCATTTCCTTTAAACATGTAATTTCATTTCATACTTAAAGGGGGTGTAAATGTAGACACTCAAATTTGATAATTCTACTCTTTGACACTATTGTTCTTGACATTTCTCTCTTGCTCAAACAAGTGCACTTTACCCATTCTCATCCGGTATATCCCTATGGATCTTATCTATCTTGATTGATCTTACACAATCACTTGCTAACAATTTTGAGAATTTATTACATGAAACACAGTAATATACTCAACTCTCTAGCTTCCAAACTTTACATTATAGGTTTACACTCTTGGGTAAAAAATGTACAACATGGGAGGGAGCGTTTGCACGGCCCTAACCTTACTATATGGTATTTACCTAGCTCACTTTGATCCCTAACTTATCATTGCACATTATTCTTTGCATCACTTACTTCCCCTCATTTAGAATTTCAAACTTAAATCACCTTCAAAAGCATATATAATCAAGTGAAACTTACCTCATTTGGTACCTACTACAACCTAGCATTATTATAGACTTCTATTGTAAAATATAGCACAAAAGGAACCTAAATCTCCCTACATTTCAAAAATACCTATGAAAATTCAATAGGGTACCACTATCTAGTCTAAAGCTTCCCAAAAGGTCTATGAAATTGATTCCAACATTTACAAGCACTCAAAGTCACTCACTTAAGTAGATTTCATAAGAGAGAAACTCAAGTCAAGCATTTTAGAAGAAAGGATGTCATATGATTGCACTATATCTAGATATCACATGTTAGGTGGAGAAAACTTTTGGTTTGAGGCCTATTCGGAGTAGTGTTGACATTGGTAGTATACGAGAGGCTCCCACAACCCAAGTAATATGTATTTTTAAAACATTATCTATGATTAGGGTTTTGAAGGATTGAGAAAAGTATTCATAGAGCATTGCGGTGTGATTGAAAGTGATCAACAGACAACAAAAAGTGTATCGGACAAGTGAAAAACCCATAAATTCAAACGCGTGATTTTTTGAGTAGGTGCAAAATCATATAAAGGGGAAAAACCATATAATCATTCTAGCCCCTCCTAAATGATATTTCCCAAGGTGGTTTTCAACTCACAATTTTAGTTTTAAAGCCCACAGTCCATAAAACCCAATCCATCACCCAAATCATCTTAGAAACACATTTAATTATCTAAATGCACTCAATCCCATGTATTTGTGAGTTTGTATAGTTTTTGTACATTTGTTACAAGTATTAATACATTATTAAGAAATTGAATGGTTAAAGTTGGAATTTAATTAGTCGAATAACCCCTATAATATTTATTTCATTCTTTGTTTAATTATAATTTTAAAACCCTAATCAAACTAAAAATAGATGAAAACACAAAGCACTATACATATAAATATACTAGGTGTATTATAAAAATTTCATAAACTATGAAAGGTATTGTCTACAATTATAGATAAAATAAATCAAATAAATATATCATATAATAGAATTTAATATTTCATGGCTATTTTATATAAAATTAAATGACGTGGAATCGACAAGAGAATTATACAATTCCTTGTGGAGATCGATACAACTAACAATGCAATATAACTATTGATGGGTTCTCATGTGTGTACAAGAAAGAGGGAATAAAAACTAATAGGAAAGGCCCCTTTTGGCTCTCCCTTTTAAATAGGGGAGTCATTCAAGGAGTGTCAACTTAAAATTTGCATTGCACACGAGGTTTTTAGATCATGTAATCACTAAATCATGCACTTACTATGTACATATAGCCTCTAAATACATCATTTATATGCATGATTCCTAAACAAGAGAACTACTCATTAACACCTCTTTACTTTACTTTGACATTGATTTTCATATTTATTGCTTGTTATTTCTAATTGACAACTTGTAATTTTGCATATCACCGACATCCTACTTAGATCATGTAGTCACTAAATCATACACTAACTATGTACATATAGCCTCTAAATACATCATTTATATGCATGATTCCTAAACAAGAGAACTACTCATTAACACCTCTTTACTTTACTTTGACATTACTTTTCATATTTATTGCTTGTTATTTCTAATTGACAACTTATAGTTTTGCATATTAGTCGACATCCTACTCAGCTTTGATTTCATTGTTTATCCTTTTGAGCATCATTTACAAGACCACCCATTAGGTACACGAGTGTCTGGGCACTATTGTCCCCTTTGGGCGCCTCTCGTCCTCTTTTTTCGATCTTTCAAATGTTACTTATTTCTTGTCTTATTTTATCACCCTTGGTCGGCCTTTCACTTGTTAATGATGAAACTTAAGAAAGGGAATAATATATATACATGTCTTATTTAACCTCATTAAGGGGGAAAGCATTCAAGAGGCACATACTACTACAAGGAGCTAATATTTTCTATCTACTACACCAAGGACTACATTTTGGCACTATATACTTCATTGCATAGGAGGGTTTATTATAAATTCCATACCACACATTTACATTTGGGACAAATTAGTTGTAGCCCGCTATCTCTTTATGTGACTAGAACCTAGGGCATCTTAGCTTAAGGCAAACTATTCCAATCACACACACTAGAACTACATTTAGTCTAAAATGTAGTGTAGTGCTTGGTGAAAATCACATTGGGGTGACTATTAAGGTCAGTAAGATTTAAGAATATGCATATTTTTATTCATCTAATGTGTGCTTGAGTATTGTGTAGGTAGCTAGGATTTATTTTATAGGTACAAGTGTGACAATGAATCGATGTGACCTATAATGAACAAAGAGAAACACAAAGTGACAATGAAAGAACAAGATCCTAAGTATTTCTATAGACACTAGCACCTAGATCGGATGCTAGTACCTATGTGGCCCTGTCCCAATCCAAATCCTTGGGATTTTTAAATTTTAGTTTCGATACAAAGATTGCACAACTTAGAATTTTCCCTTCCAAATTAGTCTCCAATGAGAATCATTCTAGACCTATAGATACAAGTTGATTCCTTATCTAAACCCTCTCTATCCCTCTTGCTTGCATTTCTTTTTCTTGATATTTCTTAATTACTATCATATTTCATCCGATAGGCGGTGTCTTTATCTTATATTTAAATTTATTAAATCATTTGGTGAACCCGATCCCTTTCACACTTACCTTATTGGATCCCTTTCCATCATGGCTAGTACCTCTCATGAATTTTCTACTAAGGATCTCAATGAACTCAATTCTTATCTGGATGAGCATCCCGAAAACTTAGATCTGTTACTTTTTACTTCCCATGAGGAATCCTACAGGATCATTGCCTCCACTCCTCTTAATGCAACTATTTCTATTACTCCCACATATTTTATTCCTCTTTCCTCCTCTCCTACCAATGTGGGAGCTTCTACTAATCATATTCCTACTTCCACACTCAATAAAGATCTTTCTTCTCCTCTTATTTCACACATTCATCCTAATTCTTATTCTAACACCCAATATTTAGAGTCTCTTTATCCTTATTTACAAGCACAAAATTTTTGATTGCAACAAACTACTTCTTCTTTATCTCCATACTTTGTTTCTTCACTCTTTCTTCATAGTCCTCTTGCACCTGAAGTGTCTTCGTATCCACTCCCTGCCAATTTTTCTTCACCAATTTTTTCTCTATTCGATGGCCATGGAGATCCCAAAGATAATCTTAGATCCTTTCGCATGTCTTTCCTTGACTACATGTGTGATGACACCCTCTTGACCAAGTTGTTTCCTAGGATCTTACAATATTATGCTTTTCGATGGTTCTATGAATTTCCCTTGCATTCTATTAAATCAATTGCCACCTTGCTTATTTGTTTCTAGCTCATTTTTCTATGAATATAAGAAAAATATATCTTATGCACAAATGGTTAAAATTAAACAATGATCTAATGAACATCTTAGTGATTATGTATTGTGTTACAAGAACAATATTTGCTTAATGCTAAATCAAATGAAGCAAGAACTACCACCTAAAATAGTTCTACAATTTAGCTAAAACAAAGCATAAACACCATCATGATAAGAATTAAACAAGGGTTAGATGCTAAAACATTCATCAATACAAACTTTGAAACTAACAATGCTAAATATCTAAACTCCTCTATTCTCTAACAACAAATAAATGAATGGACCTAAGTAAGCTCCATGGCTATCAAAATAGTTGTCCTTAATGTTCCAAGAACCTAGGAATGGGGGCTAATCAAAGTTGGGCTACAAGACCCTTTTGACACCTCCCATATGACCCAAGCACTTTAAGAAAGAGGCTTAACTCTTCAAGATGATGAACTCTCAAAAGGGCAAGGTGCAAGCTCTTAGTCTCTTTGCTATATGCTTTGCATTTGCTCTCTAAGGAGTTTAGGTGTAAGTAAAAAGGTAGGTGGAGGGCTCTTTATATAGCCCAAAGGATAAGGATTCAACACATTCTCATGAATGTGGGATAAAGGTAAAACATGATTAGGAATGGATAAGGTTGCTTTATTAAAGGTAACCTTACTTTAGAAGGGTTTAATACATGTTTAGCAAGTCATGGAGTTGGGGTATTTTAATTAATCAAAGGTGATTAATTAATAGGTAGGTGTAAGCTTATAGTAAGCCAATTAGAGGAATATTAGTGCGATTTAGGCTATTATAAGGGATTAAATCAATTAAATATTGATTTATTGGTTAAATGGAAGGGAAAGCTAATTAATTAATAATAATTAATTAGTCTAGGTAGAAGGGGTGATTTATTAACTAAGGTCATAATTAGGTATTTGTTGATAGGAACTTAATTAATTAGCTTAGTGTAATTAATTAATGATGATATGAGGGAAAATGAGTGCTTTTGACGATATGTCGTTGATTTGTGAGAAAGGGGATAATTAGCACAATTTAAGTATTTAAATTGCTTGGGCGTATTATAGGTGTCTACATTTGCCCCTCTTTGGGTGGCGTAAGTGATGCCACTTCAAAGATAGTAGATGTAAGAGATTTCAAGGGATAGAAGAAAAATTAGTAGGAGGGAGAGATGCCCCCTCGAGTGTCGATGGGGTGATGAAGGAAGCCGATCGACGATCGAAAAATATGAGAAGTAGGCAGAAGAATGGGGACGAGGCAGGATGCCCCGAGGAGAGGGAGAATTAGGGGTGAAAGGGAAGTCGTGTAGAAGAAATATGGATGAGGGGAGAGAAGAGCTTAACCTCTAGCCTTATTTGTTTGGAACAAATTTGATGTCATCATATTGCCATAGGAACTACATCATCGGTCCTTATGAAAAATATAAGCATACGACAAAGGTAGAATGACATGAAAAGCCATACTACGAACAATTGTCCATTGCTGAAAGTACCAACTCCACGCAACATACAATAATGCAATGCAATACGAGAAGGAAACAAGCTCATATAACAGGGAAAACAAGTACGAACGCACATATCTAACCCAACAACGGTCAAGACAATTGTACAAATGTTTTGTTATCAAGTCAAGAGATCCACAAGTTCGTGATTGACGACAAGGGTTAAAAATGATGCCCCAAGCAAGGATACATGCAAGGGGAAATGAAAATGGACACGGGTCCATGAAAAGCATTTGTGCGCAACGAAACAAAGACTGTGCAACCAAAAGTGCCCCGTAGTAGTACGCATTTAAGCAAGCAATAGCTTTTGTGAATGGTTTTGAATCCAAAGTGATCCACGAGTCGTATTAATCGGGAAGATGTGAGACAAACCAACAGATATATGGAGAAAATACCATGCGCAAGACACAAGTTTCAGCCGTAAGAAGCAAGTTACCATTTTGTAGGGTGTTTTACTTTTTTAGGAATTTTTTGAAAAATTTTGCCTTGTTTTTAGATTTTTATATATATATATATATATATATATATATATTTTTGTTTTTTCTTTCAAAACAATGTTCTATTGTTTTTGTGTTTTCTCAAACAATTTTCTATTGTTTTTGTGTTTTTCTCAAACAATTTTCTATTGTTTTTGTGTTTTCTCAAACAATTTTCTATTGTTTTTGTGTTTTTTTGTGTTTTCTCAAACAATTTTCTATTGTTTTTGTGTTTTCTCAAAACAATTTTCTATTGTTTTTGTGTTTTGTCAAACAATTTTCTATTGTTTTTGTGTTTTCAAAACAATGTTTCTATTGTTTTTGTGTTTTCTCAAACAATTTTCTATTGTTTTTGTTTTTGTGTTTTCTCAAACAATTTTCTATTGTTTTTGTGTTTTCTCAAACAATTTTCTATTGTTTTTGTTTGTTGTTTTTTTCAAACAATTTTCTATTGTTTTTGTGTTTTTCTATTGTTTTTGTGTTTTTAAAGCTTTTCCAAAGCTATGTGCAGTAACCAAGAAAGCATGGATGCCCCAAATAAGTAGTGGGGAATATACAAGGGCAAAAGCCACGCGCTTATGAACAAGAAGGTGAAGTCGCTGAGTTGCCCCTCAAACAGTAAGATGGGAAATAACGAAAGACCACGCCCTTTACATGATGAATAGAAGAAGAAGGCAAAGCCGGATCAAGGCTAGACTAGATGGTGTGCACAAGGAAACTCAAGGTAGAACCAGGTCCAGACAAAGACAACTACCCTTCTAATATAGAATGCTTGTGAACAACGAATCCTCCCGAGGCGCCGAAACCGGTTTTCACCCAAGGACTTGTCCAAAGTGCCACAATTGCGTGGTTTTCACTAGTGGACGACCTGTTTTCTTTTTTCTTTTTCGATTTTTTTTTTTTTTTTTGTTTTTATATTTTTTTGTGATTTTTATGACTTTCTCAGTGCATGTTTAGGCATAAAACCTCTTAAGATGCATGGAATTCATGGGCTCCTGAGCTCATCACCATCAGGGTGAGCCAACTTGTATGCCCCCGTGCCATACTTGGCAACTATGACATAGGGTCCTAACCAAAGGTGGTTCAAACTTCCCTTTCTTTTCTCGCTCTGCTCTCGGTGTTGAACTCGGTTCTCCTTCATAACTAAATCACCCACCTCAAACTCGGCGAGGGATGATTCTCTTGTTGTAGTCATGGGAGATTCTGTGTTGATATACCTTCAGTGATTAAGAGCGCGAATGCGCCTCTCATCCAGAGCTCTAACTCACCAATCTTGCCACTCGATAATCTTCATCCTTATCCAAATAGTCCCAAGAGAAATTCACAGGGATGGGAGTTCAATCTCTAAAGGGATGATAGATTCTGTCCCGAACACTAGGGAATATGGTGTCGCACCCGTAGGAGTGCGAATTGATGTTCGGTAGGCCCAGGGCCGGGTGGATTTGTAGGTGCCAGCCACCGCTTTTGCTAACCATCTTCTCCATTATCCTTACCAAAGTCTTGTTTGTTGCCTCAACTTGTCCATTACCCTGAGGGTAATATGGCGTGGACCATTTCAATCTGATTTGGAACCGTTGGCAAAGACCTTTCACAGTTTTGTTCTTAAATGACTTCCCATTATCTCGTGACAATGGTCAGTAGGGATACCATATCGGCAAATAATGTGATTCATGATGAATTTAGAAATCAGTGTCTCTCGTGACATAGGTTAAAGGGACAAATCCCACCCATTTTGTAAAGTATTCTGTAGCATGTGATGATATGTGTATGACCATCGATGAGGTAGGAGTAAGCTTCCCTATTAGATCAAGTCCCCACTTAGAGAATGGCCACGGGTAGTGATTGTCAGCAATGGTCATGATGGAGCATGGATGAAATTTCCATACTTTTGGCAAAGCACACATTTTCTAACATAATTACAACAATCAGCCTTCATGGTGGGCCAATAGTAACCTACTCTTAACAATTTCTTAGCCAAGACCATTCCATTTGTATGTGCTCCGCATACTCCTTCGTACTTCTTTAATTGCCTCGGATTGACTCACACATCCAGATAACGTAATGATTCCCATCGTAGCCACGATGATAAAGTGTACCTCCTAAAAGGGTGTAACGGGCTATCTGGTGAATCAGGCTTTGCTTTTCAGAATGGGAGATATTGGGAGGGAAAGTATTGTCCTTAAGATAGGTGAAAATGGGTTCATACCACGGGAATAGGGGACCAACAACCTCACAAGCCAGGCAAGATTCTGGCACGTCATACGCGGGCTGGTGTAGATTTTCTACGAAAAATGGCATATCATTGTTCCCTGGCGGAATACGAAGCATAGATCCCACCGTTGCCATAGCATCTGCCGATCTGTTCTCGCGCTTCGGGATCTCGCTCAAAGGTAATGCGCACAAAATACTCCTTCAGAGTTTCCACCAACTTCTTGTAAGGTATGAGCTTGTCATCCTTAACTTTATACTCATCATTAACCTGTTTGATGATTAGCTATGAATCACCTACAACCTTAACATGTTGAATATTCCACTTGATGGCTAGCTTCATCCCTGCAATGAGTGCTTCATATTCCGTAATGTTGTTCATGCAAGGGAAGGCCAGTGGAAAGCCTGTGGTATAGGATCACCCGAAGGAGTAATAAGGACCACTCCTGCACCTGAACCATGAAACGTAAAAGATCCATCAAAATGTATCTGCCATACGACAAATTCTTCAATGTAGAGCAAAGATGCATCTGGCAGATCCAGACTCAAAGGTTCTGTGCTTTGCAAAGGTGCTTCCGCTAGCTGGTCAGCAAGTACTTGTCCTTTAATTGATTTTTGATGGACAAATTCTATATCAAACTCACTGAGTAGAATGATCCAATTAGCCATTCTACCTGTGAGGGCGGGTTTGGACAACAAATACTTGAGTGGGTCGACCTTGGATATGAGCTTGGTCTTAGTATTTAGCAGGTAATGGCGAAGTTTCTGAAAGGTAAAAACAACGGCCAAGCAAGCCTTTTCAATCTGAGGATAATTACGTTCATAGGTGATGAGGGTGCGACTCGATAGTAGTACATTGCTTTCTTTTATGGCTAAGGTCATATTGGGCGAGCAAGTGCACCAATAGCCAATAGCGTATTGCATGTAGCGGAAATATAGAGCAAAAGTGGTTCTCCTGAGTGGGAGGCATGAGGACAGTGGATTAGCCAGTATCATTTTTAAGCAAAGCAAAGGCTTGTTGTTGCTTTCAGTCCCCGATGAAAGCGATGTCCTTCTTAAGCAAATGAGTGAATGAGTGACATTTATCTCAAAGCCGGGAGATAAAGCGGCGAATGGCTTGAATTTTCCTCGCAAGCTACGCAGCTTGCTTGATATTCTCAGTGGAGGCATTTCGTGATGGCGTACACTTTTAGCAGGTCTACCTCAATACCTCGCCTCGACACGATGAAGCCTAATAGTTTCCCGTATAAAGACACACCGAAGACACACTTCTTTGGATTTAGCCTGACTTTGTATTCACGCAGGCGTTCAAAGATACGCCGCAAAATGATAGGATGATCCTCTCTTGTTTTGGACTTTCCTAGGATGTCGTCTACGTAGTCTTCCATGATGTCATGAATCATATCATGAAATATTACTGTCATGGCCCACTGATAAGTTTCTCCCACATTCTTAAGGCCAAATGGCATCACCTGATAATAGAAGGTGCCCCAAGGAGTTGTGAAAGTTGTTTTGTGTTGGTCTTCCTCAATGATCTTAATTTGATTATAACCCGAAAAGCCATCCATAAGTGATAGCATTTCGCACTCCTCGCGTCGAGTCAACAATCATGTCAATGTTGGGCAACGGAAAGTCATCTTTAGGGAAAGCTTTATTGATGTCCCTAAAATCAGTAAAATTCGATACCAATAGGTTTCTTCTGACAGAACAATGTTTGATATCCATTCGTAATAATCAATCGGCCTCGATGAATCCTGCAAAGCAACCTTTCCAATTCTTCTTTAACTAACAAGGCCACTCTTGGGTGCATCTTTCAAGCTTTTGTTTGATAGGCTTAGCGTCTGCGTGCACAACCAGGTTATGCACGACCAAAGTTGGATCTAAGTCGGGCATGTCTTTGTAAGACCATGCGAACACATCAATAAACTCTCGCAGCAACATAGTGAACGTCTTTTTTCTCTGGCCGAGAGTGATGCTCCCAATTTTACTATCTTGGGATCTTCTTCGGTACCAATATTGACATCAATGGTTTCTTCAACTAACAATTTTGATAAATCCTCCATACGCGTAGGATCGGGAGGTAGGTTGAGATCTTCATCCAAGGATGTCTCTACGAGATTTTCATCCTTGGCGTGGTCACTTTGTTTGTCCTTTGATTTTCTTATTTGTTTGTCAGCCAATGCCTCAAAGAGGTTTTCACTGTGTGACTTGGACTTCGATTTTTGCCGAGGCTTTTCTTTAGAACTCTTGCCCTCTTTTTAAATTTTGCTGACCACGAAGTTCATCCTCCTCGCCGAAGTAGGCGCAGGTGTCTAAGTCGATAAAGAAACCCTTCTTGTGATCTCCAATGGGAATTGTATCCCTTATGCCCATGAACTCTGCAATAGCCTCATCGCTTCTCGAATAAATCTAGTGGCACGTGACGTCATTGGTCCCATTCAACAAGGGAGGGGTATACAAGGTCAAGGGTTGGTTCAAAGGGGGGTGATGGTTAGGACAACGTTATTCATGAAAAGGTTCGTGGAGGCCAGATCCTCATATTGGCTACAACAGGAATCTGTATCGCTGTCTAGATAATCAGAGCTATCCTCATGCTCAGAACAAGTCACATCTTGATCGTTGGGGTGTGCTCCATAAGGGCGAATCCCAATGCCATATCTTTCTGTTTTGAAATGTGGAAGAGGGACTGGTTCTCTTTGTCCTTGTTCATTCCTCCCACATCCTAGGCCTCAGAGCCCATGGAGTACATCATTCTGCTAGATTTTTCATATTCTGGGGTTTGATAACAAGATGGCTGAGTGTCCTCAGGGACCCAAGTAGTAGGTGGATCAAGTAATTTTTCCTCAGCTAACAAGCCTCCAGGTAGGAACGACCCAATAGTGTGTTCCTCTCTAGGTCTCCTGAAGCGGTAGTTGGGTCGACCTCTAGTCTTGGGCGACAAGGAGAGGTCAGAAACCAAGAGCGCTTGTTGTACATTATACTCCCCACAACCATATTCCAGAATTTTCATCTCCCATGAATTAAATGGAGATGTTGAAGTAGATGCCCCATGAGTGCAAGAACTAAGAGAATTTGAATCTACTCGAGATTCCATGGCCTCAGAATGAAGAGGGACAACTATATCTGTGGAGGGACATGCATATGTACCCTTTCGTGCAAAGCTATTAAGAGCTCTACAATGAGCAAAGGGCTCTGAGTCTCCTGGTATTGTTATTGTATGTCCCTCATGCTTCACTGATGCATCGATGAAATGTCGAGCACGCTGCGCATGGCATGGATCCATGGTCGGCCTAGAAGCATATTATATGGAAGTTCCAAGTCTAAGACGTGAAACTTTGTCTGATGGCAAGTGGGGCCCACCTCCATTGGCAGCGTAATGGTGCCTGCTGACTCTCTTTCCGCGTTGTCGTATGCGGTGATAGTGATGATATGGGACTCAAGATCTTCTTCCGTATGTCCCAATTGTTTGACTAATTTAAGCGCAGATGTTCAATCCAGATCCGTTATCCACAAGCACCCATTTGATTTTCCTGCGGGTAACAACTACCTCAATGTATAAGGGAAGATTATGTGTAGGATTCTCGGTAGGGACCTCCCTATGGTTGAAAGTGAGATGCTCACTTGGTGCAATATTTGCCACCGCGGTTTGAAGGTACGCAGATCGACTTCTAAAGGCACTCCCGACCCCTGAAGAGTTTGATACAGGATGTCCTTATGTACATTGGAAATCTTGAGAAGGTCTAAGATCGAAATCTTAGCAGACGTCTTCTCAAGTTGTTCTAAAAGGTTATACTTACCAGTATGCGGGGTCGACGGAGAGGGGTCCGAATTACGAGGCGGGCGCGCCTTGTTACCGCAACACAGTCCTTTCCCTTAATCCGATGGTGTTGACGCGGTCAGCAGGGGAGCGAATACATCCGATAAGTGAATCGTAATGATTGTTATCTCTCTTGGTATACAAGTAATTCGCGGCTTTATAGGTTTGGGATGACTCTCCCCGATCCGGTTTTTCCTTTTCCGACTTATCATGCTTGGGGAATGGTTCCTTATAAATCCCCATTTTCTCGTTAGGTGTTTGCATGTGGCTAGGGTTATCCACCTCTATCTCCCCATTGTCAATGAGGTCTTGAATATAGTGGCGAAGTCACAAACATTTGTCTGTTTTATGACCTTTAACGCGATGCATTTCACAGTATTCATGCTCCTTATACCATGAAGGTTTAGGAGCGTTGTCATCAAACGGTTGCATTGTAGGATAGGTCATCATGTGGGCCGCATCCAACTATTTTAGTATGATGGACAACGGCTCATTGAGGGAGGTGAATGTTCGTCGCTTTGGTGGTGGTTGAATTGGGCCCTTGGTCAGTTTAAAAGGTTGACTGTTTGGACTGCTTGAACACGCTTTGGAATCGCGATTCCGCCTCCCACCATGTTTTTGTTTTTGTTAAAGATCTTCGGCTTTTCAAATGGGTTCGACACTTTGGTTGTCTTTAGATTGGGTTTTGAGGGTGCCTTTGCAATGAGAGCCTTTTCTATTTGAATCCCTTTCTCGATAACCTCCTCAAAGGTGCGGACACAATGCATTTGGAGGTGGAAAGCTATATCCGGGTTGAGATTAGGGATGAAAATATCGACCACCCGCTTCTCTCAGTGGAAAGCGCAAGGGAAGCGACTAGCTATCCCTCTCCATCGTTGGAGGAAGCTAGCGAAGGTCTCATTTGGGCGTTGTTTTGTGCCGCACAAGTCTGCCATGGTGATGTCACTCTCTATGTTATACGAGAAATGACGCACGAATCTTTCCGCCACCTTCGCCAGTGAAAATTGATCCTCGTGGTAAGCGCGTAAACCATTCCAATGCTTGACCTCCGAGACTCTTAGGAAAAAGTCTGATGAGGTAATTATCACTATAAGACACCTCTTGACATGCCATGTAGAAATCTTTAACATGATCCTCGGGTCTCCCTTTCCTTTGTATTTTCAAACTTTGGCATATCAAATTTCTTTAGAAAGGGTCAAGGGTCATTGTCTTGTCAAAAGGATAGGGGCATAGTTCTTCGTATTGGTATTTCCTAATACTCCCTATATTGCTTTCTTGTATGCTCGCAAGTGTTGCTTTCATAGATTGCACTTCTTGTGTGAGCAATTGTTCTTTAGTGGGAGAAGTGGGGATGTGTACACGATGATACCCCGTGTCTTCTTCTCCTTGGTTTTCTCGATGGAGTTCGTGGATCCTAAACTTAGGCTTTGACTTTTGAATGTTCTTTTTTGTGTCTTTCTGTACCTGGAAAGTAAGCAAAGCTAGTTGTCGGCTTAGGTTACTGAGTTGTTGTTGGATTGTGACTTGGTTTGTGTCTTCTTCTTCTAAAGGTTCTTCCTCTTCGTATTGTGGAGGTTCTTCCCCTGTCTCATGTTCTATCTTGTTTCTTCGTGGCACTTTGATGAGGGGTATTCTATGCCCTACCACTTTATCATTTTCTGTGTAAGAAGTGGAAGCATGCCCACCTGTTAAAATATCTTCCATATTGATAAGGGGGCGTTCTTCCTTAGTAGTGTCATTTGTAGGTAATATTGGTTCATTCTCGGTGGGCAATTTGGCCCCTAATTCCATGACCCGTGCCAAAACTCTATCTTTGTTTCTAAGGAGAAACTCATCTAGTAGAGTGGGGTCAAAATCAAAGTCTCATGTGGTGGTGATTCTAATTCATTCCACTATGGTCAACCATTTCTTCTATTTCCTTTTCTCGCAGAAAATAATGGTCCTAGATCATGTCCGATAAATGGGTTTGACCCTTGTCATTAGAGGTTTCCCAAGCTTGCGCCTATTGTTGTTCCTCATATGTTTGTTTCTTTAAACCTAGACGCGTCTTGGGAGCCATGTTTTTGTGATAAGTTTCACTAAGGTAAGTTGTATATTTGTTCAAAATTCAATGACTACCCCTAAGTGAAACACAAGATGTACGTGTTAAGAGTAAATTAACAATGTGAGAATACCAATGTGATAGAATGATAAAGTCACCAATGAAACAATCATTTGGTATCAAAACTTAATCAAATGAAGTACTTCCTAGACTACGTTTCAAAGTAATTTGTGACGCCAGATGATTAACAAGATGTCTCCACTTATGCCAAGTTCAAAGGAATGAACAAGACGTAAGTAAATACATGAAGTTAAATGCGATCTCCCAATCAAGATATACGATGAGCAAGCTCAAGTCTGATTAAGACCTATATCTCAAAAAGTGCCAATTACGATTTACGAATGACACAACAATATCACCAAGATATGTTAACCCACTTTGCAAGAAAGTGAAGTATTGATATCGAGGTGTTATTGATATAACATGCACAAATGGTAGTGCCTAGCACCTTTTGAAATCGAGGTAATAATAAAACCAACAAAAAATGCTCAAAGTATAGCTAGGAATAGTTAAGAATGTGTGCAACATAACCATACAATATAGGTATTTATGTCGAGTTTACAAGAAACAAGACGTAAATATCAAAATTGTAATGATACGAGACAAACAAGCTAACTCCTCTATGGAAGTCCGCAGTGATGAACCACGCCTAACTACAATGATGATCTTGACGTGGGTATCAAGATCACAATGGCTACCAAATGACGTGAAAATGCCTCCACTCACTTTAGACGTTTAACTAACCCAGCCGCAAACATGGATGGGCGTAAACGACATAAAAGTGAGGGAAACAGTCGAATGGCAACACAAAGGTAATCACACCTCTTTTGATCAACAAAGTGTCAAAAGAATATGAAGGAAATAAATCAAGAAAAATGACAAAAATGCTAGCCTCACTTCGGCAGAGTTTCACCTCGCCCTAAGGCAAGTAAAAACTAGGCGAAAGTAATACGTCACACGTTTCTCAAAAAGAAGGTTCACAACTCAACACTGTTTTAAAGTGGTCAAAGTGGGCTCCTGGCCAAAGTATATTCTCCTAGGTGGTTCTCTCGCCCTAGGTGTTACAAAGTTGCCACGAGCGAGCGCGATTTACCCAAAAAGTCACACTGACTAGTTTGGGAGTATCTCGGCTTTACTTTACCCCCTTCAAGAATAGTAGGCAACTAGTGCGTCTACGTGTACTATCACTGGGGTCGCCACAACGGACAACTTGTAACGCTATCTCACAAAGGAAACACTAGTCAAGTAGGTAGTGCGGAGCACTTCCCGTTTCGTCCACAAGGTTCCCTCTTGCGTGGACTACTTTGGGGTTCCTGGAACCACCCCCATTGTTGTAGCTTAAGGCGTTATGCCAAAGGGGTTATGTTCCAGTTGAGCGGAGAGGGACGTACCCTTTTCCGAAACCTGCAATACAGTGTTTTGAATATGTTGTTCTTTTTATCTTGTTTAATTAGGTGTGGTTTGATTGAACACCTTTTGGCAACCTGTATAACAACTGTATTAGTAGTTTTTGATTTCGTTTTGATTCCTCCTTTCTTTGACAAGCGTTTTTAGGTCCTGCACTTAAGCGTTAGCAGTTCTCCAAGAAAATCATATTATTTAAAAGAGGATTAAGAGTTGCTTTTGATTCTCAAGATCATCCAAGGATGCAAGAGAAGAGCATACACAACAAATAATCCAACTAAAAAGTAAAGAAAATCTTTTCAATCAATGAACCATACAAAATTCTTGATAAATGTTCATTCCTTTAAACCAAAAGTGAAAGATGAAGTTTCCAATTTACCAAATGTTATAAAATGAAGACTAAAGTTGCTTTTGATTCTCAAGATCACCCTAAGGTGCAAGAAGAGAAGAGCATACACAAACTTTATCCCAACTATATAGAAATGGAAAACTTCAAATCAAAGGACCATTGAAAAATGCTTTGTAAAAGGTTCATTCCCTTAAGCAAAATGAATAATCAAGTTTCCAAGTTTAATCCCAATGTTAACAAGATAGAGATCAAAGTTGTTTTTGATTCTCAAGATCACCAAAAGGTGCAAGAGAAGAGCATACACATGCTTTGGTCTAAATCGAGTAAGCATGGAAATACAACATTCATCAAAACATTAGACATGTTAGAAAATGACCAGTTTTAAAATAACAAAAAACTACAATTTCTATAAGTATAAATCCCAAATTTATGTTTTCATTGCATAGTTAACTTCAATACCTTTCCAACGCAAAAAAATGGAGTCATTTTGAGTTCGGGAGCAAAAGTTATGGCCTTCGAAAGATGGGTTACGCATATGCTCTTATGCTCATGGGTGTGCACTTGACATGCACTCAAAAAATGTCAAAAAAAACGTCCCTTAATCTACAAAATGGGAAAAATTTCCAACCAAGATTCAATTTTGACAACAACCCATCACATTAATATATGAATAGAAGACTCAACGCTATCAAACATTAACATACATGCTCAAGAATTTAAGATTTTCAAGAAATTGACAAAACTAGCATGTAGAATGATGAAAAAGTAAGCTCTAAAAATGAAAACATGATGAAATCTTGAAATTTTCTCACCAAGATTTAAATTTTGACAGCAACCCACCACATTAATATGTAAATAGAAGACTCAACACTATCAAACACTAACCTATATGCTCAAGAATTGAAAATTTTCAAGAAATTGACAAAACTAGCATGTAAAATGATGAAAAAGTAAGCTCTAAAAATGAAAACATGATGAAATCTTGAAATTTTCTCACCAAGATTAAATTTTGACAGCAACCCACCACATTAATATGTAAATAGAAGACTCAAAACTATCAAACACTAACCTACATGCTCAAGAATTGAAATTTTTCAAGAAATTGACAAAACTAGCATGTAAAATGTTAAAAAAGTAAGCTCTAAAAATGAAAACATGGAGAAATCTTGAAATTTTCCCCTCAATTCCAATTTTGACAGCACTTCACCTCCTTCATACCTACAAGGAAGACCCAACACATGCAAACTCAACAAAACATGTTAAGAAAAATAAGTTAGATCAACATGTGTAAAAGAGGGTTAGTAACCAAAAATAAAACTTAACTACAAAAACTTGAAATTAAGTGCAAAGGACAATGGAGTATGTCCCACCGGCGTGCCAAATGTGTGCATGTATACTTTGCTTAATGCTAAATCAAATGAAGCAAGAACTACCACCTAAAATAGTTCTACAATTTAGCTAAAACAAAGCATAAACACCATCATGATAAGAATTAAACAAGGGTTAGATGCTAGCATTCATCAATACAAACTTTGAAACTAACAATGCTAAATATCTAAACTCCTCTATTCTCTAACAACAAATAAATGAATGGACCTAAGTAAGCTCCATGGCTATCAAAATAGTTGTCCTTAATGTTCCAAGAACCTAGGAATGGGGGCTAATCAAAGTTGGGCTACAAGACCCTTTTGACACCTCCCATATGACCCAAGCACTTTAAGAAAGAGGCTTAACTCTTCAAGATGATGAACTCTCAAAAGGGCAAGGTGCAAGCTCTTAGTCTCTTTGCTATATGCTTTGCATTTGCTCTCTAAGGAGTTTAGGTGTAAGTAAAAAGGTAGGTGGAGGGCTCTTTATATAGCCCAAAGGATAAAGGATTCAACACATTCTCATGAATGTGGGATAAAGGTAAAACATGATTAGGAATGGATAAGGTTGCTTTATTAAAGGTAACCTTACTTTAGAAGGGTTTAATACATGTTTAGCAAGTCATGGGAGTTGGGGGTATTTTAATTAATCAAAGGTGATTAATTAATAGGTAGGTGTAAGCTTATAGAAGCCAATTAGAGGAATATTAGTGCGATTTAGGCTATTATAAGGGGATTAAATCAATTAAATATTGATTTATTGGTTAAATGGAAGGGAAAGCTAATTAATTAATAATAATTAATTAGTCTAGAAGGGGTGATTTATTAACTAAGGTCGTTAATTAGGTATTTGTTAGATAGGAAACTTAATTAATTAGCTTAGTGTAATTAATTAATGATGATATGAGGGAAAATGAGTGCTTTTGACGATATATTCTACCCAACACTATTGGTCCTCTTACTATTTCTATGAAATTTACTATTATATCTATAGTTATGCATTGTGACATGCTCTTAGGACTCCCTTGCTCCGGATGCCAAATCCATGCACTCTATTATTCACTTTTTCCTTAATTGTATCCATGAGAGGCATCTTATCACTATTCAAGGAATTTCACAATGGACACCTTTTTCCTTGACTCCTTTGGTCATCCCATATTCATTTGTTCCTACTCCTCATACATATTATCCTAATCATGGTGTCTCCTTAGCCTTCAAACCTCCAATGGTATCTAGATCCATTTCTCCTCTTATGGCACCTTTTGCACATCTATCTCAATTTGCTTCACATATGGCTACTACTCATCACCTAGTTACATCTATAGATCCCATAGCCCACCTCGTAAGAGAACTTCTTGACATAGGTCGCATGCTTTACATGCTCCACCTAGACATGTTTTGTGCTTTATTTCTCTAAATGCTCGATCTAGACCTATCCCATATAATTGGCCTCATGCATTCTCTTGTGACCATCGACCTTGGATCATGTTCACATGCATAGTTCCTTTACATCAATTGATCATGGGCCCTTTCCTAGTAATCTCATTACATAGATCATTTTTCCATTCACACTTGGGGAAATCCTAATTCCCTCACACCACATGGTGAAACACTATTTTTCCTAGTTCATACTTGATTTTTGAGGGTTTCTTCATATGGACCTCACTTTGCACACACATTCCTAGGAACATCCTTATTCATCCCTTCTAGTTTATTTTCTTTTATATATTTGTAATCAAAAATCCAAAAACATTAGCTTATATCTTGATTGGATACATTCTTCCTTTCTTATACTACTATATGTTGCACCTTTGCTTATCATGTTACTACGGTTCATAGTATGCTTTATCATTTTTCATACACACATGTGCATTCACATGGTATCTTGAGGTGAATGCATGTCACTTACAAGTTGTTACACAATGTATGATGTTTGGCCATGTCCATTACCAATCCCATTGAGGCTCTTGGGGCATCTACCTTTTCCCACTTACTATCAAGTTCTATCATTGCAATATTTCACATTTTCATTCCTATATTCAGATATTACATTATGGCATACTATTTATCTTTCCTAACATGCTAATGAGTGCTTCATGTGTAGAATTTTCCTTGCAGGACTCCTTCCAATCATGATTGTATAATTTATTTGTACTTTATTTGTCACATTGTTTGTGGGCTATGCCCTATGTTTTCTTGTTACCTTGTTTACACAAGCCTTAACAGCTCTAATTATCTTGTGACATCCTGAGTGGTGTCCCATGTATGCAACCAACTACTCATTAAGTCCTTGTTTGTTGTTTTCCTATATGCCTTTACTAGTTTCTATTTCAATGTGTGCATTATTTGTTTATCACTAACACTTGTATGTTAGTATTTTCCCAATGTTTTGTTTGCACCATGATAAGTACCATGCTTAATCCCCCTTTCCATATAGGATTCCTATATCGATGTGCACATCAGTTTAATCCTTCCTCATTTGGGATCCATTCAAATTTTTAATCTCACACACTCCGAATGACTGGGAAAACATTGGGTGAACCTTTTCACTCTCCCAACAGTCATACGAATTAGTTAAATAAACACATACAACATGATTAGAACATAAATCGTTACAAAAACAGATCTAGAAACAGACTTGGCCACAAAAATCAACATGAGAAAAGCAACTAGAACATACATGAACACATGGGCACCAAAGTGTCCTACATGGAAACTCTTGTCCTAGGGGAAAAATAGTTATAAAGTAGTTTCAGTAGTAGGACAAGCCACAATTTTATCCATTTTCATTAGTTACACAACAAGTTTCAGATTGCAATTAGTCACTAATAGGAATTAACTACTAACTCAGAACCAAATCATGAACTAAAGTAGGAACCAACTAAGGGAATGACACATAGGGCATATTTAGGACATCGATATTCCTAGAACCTTTGTATCACTCGATGTAAGTTACAACTCAAGTTTGTGATCATTTGTAGTGGCACTTATCTATAGGGAAGTGTTAACGGTTAGAGGGAAAAATAGATTTCTCTCCCAATACACTTTCCCTTAATAGCAATAGGACACCTAAATCCGAAGTTCAACGTCAGATGCTAAATCCCTAGTTGATGAAAGGATGCCCAAATCATTCATGTTATTCCAACCATCTCCTAAGCATGGGTATACAAGTAGGAAAAAATTTATATCCCTTTCTCTTTCAACACTCTAGGTGTACTCTAACCCCTTGGTTTAGCTTTTCCAATACACATTTCCATTTTTACATTCACCTAGAGCATTGACTACACTTATTTTATTTTGTATGTCCTATCCTATCCAAACAAAGGCTAAAAACACAAGAAACCATGAAGAAAATCTCAAGCACTCTTCAACAAAGACAATACTCCAAGGAACTGTAGACACTAAATCATGCACTTTGGGTACATTACTAGGTCCTAATCACATACTACTATTCATATGCTTCTTACGAGAGAAAAGTACTAATTGATCATTATACTTGGCCTCTTAGTTTCCTTTCTAGCCTCCATGTTGGCCTTACAAACCTCACTTCCCAGTTTGACCCTTCATACTTCATCTTTTCTAGCTTTGGACATCAGCTCCTCACTTGGACACCAACACCCAAGTGCCCTCATCCTCGGTGGGTACCCTAGACACATTTGTACTTTGTTCACTCCTTTTTGGTCCTTTCTAGCCATTGGGCATCCTTATCTCTTAGGGGTCGGCCTTTTAGTGATCAATTACAAAATTTGAACAAGAGAAGCATATAAATATAAAGTTATGTGACCAAATTAAAGGACCAAACTTTAAGCATCTATACTATCACCTAAGGTTACATCTCACAAGCACTCAAGAGCATATTTGCATTCATCTAACACCATTACAAGGGAAAAGGGTTGGTTTTCTACATCACATGCATAGGAGGGAAGTTCATTTTATTCCATGCACACATCTATTACATCTTTTTACATCTAGCTACTTTGCTTGCTATCAAGTGTGACACGCACAAGAGCCACCTAGGGCACGATTCTACACACACACACACATAGAACTACATTGGGTCTGAGATGTAGTGTAGTGCTCAGTCATAAGATCACTAGTTTGATAGTTGATGATAGTCTAACCCCTCGTTTTGTAACTTCCTTTTTAGAATTTGATGTTCTTTTGAGGGTTTTATAGGTGATATCTTTACTATAGGTTATCAAACATCAGTGATCATAGTGTAACCATATCTTGACAAATAGTGAGGGTTTCAGATCATCCAGTGACCCTATAAAATTCATCTTTGGACCTCCTACACAAACCCTGGCACTTAAGAAGGGATCCTACCACCCGGTCGCCTCGGTACTGTCCAGGCACCCTAGTCCTTGCTCCTCCCGCACACTCCTGCACTTTTCTAGGTTTGGTTTCGAGGTCCTATATTTTCATTCTACCATTCTTCCACCTTAGCATACTGCCAAGATGTTTGCAAAAATTAGCTAAGTAACCTAACTCTCTATTACACTTAGGTTTTACTTCCTTTGCTTATTTTCTTGAGTCATTTTTGTACTTTACTATCATATATACTTGTTGTAGCATACATAATAATTTAACAAAGTAATCTACTCTACTACACTTTAGTTTATTTTTTTAAAATCTTTTGGTGGACTTGTCTTCTTTGCGCACCTTTAGATACTTTCTTTCATTGTTTCTTACATTTCCATTCATCATCATGGATATTTCCTTCCATGATTTCTTTTTTATGCATCCTAAATTAAGGGCTAAAATCATCACTCTCTTGGCTACTACTCGTGTTCCTATTGATATTCATCTAGAAAAATTTTACAACACATTTGCAAATGAATTTTCTTAGCACATCACTTTTCAAGATAATCCTCATGCTGACATTTCTCCTTTCAACAATGATCCCCCTTTATACATCACAATGTGCATCTATAATATAGGTGTCAAGCGAGTTATAGTCGATAATGGATTTGAGCTTAACTTATGCACTTTATATTTCATTGAGGCTATAGGTCTTTCAATTGATAATGTCATTCCTTCATCTATTTTTCTCTACATGTACAATTGTTTCGTTTGTCCATGCATAGGCCATATCACTTTACCTGTCACTACTAGGCCAAAAACCCTTCATACAATTTTCTTTGTCATTGACTTCCCAATTCAATATAATTGTTTACTTGGTAGACCATGGCTTCATGTCATGCAAGCAGTGCCTTCCACAGTGCATCGATGTGTCAAATTCTTACATGAAGGTGTTGAATACACTATTGCTAGTGATCATGAACCATTCAAATATTACAACCGTGATCCCACCACTACACTTCCCACTCCATGATTTGTTACTACTAACAAACCACAACCTATAGATTCTCCACCTCACTTAGAAGGAATTGTTTACATGTTAGACATTTTTGCATCCACATCTTTACCCTTCCTGTTACTACAAATGTTAGGTTAATTTATAGAGGGCCTGTCCAAACCATCGGATGTCATTTTGCATGCTTCACTCTCTCATGTGCACCCACCATTAGCACGTCCTCCCTTTACATGCACACTTTTCATGAATGATTTTTATTGGGAGCATATTATATTTGATCCTACTTGCACTAACACTATATGTACACATGATGGCTTGAATCGACTAGGCTTCACTTTCAAGGATCTTTATCCTCCACCTCATGATCCTCATCTATATCATGGATTTATCACCATCACTGCTGCCTATGGTCTTCAAGTTTTTCATCTCACAATATTTCTTACACGAGCTCCTCACTCTTCTCCACTTACACTTGGGAAATCTTGGCTTGATTACATTGGGGGCACATTAGACCCTGATCATACTGATATCTCATTTCCTATGCCCTTTGGTCATGTATTCATCTACAATGATTCATTTCTTGGTTACACACAAAATATTACTCGATGGTATGCACATGGATGTCCATTACCTCCTTTCACTGATGAGGAATATGTTATGGGCATGTACAATTTATGCATCAATGGCTCTTTACGCGATCAACCTAACACTATTTCTTACTAGGTCTTTGATGCCTCTCCATATGGCTTCGACCATGACACCGATGATCTTCTAGATGATATTACATGATCTTACTCTTCCTTACACATGAGTCCTTATAGTATTGTTATGAGTCCTTCATTTCTATTGTCACACATCCTATTTCACATCTATAGGCATTCATCACATACACATCTTGATACATTAGTATCGTCATTACCCTATGACACACTCTTATGCTAAGGTTCACACTTGACTGTTGAGGGCATACTATACATATGAACCTCACACACTGCACATTTCACATTTATGCCATCTTCTTCCTACATATTGTGCATTATCTACATCTTCTACTCACACCTACTCTTACATTTATACAGAATCCTCTCCCTACATCTACTATACATATTACACTCTTTGCACTTCCTACACATTACACATCCTACACATCTTTGACATCATCTTCTTACCTATACTATGCACCATACACGCTTTGTGCTTTCCACAATCTATAGATTTTGTGTTGCACATTATACATATTCACACTTGGCCCATTCCACACACATCTTCTTATTGTTACATCTTCTACATATTCTACTCTCACACCATGCTATTCTATTTTACATTCTACACTTCATGATCAAACCTTTATAACAAACACTACCCGCGATGCACTCTAGTCTCGTGGTTCATACTCAACCGTAAAGGTCTACATCTAAATTGAGCCTCACCTCATCACACTTACATCATTATTTGTTTGTTCTTCAAAATTAATCGATCTTTCTAACTATCGCATCACGTGACACTATGTTGCACTTCACACTCTATGCTTCACAATCGATACTATTTAGAATCTTCTTCACACACTCTATGATCTACGCCTACTTTACATCATCAATCTTGTTATGTGTCTCATTCACACCTTCTCTATGTTTGATCTTCACAATAAAATTTTCTAGCATGACATTCCATATTCTTAGCACACACTACTATCCTACTTTTCCATCTATGCCCTGTGCTTCCTACATCATAGACTTCATGATCTATTCCTCATTCGATCTTACACTACTTTACACTATATGCTTTGTGCTTCATATACAATTTTTCACACACTTCTACATTCTACACTTCACAATCAATCTTCCTAGTGCATCATTCATCTTATTCACATGACATCACTATATAATCTACACTCGTGTTCTCCTAATCGAATATTTCTCACATATAATGCACCATTTAAACCATTTCCCGATAACACACTCTTATTATATTGCTCATTCTTGATCGTTGAGGGATCTTGTATAAATAAACCTACTTCCACTCATGCTTACATCCATACTCGGGGCCACGCTACCCCTATCACACTCATATTTCATTCCATTCCATCTCATTCACAGCATGTTGCATATCTTGGTTGTACATAGTTCTTACTCATTTATGCTTACATGTTCACTTTATTACACGTGTTAGATATATATCGTGTATGTCATTATCTTTATCATAAACAAATGTGCATTCACTTTATGATTATATTATATAATAATCTGATGTTATTGTAGCAATAGGTAAATTAACAATTAAGTACAATGTGTATCTAAGAAAACTAAACACAAAAATATAAAACCCTAATTACAATATAAAGGAAATAAAATAATTAGCCAGTTCACAATGTTGTTGAGGGTATTTTGAGCTAGAAACCTAGTAAAATGAAAGTTCAGACTATCACAACCGTGCTCAAAAACTTGTGTGGTCATCAGATAAGCCCGGACTTGAGCACCCATGAAAGGGACTACGGCGCCCACGACCACCGCAGGTCATAATTTGGGCTCTTTACTCCTCGTAGGTTTTTAGAATCTAAATTTTTTTAGTCGAAAAAGTGTTGAAAATATTTCCCTTTTATTGCTTTGATGTCATACCAAGGTCAATGGATTTCCCAAAATCCTATGATGAAGAAAACACAAATCTAAGTATCGAAACCCTAAAAATGAAAATGCATAATGAATGGGTCATACTGCCTTAACTACCAAAATAGTGGGCTTACTAAGTTGATTTATGCACTACATTTCAGACCCAAATGTAGTTCTGTATGTGTGTGCATGTCGTGCCCTATGTGTTCTTGTGTCACCACACTTTGGGAAATAGCAAGCAATAGCTAAATGTAGAAAATGTAATAATGTGTGTATAGATTCCCTCCCCTATGAAGTGTGATGTAGATGTCCTAGCTTGTTCCTTGATGATGGAGCTATGTGGATTCTAATGCAATAGACGGATACAACTTGTAGATGGAGTGATAGTAGATAATAATGCTAGGTCACTTATTATAGTCTCATAACTTTATATTTATAGGGTTCTCTTTCTCTAATTTTGTAATTAACCCCAAAAATTCTGACCACAAGAAAGATAAATATGTAAAATGGATAGAAGAGGCCCAAAAATTGGTGGGAAATGCAAAAGGACTGGGCACCCCAAGTGGGACTAACGCTCATGGGCGCCCAGCCAAGGCTAAAATAATGTGGAATGTCAGAAAATGGTTGGGCATATAGGTGCAATAGGTCAAAAATTATGAAATAAAATAAACAAGATGGCCAAAAGGACGGGGGTTAATTAATAATTTCTTCACTCAAGAACCTTATAAATAGTAGTATGAGACCGGGATAAATAAATGTCTAAAGTGCATGATTTTTTTACTACACTTTCTTTCTAGTTGTGATCGTAGACATTAGATGCAGACCAATACAACATGGATGCTTAGTGCAAGACTTCTCATACTAGCCCCACAATGAATCTTGGGGAATCCACATTCATACACATTTCAGGTGTTATTGTTTCATTATTGTACATAGCACACTACTATATCATATTATACATGCTTTGACATACTTTATATTTTTCTAACATGCTAATGGGTGCTTCATGTGCAGCATTTTCCTTATAGGACCTATTTTCCAACATGGTTATCTGATGTTTGCTTACTCTTGTTTTCCATTATTTGCGGGTTTTTCCCTATGCTTTTTCTTGTGTGCATATTGTATGCTTTCATCCATTGTGGTCTTGATTACTTTACAATGTCATGAGTGATGTCCCATGTTTGCAATTAATTTTTGTGGTCTACATTTTCTTCTTGCTTGGTATCTTACATTGTTTTCTATATACATGTTTGTTTACACTAACACTTGTCTTCTAGCAATTTTTTTGCATGTTCCTTGGTCTTTACCAAGCACACTCCCTCCTATGTATCAGTATCACTTCTTCATGGGGTCCTCTTTTGGGCCGCATCCTCTTAAGAACATCACATGCACCCCAAATGAGGGGGAATTCATTGGGTGAATTAGTCACCCCATTCAAGTAGTTATAATCATAGTTCTCAATCTACGAGTCTTAGTTCAATATAGTATAACACCAAGTCAACACGAGTCTATAGACTCGAGACAGGGCTCGAGAATTGAACTTGGGTCTTGATGCAAGACCATCATCAAGAAACCATATAAGTGCAAGTGTTCCTAGCTATGAATGCAATGAAGTGTTCTATGGTATGTGGAGTCGAGAGAGAGAGAGAGAGGGGACTTTTCCTCCAAAATTATACTCGATTGTAAAGGATTAATAAAGAGTCTTAGGGGTTGATTAAAGGTTAGTAAGTGTTTTATTGAGTCATAGAGTGTGTAGTGAGTCATCATGTGAGAGTGAGAGTTATGAAATGTGTGAAATGATGTAAAAATGTCAAAAAAGGTGATACAAGCACATAATGAGTCATTATGGCTTTAGAAGGATATTTACATGTTAGGAATGAGTTACATGCATTCATAAATTATAATTTAGGATAAGATAGGGGAATTTTAGTCATCATTCCTTGTGTGAGAGGATGAGAAGTAGATTAGAGAGAAGGAAAACAAAAAAATGTTGAAGAGATATAGTGATATATTGAATGTAAGCTCATTTTTTGGTGTGTTCATCTTGCTTTTTAAGGATATTTCTAAGTTTTGCTTTGAGAAATGATTGTTCTTTTTGTGATACTTAGATGAATCCATGATATGACTGTTACTAAATCTTGGCATGTATTCCCCTTAGGTTGTTGTGATAATTGATGCTCTGTTTTGATATATGAATGGATTCTTGACTGGTTTAGATAAGGAAGATGACTGTGACAGTATATCTAGAGGTAAATGTGGATGATTTACATGGAAAGGAGGTGTGTGAATTGGTTTCCTAGTGGTTGAAGGTATTTTATGATCAATTAGTTAAGCTCTTCATGATAATGCCATGCATGTTGAACTAACTATTAAGGATTGTGACTGTGTGTGAAAGTATGATGATTTGTTTCGAAAATTCATAATAATGTTTTTATTTCAACTCCAAATTACATGAAATTTTTACCATAAAAGTATTATAACCTTTTGCATATTTTTTTAATATATTACCTTAATTTTGATTATGTTTTGAGTTATGAAGTATTTTCCTACATGGACTGAGAATGCATGCAAACCGTTTGACATAATGTTTGTTAGAGTAAAATATTTGTAACTCACGTTTTTGAGGATATAGATTCTAAAATTTGGAGGGTAGAATATAGAAAACATTTTTCAAATGGGTTTTTAATTATTTTTGATTTGAAAACTTTACAATAATATATTAATGTCATAATGTTGCTGCAAACTATTGGTTCTTGAGAGCACAAAAAAGGTAGTTTTGACAAAGGAGACAAAGATTTGTGTTTTGATTTCTTAGAGTTCATTTATTTGATGGATATAATAATCTTTGGGAGTGTTTTAATATGGAAAAATAGGTACAAATAGTGGAGTATGCTAAAAGAGCAAGTTTGGTCTTATTTGTAGTTAAGAACAAGGAAACTAGAGAAGAGTAGAGGAGTGTTGGAAGGGAAAGTGAAGTTTTTGTGAAAGGTGATCAGTTGGATGGTTGATTTGACATTGTAATGTAGGGTATAATGAACCTTGATCATTTTTTGGGTGGTAATAGTCATTTTGTACAATATTTGATCAAATATAACAGTTGTTAAACCATTTTGGGCTTTGGTTGATCCTCAAATGCGGAGAGTTGGTGAAGTAGTTGATTGAAACCCTCTTGAATAGTTGAATATATGTTTGTTTCTAAATTTATCTCCATCAGGTCCTTACTTTAGTATAGACACTAGCACCTAGAATTATACTTGGGCACCTAGGCACTTTTGTTCCTTCCCAGGGCACCCGAGACTAGGGGCGGTACACATTTTTTCGGTTCACACGCTTTTCAGCATTTTCACAGGGAAGGAAGTCCTTCAACACTTGGAAATCACATTTGATTACACCTATTCACATTGGATATGATTTTTACACACAATCGGTAGTGATGTTCTTACTTCGAGAAGCGCTTAAAGGTTGAGAATGACACCATACTTTTCTCCCTACATTCCTTCTTACATGGCGTAAGACCGCCCAAAAATGAAATTTAGCATGTTTGGCATGAGATCACCCAAAAATATCTTTATCAACATCTTTAGGATCCTTTCTATCAGTTTTTCTCATCACGAATCAGGTGCACATGTTCTTTTTTTCTACTTTTCAAAGCATTTTATGTACTCTTTACATACATTGTATACATCTCTACACATATTTGACCATGTGTCCGTTCTTCTCTTTTTACAGGTCCTTCCTTATGGGAAGTGGTAGTTAACATCAACACACAACCATCACACTCTAATTAAATCATCAATAGCAGTTACACCATCACATCTACATGTGTGTTTTCACCCTAAGGTCATTATTCTTCACTTTTCTTTTTACTTTATCTTCTTTAGCCTCCACACTTCACAATTTTTATCACGCCACACTTTTCTTGTCTTAGCATACTCTTCTACATCAATCTACATGGTTATCATGTATCCAAATATATCTACTTTATTTTACTTGAGCTTTTTCTCACTAACATAAAGTGGATGCAAATGTAGACACTAAATCACGCACTTTGGGTACATTACTAGGTCCTAATCACATACTACTATTCATATGCTTCTTACAGGATAAAAGTACTAATTGATCATTATACTTGGCCTCTTATTTTCCTTTCTAGCCTCCCTCTTGTCCTTACAGACCTCACTTCCCAGTCTGACCCTTCATACTTCACCTTTATGGCTCTAAACACCAAGGTGCTCAGCCCAGACGCTAAAGACCCAAGCACCCTAGACCTCTTTATACTTTGTTCGCTCCTTTTTGGGTCCTTTCTAGCCGTTGGGAATCCTTATCTCTTAGGGGTCGAAATTTTAGTGATCAATTATGAAATTTGAACAAGAGAAGCATATAAATATAAAGTTATGTGACCAAATTAAAGGACCAAGATCTAAGCATATATATTATCACCTAAGGTTACATCTCACAAGAACTCAAGAGCATCTTTGCATTCATATAGCACCATTATAAGGGACAAGGGTTGGTTTTCTGCATCACACAAATAGGAGGGAAGTTCATTTTATTCCATGCACACATATATTACATCTTTTTACATCTACTATTTTTCTTGTTATTAAGTGTGACATGCACAAGAGCCACCTAGGGCATAATTCCACACACACACACATAGAACTACATTGGGTTTTAGATGTAGTACAATGCTCAATCATAAGATCACTTGTTTGATAGTTGAGGATAGTCTAACCCCTCATTTTGCATCTTTCTTTTTTAGGATTTGATGTTATTTTGAGGGTTTTGTAGGTGATCTCTTTATTACAGGTTATCAGCGACATCGATGATCATAGTGTGACCATCTGATGATAAATAAAAAGGGTTTAGGATCATCTAGTAACACTATAAAATTCATATCTGGACCTTCTACACATACCCTTGCACCTAGGAAGGGATCCTAGCACCTAGGTGCCTTAGTAGTAGTACATGCACCCTGGTCCCTGCTCCTCTTGCACTCCTGCACTTTTCCGGTTCATTTTTGAGGTCATATACTATTGTTCTACTAGTCTTCCACCTTCACATATTGTCGGGATGTTTTCAAAAATTAGCTAAGTAACCTAACTCTCTATTACACTTAGGGTTTACTTCCCTTTTTATTTTCTTGATTCATTTATGTACTTTACTATCATATATACTTGTTATAACATACATAAGAATTTAACAAATTAATCTACTTAACATTATTATCCATAATAAATCTCTTAGTCATTTGGATAACTCATCTCCCCATTCTAGCTCTATGGTTCTACATGTAGGTTGCGCACAATTCACTTGTTCACTTGGCACATTTTCATGGTGGTAGATTCCTGCGTGCCCCTGTGCACTTCTCCCTTCATGCCTTCTTTTCCATTTTCCTTTTCCTCTTTATTCCATCCATCTCCTCGCACACTCACCTTCTTCTCAGCATTCCATTCACCCTTCGTACATGCCTTGCCTTGCGCCTTAAATGGCTATGTCCTCGGTAACCCCACGTGCTCTTTCCTCGCATCCCACACATCATTCTATAATGATTGCACCCTTGACATACGTCTCTTCCTCACCCATTCATCATTTTCACCCACGCACATTAACTTCGCACATCTTCCTTTTGTCATCTTCCCGCACCTCATTCTTCCACACTCATACCTTTGTGCCCTCCTCTACACTAGTCTCTGTCATGTCATTCTCTCGACATGCTTGACTATGCCACATGTAACCAATCAAAGCACGTCAATAGGGTGTTGAATCCTTACAACAAATAAATGAGTGACACGTGGTAGAAACGACAATAATATTTGCATAGTTGGCCATCCTTTCAGCCAATCTATGCACACCACATGTCTTGTGTGCGTAGACGGATCTGACAATCTTCATACAACCATATCTTTGGTTACGAGCTCGATTGGTGTGTTCATAGTCTCAATTGATAGTGGCTGACTTGGGCTACAATGCTAGATATTCAAATTCAAAATATAAGCAAATTTTGTTAGTGATAAGATAGAAAACGTCTTTCACGCCATTAATATGCATATATGATTGCCCCAACCACCCATATTTGATCCAATCTTCCTTCCTTCCTTCTCTAAAATGCCAAACATACTTAGGGAAGTGCATTTCTCATTTACAGTGGGATTTGTAGGCATTGAATGCTTCTTGTTGGTGGTTGTATTTAAAATTTGGGTTTTCCCTCCTTCTCTTCTTCTTCCATTGATTCATCTATAAATGTAAGAGTTGGGATCATTGTTAATGTTGGACATTTTGGATCCTTATGCATTTTCTAAGGACTTCATATCTCTATATTTTGAATTGTACACCTCTAGATCTGACTCATGCATGTGAATATCGATTTTTATTCACCATTGTAATAAATTTATGTATTTCTAGAAGTAAAGGAAGCATCATTTTGTGGTTATTCTCTGCCTAGCATGTTTTCATTCCTTCTTCTTTCCTTTTTTACTTTGTTTTCTTGTTGTTCATTTACATTCCTCGTGCATCTCCATTTTATAGTTATGTTTCATGAAAACTGATCGTGTAAATGCGTGTTGGTCTGTGTTACGCATACCTAGCCTCCCTTGATGCCTTTCCCTTCATTTTCACTTAGTTTAAATGGTGTTCTTCCCTATTTTTTTGTTATCACCTCCATTTTAGATCATTTTGCCATTCTCGTTATCCTTTATCCCTAGTACTTTGGCATTATTAGCTTAGTTTTCCCTTTTAGCATTAGGAGTAGTAGTAGTAGTAGAAATAGATAGAGGAACTGGCCTTCTTCGAGATCCGTCTCAAGTGTGCAAGGTCCCACAACTTGGAGATGGTTCCATTATTTTCTCAAACGAATCGGTTCTTCCAGATCTAAGACATAGGTGTAATTTTTACAACCAATAGTTTTTGGCAAACCTTATGGACAAGTATTGAAAGCTTATATTTCACTTTACTAAGTTCTTATGTGTGGGCTTATTATTTTATCCTTTTGAGGCTCATTTTAACACATCTGCGACTCCCAACAATTCAAGATCTCTGCTTTTAGCAATCCTGAGTTCCTTTCATGAGAAGAGTACATACAAGGTAAAGGGTAGTAGCTAAAGATTATTTTGAGTACCTCTAGCTATCTCCGTGAATATTTCATAGTAGAAGAAATGTGTGTGCATCTCCACCTCCAAAGGTGCTATGCCCATTCAACTCCTCCTCACAACGGACAACCTACACGTGTTTCCGTGACACATCAACCACCTCTTCCACCGAGGAACTTTTCTAACTTCACTGCGGAAGTCCTCTAGTGCCATCTCAGTGCAACATGATATGCCAAATGGTTTGCTCAAAAATATTTCATACATTACTAGTACAAATTAGGTCACCCCTCAAGAGCATATCCAATATATACCAAATGTGTGTTCACTCTACCTGATCACACATGATGATATAGCAGTTAGTCCATTTGCAGCCTCTTTAAAAGGTAAGCCACTCCAATGGTACCGAGGCTTAAGACTCAGATCTATTACCACTTGAGATGAGCTAGGAACAAATCTTTGTAATTATTTTGAAGACAAGTCAGATCACCTATCTTTGGTGGAGCAACTGACAACAACAAGGAGGGCACCCAATGAGTAAATGACTAATTTTAATATCATATTCCAAAAGAATTGGGATATAATCCCTCTTGTGGTAAGGCCTACAACTCAACATGCTTTCCTGTATTATCTAAAGGCACTAAATAGTGACATCTCAGTCATGATTCAATCCATGGGAGGTAGGACTTTACCAATGCTTATAATATTGCAGAAGGGCAGAGAATAGCTTTATTCAGGTGAGAAATTTAGCTCCTAGACTACCCATCCCCTTGTTCCCAGAAATGTTTGAAGTGCCCCTACCTTTTGTTGCTCATATTCCTATTCTTGAGAAAAGTGCATAACCTTATACATCCACCTCCTACTCTCCAACGTAAGAAAGAAGATGAAGAAATGAAGGCCCTAATTAGGAACTTGTCAAATAAAGTCATATCTCTTGAGAAGTAGTAGGCATAATCCTTCAGAAATAATTCAAATTAGGATCATAATCACAACAATCATCCCTGGAGGAATCAATATTAAAATCAGAGGTACACACAGAACCAAAGAATGATAATCGACACGCTAATACACATCAGCCCTTACAATTTGTTCTTCTAGTGCCTTCTCTTCCAAAGCCTAGACAAGTCAAACACTTATTCCATTTCAAAACAATTTGGCATAGGAGTCTAAATGGTACTTCCCTTACAACATGTCTCATAGCTAGTATCATTGCACTAATGTTAGGCACACACACGCCTATATGATCCGAAATGCTTATAGATGTGAAACTTTAACAAGCACACCAAGCGATATAACAAGAAAGGCCATAATCTACTCCGGAGGGAAATATGATGTTCTTTGGCATTGAGGACTTTTGTGCAATCAACCAAGCTGTAAATGATGCAAGTAGACTATGTGCCCAAGTTGTAGACAACACAAGATACAAAAGAGAATGCTAGATTTTGGCGCATAGGTCACAATTCCAACAACATAGGCCGACCCTCAGAAGCAGAAAGATGTAGCTAATGCATCTAACAAAAATGCACAAGTGCCAGCATGTGAGGTTCCACACAAAGCTCCTCCAAAAGTAGCGCGTGCCCCTCCTTTGGTAGGTAAAGCCTCTGTTTCAGCTAAGGCCCTTGCCTCCATGCCTAAAAAATCAAGAAAGTATGTTGTTTTTCCTCAAATACACAAGTCATTGGGTTTTCCATTCAACATTTTAGACCAAATGAAAAGGAAAAACATAAATGTCACAATGTGGGATGCCTTGACCATTCCATCTCAGTGTGACCTGTTGCACAAAGCTCTAGCTCAACTTCCACACGTTGATCCAACTATTCACAAACCACACGCTTCTGTCAATATATGTCAAGCAGAGGAGAAGAAATTAAGTAATGTTTCTAAAACCCCACCTTTTTATATGTCCTTGATCATAGGTAAACACCTAGTGCATAATTACATGATAGAATTAGGCACTAGTACTTCTATTATGCCCAAGAAAATTGTTGATATCCTAGGTCTTAAGTATAACCCCTTGTCTAAAGGAGTCTTGCAACTTGATGGCTCAACTGTCACTACCTTAGGATTCATTAAGGATCTTGAGTTAACTCTTCACATGTGTCCAAGCCTCACCATAACTCAAGATGTGTCTATAATCTACCTACCTCCCTTTTTTCCATATCTCTATAAAGAGAATTTACTACAAAAGTGAATGGTTACTTCTCTTCTGATTGGTCCCATATGTTACTCAAGACAAGGTATGGTACCCGATTTACCATACAAGCTAAGCCTATATTTTCTTATCATGTAGAGTCATATGACTTATCCCCTCTCCAAGCTAACTGCCTAATCCAAGAAATTCAAGACCAAGTTTCTAAAGAGAAACTTGTTCCTCCTCCTCTACCTGACCTTGTGCTAGATGAGTGGGTGGAAAGGCACCAAAAATTTGATCCATATGCTAGAAAGCTTGAAGCCTTTGAAACTGGGCTTGGTACTTATTACATCCTAGAAGAAGAAGTTGTGTTGTTGTGCATGCTCAAGAAAGACCAAGCTGAACCTGGTCTATGGAAGTTATATTTTGATGGTTCTAGAAGCAGAAATGGCATAGGTGTAGGAGTTATTCTCATTTCTCCTAAGGATGAGAGGTTCTTCTTCACACACAAGTTGTAGTTCACATGCTCCAACAATGTAGTAGAATATGAAGCATTGGTGCATGGCCTTCTCATCGAGAAGAAATGGATTAAGGAATTGCAGATATTTGGGGATACAAAATTGGTTATCCACCAGGTCACCAACAAGTGCTAGGAAAAGAATAAGCTTCTCAAATCTTATAAACACATATTTTGGGACCTTCGTGAGAGCTTTGGTACTCTAAATCAGAGGTGGTGCCATATAAATTGAATAAAGAAGTTTATCAAATGGTCATGCTTAGGTAGCAGCTTCTCTCATGTTGAGGAATTTTTGAAGGAAACACTCAAAGACATCAAGATGGTGATCATACCATCTATTTTAGAAAGCAATCTAGCTAGCAAGTATTTGATAAAGAACACGTAGATTGTCTAGTTCATTCAAAATGAGGTAGAGTTCTCAAGCATGCAAGCTAACTTACATGAAAATTATGGTGACCAAGTGATACAATTGAAGAAAAACAAGTTACCTAAAGAGATGGTCACCTTAGAGAAAAAAATTAGCCTTAATGATGAGTTCAAGGGTGAAGAAAAATATATACACGTGGTGCAATAAGATTGTATTCTAGTCAAGATTGCATGTGGAAAGGAGTTGTTTCTCAGTAAATCTTGTGTACATGATGAAAAATAGGCCTTCATATCTCTCTGGCTAAAAATACAGTGATATATTTTCATGGGAATATGAAGACCTCAAAGGTTTTGATCTAAGTGTTGCTTAACACTCCATTGACCTTGATCTTGGTATCAAGCCCATCGACAAAAAACAGCGACTAGCCAATCCAAAGATAGAACCCCTCATGAGAAAGGATTTGTCCAAACTCATTGAGGAAATTATTATTTTTCCCATCAAGTACTCAACCTGGGTCACAAATCTAGTTCTGGTGCGCAAGAAGAATGGTGAAATCAGACTTTGTGTTGTTTGTAGAGATATGAACAAGGCATCCCTCAAGGATCATTATCATTTACCTTATATGGATTAGATCTTGCATACAATGGCTGGCGTGTAAATGTTCTCAATGTTGGATAGATACTCAGGCTTCAATCAAATCTTGGTCAAGGAAAAGGATCAATTCAAAACAACGTTTACAACTAAGTGGGGGACATATGCGTATCAGAAGATGCCCTTTGGTTTGTCAAATGCAGGCGCAACATTTCAATGCACCATGGATATTGCCTTCAAGGGTTACATCAATGAGTTCATCTTGGTTTACCTTGATGACATTACATCTTATCAAAGAAAAGCGCGGATCACATGGCACACCTAGAGAAAGTATTTGAGAGATGTAAATATTTTGGGGTGTCTCTTAACCCCAAGAAGTGCAATTTTGCAGTGGCATAGGGCAAGATTTTGGGCCATGTGGTTTCAAAGGATGGCATCATAATTGATCTTGAGTGCATTTCAGCTATCTTAGCTCTTTCCTGTTGGCACACAAAGGCCTTATAGTCCTTCCTCGGTAAGATCAATTTTATTAGGCATTTCAATCCTAACTTTGCATGACCGGTTTGGCCCATCACCCGATGCTCAACAAGAACATCATCTTCTAATGGAAAGTAGAAGGAAGAGAGAGCTTCAACAAGATCAAGCAATAAATTACTTGCGTGCCAACACTCATCAACCCAGATTACTCCAAGGATTTCATCCTTTATGCTTATGGCACTGATGTAAGTGTTTTTTTTTCCTAACCCAAGAAAATGAACAAGGACTTAAATAATCACTGGCTTTCTTTAGTCAAACACTGAAGAATTATGAGTTGAAATATAGTCACATGGAGAAGTAGGTCTTCACCATCATGTGCGCACTCAAGAAATTCAAGAGCATGCTTGCTACAAATCATATCAAGGTACTAGTTTCCCACTCTTCTATTAGAGACTTCATCATGGGACCAAAGATCAGCGAGAAGAGAGCGCGATGGGTGACAAAAATCATGGAGTATGATGTTACTATCAAAGCCCCCAAGCTGGTAAGAGGTAGTGCACTCTATAAACAGAATGTGGAGGATGCACTAAATGAACTTGAGACTTCATTATTTTTGGATGAAGATATCTTGCATGTAGAGCTTAAACAAAATGCGATGTTGGTGCACGTGATTGGATGAAGGATATGATCACATTCCTTTCTGAGGTTGCATACTCTCCTTGTTTAAACAAGGAAAAGAAAATATCTTTGAGGAAACAATCTATTCCTTATGTTTTGATTGATGGCCTTATCTTCAAGAAGAATCTGGATGGTGTGTTGTTAAGGTGTATTTATGGGGGACAGTGAAAAGGTGTTATCAAAATTTCATGATGGATTCTCTGGATGGACACTTTTCTACCAAGACTACAAGCAATGAAAATCATAATTGCATGGGTATATTTTGGCCTACCTTTTTACAGATGCACATAAGTGTATCAAAAATGCAAAGAATGTGCTTTATTTGCATAGAAAGAAGAAATATGCAGTGCTTCCCCTCCGACCAATCCAAGCAAATCAGCCTTTTACACAATGTGGTCTTGACTTCATAGGCATGATTAACCCACCTTCAAGCGTCCAAACACAAATGGGTGCTGACAACTATAAATTACTTCACCAAATGGAAATAAGTTGTCACACTCAAGGAACAAACCGAGTTAGTCATCCTTGACTTTCTTGAAGGTATAGTGACAAGGTTTGGCATTCCTCAAACCATTATCTCTAATAATGCAAAAGCCTTCCTCAGCACTAAAATCACTGATTGGGCATCAATCTAAAGAATTATTCCAACTATTATATTGAGCAGAAAAAAGTATGATACTTAGCGAGAAGGTGCACATAAGGTTCATGCATGAGAATAGGTCATGTTCAAAGGCATGGACGGATAGGGAAGGACACGTGTGCAAAAGACAAGGACAGATTTGGGACTTAGCCGTTTTCACATGTACGGGCTATTTTGGAGATAGCGTGTAGAGCACACAAACTAGATAAAGACTTGCGTGACACACATAGGCTATTTTTGGAAGAGCGGCTACCAAGCGCTTTGCATGGGTTTGGGATAATAATAGAATGCTACTACCAATTAACTAGAAGAGATCTATTGTTAGCGCACTTGCATGTGTCTATTATTGTAAAGGTGCATAGCTATTTTCAGCATGCGACCTATTTTGGGAATTATGCAAGTGGTGAAGGGCAATTCCCCACCCTTATAAATATGTAGTGATCTGCATAGTATAAAAGAATTGGATATAAGTTATTGTGAAGTTATGCTGCCATATCTGATGCGCACATGAGCTTATGGTGTTAATTATTGTAAGAAGCTTATGTGTATTTATTGTGTTTAATATAATGGAGTGTATTGACTAATTCAAGGTGTTAAACATGATTACAACTAAATCTTGCATGGAAGAATTCATTGTGGCTATTACTTAAATCTATTACTCTTTAGATTTAGATCTGGAATATGCTCTATAGAATGTTATACTAATTATGGATCTGAATACATTAACTCTTCATCTTGCTAACATCCTGCACAAGCAACCCTAAAGAGGGACCTGGTACCTTTGTGTGCTTTGGGTGAGCGCTTAGTCTAGGCTGAGTGATGTGCCAATGCGCATGGGTTATTATTGGTAAAGTCTACATTGCATCATTGGTTTTGTTTTGGGGCCTCTTTTTCAATTTTTTAAGATGGTTCATGATGAAGACATATCGGTTAACCCTAGCAAGTGTTGAGGAGTGGATACAAGATCTATAAGAAGAATACGCATGGAGGTTTAGCACTGGATCTGAGTTTAACGCACGTGCATGGGTGGAACAAAATCAGTATGCATGACGGTTTATACAAGAGCTTCTTCATTATTTTTCTGGTAGAACTATACGAGTGGCTAGTTGCTTATGTGTCTAAAAGGGATTGGGGATATCACGCACTTTGCTAGACACATGAAGAATTTCAGACCCTTTATGATGCTAATCTGATTTGGACACGTGTTGTGGATACTTAATTTCATGGTGTTACGAATGCAGGCTATATTCTAGAGTACTCAATTTCCACTTATTCTTTCTCGAGGTAGAGAATTCAATTTTTACAAGATATCCCAGGGGAGCTTACTTGAGGAATTCCAATGGCAATCAAAATCTTGATGGTGACCTTGAACTTGGAAAGCAAACCGATGGCTAACTAAACCCCACCACACGTGGGGGCAAAAGTAGGTTTGGTGAAAGATGGCAGACCTAGTGGCAAAAAGGCAGAGAGAAGAAAGGTGGATTAAGTATAATGAGGCACACAAGAGGGAGATAGAGAAGCAGTGGGATGTTGCAAAGCAAATGGCATAGAAGAGAGAGATGGATCGGGAAGGATTTTGAGCTCACCTAGAAGGCATGGAGCCAGAGCATCAAGAAATCCTCCATTTGGGTAAGCATGATAGGTAACCCCCTCAACCTCACATAGAAGCACACCACCAGAGACAACTGTGTTACATGTGTGCATCCGAATCTACCTAGTGACCTCGCCCTTGTGCTTGGTTTTCTAGTATCTAAATACGACAAACAATCAATAAGAAAATGTAGGCAAAGTGGGAGAGCAAGAGTAAGTCACATAGTAAGTACATCGATGGTAGGGAAAACATCTTTGTTATTGTTTGGAGGTACCTTTTCAAGTGCATAATCCACACATAATTCAAGCGCGAAAATTTTGGGCTCACTTCTAGGAGTGGTCACACTTCACAGATCTGTGCGAGTTCGGTTTAGTACTACTATTGGGAAACATGTAAGTACATCTTTTGGTCCCTCTCCACTATACGTGGAGGATCGGGAGGTATAGGGGTTCTAGTTCCGTGGATCTTGTGGTTATGGAGGTAGAGGAAACACAGGAGGTTTTGGATCGGGTGAGCAAGGTCTGCACTGCTCAACCCTGAATATTTACATGGAGATGTTTCTTCATCTTCTAGAATATAGGGGTATAGAATATGTTGTTGAACACGTGCACATATGTGAAATAATATTGCGTGCAAAGGGTATCATGGCTTCGAGCCCATGGCAAGTCAATTTACCACTACCTTACAAGGGCGTGCACATAGCTAGTACAAAAAGTTTGACCCTAATCAGACTTCTGTAGACTATGCAACATTAAAAGATGTTTTCCTTAAGGAGTTTCACATCCCTGAGTTTGATCAGAAGAGTATAAGTACACTCAAGGATATTAATCAAGGCACTACTGAGAGTGTCAGAGAGTATGATGCCCATTTCAAAACAATTTTATCTAAGATTTCTTATGATATTCACGCAATCCAACATGCACAATGGTTCGTTGGAGGTTTGATTACACCATTTAGAAGGGTGCTATCACATAAGACATTAATTGATCTCATGTGAAGTACTTGAAGTAAATTTATGCGCTGAGGCGGTCGGAAGTATAGACATTGGGGTGAGCCCATTTTTAGAAGCACAAATTACAGCTATGGTAAAGCAGTTAGAGAAGCTATCGGAAAATTTAGCACACAGACGCGCACAGGGGATTTGGTGTACAGATTGTGAAGTAGAAGGTCACACCAAGGATAGTTGTCCCTACATATCAATGTATTCATTATTACTAGACTATGAGATATGTCATTTGAACCACGATGTTAGCCATTGCCCATTATTGCAATGCGCAATAAGGAAGAACATATCTTGCTACTACAAAATTTGTAGATCCACGACTCACGATATGGAAGAATTTCAGCTGATTGGTCAGATCCATTATGTTATAGATATTGGGGTGTAACACACAAGAGTCTTAGATAACTCTAAATGCAAGAATGAGCATCAGGATCAAGATCACAATCAAGCACGCTATGATTGAAATGAAGGGAATTTTGAAGGAGATCATGGTAGAGGTCACAGATACCATGGTGGATTCAAAACATGAGGTCATGCTTTGGTGGACGAGATGAGTTTCCTCATGGAACATGTTATACATGTGGATCTTCTGACCACTACAGGAATGAATTTCCTCATAATATTACTTGTTCCTTCTGTGGAAAGAATTATAGCTATGAGAAATTCTTGGACTTATATGAACATCTTAGTAAGAAACATAAACAAGAAAACAAAGGCGCGTGGATGGTTAGGATACAACGTCTTGTGGAAAATCGATGGATGTTGAAGTTGGAACCAAATTCGAGGTATTACCTATAAAGATCACTACCCGCGTTGAAGTGGTGCTCGCATAAAGAAGCGTTGCAATGAATCCTACCATCTCTATGGAGGAGGTTCTACATGTGTATGGTACCCAAATCCTTTCCATCAAAAGGATTTTTATCAGAAACCATGGAGGTACTTAGAAATCTTTAGGGTGAAATACAGTATTTAAAGGAGCAATCACGAAAGATGGAGCAAAATAAAGTAGCAGAGATGGTCCAATCTGATATTGATGACTTGAAGGAAGTGTGCAAAATGTTTTACCAGAGAATATCATTCCATTATTAGGGAATTGGCTAAAGGGAAACACTCCACCACAAGTATTGAGATGGGACAGCAAATCCTACATGTAAATCTTCCCCCTCATAGCTTAGACTATGACAAGGAAATCACTTTGAATGTTGTTGTGGATGGATGGCTTTTGAGTAATATATTGATTGATACATGCATGAAATTCAATGTTCTTACTTTAGATGCATGGGTACAGATGGGGAGGCCTCCATTACAACCATCCTTGAATGTATTGTTCATGGCTAACCGAACTAAGGCCACTCCCATCGAGTTTTAAAAGATGCATCCATTACTATACATGGAGCCAAGTTCACTAGGTATTTTGAGCTTCCCAACTCTACTTGGGTGCCCTTGGTGTTATGAAAAAAATTGATCTTTGGTTCAACAAGGGTTATATCAGTTTTGAAAACAAGGAGGAAATATTTATTATCCCTTTAACAGATGGAAAATATACACCCTATGTTGAGCCTTTAAGTGAGGAAGATCTGAATAGGATTTATGTACGCATCATCCAGGACCTAGAAGTGCTTGAGCCATCTAAAGAAGGAATCCTTCAGTGGGAAGATGCATAGTCTATTAGCGATACTACAAGTGTTGCTTATGATAATTGGGCTCATAGTACTTATGATTTGGTAGAGCGTGAAGTAAGAAGCACATTTGCACGGAACAACGACACCTCATCAGTATCAGGAGAATAAGTAACAACTCAGTACCGTGAAACACTACAGAAGGAGACCCTACGGTATTTATGTGCATCATGGAGGAACAGTGGATAGACTAGTTGGAGAGATGGAAATGCTAGCATATACCTTGCATGAGACAACAGCGTGTAGGTGGGTGGTTCACAAGGATAATCTTGTATGATGGAATGAAATCGGATTTCTCTTTGTACTTGGCTTTCCAGAGCAATGCACCTACTTAAATCTGCACTTATCATGGTAATCAACATAATCAAGCACCACATTCGAGTAGTGTGAGAGGCCTTGGACAGAGGGGCAAGAAGCTTTACCACCTTCACTCTAGGTGCACAAATTTTATTCCACTTTACAAGGTTGCGCACGTGCTTTGTATATATATGTGGAACTCCATAGAGAGACTAGAAATTGGCAGGATTTAATTACAAGAATGATCCAGACATTTGATTATTTCTCTACTAAACCTCTAGTAGAAGAGGCACTAAGGGTTATAAAGTGCTTAAATATGGGAGATAGTGCCAAGGCCAAGGAACTCATTCAGGATTTATTTGATGGAAACGATTCAAGAGTAAGTTTTTTTAAAGAAACAGAGATAGATGCCACACTACTTAAGCGTGCTTACCTTGAGAAAGAAAAATGAAAGATGGTCTACTTAGTGGGTGATAAATAAGTATAAAATTTGGATGTAGATCATTCGACAAGTAGGCGTGAGGTTTTGTACAGGTGTAGATAATACCATGCACGCCTATCATGAACCTATGAAAACAAAGAAAGTGAATATTGGTTCAGATGTTGAACCTAATGAGGCCATAATTGGGGACTATTGGTTTAACTCGAAGTGGAAAAAATCATTGACTTACTATGAGATTATCAGGACTTATTTCATAGGGGATACCATGAACTAAAAGGTGTGCATGAATCATTAGGAGAAATGAAGATAAAGCCTAAGGAAGGTGTGTGCTCGATCGAAGCAACCTGCAGGATGAACCCCAACTTGCACGAAAAGGTCAAAGAAGAAATTGACAAAATGTTGAAGTCTTGAATCATCAAGCCCCTAGACGCATCAGAATGGGTTAGCCTAATGGTAATCAATATAAAGAAAGATTAACGGATTAGGATCTGTGTGGAGTACAGGGAGCTGAATGTTGCATGTGTGACTGATCCCTTTCCTACGCCATTCACCGAGGAAATATTAGAAGGCATTGCAGGGCGTGAGATCTATTCCTTTATAGATGGATTCTCTAGGTATCATCAGGTTAGGATTGCATAGGAGGATCAAGAAAAGACTACCTTTACTACTGAATGGGGAAATTTTGCCTATATTATGATGCCTTTTGGTCTAAAAATGCGCTTGCTGTATTTTTGCGCATAGTTTTCCAAGCGTTCAAAGATTTTATTCACAACTTCTTGTAGGTTTATTTAGATGATTGGATGGTGTATGGACTTGTTAAGGATCATTGTGAAAATTTACGCTTAATTTTTGAAAGATGTCACCAGTTAAGCATCTCTTTGAACATCAAGAAATGTATATTTGCTACACCATTTGGCACATTGTTAGGGCACATCATCTGCAAGGAGGGTTTATTGGTTGATCCAGCTAAGGTTACAGTCATTATCATCCTGGAAGCACCCACCAGTAGAAGTGAGGTGCACGGATTCTTAGGTCACACTTAGGTATTATAGAAAATTTAGAAAAGGGTATCCTAAGGATTTCACACCCTTGGAAGAGTTACTAAAAGGAAAAGGGACATTCTACTCAAGGGAACCACAATAGTGCGCATTCAAGACACTAAAGGAGAAACTTACTATAGCGCACTATTCTACACTTTCCTTGTGGGACCAACCGTTTCATGTACATGTGGATGCCTCGGCATGGCCATTAGCATGGTTTTGGCTCAGCTGGAGAAGGTATATAGATCATCCTTTTTTTTTTGCTAGTAGAAAGTTGACTTCTTGCACAAAGATAATTATACAACTATAGAGCACGAAGCGTTGTCAATGATCTATGTGCTACATAAATTCAAACAAGACTGCTAGAATACCATTTGTATTTTATACCGACCACATGGAATTGAATTATTTGGTAAACAAGCCCGTTTTGCAGAGGTGCATATGCCAATGGGTACACTTATTCCAAGAATTTGATTTCACAGTTGTGGTAAAACCAGGGAAAATTAATTATGGACTGAACCATCTATCTAGAATAAAATCGAGAAGACACATAGGCAATTGAAGATACCATGCCCGATGCATAGTTATATAATTTACAACACACGCCATCGAAATTAGAGGACATTATTGTCTTTCTACGTACATGCAGGTATGGCGCGAAGGAATGAAATCCTTCGAGAAGAAATAACTTGCCATTTGCACGGCACCATTTATGTTGATTAGTGGTGACCTGTAAAAGTTAGGCTGAGATGAAGTATTGCATCGATGTGTACTTTAGGAACATGACCACATAGATATCATCGAGAAGGCTCATGGTGGTATTGTAGGTGGGCACTATGTAGGTGACATCACTCACACACGATTCTACTCATTGGATTATGGTAGAGACCTGTATAAAGATCATAAGGCATATTGCAAGGCTTGTGATAATGGTTAGCACCTTGGAAAACTAGGACAAAGAGATGAAATTCCTTTAAAATGTATTCCTAGTGCGAAGTGTTTGAGAAATGGGCTATAGATTTTTTGGGTCCTATTTCACTAGGCACACGTAGGACTCGGATCATGCTATATCATCACCTCCACAAATTATCTCGACAAGGTGGGTTGAAGAAGCACCTACAAAGGATTTTATAGTAGCTACAAGCAGCTGTGTTTCTTTGGGAAAATATCATTACAAGGTATGGATGTCTGTTGAGTTTGACAAGTGATAGGGGACACATTTTATGAATCAAATAATTAAATTCTATTAGATGAGTTCATGATTGTGCACCATAAGACTACACCATATCATCCTCAGGAAAATGGGACTGTTGAGGTTTTCAAGAAGATTTTGAGCAGGACATTGACAAAAACTTGATGTTGGAAGGAAGGATTGGGATGATAAAGTTTATGCAGTGCTTTGGGCATATAGAACAACATACAAATAGTTGAACAAGGCCACACCCTTTCAATTGGTGTTTGGCGCATAAGTAGTTCTTCCTATGGAATTCATGTTACCTTCTTTATGTATTGTGCATGCGTTGGAGGTCTAGCTAATGAGCAAGCATTAGAAGAAAGAATTGAACAGTTGATTAAGTTGGATGAGCGATGAGCAATAACATGCTGGAGTCAAAAGCAAGAAAAGGCCATGTAGAAAGCATGGCATGACAGTATATCAGGATAAAAATCTTGAGATAGGATAGATGGTGCTTCTTTATGATTCTAAGTTTTTGTGCCATCTAGGAAAACTCAAAGTACATTGGTTAGGACCATATGTTATCACTTACATACTTGAAATAGGAGCTTGTCAATTAGAAATGTTTGATGGAATACGGTTACCCAGTTACTTCAATGGGAGTAGGTGAAGCCCTACTATAAATAAGTCTTCTTGGTGTTTGTAATAAGGTAGTGTTGCCATTTAGATTAGGATTTCAATTATGTATTCCCTTAATGTATTTCCTTCTTCGTCGATATGCTTTGTCAATTTAGTTGGTGTTTTGTGAAATAAGCATGTTTACACGCTAGAAGCTAATTACCATTTGCAGTATTTTTATGCGCAGAGGACTACACATACCATTTGTGTGGGGTGGTTATTGAAAAATGGGTACACATAAAGGAAAAAAATGTTACAGGTGTTATTCAAGTTTGAAGAGTTGATGGATAGAAGATTGCTTCCAAATAAGGACCATAGATGGAGATAAATGAAGAAACAGTATAATGCGAGGTAAACACCAAATTCCGTGAGATTACGAGAGAAGAAGGCGATGTGAGGTACTATCGACACTAAAATTTTCCTCCCTAATTTTTATTTCATTAATGTATGTATTAGGAATAGGATGTTGTTAAGTATAATTAGTAGTAGCATCCGATAGAAGATAACTTGGCTGTCTTAGTATGACGCCGCCAATAATGTAGAGTATGGTAACAATCAAAGTACAATAGGAATGTTGTAAAAGTATTTGTCGTAAGGGTCGTCCAAATGTTAAAATGTCAAAGTTGGGGTAAGTAGAGAAGTAAGGTCTACATGATTAGGAATTAGAAATATTATATTGGTAATAAGGACAAGGAGTGAGGTCATAAATATTTTGTGTATTTTATTTGTAAAAAGTCTAAAAATGTGGAACCCATGTGAAATGATAAGGTTTATCTTATCTTAAGAGATAAGCTTACATGTACAGATAAGAGTTAAGGTATGGAATATGATTCGTCAGAGTGGATTTCTTATCCTATCTTAGAGATAAGATGGATAAGCTTGGAAGTTCTATAAATAAAGAGGCCACCCCCCTCATTTAGCATAGAAGGAAGTAGTGAGAAATATTGTATGAAGTGTGTAAAGGAAGCCATCAGTTTAAAGGTGTGTTGAAGAAGCCATTAAGAGGTGTAATTGTAAAGTTTCTCCCATAGTATCGGTGGAAGGCAAGTGAAGTCAATAACACTTGAAGTACCTCATGGGTGAGATTGTAACAATTTCATGTTAATATTATAATTTACTTTGATATTTCAGATTTGTCATCATTTCGTCTTATCATAGTCGATGGTATTCTTGTGTTATGTTTGTTGTTTTGTTTCTAGATTACATCCACCAAACTAAAGGTTGTGCATAGTAAATAATCATAGCACGAGGAGTTCCCGGTGAAGAATTATCATAGTGCCGGATTGGTGATGATGACAGTACTCATGCACATGGGCCTTGAGTGAAGAGAATTCTATAGCCAAAAGGTTGGAAGGCGCACTAAAAGGTTATAGCTGAGGCGTGAAGATGTATCGTGTAGAAATTGTGAAAATGGTCAATTAATGAGAGGATTGTTGGTAGGTGAAGGAGCAATAAATGCACTAACTTTTTTAAAATCTATATAAGGATGGGATGCGAGTTCATTTTTACCATTGTAATCACAAAAATTTAATGAGCTAAGTGCAAAACGAGTTGAGTGAATCGTGTTGAGGTGCGGAGAGTGTGAAACCAGACATGGAGAGCATATTTGTGCACAAGAGAAGCTTATGTCCCCATTGGTGAAGGGTTTGAGCAAAGCAAAGCATTTTGAAAGAGCTAGGGCATGTGATTTCAACTAGGGCATGTAGATTCGAGCTAGGGTTTGGACTTTCTTGTTACATAAGATAGAAGGCAAGCATTTACACACTACAGAGGATAGAAAGTTGTGATTTATAGATGGCACCAAAGAAAGCACCTATTGTAGGAGCCAAGGGAAAGAAGAAAGTGGAAGTAGAGGTTGAAATTGATCCCAAAAGTAATTTCTTGAAGATGCAATACCCAAAAGGCATGATAGTGGGACAAGAATGGGATTCTCACATCTGTAAGTGTAAGATAAGTGATTACAACCACCGCACATCGGATAATAAAAAGGAATTGGACGTGTTGTTGAGTACAAAGACAAATAAGGGCATAGTAGAGGACATTCCCATGTTTTATGACACTTTGGAAAGAAGTTGTTAAAGCGATTGGATTCTACCACCGGTCGTATTAGCTCTCATATTTCAGCAAGTATGAACCTTTCTACCATTGGTTGATGATCAGAGTACATGAAGACTTTTTCTATTTGGTCAAACGAAGGGTAAGGATTATAGCCACATTGATTTCGACAATAACAAGATTAAAGGGCACCGGAGTGGATCCGATAGTGACTTGACAGATAAAGTAGAAATCCTGGAGACATGGAAGGAGTTAGGGTATACCAAGGGTCTGCACAAATGGGTATTGATGAATTGAAGAAGTACCCAATGGTACATGTGCGTACAGCTATACATCCGGTGACCAAATTGAATCATCAAGAGATATGGTCATAGGTGAATACAATGTAGCTACACATTACAAGGAGAATGTCACAAGGGGTAATTTACAACATATCAGCTACATTACGAGACTATCATCAAGGAAGCACGCACAGGTGAGAAAATCAATTTTGGTGCTATCCTATTGTCCCTTGTATTTATGGAGATCGAGTGCCCGATGGGCCAAAGAACAAGATATGGGAGTATCCCATGCAAAAAAATTCCCTTGTGGAAATATTTGACAAGTACTTATGTGAAGGGTCAATGAGTGGGCCGTTCAAGCAGAGGGCGAGAGATGTGGTATGATTGGCTCCATGCGACATTTGAAGAGGAGTGGCACATCCCCAAGCAGTTACCTTGGTGGTGGGAAAGGCGGTCAATTCACGATATACTAACAACTTTGCATTGCACAATCTGTATGAAGGATGGGACTTGGAGCCCCTAGTGCAAACTATCATATGCCTTCACATCATGCTACTTCTAAGCATCAGTCCATTGCTTTACTTATGTGCATCGGCTGAATTTTGTTACAAACAAGATAGATGTGACTACCACACGCTAAGGAACACATATGTATATACAGTGTCAGTGCCTATATTAAGAGGCTAATTTCATATATGATAAGCGAGTTTGGTGATTGGAGATAGTGGAGTTGCTCTTATATACCTTCAGCTTAAACCTAAGTTGGAGGGTAACAAGTATGTAGAGAATGAGTTTGTGCTCCCAAGGCCGCCTAAGGGAAAGCATACAGTGGAGAATGTACCAGCTCCAAAGCCCACCGAACCTATAGAAGCGTGCATAATGAGGATTAATAACATGAGGACAGTGGTGGCTTGGATCACATGGGATAGAGGCAACCCACGCACATGGTAGAAGTTGAGCGCAAGTACTTTACCCTAAGAACAATAAGAAGGAGATGAAGAATTGGAAGTAGGAGCATACCCTGATTAACACAACTTTAAGAGGGTGTTTAGATGAACAAGAACTCAAGGCACTACTCCATAATCAGTATGAAGATCACCATGACTCTCTCCATAGAAGGAGATAGTTGAGAAGAGAAGGAGAAAATTAAATCTGAACAAGGAGGCAGAGGAGTCTGAAGAGAGTGTGTCTGGATATGCTATACAACCAGAGGATGTGGAAGAGACCATGGACAAAGAAATAAAGGATGAAGAAAAAGAAGAAAAGAATCCAGGAGCAACAGAGCAAGATATTACTCAAGAAATAGAGGATCCAACTCCGAACCTTGGTGCTCAAGTTCCTAAGGGGCCAAGATCAAGGAGGGAAAGTGGAGAGTATGTTGCGCCAGTCATGGGCTATAAAGAAGACATGTGTAAAATTATCCACACATGATTCCATAATACAGTGGGCCTCAAGAACTTGTGTGGGTGGGAGTTGATGGACCCTAACATGGCAACCACGCACACGAGGAAACAGATTGTCATGGTCCATGCAAAATCACATGGATGAGCCTGATTTTGATGTGTTTGAACAGTCATGTGTGTCAAGGAGAATGAGGAAGACACCACAAAATAGACACATAACCATCAAGCCAAGTTATAACTAATGAATAGTTTATTATTGCCTTAGTGAACATATCTACGAGGTGGCACATAAGAATGTGGATAAATCTTCCACTATCAAAGCACTAAGAGAAGAGATCAAAGCCAAAGATGCAGAGATCACACGTCTGAAAGGAGAGAAGGACCTAGAGCAAAAGAAGAATGGGGTTCTCATCGATATGCAAAAGGAAATTAGAGATCACTTCCCTGTAAGAAAGGTTGCACTTGTAGCCCAAGGTACCCAAAAATTTCCCTTCGGCTATGCACTATGTGCATACCCTAGTTGATTTGGTGCTTGAGGATGGACCAATTCGATGCCAGAGCCAAAGGATCCTGAGCAGGAAGTAGAGAGAGCAAGGGCTTCGGTGATAAGCAATATTTCATCCTACGAGGCATTGCTTCAAACCTTGCAAGAGGAGATGAAGAAAGTAAACCATAAATTGAACATATGTGCAGCTCCACAGGGAGTAATAAGGATCGATACCATAGTAGAAGAAAATAAAGTCCTAAAGGAAATGAAAGATGATACATTGGGGCACATGGAGATATTGGCACTAGTGAAGTAGAAGCATGAGGCCCTTACAGCAGTCCAAGACCCCCACAAGGACAGGATGGATGAAATTGGGAAACTTATAGCCAAAAATATGGATCTTTTGAAAGGAAGGGTGACTACAATGTCTAGTATTGTTATCATATTGTAGAATGAGAAGGAAGAGATTGTGCAAGAAGAGTTAGACTCTATTGCATCAGACATTCCAGAAAAGGCAAAAGCCACGCTAAGTGATTGACAAGCCTTAGAGGCTGAAATCAAAGAGGAATATCCAGAGTTGATTCTTCTCGGTCGAAACAGAGGACGTTGCAGGGTGAAGGTCATTCTTTGTACATAAATTCTTTACTTTCCATTCATTCCATTCCTTATTCTTTATTCTTTAAAAGTATCAGGAGGCAACCATTGTCGGGTGGCAATGTAGTTTTGTGTGGGGTAATGTTGAGCAGACAAAGTATGATACTTAGTAGAAGGCACACAGAAGGTTCGCGCATGAGAACAGGGTGCGTTCAAAGGTGTAGAAGGATAGGGAAGGAAACGCGTGTGAAAGACAAGGAAAGATTCGGGACTTAGCCGTTTTCACGTGTACGGACTATTTTTGGAGATAGCGTGCAGAACACACAAATTGGTTAAAGACTTGTGTGACACGCATAGGCTATTTTTGGAAGAGCAAAAGAAACCAAGCACTTTACATGGGTTCAAGCTAATAATAGAATTATATTACCAGTTAACTAGAAGAGATCTATTATTAGTGCACTTGCATGTGTCTTTTATTGTAAAGGTGTATAGCTATTTTCAGCATGCGACCTATTTTGGGAATTATGCAAGTGGTGAATGGCAATTCCCCACCCTTATAAATATGTAGTGATCTACGTAGTATAAAATAATGGGATATAAGTTATTGTGAAGTTATCTTTCGATATGATGCGCACATGAGCTTATGGTGTTAATTATTGTTAAAGCTTTTGTGTATTTATTTTGTTTAATATAATGGAGTGTATTGACTGATTCAAGGTGTTAAACATGATTACAACTAAATCTTGCATGGAAGAATTCATTGTGGCTATTACTTAAATCTATTACTCTTTAGATTTAGATCTGGAATATGCTTTGTAGAATGTTATACTAATTATGGATCTGAATACATTAACTCTTCATCTTGCTAACATCCTACACAAGCAACCCTAAAGAGGGGCCTGGTACCTTTGTGTGCTTTGGGTGAGCACTCAATCTAGGCTGAGTGATGTGCCAACGCACCTGGGTTATTACTAGTAAATTCTAGGTTGCATCATATTACCCTCAAGGAAATGGTTTGGTAGAGTCAACAAATAAGAACCTGATCAGGATCATGAAGCACACAATGAATATCATCCAAAGATAGCATACTGAAAGGTCTCGCACGTACTGGGGCATACATAATAACATAAATAAAGAAATAGCAACTTCACCTTACAAGATTGTCTATAACAAGGAGTATACACTTCCTTTGATAATCAAGTTGAACTCTTTGTCACTTTCCCAACAACTGGAATTTGAAGGTGTAGACCAGAGAGAAATAAAAATGGTAGAGCTGGTTAGTCTTGAAGAATCAAGGAACTATGTCATGATCAAGCTAGAACAACATCAACAAGCAACAAAGAATTGGTTTGAAAAAAGGCTAGGCCTCAAAATTTTAAAGTTGGTGACTTGGTCTTAAAATGGGATGCTGACAGAGCTAAACCAGGGCACCATGCAAAGTTTGATGTAATTTAGAGTGGCCTGTATATTATCAGTTCATGCAAGGAGGCTAACTCTTTTGAGTTGTCTCATCTTGATGGAGGCACACTACCAATCCCAGTAAATGGGATCTATCTTAAACCCTTCCATTAAGTTTGTTGCATCATCTTGTAAATATTAGAGTAGTTTCAATTCCTTTAAGTGTGTTGTGCACACATTATTTATTTTTACATAGTTATTTCTTCTTGTGTGCTTCGAAACACTCTTTTTTTGCTTCCAGGATGCTAGTTATGTTCAAATTTGCAAGATTTAAAACAGAGTTTAAAAATGATTCTTCAAATGACTTCAAGGGCAGTTCTTCAAAGCAGTAGATTAGAATTTCATGATTACATAGTAGACTCCATGCCCAATGGATGCTCCAGGCTATTGATCTACTTCATCTAGCAAGTAGATGGCCCCAAAATTCACCAAATTGTTATCCACAATAACTCTCCTAGTCATTTGGATAACTCATCTCCCCATTCTGGCTCTATGGTTCTACATGCAGGTTACGTGCACTTCACTTATTCACTTGGCACATTTTCATGGTGGAAAATTCCCGCGCACACCCACATACACTTCTCCCTTCATTCCTTCTTTTCCATTTTCCTTTTCCTCTTTATTCCATCCTTCTCCCCTTGTGTGCACTCTCTATGCACTTGCCTTCTTCTCAGCATTGCATTCACCCTTCGCATGTGCCTTTGCCTTGCTTCCCAAAATGGCTAAGTCCTTGGCAACCCCATGTGCCCTTTCCTCACATCCCGCACATCATTCTATAATGATTTTACCCTTGACATACGTCTCTTCGTCTCATGTTCATCCTTTTCGCCCGTGTGAGTTACCTTCATGCTCCTTCCTTCCTTCATCTTCTCGCACCTCGTTCTTCCGCACACATACCCTTGTGCCTCCTCTATGCTATTCTATGCCACATCATTCTCTAAAATGCTTGAGTGTGTCACACACAACCAATCAAAGCACACCAATAGGGTGTTGAATCCTTGCAGCAAATCAATGAGTGACACGTGGCAAAAATGACAAGAAGATTTACACAATTAGTCATCCTTTCAGCCAATCCACACATGCTACATGTCTAGCATACAGAGACAGCTCGATAATCTTCGACATCCATATATTTGGTTACATAGCTCTTATTGGCATGTACCTAGTCTCAATTGATAGCAGCTGATGTGGGCTACAATGCTAGACATTCAAATTCAAAATATGAGCAGATTTGGTTGGTGAGAAACTGGAAAATGTCTTTCACACCATTAATATGCAGATCTGATTGCCCAAACCATCCAGATTTGATCCAATCTTCCTTCCTTCCTTCTCTAACACACCAAATAGACTTGTGCAAGTGTAATTAACATATTTACAAGTGGATTTTCATGCATTGAATACTTTTTGTTGGTGGTTGTATTTCAAATTCGAGTTTTCCCTCCTTCTCTTCTTCTTCCATTGATTCATCTATAAATGTAAGAGTTGGGCTCATTGTTAATGTTGGACATTTTGGATCCTTACGTATTTTCTAAGGACTTCATATCTTTGTATTTTGAGTTGCAGACCTCTAGATATGACTCATGCATGTGAATATCGAGCTTCACCACCATTTTAATAGCATGTGCATTTCTGGAAGTAATGGAAGCATTGTTTTGTGGCTATTCTTTGTCCTAACATGTTTTCATTCCTTCTTCTTGCCTTTATTTTACTTTGTTTGCTTATTGTGTCATTTACATTCCTTGACATTACCATTTTCTAGTTGTGTTTCATGAAAACTAATCGTGTAAATGTGTGTTGGTTTGTGTTACACATGCCTCGAGCCTCCCTTGACATCTTTCCCTTCATTTTCACTCAGAACAGATGGTGTTCTTCCCTCTTTTTCTAGTGTTATCACCTCCCTTTTAGATCAGTTTTCCATTCTTTTATCCTTTTATCCCTGGTCCCTTGGCATTGTTAGCTTAGTTTTCCCTTTCATCATTAGGAGTAGCAATAGTAGTAGAAATAGATAGAGGAACAATCCCTCTCCGGAGATCTATCTCAAGCACGCAACATCCTGACTTGGATATTGTTCCATTGTTGTCTCAAAAGACTCAGTTCTTTTGGATCCAAGACACAGTGCAAGTTTGACAACCAAAGAAACACTTTAGTTTATTTTTGTTAAATTAGGAACTACATGAAAGCATCATCATGACTCCATACACAAAAAAAGGTCACCTCTAGTATCCTTATCTTTCCCTCTCCTTATAATTTCATGGTACACATTTTGCACCATTCCATTCGGCATGTTATTAGGT